>CP116455.1:1077727-1781227 GCA_028216015.1 Quercus dentata
TAAGGCAAATAAGATTTATTAGATTCTCCTAAGCGTACATGTGTTAACTAGCAAAGTTACAGGGTTTTTGACTCAGTTATAAACTTATAATGACAGGAAGTGGCTGATTGTGAAGAGCAAGCTTGGTAGTTGATTGTCAAGGATACCATTGCTGTACATTCTTCACACGAAATCTGCATAGGAATTGTTATAGCTTGGTAGTTGATAGTCAGGTTTTAATTAGCATAACATCATTGTGAAATTCATATTCGAGGAGGGGGAATTACTCACAAGCTTTCATATTCGAGGAGGAGGAATTACTCAAACTTTGGTGTGGAGTCTCAAACAGGATCTTAGAGATTTAGACTTGCATTTTCTAAACAAAACTTTTCACACAGTTTAATCGTTCATTGAATAGACATATACCCCCATGCGGCCAACTCCCCACACCACCCCCCCCCCCCCTCTCAAAATTTGAGTTGGCAGAAGAGTCTTCTTTTAAAACAAGAATTGGCTAGCTGGGGGCAATTGTTATAAAGATAATGTACCTTTTTGTTTATTTGATTTCATATTTTATAGTAGAAATTGCTCTTGTAGTTGTATTGGTTAAATTTTTGGATCATTTATGGCTTGGAAGACTTTATTGGTTCTATTAGATATTCTTATTCAAGTTGGTAGATAATTTGGATTATATTGCAAATGAATTTTTAAAAAATCTTTACCACGCAGATCATAATGGATGAACTTCATTTTATGAAATATTGTTACCAAGTATATTTTTTATTTGAATTACGAAGTTTATATATATATATATATATATTTAATGTATTTTTTTAATATTAAACTAAACAACAATTATATACTAATTATATACTTATTAGAGTTTAAAAGATAATAAGCTTTCTTCACTCTTGGATGGACCCAGATAAAAAAGCATGGATAAAAAACGTTTTCTCTAACTATGCATGTTCACTCTATATATGAAAAAATTACTTTCAAGATAGATTTTCACTTTTATGGGACATAAACATTCTAAGAAAGAATATTGTATTAAAAAGACACAACATTTTTTTTAGTTCCTTTTATTGCACCAAAGGATCACTAGAAAAACTCCCACTTAAGCTTAATTGTAAAAATTATTTCGGGTTTTTAAGAAAGTTCTCACAAACAAATAATATGATTGAAGAAAATTAAAAAGTAAAATAGACACAACCACATGCAAAGGATAGAAAACTAAGGATTTATGTGGTTTGCCATGGATCTATGTCCATAGGTGACAATGAAAAGAAAATTTCACTAAGAATTTAGGAGATTACAAAAATAGTACAAAGACACTCCTAACACCTAAGCCGCAAATGCACCAAAATAATTCTCTCTTAAAAATATAAAGTTTAGGTTGTCACTAATTATCACAAGAGCTAGCTAAATATTTATATAAGGATAAATACTAGTACATAGCGGTTGTTGCAAACAACCGTACACACATTATTTGCACTAAAATCGTGATTTCAAGTCACGATTTCAATTCAAAAACTAGTGTAAAATAAACATTACTCTTTGTATAACACCTTGGTTGGGTGAAGTGCCGCACAAGTAATGGTCAGTTTGGAATCTTTGGATTGAAAGAGAGTAGAGTAGAGTAGAGTAGAGTAGGCCGGAAATCTTATGTTGAGTTGAATACGATCAACGCAATCTCAAACTACAAACTCAATCCGTTCTTATTTATGTCTATAGTAAAATGTTTTTCTAAAATAAAATAGAGAATAATATTTCCCTTCATAATTTTCTTATTGTATAAGACTTCATATTCAAAAAAATTGAAAAAAAAAAAAAAATCCCACGCATAGAAAATTAAGATATTTTCGAATTTTTTTGTTTCTCCATGATTTTTCGTGAAAAACAAAAAACAGCATTAGGGACAGGGCGTAATATAAGATTACCATCAACGTAAATAGCATTGCCTAGGCAGAAAACCTAGTAAGTTTCCATCACCAGTGGTGGCATTGAAGGCAACTTTGAGATGCACACAAGAGTATAAAACAGCGCTAGCTCCATTTTCTCTCCACGACGACAACGCCCACCTTGAACCATGGCATGCAACCGAAGCTCTTATGTTGAGATGGAAGCTAACATTCCCATCTTTAAAATCCCTCCTTATCTCTTCAAGTATCGACTCTCCCCAGTACCATTGCTCTCCCTCCTCAAACTTCGCTTCCACCAATTTCTCTTTCTCCATCCCCAAATGGATGGCCTTATTAACAGTTGTGGTCGCAAGAGTATACGGCTTTTTGTAGAATATGATGACCTCAATCCCTCCTAACACAATGTTCCAAATCTGGTTTGGGTTCTTGAAGGTGAAACCCACATCATATTTGGCTGTTAACGAAGAGTTGGAGGAGACGAAGGTGGGTATGGATAGAGAGTTGAGCCGAAGCGTAGGGCTTCGTGGTCTCAGCGTGAACCACATAATGGTGACAACCAAGCAGCCAACACTGGTTAATACACCCAATACGGCAGCTAAAACGAAACCAACTCTATGTATCCTACCAGCTTGAGCTTCGTTTGGTCGCGTTTCATGGAGGTGAGGGTCATCATCATCAATGTTGTAAGGGTGAACTTTTGCTATTTCTGTAACTTTTCTGGGACCCAAAGTTGCCATTTTTTTATAAAAAGAAAAAGAAAAAAAAAAAAAACACTCAGAGAGAAGCAAAAGATAGAGAAATTTTGCAAAATATGTTCTTGTCCATTGGTATTCCATGAATATCTCTGAACATTTAACAAAAGGCTGTTCATGCAATGCAACTGTTACGTGTGTGTATATATATATATTATATATATTTGTTAGAGATTAAAAAAAATTTGTTAACAAATGTTTTGAATTATATCAAAACGATTAGGGTCAAACAAGATTCACGAACGTCCGTTTGCCTTAAGCTGTGGGGGCAATTCTTGTTCTAGAAAGTGCTGCAACAGTAACTACATTTTGTTAGAAAGAGCGTTAAAAGATTTGAATGTTTAATCTTAGTTATGGCCGGAAGTTTAGAGAGGAAGAAGAGTAGAGGGGAGTAGTGGGGAGGAGAGTAGAGGGGAATGATTCCCCTCCACCTTATTTGAATATTTTTAAAATTAGTAAAGGGGAAGGGAGTAATTAGTCCTTTCCCTTATTTGGATATTTTAAAAATTAGGATGAAGATGAGAGGAAATGATTAAAATAGACAAATTTACCCCTATTTGAAAATGGACTAGCAACATTGGTCTATTATTAATTTAGAAAGAGTAATTTGGGAAATTTATCTAGTCAATAATTTATCTACTCTATTCTCCCTCCAAATCTCTCCAATTTGGGGGAATTAAAAATGAAGGGTTAGAGGTGGTTAAAACCCCTCCAAACCCCTTCAAACTCCTCCCCCTCCTTCCTTATAAAATTTTCAAACAAGGTAATTGAATTACTTTTCCCTCCTTCTACTCTACTATCCCTCCTTTTTAAACTTCCAAACAGGCCATTAAGGTCTAAGTCTTTTGTATAACTTTAGCCGAGATCATTGTTTATAATCTTACTTGGAGTACAAACAGAGTAGTTATAACCTTATAATTTGTAAAGAGTATAAAGAATAAAGAAAGCAATCACACACGCTCCGCACATGTAATGATGCTTTTTTTTTTTTTTTTTTTTAGTTTAATGTAATTTTTTAATTTGAATTTATCTATTGTTACTAAGGTTACATATGAATAAATTTTTAAGAAATTAAAATTTAAGATTTGAAATATAGTAAATTTTGGATTTTGTGTGTGCTAATTTTTAGGAAAAAATGTATCAAACGTGCATGAGATATATTTAAATGAGAAATGCAATGGTGTGAAAATGTTGTAAAATTGTTGTGGACGTAGCATTTCTCATATTTAAATAGAGAGTGTGCTAATTTTTAAGAAAAAGCTTCTCCGGTAGTTTTTTTATTTTATTTTTTATGTTGAATTTTGTTGAATTACAATTTTAACCCTATTTTTTATTTTTTAAGAATAAGGATTATCCAATTAGATTAGGGGTATTTTTGAAATTTTTCAAGGCATAACTAAATTTCTGAATCCTCTTAATATATAGAGATAATAATCCATCTCATAGTAGTTATCAAAGTCAAACAGCGTTAATTCCACATTCTCTCTCCATATTTTCTTATATAATTTATGTGGCTTCAAAGCTATTGATGCAAGAAACAATAGCAAAATCATTTTAGATTTTCTCATTGTTTATTTTTAAACTCTAAACTAGAATTGTATTTAAAATTTAAATTTGACTTAGATGATTAGTATTGGTGGTGCCAAATTGCCAAATTGCTATTTTTAACAATCAATATAAAAAAATATAACAAAAATAAGGCTGCATCGGTGGAGCTATTGCTAAAAATTTTACCACTTGAGCTACAGTGCACTATAGCTTAAAGTTAAAGGTATAACAAAAAATTATTATTTTATTTACTTTTCAAATTTATTCAACTCATACATTTTGTCCAATTCCGTTAAAAAAAATGCCATTATGTAATTAACTAAGAAAACAATTTTTGAAAAATTTTATCACAAAAAATCTATAAAATATTTTTATTAATTTTATAGATTTTTTTGATGTGAAAATAATATTTTTTAATGGATTTTTTTTTTTAACAAAATTTGACAAAAGACTTTTGTGGGGGCAGGCCCAAAAATGATGGGCTATTCCAAACTCAGGCCCATCCGAGGAGCGTCCTATCCGAGGAAGAGTCGAATGCAGCATTACCCCATCCCAGTAGCTCCAAGGAAACCCGTCCGAGCAAGAACCCCTCCCGGACATCACGAGGCCCGCACGAGGAACTCGCTCGCCCATCTCACCACCGCCCCAACATATAAAATGAATTAAATCCAAAATATCTCGCGGAAGGCTACCACCACATTAATTGCGCCCAACCACCCTCTTGGCCGCATTAATGAGGAAAAGACTCTGAACAAGCACCGCCTTGGCCTCCGCAACTCACAAAGGGATTGATGAGGGCGTCCGATGGGACAGTGCTCAAGTGGATGCCTAGATGGTCAACAGTGTAAGGTTGAGATGAAAAGAAGAGAGCTATATATTGTAGTGGAGTCCCTCAAAAGAGGGGACGGCAGAAGAAAAAAGAGGAAAAAAGAAATAAAATCAAGACTTGGGGAATCCTTCTTGACGTTCTTTTTTTCTTCCGCAAACAAGACATTACATGCATTAGACCTAGTAGTTTCACTAAGGCCAAGTTCTTTAACCCATCCTCTACAAATATTTATTGTGGGTTGTGCTTTGGGCCAAGGCCCCGATCAACGGAAGTTGGGCCAGGAAAATCGTGCAACCACAATTGGCGCCGTCTGTGGGAAGAACTAGGGCATCGCCTAGTGCAACGGTCAAGCATGTCAGAACTAGACCCGCACCAGGAGGATCCTCACCAAGCTAACTCTCAACGGACACGACATGCCGAGTCTCAGAGGCAAAATAACCCAACCGGCCCAGGAGGAAGGGGAAATCGTGAAGGGAGTGTGCATACCACCCGGACGAGCCGCAGTCACACTCGGACAGGAAGTCACGTGTCTCTGAGGCGAAATAGTCACCAGTGCCATGCAGCGAGAGATAGATGACTTAAAAAGGAAGTTGCGACGTGCGCAGTCAAGACGATCTCCCTCTCGGCTCGGGCGAATCTTCTAACGCGGAAGACGTGAGTTACAGACGAAGGTCAAGGACCCCCCCAAGCGAAACCTTTTCTTATGAAAAGGAGCCACGCCCCGCACGAAAATACGAGAACCCGTCCAGAAGGGTTCGGGAGCGACGTCATGAAGAGGGCGCTGGAGCAAGTCTCCAGGTCACCCTTCACGAATAGAATCGAAGGGGCTAAGCCGCCAAGACGCTTCAACCAACCGGTGTTCGCCATCTATTACGGCAAAACGGACCCGATGGAGCACGTGAGCCGTTTAACCAGAAAATGGCGATTTATTCGCAAAACGAGGCCCCGATGTGCAAAATCTTCCCATCCAGACTTGGGATCAATGGCGATGAGGTGGTTCAACACCAAGACAAACTCCGTAGGCTCCTACAAACAGCTCACTCAAGTTTTTGCTCCCGTTTCATTACAAACACGAGAGTCCCTCGACCTCTCGGTTCGCATCTTGTCCTTGTCCATGCACGAAGGAGAAACCCCGAAAGCGTACTCGGATAGGTATTGGGAGGTGTATAATGATTTGGATGACAACCATGATAATGTCGCTATCAAAGACGTTCAAAAGCGGTCTCCCCACCGGGCACGGCTTAAGGAAATCCTCACCGGAAAACCAAAGAGCTAACGTCCAACAGCCTAATGGATAGGATCGACAAGTACAAGAGAGTGGAGGAGGATCAACCGCAAGGGAAGGGAAAGGAGAAGGTTACCCCACCCCTAAAGCCAATGATTTCAGGATGGAACGACACAACCCCTGGTCACCGAGGAGAGATTTTTCGACAGGTGGTGGGCGGTGGCAGCCCGCATGGCAAATGGTGAATGCCGTATTCAGAGAGCAAGACAACAGTGCATCGGAGAAGGTAAGGGATGAACCCTATTTCAGGTGGCGGGAAAGATGGCTGGAGACCCCGCTGATTTAAAACCAAAACTTGTATTGCCACTATCATCGTGGACCACGGGCACACTAATCGAGGACCGCAGAGTCCGTGGAATCACCTAGATCAATTGGTCCGAGAAGGAAAGTTACGTCACCTGCCGCACCCATCAAGCGGCCATCCCGGCCAAGCAACACAAGAACCTCGAAGGGACGTGTCTTTAAGACCCCCCACCGGGACGATACATGTCATCCTCGCCGCACCAGGAAGAACTGGGCCGCCCATCCCCGTGGTATTAGCCGTGGATCATTTCCCCTACAAGGGCAGGCAAAGAGAGCCCAAGAGATTAAGAAAGGGAAGCTCTTTGATACCGGGATTCTCGGATGAGGACAAAGAAGGAACAATTCAACCTCACGATGATGCCTTGGTGGTCACCTTGCGGATTGGGGTTTTGATGTTAAAAGGGTGCTAGTAGATTCGGGAAGTGCGGTGGAGATAATGTACCCCGACCTATACAAGGGGCTAAACTTGACGCTTTAAGATTTAACAACTTATGATTCCCCCTCCTCGCCTTTGAGGGGAAGCTTGTCACGCCAAAGGGGCTAATCCGACCGCCCGCACAGATTGGGGCGGAAGTGGTGGAAGTGAATTTTATAGTGGTCGACGCTTATTCACCCTACACGCGATAGTTGCAAGGCCATGGATCCACGACCTAGAGGCCGTGACCTCCACACTTCACCGTAGAAAGTAAAATACCCATCCCAAGGACGAGTAGAAGAAACCGAGGAGATCAGGCCTTGTCCAGAAAATGTGGTGGTGGCCGTTTTACATCGGCCCTTGATCGAGTCCTTGGACCCAAAAAGCTTATATAGCAACCAGCCTCCTCGGCAAAGCATAACGAGGGGCTGGCCGAGGAGATAAGATGTGAAGGCCTAGATAAGATTGTCACAACGATGACCCGGAGAAGTTCTTTGGGTCGGCTCGAATTGCCCTCTCAAGAAAAGGGGGAACTGGTCAGATTTCTCGGAGAAAATGTTGATGTATTCGCTTGGGATGCCTACGATGCCCCGGGAGTCGATCCTAGCCTTATTTGTCACCACTTGAACGTCAACCCCTCTTCCATTCCGAGGAAGCAGCCGCCCCAACGCCCTTCAAAGGAACACGCTAGTGCCGTAAGAGACGAGGTGGCAAAATTAAAGAGAGCAGGGGCTATCAAAGAGGTCTTTTATCCCGAATGGTTGGCAAACATGGTGGTGGTGAAGAAGAAGACGGGGAAGTGGAGGGTTTGCGAGACTTCACGGACTGAACAAGGCGTGCCCCAAGGACCCATTCCCCTACCCAAAATTGACCGATTGGTAGATGCAACCGTGGGGCACCCTCGAATGAGCTTCCCGGACGCCTTCCAGGGCTATCATCAGATACCCCTTGCGCTAGAAGACCAAGAGAAGACGGCTTTCATGACGCCCATCGGAAACTATCATTATAAGGTGATGCCGTTCGGACTAAAGAACGCGGGTTCAACATACCAAAGGATGATGACTCGGATGTTCGAGCCACAATCGGGCAAAATCATTGAGGTGTATATAGACGATATGGTTGTGAAGAGCAAAAAGGTGTCCGAGCACGTGAAGGACCTTGAAATCATCTTCGCTATCTTGAGGGAGCACCGCTTACGGCTGAATGCCTCCAAATGCTCGCTCGGAGTTGGGTCTGGAAAATTCCTAGGGTACATGGTCACCCACTGTGGGAATAGAAGTAAGTCCCGACCAAATCAAAGCCATTAATGCCTCCGGACTCCTCGGAACCCGAAGGAAGTGCGAAGCTCACCGGCATGATTGCCGCATTAAACCGATTCATATCGCGATCGGCGGATCGATGCCGCCTTTCTACCTCCCGATAAACAAGTGGAAAGAGTTCAAATGGTCGGAGGATTGCGTTCAAGCTTTCCAAGAAACTTAAGGACTACCTGTCCGACCACCACCCATCATGTCCAAGTCCGGGAGGGGACGAGGTACTGTTTGCCTACATCGCCGTAGCTCCCCACGCCGTAAGCATGGTACTAATACGGGATGATAATGGGGTGCAGCGACCGGTATACTATGTGAGCAAATCACTACACGAGGCCGAGGCGCGATACCTACCTATAGAAAAGGCCATTCGGGCGATAGTGCATGCAACCCGGAAGCTTCCCCATTACTTTCAGGCACATACGGTCATCATTTCGACTCGGCCTTCCCCTTCGAGCCGTGCTTTCAAGCGCTGACTACACGGGAAGGATCGCCAAGTGGAGTGCTCTTTTGGGGGCCTTTGATATTAAATATATGCCTGCACCCTCCGTCAAAGGACAGGTCCTTGCGAGACTTGGTAGCGGAGTTTGCCGAGCCCTTTATAGAAACGATGACCGAGAAGAAAGACCGGGAGGAAAAGCGGTTGGCGCAGATCTCGGCCAGGGAGTCCATGCATTGAAGATCTATGTGGATGGCGCGGCCAACCAGAGAGGATCAGGAGTTGGGATAGTTTTAATATCGCCGGACGGCGCTGTCATTGAAAAATCATTGAGACTTGGATTCTCGCTCACGAACAATGAAGCCGAATACGAGGCCTTACTTCAAGGGATGACAATGGTTCGAGGATTGGGTGGAAGAGTAATAGAAGCATTCTCGGACTCAGATTAGTGGTCGGACAAGTAATGGGAGAGCTAGAAGCTCGAGATACAAGGATGCAAGAGTATTTGGGACAAATCAAACGGCTACTGCACGAGTTTGAATCCTTCCATCCGACGCACATTTCCGGAGCGTAAACACTCATGCATGCAAACTCGCTGGCCACTCTTGCCACGTCCTCGGCGTGCGCAATTTGCCACGAATAATTCTAGTCGAAGATCTAGTCAAGGCCATCCCATCGGCGAAACCCGGCCCAAGTCCATCGATAAGACAGAGTCCCGCTTGGATGGACCCCATAAGGAATTTCCTCCAAGACGATATCCTCCCGAAAGAGAAACTTGAAGCCGAGAAGATACGACGAAAGGCTCCTCGTTTCTGGCTATCTGAGAACCGCAAACTCTATCGGCGCTCCTACTTTGGACCGTACTTACTTTGTGTACATCCAGAAGAGTCCGAGTCCCTTCTTGAGGAGTTGCATGAGGGAGTATGTGGGAGCCACACCGGAGGAAGATCGCTGGCACACAGGCACTCACTCAAGGATACTGGTGGCCGAACATGCGAGACAGCCCAGGAATACGCTAAGAAGTGTGATCGTGCCAAAGATTTGCTCCGAATATCCACCAACCGGGAGGGGTGCTCAACCCACTCTCCGGTCCATGGCCGTTCGCGCAATGGGGCCTCGATATTGTCGGGCCTTTCCCCAAGGTCTGCGGGGAACAAGCGATACATAATAGTCGGAACCGATTACTTCACCAAATGGGTGGAGGCTGAACCTCGCCAACATCGTGGACGTGGATGCCCAGAAATTCATCCGGAAGAACATTATCACCCGCTTTCGAACTCCAAGAACACTCATTTTCGACAATGGCCTCCAATTTTGACAAAGAAGAATTTCAGGAGTACCGCCGTGAATTTGGGATCATTAATCGATATTCCACCCCCGCATACCCCCAAGGAAATGGGCAAGTCGAGGTGTAAACAAAGTCATAGTGAACGGGTTGAAGAAAAGACTAGATGAATCAAAGGGGAGATGGGTAGAAGAGCTACCACACGTCTTATGGACATATCGGACAACGTCGCGGCGTTCAACCGGTGAAACCCCCTTCTCAATGACTTATGGGGCTGAGGCTGTGCTTCCGATCAAGAACAATTTCCCCACGTTGAGATCTAGCTCGTTCACCCCAAGCGATAACGATGAGTTGCTAGGAAGAAGTCTGGACCTAGCCGAGGAGAGAAGGGAAAAGGCCACGATTCACATGGCCTATTATCACCGAAAAGTTGAGACAAGGGTACGATGCTAACGTCAGATTGCGGCCTTTGGGTCCAGGTGATCTCGTGATGAGAAAAATCCTTGGCAACGCAAAGAACCCCTCTTGGGGAAAGTTGGGGCCCAATTGGGAGGGACCATACCGTGTCACATCCGTGGCCGGAATAGGCGCCTACTACCTAGAAGATTTAGATGAAAAAGCTGTACCACGACCCTGGAATGTAAACAACCTCAGGAGGTATTATTATTAATGAGAATGGCTTAGCATATGTTTTCTTTCATGGCATGCCGGACTACATTGCAACTGTTTATAAGTTTTAAAAAGAACCTAAGTCCCGCATGGCTCCTCGGACCGAGGCTTAGGGGAAAACACTATTTGCAACTATTTATAAGTTTTAAAAAACCCAAGTCCCGCATGGCTCCTCGGACCACAGACTTTTGGGGAAATTATTACTCATGAGAGTTCATAGTTTTAAATGAAACCCGAGTCCCGCTTGGCTCCTCGGACCACGAGACTTTGGGGAAATTATTACTCATGACGATTCATAGTTTTTAAAGCCAAGTCCCGCTTGGCTCCTCGGTTTACTTTGGGGAAATTATTACTCATGACAAAGCAGAACCTAAGTCCGCATGGCTCCTCGGACCACGACTTTTGGGGAAATTATTACTCATGAGAGTTCCTCGAGTCCCGCTTGGCTCCTCGGACCACAGACTTTGGGGAAATTATTACTCATGACGATTCATAGTTTTAAAATGAACCCGAGTCCCGCTTGGCTCCTCGGACCACAGACTTTGGGGAAATTATTACTCATGACGATTCATAGTTTTAAGCGTAACCTAAGTCCCGCATGGCTCCTCGGACCACCGACTTTTGGGGAAATTATTATTTATGATAGATTGGGAGATTATTACTTAAAGGAAATCATTTTTAGTGCGTGTGTGATCTAGCCTAGCACTATCACAATCATCAAGTGCATCTTTGTGCCAAAAACCCATTATTGTTTTGACCGATATCCCGTGTTTACGTTATTGCAAATGTTTAAAATAAAAGAGCATTACCGACATACATCCGTAGTAAGCAAAACGAACGTCTTATATTAATATGCCCAATACATTAACAAGAGAGGTCCTTACAAAAAAAAAAAAAAAAAACAAAAAAAAGGGAAAAGTAGGATAACTCTCATTTTAAAAAAAAAAAAAAAAAAAAAAAAAAAAAAAAAAAAAAACTATTCACTAAGGATGAAAACCTAGAGGGCTAAGCTTCAGCAGGAGGATCTTCCTTCTCATTCGGGCCGAGGAGGAGGAGCCTCGATGGTGGGATCTCGGCGGGGACCTCCGTCATATCGACGCAAGGGCGGCATCGTGCACCGTCGATCTCGCTCCGGAGCCACTTGGGCATCATTAGGATTCGCACGGATCTCCCGAGGAAAGAAGATACTCGGGCAATCTTAGTGCCGAATCTGCAGGAACTCCCCGCAGCATCAAGAGCATGAGCCCATGAAATACTGCAAGACTCCCCGCATACCTCGGGAATCTCCTCGATAGCCTCGGCCTCCGTCTCTTCGGCCCCAAGCCGCCGAGCGGCCTCCTTCTCGGCCTCCGTTGCCTCTCGGATCAGCCGAGCATCCTCCTTCACCCGCCTCGGCTCATCCTCTACTTTTTGCATGGCGTTTTGAGGTCCCGCACCGCCTCTCGGTGTTGAGGTTAAGTCGGGCCGTGTACAATTGTTTGCGCTGGTCCTCCGCCCGGTCCTCGGCATTCTTCAAGCCAGCCTCTGCACTCTTACGACGGTTCTCCGAATCCTTGAACTCAGCCGTGAGTTTAATGTGATCATGCTTGAGGGACCCCAAGGCTTTCTCCACCACCGTCCGAGCCTCGGGTCTCGGCCTCACCAAATTGCGGCTATTACGGCAAAACTCCTCACCCACGAACACCGAGTAATCATGGACGAAACAAGAGTGTCCATAAAAGAAAAATACATAATCGACAGAGCAAGTAAATTGATAAAACAAAGTGAAAGGACTACTTACCAAGGCGAGATCCCTTTTTAGGGATAGGAAGAGCTCGGACCGATTGCACCGCCTGTAGGCCTCCATGTCCCGAGGAAGAAGTAGGGGCTGCTCCAAGGCCTCCGCCACGCACCCGCCCGGCCACGATTATACTCTCGGATCAAGCAAAGTGTAAGGAATGGCAAGCCCATCCAACTCCAACTTTGGGTCCCATGGACGAGGGGAAGTACGCACTTCAAAGAAGGTTCCCCTCATCCCGCTTTGTCCGAGGAGGTGCCCTTTCGCTCCCGGGCGCCCGTGTGGTCTTCTGGCCGCTTGGTTGGGCGGGACAGCCACCTCGCTTTCCTCAGCGTGTCAACCGGCCTCTTCTTCTTCAGTCCGGATTAACCTTAAGGCTAGGGTCCGAGACACTGGGGGACCATCGGGGGGAAGGGTCTTGGCCTGTGATGGAGTTGGCCCTTTCAAGATTGACCCTTTGGTGATCGACCTTTCCCTCCTGGAGGACATCAACTCCTTCAAGGACTTCCTTTTTCGCCATGGGCTCAGCCTCTTCTTCGTCCGAGGAATCGTCCGAGCGAGATAACGATTGAGGGAACACCAATCGCGGAATGTCGGTCCTGCTCGGCCAGGATTGGAAGACTCCCCTAAAGGATTTTCTTTGAATTTCCTCCTCAAGTAAAACTCGTCTATTTCTTCCTCAAGAGAAAGACGGGAAGATTTAGTTTCTTCTTCAATCAGAGCCGCAGCGCTAGGCTCGCTTCACGGAGGAAGTTGCTCCGCTAAGTAAGGATCTCTCGACCCCGTGCAAAGACTACTAGTGGCAGATCGTGTGGAGCTAGGAACCCGTGTCGGGACACGTCAATCCTAGCCAACCTCGGACTCGCCCGCCCTTATAGCGTGACCGATTGCCTGGAAAGCTTTGCTCGTAGGCCGATAGCCCGTAACTGGATGGGCCGCACGCAACGAATCGTCCGTCCCCGGTGACGTAAATCTCCGACCGAGAAGATAATTCAAATACTGGCACATTTGTAAGGTCTATCCGAGGAGCGACGTGAATTTTGTCTGCAAACAACCAATAAAAGTGGGATTAGCCCATGAAATTCTCCAATCATACGTAAAGCAAAAAAAAAATATATAATAATAACCCCTTAAACACCAAATCCTTTCCCAAAAAGGATCGATCCTAAAGACGCCGCACCTGGGTTTCCCGCCCGAGTTGGACAATGAATATCGTCGAACCACTCCCTAGAGGCAATGAGGAAGTCATTCTTCACGGTCTTATTGGATACCGGGAGACAAGAGATCAACCTAACATCCTCGTTCCGGGATTTAAGATAATACCCATCATCCCCGAGGCGGTGACACTCATGAGATAGGCCACATCATGCCAAGAGAGACCTAGATTCATCCGCTCGTCTAAGACGTCTACACAGCCTAGTATCTTGAACATATTCGGGGCACACGATACGGCGTCAACCTATGGTTGAACAGTACTCCCTTGTAATCCTACGCATGGGAAGTGTCATCCCTCCCTCTATGAAAGCAATCATGGGGATAACAACTTCCCCCTCAACTCTATCTCGTCAAGAATTCCTTCAATAGGATAGTACCGCAGCCCAACCCTCGGGGGAATGCGGTATTTCTCCCTAAAGGCTCCCATAGCGGCTGGAGTTTTTACTAATTTTTCGAATCTACCCATCTGAATCGAACTGGGAAATGAAAGTAAAGACCGAAAAGAAAAGCAGTAGTCCGAGGAGGAAATTGAAACGGTGAGAAAAGCGAAATGTACTGGTACCTTCACAAAACGCTCAAGGGGACGCCCGGAAATCTCTCTTGGAAGAAACGCCTCACAAAAACGGCTACGGCGGCGTAATGGACGCAAGTGTTCGTATGTCTCTGGGATTTGGTGGAGTTCTCTGAGTCTTTGGGGTTTGTGAAATGCAGATGAGAGAAGAAATCGAACCCCACGACGTCTTATATAGCCGGGAGGAGAGAGAAAAGATCGTCCCCGCCTAAAAGTACGAGAAAGAATGATGGCCGTTCGATCCACGCCCAGCCGTTGGATGAAGGGAACATAACGCCTCCAGAAGTTAATGGTCACGCCTCGTAAATTGTGGCGCGTCAAAAGTAACGGCCCACACGCGCGCCCCACGATCTCCCTATTTCCCTCCACTCACAAACATCAAAACCCCGCTTTTCTCCTCGGAGGGAGGTTAAAACCGAAGTTTTGAGGGGCTATTGTGGGGCAGGCCCAAAAATGATGGGCTATTCCAAACTCAGGCCCATCCGAGGAGCGTCCTATCCGAGGAAGAGTCGAATGCAGCATTACCCCATCCCAGTAGCTCCAAGGAAACCCGTCCGAGCAGTAACCCCTCCTTGGACATCACGAGGCCCAGACGAGGAACTCGCTCGACCATCTCACCACCGCCCCAACATATAAAATGAATTAAATCCAAAATATCTCGCGGAAGGCTACCACCACATTAATTGCGCCCCAACCACCCTCTTGGCCGCATTAATGAGGAAAAGACTCTGAACAAGACCGCCTTGGCCCTCCGCAACTCGACAAAGGGATCGATGAGGGCGTCCCGATGGGACAGGTGCTCAAGTGGATGCCTAGATGGTCAACAGGTGTAAGGTTGAGATGAAAAGAAGAGAGCTATATATTGTAGTGGAGTCCCTCAAAGAGAGGGACGGCAGAAGAAAAAGAGGAATAAAAGAAATAAAATCAGACTTGGGGAATCCTTCTTTACGTTCTTTTTTCTTCCCGCAAAAAGATACATTACATGCATTAGACCTGCTAGTTTCACCGAGGCCAAGTTCTTTAACCCATCCTCTACAAATATTTATTGTGGGTTGTGCTTTGGGCCAAGGCCCGATCAACGAAGTTGGGCCAGGAAAATCGTGCAACCACAACTTTAATTGAATAAATTAGAGGATTCAATTGAACAAAAGTAAAGTTAAATGATTAAAATAAATTTAAGCTAAAGTTAGAGGGTGGAATTTGCATTTTATCTTAAATAAATTATATATATATATATATTATTTACATAGGAGTACTTCGAAATAGTCCTTTAAATACTATATTTTTATGTTTATCAATAAATTTGTAAGTACTAAGAAATTGATGGCTCAAGCCCACTAAGAACAGTGATGCATTGTCCCTCAAATCAAGTCTACACAATAGTATTTTTATAGAGAGTGGGAAAATAGTTATAGCGTAAATTTGGGACTAAGTTCAATTCTAAAGCCGAGGAATCAAGTAATGAAGAAAGACAATTTAAGTAGCAGCGAGGATATTGCGGTCCTCGAGTGAGTCCGAGGACTAGTTCTTATATATGAATGACACAAATTCTATACCAAATAATTCATTGTTCACTTTCTTGTTTGTTTCATCCTTAGAGAATAATAATCCCCCTCTAACTGGAAGGTTCCCATCTCTTATATATCCTTCCTCTTTGCACCTAGCTCTCCACTTGTATGCCTCAAGGCTTTTCTTAGGTCACTTGTCCCATCGAGTTCTCACTGAAAGTGGTAGAAGGGGCTGCTAGCTACGAAACCTCTGTTCAAGTGTCATTTCCTCATCAATGTAGCTAATAAGGTTGTTGTAGTGCATTCAATGCGGTGGGGGAAGGTATACCATTTACAAGAAGCTTCCTTCCACCATCTTGGCCCTTTCCATGATCCTTTTTTTTTTTTTTTATCGAAATGGGTTCTCCCAAAGTGTTATCTCGCATCTTCCTCCCTTCTCGGTCGATGAAGTCCTCGGTCGGATACACTTTTGCGGGTGGAACTGCACGATACTTCATGCTCCATCCTCTTCGTCCTCGGACGCCCTACAAATTTTTTAAGAAAAATAGCACTTTTAAAGTTGTAATAATACATAAGAAAGTAAATTGACTAATACCATAATTTATATGATTGTACCATATCGACCAATAAACCACATAATTATTATTTTAAATTACTTTTAAGTTTTAAGAACTATTACCTCATTTGTCCCTTACATGACTACTTCCACAACAAATAGATTATCAAGCAAACGAATGAGAAACCGGACGACCTCTTATTGTCATTGAGGACTCTTTTTTCTATCATCTATTAGACTTGGGATATGATGGTAACCAATGGTGGAGTAAGGAATTTATATTTGGGAGACCTTTTTTTTTTTTTAAGGTTTGGGAGACCAAATTAAAATGTGGCAATTCAATCATTTATGTACCATATATTATATTATATATAGTAGTAAATAAAAAAAAGGGATAATTACACATTACCCACCTGTGGTTTACCTCTAATTCTAAGTGCCTACCCGTGGTTTGAATTTTGACACTTTGCCCACCTGTGATTATCTCCGTCTATGTGCCGTGTGCCCACCTCTCCCTCACCGTTACTCTAACATAGGAAATAGATCAAAGGTTACTCCCATCCAGATCAAAACACCCTCTTTTCCAAAAACTACTTAGTCACTCTCATCCCGCTTACTCACCAAAAATCACTCAGTGTCACTCCCAAAAATCACTCAAAATCACTCACTCACTCCCCTTCACCGTTAACGTAAGAAATCGTTGAAAAGTCACTCCCATTTCCCATTCGTTCACTCTTGCTTACGAAAAATCACCGAGTGTCACTCCCAAGAATCACTCAAAATCACTCACTCACTCACTCACTCCCATCGTTCGTGCAAACCGAACCAACGAAGACGGCTTCTCCGTTCATTTGTGGCAGGAAGACTCACTCCTGGGTATCGCACTTCGCTTCACTTGACTGGGATTTGAAAGCTTGAGGTCGTGCATGCAAACCGATTTGAGGAGGATCAAGATTATTGCCTCTGTTCTGTTCAGCCGTTGCGGGTAGATTAGGATTTTGCGTTTTAATCTTTGAAATCTAGGGTTGAATTGGGTCTTAAAATGCTTTGGTGGATTATTGTATGTTGTAGGCTTTGATGATTGTTCTGTTTAGTATTACCCGCCTCTCCCTCACCCGATCATGCTCATGATTGTTCTTTGTAGGCTTTCTCTCTGCCGTGATTTGTATTGTTTAATTGTTTTTGTGGAATGTTACCAAATTGAAATCAGTTTGATCATTGGTTATCGCTTCATGTCAATTTGAAATCAGTTTGATTTATCGCGTACATTACCAAATTGATCATTGGTTTTGATTTTCAGATTAATTAGAATGTTCTTGGTTGAGTGCATTGTGGAAAGATGTTATAGTTACCCTCCATTCCCTTTAAAAGTTGAATAATGCTCATGATTTTATTGAAATAATTATTCAGTCAATTATGATATAAGTGGATGGTTATATATGCATTTTTAAAATAAGTCCAATCGCATTCTCGAGTTCTCTTGTTTGCTCAATTCTGTTTTGAAATAAGTTTGTGATAATAATCGACCAGTTAACTAATGGTGCTGCTCTTATTACTACTCTTATCCATATAGGTATTGAGTCTTTATTAACAATAGAACTAGATGCCTCATTTTATATGTATGCTTTAAGGATTTGAACAACCATTTGGTAATGTGGATGCTGACTTAGAACTAGATGCCTCATTTTTTATCATCTTCATTTATTCTGTTGTGTTTTACATGCGGATGGCTGACTTAGTATTCAATTTTGAGATTCATCATGGTGGGCGGTTTGTGTGGAACCCAGATTTGGAATATTTAGGAGGTAGTACTTCTTTTGTTGATAATGTTGACCCAGATAGACTTAGTTATTTTGAAATACAAGATATTTGTTGTGATGTGGGGGCACTTAGTACAAGTAGATATCATTATCTTATTCCTGGAGGTAATTTGGAGCAAGGGTTAAGGCTTATAAATGAAGATGATGATGTTGTTTATATGTGTGAGATCCATGCTTTGCATGGCCTACGAGATAAGATAACACTATATGTTGAGGGTGGTGAGGAGCCACTTGTCTGTTGAACAACCATTTGGTAATAAGGAAGTAGCAGATGATGATGATGATGTGCATGAGGTGGGTGAGAGTGATGATGATGTGCATGAGGTGCATGAGGGAGGTAATGTGGATCTTTGAAGGAGGTGATAGTGATTGGTTAGAGGAAGGGTTTGAGGGGCCGATTTTGATGATGATGTTTTTGGAAATGTAGATGATGGGCCATCTACACGTGCAGCCCCACATAGGCCCCCTCGAAGGAGATGATGGGCCATCTACACATGCAGCCCCACATAGGCCCTCTGAAGGAGATGATGGGCCATCTACCCATGAGGATGTACATGTGTATGCAGCCCCACATGGGAATACTGCGGTGACAATGACCCACCTCTTGAAGAGGGTGAATGGATTGACCCACCTCTTGAAGATGACATGGAAAGTCTAGTAGGGTCCGATGATGATCACCAAACACCAGATTGCAAAAGAACCTGAGTTTAATGTCCAAACTGACATGAGAAAGCCAGAGTTAAGGAAAGGAATGAAGTTTCCAAACTCTAAAGTATTTAGGGAGGTATTGAGAGAATATGCGATAAAGAAGCCAAGTAAATATCAAGTTCAAGCTGAATGAGAAGAAGAAGATATCGTTTATTGTATCAATGAATGTGGATGGAGGTGTTATGCATCTCAACTACGAAGAGTTGACATTCCAAATAAAGACATTCAATCCGGAGTGCACTTGCCCTAGATCCTTCAAACACAGCCAAGTGACTTCAACTTATGTTGCAAAGAAGTTTATGCAGGAGTTTGACAAAAACCCCAATTGGAAAGTGGTGGTGTTCAACATCATGTGAAGCAAGCACTTGAAGTTGACATAAGTTACTGATCAAGTGTATAGGGCAAAAAGGAAAGCTACTGACTTGGTTATGGGGATGAACAGCTGCAATATGGGAAACTTAGGGATTATGCGAGATGATAAGACTGACTGATAAAGGAAGTAGGGTTATTTTGCAAACCGAAATGGAAGATGAAAATGCACAAGCCGAAATTTAAGAGAATGTATATTAGGTATAATGCACAAAAACTTGGGTTTTGGGAGGTTGTAGACCAATTATTGGTTTAGATGGGTGCCACTTGAAAGGCAGATTTGGGGGGCAAATACTTTCTGCCATAGCTAGAGATGCAAATGACAACATTTTCCCAGTTGCATTTCTGTTGTTGAGCAAGAAAACAAAGATTCATGGGTATGGTTTCTGCAGCAATTTTCAGATGACATTGGGGATCCACAACAACTTAATCTGGTCTTCATCAGTGATGGACAAAAGGTATGATAATTGGATGCTGTTTTGTAGACATTTTTAAAGTTCAATAATAATTGAGATGCTGTTTTGTAACAAAGATGCTGTTTTGTAACAATTGTACTAACATATTTACTTGTTCTGTTTTGTAACTTGTATAGGGCCTTATACCCGCAATTGAGATGTTGTTCCCAACTTGTGAGCATAGATATTGCGTGAAGCATATCTATAATAATTTCAAAGTGGATCATAAGGGCTTGAGTTGAAGGATGCACTTGTGGAGATGTCTTTGGAGCCACAACAAGTGAGGGAGTTTGAAAGAAGAATGCAGGAAATGAAGGATTTGGATGTCAAGGCATGGGAGTATCTTGTCGACATCAACCCCGCACAATGGTCTAAGTCTCACTTTAGTAGTAGAGCTTTGTGTGATTGTTTAGCTAATAACTTGAGTGAGTCTTTTAATGCCATGATTTTAGAAGCTAGGGATAAGCCAATTTTAGCAATGTTGGAGTGGATTAGAGTTAGGCTCATGACCAAACAATACAAAAAGATGAGAGGTATAGCAAAATACACTGGAAAAGTTTGTCCTAATATTCAAGACAAATTAGAGAAGTTAAAACATGATTCTATACCTTTCAAAGTGCTACTCAGAAAGTGACTTCATGTATGAGGTTGATAATGGTCATGAGAGACATGTGGTTGACTTGGCTAAGAAAGCATGCATTTTGTAGGCTTTGGGATTTGACAGGACTTCCCCGCAAACATGGGATCTCTGCTATTGTTAAGAACCTGGAGAAAGTGGAGGACTATGTGCATCCTTGTTACTTAAAAGAGACATTTCTTTGAAACATACAAGGAGATAATACTGACCAATGCCTGGCCGGTCCGAGTGGGTTAAGACTAACCAACCTGCTCTGTTGCTCCTCATGTGTATAAACCACTGGCCGACCACCAAAGCAAAGAAAAAGAGATCCTGAAGAGCCAAGGAACCCTTATAGAGTTTCTAGGATGAACAAGACAATCAAGTGTGGGAAGTGCAAGAAAGAAGGACATAATGCAAGAGGGTGCAAGGCGGGCATCATTGGTGAAACCCCATGGCAGAGAAGAGATAGACTTGCTAAATCAGCAGCTGTAAGTATTTCCATGCTTTGAACTATATTCATTTCCTCAAGTATTTCGAGTGTGTAACTTGTACTACCCTCTTTGTAGGCACAAGGCAGTAAATCTACAAAAACAAAGCAGATCGCAACACACGAAATCGCATCCCGACCACCAAGTGCTAGATCTCGAGTGCATACAGAGCTTTTGATCAAACGCATCTCTCAACTGCACCAAACAATAGATCCGAGGCTGCAACTCAACCCGCAACTAGATCTAAGGCTAAACTGGTTCTCTTCACCCTCACAACCAAGCTTCCATACCCCTAGAGAGACATGGGATTCTTTACCATCTCGGGCACCTCTGGCTTGTTCTATTTTGTTTATTTTTTCCTCATACTTGCTATTGTTGGATCATCTTGCTAATTGTTGGATCATCTTGCTAACTGTTGGATTTTGGTTATGCAGCCAAGTGCATCGCGCTAGGGGTTTAAAGGCGAAAGTTTCAACCAGTTGGTGGAAAGGGCAAGAATGCACGGTGGCAAGGGCACCTAAAGTAGTAAATGACAACTTGGAAGATGTTAAAGTTTCAACAACTTTTTTGTTATAGTTCACTTGTTTAATGTATATGTCAAGTGTCAAAAACAATATTGGCAATTTCGGTTGGATATATGTATGTCCGAGCACTAGTGGACTAGTTGGTGGGTTTTAATTGGAAGATGTGTAAAGTCACAGGATGTGCCAAAAACAATGTTGGCAATTTTGTATGCATGTGACATAAAACTTTGTTAATGTCTCCACTTTTATTTTGTAAAGTCACTGAATAGGTTGCTCTTCTTTTATTTTGTGAAGTGGATGGATGTGCTCAATGACTCTTCACTTTTATTAATGTTAATGTGCATTGAAATAGGATAAAGTATTTTGTTGTGTTGTGCTTGTCTTGTGCTTTTGGTGGACTCTGTTTTTCTTGTCTTGTTCACCTGCAACTTGGATTTACACAGGTGTATGTATTCACACAACAAATCATGTGTCTGTGTAAAACATGTTCCATTTATAGGCAGGTGTGCAACAAATCATGTATATGTGTAAAACATGTTCCATTTATAGGCGGGTGTGCATTGACACGTGTGTATATATTGAACCAACATGTTCCATTCAAGTTATTATGTTATTAACATTTCCACATAACACTTTGTGCCAATATATATCAATCACAGGATGAAGTAAAAAGGAATAAAAAAATTATACTAAACAATATTTGCACAAAAACAACACTTTCCATTTCAATTACCCAATAACATTTCAACATCCCACCAAGCATCATGGCGGATTAAGGTTCCTAGTATTTACATTATTGTTCACCGAGGCAAAACACAACAACAACATTACAAAAATGAAAAATAACCATGACAAAACTAATGCCATCTTGTACAATCTCTCACTCTCTCTAACTCTCTTAAGTTTCTCTCTAATTTCTACATAAAGCTCATGAGTTTCTCTTTCCCTCCGGTTACATCTTTCTTCCATTTCCTTAGTTGTCATTTCTCTCGATTTGCAAGCTGCAATTCATTCTCAAGCATACTTATCCTTTCACGGTCACTCTTACAAGTTTCGTTATCCACCCACCTTTGAAAGAAGCCACATTTGGGACCAACCCGAGCATTACAATTATAACAATTAATTACACAGAGTTCACAATTAATCACAACTAATAATTCAATTCAACTCAATTCAAATACAACAATGTAATTGTTACTTACATTAAATTGACTACAACCAACGAATCTTCTTCCATAGTTACTGACTTTTCGACTTGTTCTTAGGGCACAATTCTCGGGGGTACATAAATGACCATCTCAAAGACGGTAGAAACCACTAGTTGTAGAGCCATTGCCAGTTGATGAAGACATAGCAAAAATTTGTTACAAGCTTATAGACCAACAAATGCATTACGAGTGGCAAGAATCAACTCATCTAAATTTAGTAACAATTACTCATGCTACAACCACATTGTTAAAAAAGTTGATGGGCCACAGACCTTTATTTTAAAGTAACAAGAAAATGCAGATATATATTCATAACTGCTGTTAAGCCGATAATAAGAAAATGCAGATATAAACCAGTTCCATGGTTAAGCAAGAACCGAATTTGGAAGAAAGAATTTGGAAGAAAGACTACCCAATTTTAAAACCCACAGGAATTTTAACAAAGTGACCGTGCATATTAAGTGAGGAAGAAAGAAATACAATTATCACCGGGCATTTTAAAACCCACCACCGCAGAAATGGGTTTTAAAACCCACCACCGATGACAACATTTTAAAACCCACCACCGGCACCGGCATTTTAAAATCCACCAGCATTTTAAGACCCAATTCAGAACCCTAGATTTCAAAGATTAAAACGCAAAATCCTAATCTACCCGCAACGGCTGAACAGAAACGACAATAAACTCCCGGTCAAGTGAAGCGAAGCGCGATACCCGATCAAGCTTTAAACTCCCAGTCAAGTGAAGCGAAGCGCGATACCCATGAGTGAGTCTTCCCGCCACGGATGAACGGAGAGAAGTTTGTCTATCTCGGTTCGGTTTGCATGAACGATGGGAGTGAGTGAGTGAGTGAGTGAGTGATTTTGACTGATTTTGAGTGATTTTTGGGAGTGACACTGAGTGATTTTTGGTGAGCAAGCGGATGAGAGTGTTAGAGTGGTTTTTGGAAAAGTGAGTGTTTTGATCTGGATGGGAGTGACTTTGATCTATTTCCTATGTTAGAGTAACGGTGAGGGAGAGGTGGGCACACGGTACATAGACGGAGATAATCACAGGTGGGCAAAGTGTCAAAATTCAAACCACGGGTAGGCACTTAGAATTAGAGGTAAACCACAGGTGGGTAATGTGTAATTATCCCTAAAAAAAAAAAAAAAAAAAAGGCAAAGGTGTGTCTAGTGGTTTTCAAGAGTCAAGACCTCATAAATCCATGAGGTCTAGAGTTCAAAATGCCTAACCAACATTTTTTTTTCCCTAAATGATTACTCTCTATAATAATTATATAATGTGTGCGGAGTAGGGGGACTACACATTCTTTGGAAAATAGTCAAAACCTCAAATAGCTTTGGACACTAACATTAACAAAAGAAAATAATAATAATAATAATAATAATAATAATATAATGTAAAAAATTATAAACATTTTCAACATGCAAATAAAGTATTTTATAAATTAATATATGTATAACAATAAGGTGGTAATCAAACTTATTAGACACGTGATAAAATTGGAGATGTAGTTACACGTACTATTCTTGATTTTCTTAATTTGGGTCTTATCCCACCTAATTTTAATGAAACCCATATTGTTTTTATTCCAAAAGTTAAGGAACCAAAACGGTGACTCGATTATAGGCCTATAAGTTTGTGTAATGTGGTGTTTAAAATTGCTTCAAAAGCTATTGCAAATAGAATGAAGAAACTTCTTCCTTCCATTATTAGTGATACCCAAAGTGCTTTTGTGCATGTTAATTACTGATAATGTTTTAGTCGCTTTTGAAGCAATGCACCATATTAACCAAAAGAAGGGAGGGAAGATGGGTAATATGGCTGTGAAATTGGATATGAGTAAGGCCTATGATAAGGTGGAATGACTTTGATTGGATAAAATTATGAATAGGTTGGGGTTTGATGAGAAATGGAGGAAGTTGGTCATGCAGTGTGTCACAACAGTACTTATTCAGTGAGGATAAATGGGAAACCAAAAGGGCATATTATCCCAAATAGGGGTATACGTCGGGGTGATCCTTTATCACCATACCTTTTCCTTTTATGTCTTGAAGGTCTTTCTTCTCTAATTAAGAAGGTTGTGGATGATGGTGTGATGGAAGGATGCCAGGGGGGCCCTAGACTTTCTCATTTATTTTTTTCTGATGATAGTCTCATTTTTTGTAAGGCTTCAATTGAAGAGTGTAACTCCCTGCAGAGAATTCTCACTTTGTATATGAAGAAGCTTACGGACAAAGAACTAAACCATACAAAAACCTCTTTATTTTTTAGTAGCAATACACCGAGATGACATTCAATAGGAGATAAAGAGTAAGTTTGGGGCACAAGTGATCGGACAACATGAGATGTATTTAGGCCTTCCACCTTTAGTTGGCAAAAATAAGAGGAATTCTTTTAATGCCATAAAAGAGAAGCTTAGCAAGAAACTAGTGGGGTGGAAAGAGAAAATGCTATCTAAAGCTGGAAAGGAAGTGCTATTAAAAGCTATAGCTCAAGCCATTCCCACGTACACAATGGGGTGCTTCAAAATTCCACCAACAAAACACAAAAAAACCCAACAAATTAGGCTCACAATAATGGCAAACCCAGCTAACCACATGACAAATTCCCCTCACTTTGTAGAGAGAAAGAAAATGAAGCTCTCGGCGTAACAACGACTTCGTGTGATGTGAGTTTGTAGCTAGCAATGGACGTCACGGGCTTTTGTTGGTGGTTGTTGGCGGAGCAGTGTGGGATTGGCTATTGGTTCGTAGGTGGTGATCAGTATTTTTAGTTAACTAGTTGTGGGTTTGTAACGGGTGAAGGGTTGTTCATGGTGGTTGTGGAGATTTTCGCGATTGATGAGAGTTTTGATTGTCCGCGGTGAGGATTTGGGATGATCTGTTGGTGAAGAATTTTTTTTCTTGGATGTTTTCTGGGCTTGGTTATGGCTGTGGTGGTTTGGGTGAGTTGTGTGGTGGGATGATAGCATGTTGGCAGGGGAATAGAAATCAATAAAAACATAATGAAAGTGAGAGTGAGGGTGAGGATGAGGGTGAGAGGCGAGTTGGCATTAACGGCGAGGTGGAGGGAGGGCTTGAGGGGGGTGGCTGGCGGCGGACTTAGAGAGTGAGAGTAAGGGTTGGTCGGTGAGAGTGAGAGCTTGAGGGGTGGCAGTTGAGAATTGTGAATTTAAGATTTATTAGGTTTGGGGTTTGTAAGAAGTTAGTGATATGTATAGCTAGGGTATTTTACAAATTTTATTGTATTCGAGTCGAGTTCGGGTTTGCGGCGGGTATTTCTAAAACCCGCACCCAACCACGAACCCCGCTTTGGGTTTGATTTTTAAAACCCAAACCCGACTCTACTTTTTCACGGGTTGAGTAAAACCCATTTAATTTTACACTTTTATTGGGTTTTACCGAATCAAATGTATAAGTGATTCAATTAGATAACTAGTTACCCACCACTTGTGGTGGAGGATTTGCTAGCTTTTGACAAAGCCGAATTTCATTATAACAGACTTATTAGTACTTAATCTATTTCAGCGTTGGTTTACAAAAAAAAAAAAAAAAAAAAAAAAATTAGATAACTAGACTAGTTTAGGTACCAATTCACTGGGTTATTGATCCGACTAGCCAAGTTGGTTCAAACCTGGAGTTGACCAGTATCTTGATAAGGTTTTTTTTTCCCAAGTCGGGTTGGGTCAACCCTTGTGACCCATGACCTAGCCCTTTAATTTTTTTTTTTAAAAAAAAAAAATCATATCATAGGATCAAGCAAATACCTACAAATGCTAATCATGTAAAGGTAATATAATGTCATCCATCAAAGATAATGACAACATTAAAGCAAATAGCAGCCGAAAAAAAGTTTCTTTATAGTTTGACTTTGACCACAAAGCAATAAGATTATAGAAATTGAGTTTACAATTTAAATTTGATTGCATCAAGTAATTTAGTTTGAAACATCTTTACATCGTTTGGTGTGCTAAAAGGTTAAAAATATCGGCTTAAATCCTTCTTCTTCTTTTTTTTTCTTCTTTTTTGCAATTAAACTCATAATATAATTGCTATTGTTAGTCTTATTTGCTGCAAGTGAGTTAATCTCTTTTATTGTCTAAATCACCTAACTTTTATGGTGATGATATCATTTGGTGAATTTTGTAAAGCTAAAAATCTATATATTATTTATCATGTTGTTATTTTCAACATTTTGGGGATATTTATTTAACTTTTTAAAAAAGTGAGAAAAAAAGAAAAAAGTGAGGTTTTAAAAAACTGTATATAAAAGATTAAAAAAAAAATTAAAAATTAAACTTATAAGTTTTTTTTTTTGAGATATTATAGACGAATTCTTAAGAGAACTCCCTCAACCACTAAAATACTCAAAGTAATTAGCTAAACTTATAAATTGATTCCAAACAGTTTTTTTTTTTTTTTTTAATTTATTTTTTTGAAGGTGAAAAATACTAGTCAAGTCGTAGCCCAACATTTTCTCAAACTGTCAAAAAAAACATTTTCTCAAAAAAAAAAGTCGTAGCCCAACCCGTTTAGGATCACCAATTTTTCATCCAAACCCGATTAGAACCCAACCAGCCTGCTTGCCATGATTTCCCTTCTTAGTTTTGAAGGGTAAAAAAGAAAAAAAAATGCAGATACTTTTGTGCAAAAACTCTCTTTTTTCTGGTATGTTTACTCTCTCCATTCTTGCAAAACATGTACATATTTTTGCTTACAGTAAAGTACGGTAGGACAAAGACAAACAGTGCAAGGAGTCAGGTGGTCAACCATTGCATGATATCGCATCACATTCTCTGGGGCCCCCCACGTAAAATAAGAATATATTGAGGGACCAGTTTGAAATATCACCCAAATTTTACCAAACCAGAAACCAGAAAGAAGGGTAGTGTCAGTGACTGTGCAATCACATTCTTTTTCAATCAAGCCTCAACAACATCTCTAATCTCTCGCACTAGCTATGAGTCTCTTTGGTCTGGGCAGGTATATAATTTAATTTTCTTTTTCTTTTTAGAATATAATATTTTAATTCTTATCTGTTTATTTTGCTCCAAAATTATTATTATTTTTTGGATTTAATTTTTATGGCAGTTCTGTTGTTTATTGGGTTACTTTATTTGAAGATTTAGTGATTTTTTTAGATACCCTTTCGGCTTTTATAAGGCATGTGTATGTGTATGCAGTTGCAAACGGGTTCAAAAAGCTATGATCTTTGATTATTTGGTCAATTTCTTAGTTCATATTATGCCATATGCACATCTACAATATTTCATTGGATTTGCATTTTTTTTTTTTTTTGTTTAATTATTAGTATCGACCATCAAGATTGTGTACATGGATTTTTTTTTGGTGGCAAAAACACTAACACAAAATAGAAGCTTCTTAGTTTTCCATTTGAATAACTGGTAGGCATTTTTCTATTGGTTATGTTACATTTCTTGCAGGCTCACTGCTTCTTAGTTTTCCATTTGAATAATTGTTAGGCATTTTTCTATTGGTTATGTTACATTTCTTGCAGGCTCACTTGCATTGATTTCATACATAGTTTCTTGAATGAGCCCAAAATCCAAACCAACATTCCATTTTGGCATTATACAGTTGATTTTTGCATTAAATTGAGCACGAGATGCTTGTGGTTTTTTTTTTTGGGTGATAATTTGATAGTTAGAGGAGGGGGATTTGAACTTTAAATGTCTCCGTTGAAAACACCAATAGGTGCTAGCCAATTGAGTTACAAGGCTTTTGACACTTACATGCATAGGAGATAAAAGAACCTGTGAGGATAGATGCGTTAAGTTTTTTTTTTTTTTTTGATAATACGATAGATACAACAGGGGAGGAATTTGAACCTTGGATGTCATGGATACACCAAGAGGTTCCAACCAGTTGAGTTACAAGGCTCTTGCCAGATGTGGGAAGTTAGTTAGTTATAAGAAAGAGACCAGAAATACTTATAAAAAATAAAAGAAAAAAAGAGAGACCGGAAATACAGAAATGAGGAAAGAGAAACCAAAGGGGAAAGTGACCATTGGCCGGAATATGGTTCAGAATTTGAGTGATGGTAGTTTTTAAAATTGGGGTTCATGAATTTGTCTTTCACTATTTCAGTCTTAGTTGTTGGTCTTTGATCTTCTATTAAATAGGTAATTTTATCTTATGTAATTTTGGGTATTCAAAGACGACACTAAAGAGGGGAGTTCCCCTTGACGTCATGAGTGCATTGTGCTGTTGGATTTCATATGAAGTCAATGCTGATTATTTGCAAAAAATGAACAAAATGTTGCATAATAGTTTTGCTCTTCATGAAAAAACTTTCCATTCACTCCTTTTCCATCAATAAAAACTAAATAAACATGCCTGATAATAGTTATGTCAACATGTTGCATGTATGATGGAGAATCTTTCCTTTATTAGAAAGGAACAGATGTGATGGTTTCACTCTAACATAGAAGAAAGGGAAAGTGTGTGTGTGTGGAATCTTTTGTCGTCTTCACAATGACCAAAAGTTTCAAATACTGAAAAAGAAAGCACTGATTATGGTAATAGTATTCGCTTTCTAGAAGTTTCAATCCTTTAGATTACTATTTATGCAGACTTGGTTTTTTAACATGGAACAAATAAAACCATCTTCTAATTGGTAGATATGCTTCTTGAAAAATTAATTTACTTTTTCACATCTATGGATTCAGATGCATTTGGCTGTTTATGAAGATATCTCCATTCTGCTGGTAGACATCTCTTGTCTGCATCTTAAAAATGACTGTTCAAAATGTCTGTGATGTGCATTTTTTAAATGATGTATTTTTAATAGATAATGCTGATTATTTTTAAGCCATAGGGGCATTTTCCACTAGATGTAATAAATGATAGTTTGACTTGGTGAACTAGATGTGTAGCCTCATTCTTTTATATCCTAATTACTTCTTTTAAAAGTAATTTGATGTTGTGCAATTACAATCTTGCTTAGCAGAAAAATAAATAGTATACGCAATTGGTGCATTTCCGCTAGATATAAATAAATGACAGCTCAATTGGTGAGCTAGTTGGCTATTGTTTTTTCAGAATGTAACTTCCTGAAAGATATGGCACCAAGGACAGGGCTTGCTTCCTCTGGCGGCACCTCTGTAAAGTTTAAATATAATAGTACAAATGAAAAACTTGTGCATTGTAAGTTGCATCAAATCTGTCATGGGAAATCTATCTGATATTGACACATAAAAAAGTTCCATTTTTCTCTTACTTATTAAAAAAAAAAAAAAGTTCCATTTTTAGTCAGTTAAAAGTCTTTGGATACTGATAAAAAAATAAAAAAATAAATAAAAAAAGTCTTTGGATAATATGTTGTGCTTGCATATCCTACTTAGAAGAGATAAACATGTGTAGTTGGCTAGGCCTCTCATTTGGCTTCTCTTTCTGTTCCTTCTCTTTAAGAAAGAAGCCCTTCTGGCTGGTCCTTTCTAGTATAGGAATGATTCTCTGTGATACACGTAATAGCCTAGCTATTGTAGGATGCATCCTTTTTTTTATTTTATTTTTTATATTTTACAATGGAAAAGGGATTCCGGGGAATTTAAGAAGAGTGACTTTGTCATGAAACACTTCATCTGCCTTTGCTAAGCTTTAGTGGTTACTTCTTACAAAATCCAACAGTGCAACACACCCTGGTAGAGAAAATCTGTTTTGTGGTTAGGTTTAAATGTAAATCATTAAAAAAAAAGAGAGAGAAAAAAGTTCAGCCAATGAGCTCTAGCTCAAAGGGCACCTTCTCTCCCCATAACAAAGGTTGGAGGGTAAGGTTTTGGGTTCAAAACGCACTGGGGGTGTGTGTAAATTTAAAAATAATTAAAATCAATGATTGGGTATGAATGTAAAGGGAGAAGGACATCACTACTATTTAAGAATTTATTATGAGATCCTCAGAGAGAGTTTGATTGCATAGTGACGGCAGTGTTATATGGATGACTTTATGTATTTCTTGGACATATAGGGGAGATATACATATGCTCAATGATTGGTTCTAAACTAAAAGGAAGTAGGCTTTTGCTTTATAAAAGTTAGATGGTACACTTTGGACAGGTAAGCTGTGTGTATAATGGTTTCTATTTACTAAATTAGTAGTGGGTCCTTGTATAATCTAGAGCAGGGGCCTCTCATTATGAGAAGCACGGTGAAGTTCAAAGCATACAAATGTATCGTCCCAAAGCTAGTCAATTTAGGATAGAGTGTGTCAAGAATGCATTGGGAAGTTTTGTTCAGACTCTTTGTACATATTTATTTATTTTAATTTGAAATTATTATTGTTGCTGGGCATGAGTATCTATTCAAATTTCTACCTGACTTGATGCCAGCCAAAGTTTCCATATGTAGTTCTCTTGCTCCTCTGGTCTCTGTGTGTGTTCTTGTAGTTGTGAAGATCATGGTTTTGTGCTGTTCATAAATATTGCTTAATACATTAAACTTAATTTTATTATTGATGCCTTATAAAACCATGTGTTTCACCTCTTTTGCTGATATATATTCTCTTTGTAATTCTTCTGTAAACAGAAACCAAAGGACATTCCGCCCAAAGAAGTGTGCACCCTCTGGGAGTAAGGTTAAGTCCCTTTGTTATCTAGTCACATCTCTTTCTTGCTGGTTATGGTTTTATAGGAAATAAAAACCCCCTTTGGAAAATCCAGAATTCTTTGTTCACCTCCCATTCAGGTGGAAAAAAATTAATACAAACACACACACACGCACGTATGTATGTATGTATGTATTTATGTATTCTCTTTTACACTACACTGTTATATATGTACAAACAAGTGATGTACATGAATGACGATTCCATGATTCCATCTATATAATTTGATAATGAGTTTCTTGTGTTCATACCTATATGTGGGCTGTTGTTGCATGTTGTTTAGGGCTTCCTAATTCAGGGGAAAGTATCATGATATATATATGGGAGACTTATGTGGGTCATCCGAGTTATTGATGACCTATACTTTTGCTTGATTTTAGGCTCAAAATATGTAAGAACAAATTCACTTTTGGAAATAGGTTTTAATTGTTGGATGTTCGTTTCCAAATAAGCAAAAGTGTAATAATTATTTACAACTAATAAAGAGTAAATCTCCAATTACTGAGAAAAAACAGCTATACAGTGGGTTTTAGTTGGTTTAATTGGTAAAGTCTTTTGTTGAATAAAAGATCTGGGGTTCGAACCATGCCTACACCAAAAATCGATTGATGTTTTGGCCTAATGATAAAAGCAATCATTATAGAGCTAACGCTATAGGTTGGAATTCTATCGTATCTATATAAAATAAATAAATAAATAAAAATTACAGCTACACAAACAATAATGATAAAGCATGAAAGAAACATATTTCATTTCATAAATGAAAATTATACATAAAACTTAATCATATAGCTGTGAGTCTGGATCGCTTGTTGCTACACACTGTTCACTTTCCTATGAGATGTGGTTCTTTGTATGTTCTGTATTAGAAATCTTTTGGTTGATGCAAGAGAATATGATAAATGTCTATGCTTGTTGTAAAGGGCTTTATGGTTGACATACTTATATTCATATTTTGAATGCTAATCCTGAGTGTGTTATGCACACAATTTGAAGAGAAAGGAATGTTTGAATGCTTGAGGGGTAGAGAGATATATTGTTGAGATGAAATCTATATTTTTGCATTCTTTGTTTGAATGTTGTATTATAATTGGTGGGATATCTTGTAAATTCTTTAGTAATTTTCATGGATCTTGTAAATCTTAGATTGTAATTCTTTTGGAAACCATTTCAGAGTTCTTTTAATGAAATTCATTATTACTTATAAAAAAAAAAACTCTCCTTGACGAATCAGATATGCCTTATATCACTGGGTTTTATTCTTAGGGAATATATATCTACGTAGAGAGCATATTTTTCTTTTTCATATTGAATGCATCATATTGCTTTTATCAGCAGTCACATTACCCATTTGAATAAAAATTTTAAGACCTAAACCTTTACAAAAGAGTCCTCTCTGCTGCCAAATCAATTTCCAGAGTTGGGGGACCATGGCACAATTTTTATGCTGGAAACATCCCAGGAATTAGCTGAAATCAGGTCCTTTTTGTTATGTGAATATCAGCCACTTGGGGCCTGCAGCTTGAGCATGTTTTTCATTAAGGACTATCCTGCTGCCTACTAAGCCCCTTTGGTCCATATCAGTTCATCGGGGCCTTGTTTGGACTAAATCAAGTGCTTGAAATACAGCTGCCAATAGTTAACTACGGGTTAAAATGTGCTGAGAAACAATTGAGTGGAAAAAATGGAGAGAGAAACAAGGTTGAGTCAATGCAATGGTACCTTTTCAAATGCATATTTAATGCATTGAATAAATGCATATTTAATGCATTGATGACTATGTAGAACATGTATTTGATATTCTTTTTGTTATGATAATCAAGTTTCCATTTCCAGAGCTTCTGGTCTAGTTCTTTAGATCTGTCTTATTGCTGTTAATTGTAATCTATGGCCTCTCTATTAACAATTCTCTGATTGTTATTTTATTGGTATAACTGAAAGCACCAATACTTGTCCTGTTCTAATGCAGGGGGCACAACTTAGAAAGCACATTGATGCCACCCTAGGAAGTGGAAACCTAAGGGAGGCTGTAAAACTTCCTACTGGGGAGGACTTGAATGAGTGGCTTGCTGTCAACAGTAACTCTTTCTATCTCTATCTCTCTTGCATGCATGTGTGCACTTACATTTTCAGAATATCTAGCCTGTTAAATGTATCTGAGTTTTCCCTTCATTTTATGCCTGTCAATCTGTTAGGTTTAGTATATTCATGTGTTACTCTGCTGTATTTTCTAATTTGTGTAGTTTTTTTTAAATAATTTAGCTGATGCTTAAATGTAAAAAGACATTTCCAAATCAGTTTTTGCTTTACTGCAGCTCTTGCATGAGATTCAAATCTGAAATGTGGTTGCTTGTTTTTTTTTTTTTTTTTTTTTTTTTTTTTCAATTTCAGCTGTGGATTTCTTCAACCAAGTGAATTTGCTCTATGGTACCCTCACAGAATTCTGTACTAATGAGAACTGCCCAACAATGACTGCAGGCCCCAAGTATGTAACAATATTGAAACCTTTAGTTTTTTTTTCCATCTTCTTTTATGGTATTTAGTTTTTAGAAATTCAATAATGTGAATTTCTATTGATTTTTTCAGCGTGCCTCCAATTAGGATATTTTTTGGGGAGCTTTTCCATCTAGTAATTGGGATAATTCCATTGGTGGATTCATATCCATCTACAGTAACATATAATATAAAAAGAAGTTGGTCTCTCCCACCCACTTAAATTGTTTGTGTCAGAAAGTTTTAAATTCCAACTAAATTAATAGCTTTTGGCCTTCTTGTTAGTTACACGGGTTTAAATATCCATACCTGACCTCAAGCTATTTTTCTTTAGAACTTTATTGGATTGGTTGTCTGTTTTGCGAAACCAATCATTCTCCTCTTCTTGTTTTTCTTGATTCTTGTAATTTTTGTACTAGATTGTTGACCCCTGTACAATCCCTGTGTGCTGGGGTGTCCCTTTTTTGATATCAATAAAACTTATTACTAATTAAAAAATATATAAAACTGAAGTCCTTTCAACCTCACATTGCCTTAGTTATCTTGCACATGTTTCCAACTAGTGTAGCAATGTTACTTGTGCTTCCCAAGAAACTACCACATCACTGATTTCCTCATCTAACATGACCTCTACTATAAAACTTGCTATAACTAATATGGGTATGGATTATTTTTCTGATCATTTTGTTGGCGACATGGTTCTAGATGTGTTGTGTATATATTTTTGAGTTAATTGTATCTCCCTTCCCCATTAACATGCAGTTGCGGTGTTCCTCTTAAAATTCAAGAGTGAGTAATGCCCCCCCTCCCCACTATCATGATTGTTGGTAATGAGCATTTTACCCCTTGCAGTTATAATTTCCATCAATTTTGACAGAAAATTCAAAATTTTCTAAATCATGTCTAACAAAAATTTGAATTTTCCCTTAAATTTGATGGAAACTCTAACATTAGAGGGCAAAGTGCTTTAACTGATTTTTTTTTTTCTTTTGGTAAGTAAATAATTCATTAAAAAAGTATGAACGTGAAACTACCCCCAAGTACATGGGAAGTGTACATAGGGCAAAGCTACAAACAGTGTGAAAATAAATAAGAAATAGAAACTACTACAAAGGATTAGTGAAGACTCAAGAGAATCCAGATTCTCTAGGAGCCTTGTGATAGAGGACATGGGAGACATGACATCGAAGTCCATTTGTATAAAGTGTACAACAAATAATATTTCAACTTTGCCACTCTTATCTCCTACATGTGAAAGCAATTAGCATTCCTTTCTCTCCATAAACACCACATGAGACAGAAGGGGACCCCTTTCCAAGTTCCCCCCCATTACTTCTCCCACCAAACCTCCCCCTCCAAGAAGACATCTCCTGCATAGAGTGAGGCATGACCCAGAAAACACCAAACAAGAGAAAGATCATAGACCACAATTCCCTAGCCATGGCACAGTGTAGAAATGGGTAATTCACACTCAGTTTTACACATGAAGCACCATTCCAAAATAATTACACCCCGCTTCATCATTGCTTAGTTTTAGGAGGGACATTGCAACTGCATCATAGTTCAGAGGGGAAGTGCACTTGACCAGTTGACCTATATTCATTTACCAGAATATTTGACATTGGAATTTTTTTTTTTTAAATAATTTTTTTCTTTTTCCAATCTGACATATATTTTAAGCCTATAGATTTACGCTACAAGCTAATCAATGTTTTGAGTAACCTGCCTCCTAGAATGACACAAACTGATTAAATGGTGATATGGAATGAAATGTTTATATAAATCTCTTGAAATAAATTATTGTTAAAATTTTGAGATAATGTGGGTGTACTCAATAATGAACATAAGCTGATTACATTACATGGAAAAAGAGAGGTTAAATAGTCTGCTGATAAGTCTTATTTGTTTACAGGGTATCTATCTATTCTTTTCTTACTAGAATATCATGTTTTGACTCTATTGTACTGTGTGTTATTTAATAATCCAAAAGAAATCCCCAATCCCTGTTTAAAATCTAATTTTAAGTGGATGAATTTCAAGGGTATTTAAAACTTTATAGACTTAGGCAACAAGACTTCCTACACCTACTTATCTTGTGGTAGTATATTTAATGTATCTGATACATTAAAGCATACAGCTATGATTTGTATGACACTACTCCTATTGAGAGTTTGTCACATTGGACACTTGAGGAGATGACACTCGTTTAGACATGTATAAAAATTTGATCTTTGGGAACTGAAAGAACTGAATTATGAGGGCATGGTGCATCTTATGGAAAACTAACAAGTTTCATTATTGTTTTACTATCTATTGTTGTTATGCATACAAACACCTAAATAAAAATAATATATTTGTTTTATCTTATATGGACTCAAATAGCACACTTGTAGTCATATGACCCTCTCCATATTTTTGGGAGTTGCTGTGTTTGGCTCTAGTCCCTGTATTGAGGCAAGACCATTATGTCTATTTTTGCAAATCACAGGGTAGAATTATGTATAAGTACATCACAGGCTAGAATAGATTCATGCAATGTTGCTTTTAAAAATGTTATTGATTTTTTTTTAATAATTGATTTTGACAGGTATTCTTTTTATAATTTTTGTTAATAATTGACAACTAACAAGAATAATTATTGTCAACAATGGTATTTAGTTTCTGCCCTTGTACAGAATGGAGGTTAGTTTTGAACTAAATACTTTTATAGTGTGCTGCTTTGGGATTTTATTAATGTATTTATACTATTTTCCCCTTAGAGATGCTGTAAAATTGGCCTTAGTTATGGTCTTCATATGAAGCCTTTTTTTTTTTTTCAGAGTCATATTATGAGGGTTGGGTGGATGTATCAGCCTTACAGCTTTATCTAATTCATTTCAGTTAATCCCAATTCGTAAAATACATACCAACAATCTTATAACTTAGTGGTACTTCTCCTCTCATTCAAGGAGGTTTGGGGTTCAACCCACCTTGGTTATAGGAGTTGTTGGGTTAAGGGTTATTCTATCCTTTGTTAAAAAGGAATAGCGTAAACAATCTCCCTTGGATTTATCTAAAATACATGGATACTCAAACCTCCCCTATAATTTATGCTTTCCATACACTCTAGTCCAGTTCCTCTCTTTTTTTTTTTTTTTTTTTTGGACCTTTTTCTTTAACCCAAAATCTCTAATGTCTACCTCTATTCCCCATGCACATGTTATACATTTTTATTTATGCTTTTTAAAAAAAGAAGCATAATCCTGAGTTTTATTTTCTATTTAAAAAAAAGATAAGGGCAGGATTGTCAATTTATACTTTCTGTTGAAATAATTGTCTCTTTTGTACTAATTACTGATTTTGTTTTTTTGGATAAGTAAAAAATTTGGACCATTTCTCAATTTATGCACTAATTGCTGATTTTGTTTTTTTATTGATAATTAGTTAACTAAGTGGGTCTTGAACTCATGATCTCACTCTCCATCTTGCTCTTACAAGGGGAGGAGGTTACACTGGCTAATTTCTGAAAATTCATGGGAGGTTTGTGATTTTTCTCCTAAATTTAAGGGAGACTGTAGTATTTTAATCTCCTCCCCAATTAAAATAAACTAAGAAAGAAAAAAAAAAAAAGAAAAAAAGTGTTAAACTCTAGCTCGATTGATGCATGATTGTAAGTATAGATTTACTGTTCCTGATATGCATATTAATTTTACAGATATGAGTATCGATGGGCAGATGGTGAAAAATCAAGAAACCTATTGAGGTCTCTGCTCCAAGATATGTTGAACTCTTAATGGACTGGATTGAAGGCCAGCTTGATAATGAATCTATTTTTCCTCAAAAGCTTGGTAACATCCATTGACTATTTGTACCTTGTCTCAATTATTTCTCTAACATTCTTTTTTTAATATTTATTTGTCTGGTAAAACTTTCATAGGGGCACCCTTTCCTCCAAACTTCAAGGATGTTGTGAAGACAATATTCAAAAGATTGTTCCGTGTATACGCCCACATCTATCACTCGCACTTTCAGAAAATTGTAAGCCTCAAGGAGGAGGCCCATCTAAATACATGCTTCAAGCATTTTATACTATTTACTTGTGTAAGTCTTCCATATCTCAATGACTGAATGATTTTTTATTATTCTTTTGTTTGAGTTCTCTGTTCCATAGTGGTTTCATTTACAGAACTAGTATCTATTGACCATCAGCATGATCTTGAAAGAGATACCATAATTTATTCTCTATATAATATTTGCACTCAGTCTGCGTAATATCAAAGAAGTGAAACTAATTAACCGTTAGACATCACTACTAATCTAACTGTTGAACCTTGATCCATGATCATTTGGTGATCCAAAAGCCTCCTTTTCTTCCCTTAATCATGCTTTTGAATCGTATTAAAATATATATATATATATATATTGTGAAAGACAATATTTCTAAGTTACACCAAAATCTTTTACATAATATATTTTGATATGACCAGGCTAAATTATAAAAATTATATAGCATTATTAAAACATGTGATTAAATTTACTATATGATACTTGTGGATCACTAGAACTTTTGTGTTTGGCATTCATGGGTTCATGACTGACTTGGTGCATAACTTACCAATAAAATAAAGGAGAAAACTTATATACAATCTCTTAAGTGCTGTTCCTTAGATTCCCTTCTTAAGATTTTGTCATGTGGCTACTTAACTAAAAAATACATTTCCATCTTATGATAAAAAAGCCACAGGGCAAAATCTTAAGAGAGAAATCTAAGGAACAGCGTCTAACTACTGTACCTAAGTCTTATCCTAAAATAAAAGAGTATATAATATGTGTATTTTAAGTTATGCATAAATATTGTACTCTTTATTTTTGTTGAGAGAATTACATTTCTTAATCCTGGGTGTTGTGATTTCAATATTTTGCAACAATTCTTTAATCTTTTGTAACAACTCAATTGTACAAGATGGATTTGGTTTTAAAAATCAATTCTCTCGCCAAGAGCCATGTAGCTCAATTGGCACATTCTCGTGTTTCCAACAAAGACACCCAGGGGTCAAATCCCTCCTCCCCCATTATCACTATCAAGTTATAAAAAAATTTATATATATATATATATATATATATATCACTCCTCTCATTTCTTTATGCTTGTTTTGGACCTCTGTAGTTGGCACTACAACAAATATTACTATGTCTTGAGATAAATTCTAGTAATACTGACTCTAGGTGATGCCTTGCTACCATCAGAAGTCTAAATTTGTCACGGTGGGACGTAAATAATATTTAAGAAGTCAACAATTTGTTGCATTATCATTGATTGATGCAACTTCCTATTTAGTAATAGTCTGCACAAGTGTTCAGAAAAGCATTATTTGCAAAGGTTGGCACCAACGTCAAAACGGATCTCTTCCATTTTTGAGCTTGTTCATTTTACACTAGGATTTGCAATTGTGGAACAGTTAAAAATAATCGAGCATTAGGTTCTTTTAATATACTGAAAGCTTTGTTTCCTTGGATCATGGTTCTGTGGAGCAATTTGTTTAGAACCTTAGGTCTTGGAATACCTTAACACCCTCCATTAATCTTGGACATAGATAGTGGAAAAGCCGTCCCATTGATTTCTCTATTTAGGTGTCAAAATGTGTTTTGAGATCCCAAATGTGTAATTTTTATAAATCGTTTGACGAGTCCAATCCCAATATTTTCATTTTTACTACAAGTATGCCTGATGAAAAGTGCTCCTTTTGTTTCATGTAAGAATTTATCAGTTAATTATGAAGCTTTTAGTTAAACTTGTTGCACTGGTTTTGTGCAGGAATTTGTGCTAATTGACAGAAAGGAGCTGGCTCCACTTCAAGAGCTTATAGAATCCATTATTGTTCCTTACTAAAGGGGTCTGCATACCTGGCAGAAGATTATATACAAGGGAAACACAATTAAATTAAATAAAATAAAACACCGGTCCTGACTGTAGAGTTTATCCTAAATTGCTTTATATTACAAATTCCTGTGAATGTGCTGTATAAGTGTTTCTATGCCAGGAATTCTCACTTTTTTAATTTTATTTTTTCTCTTTGTGGATCAAGAAAATGCTAAGAGCGCATGAGCAGTCATTGGTGTCAAGACTGCGGTTGTGAAAATGGCTGAAGGCCATCAGCTGATGTGTACGTAGCTTGAAAAACATTTAAGTTGAAATCCTGTGCGTTTGCTATATTCATTGATTTCTCAAATTTTCTCTGCCTACTTTTCACCTTGTGGACCAAGAAAGTGAAGCAGCCGAGCAACCATTGGGGGGAGTGACTATTTGCAAAAATGGCAGAACATGTTTTGAATCCATTTTGGTGGGTTTTAAATGCTTCTCTGACTCCGGGTTTATGGCCGGACCCGAAAATTATTGGCCTTTCCAGGATTTTGAGAATCCACTATTCAGTGTTGGCATGGTTTCAACTTTCGCATCTTCAGTGCTGTTGGTCTACTATTTTCTTAAAGACTAGCAAATTTAAAATGCTTCTTGTTATAGCAAACTTTTTGACATGGCCATGCCTATTGTTTCTAGGGTTGATTTTAGTATCCAGGGAGAAGGTAGCATGGAGAAGCCAAATTTTCAGAGAACCTGCAGTAGTGCTTATTTGCATACAACATCGCAGAGTCGCCTTTAAAATTCAGTTGTACTATTCGAGTAGTAACTTGCTCGGTTGTTCATATCCCATGTTGGTTTTCTTTTTCTTTTTCTTTTTTAATTAAAATCTATTTTGGTAAATCACTTACAAAATTGATTGAAAAAAATAAGTGAGTAGAAGTTGGAATTTATTTTCTTTTACTACAAATAAGAGACTATTTTAATGATTCTGGTCAGTATAGCTTAAGACGAAAGCCCTAGGCAAGAGGTGCCAACCTGAGCGAATGTGTACCAAATTCTAAATGATGCCTGTAGAGTTTAAATCATATGTTATGTATATAAATTGCATTGGAATATTTTGGTGCGGTCCTAAAGCCCTAACTTCGGAAGACAGAAGCTTTTGTGTTTGAAGAAGAAGAAAAGGGATTGGGGTTATGTGTTGTGTCCAGATTCCAGAACCTTATTTCTTTTCAAACCTTAGATTTGTTGCCTTGTGGAGGCCGGTTAATCCCCCACAAAATTGAAATCAAAATCCTTATATGCCTAAAAATAGAATTTATTTATAGTTATTTAATTATTGGATTGCCTAAAAATTATACTATTAAATGTTTCAAAATATTCACAAATCAATACTTTAGCCTTGTTCCCGACTTCCCGTCACTTTTCTTGTAAATGCTATTTTTTATATTTTACGGTCAAAGATCACATACATAAAAAAATGTAGTATTTGTTATACTAAGTAGATAATATAATTTTTTTATGCTATATTTTATGTCAAAATCTAAATACAAGAAAAACTTTTTTATATAAATTAACTTTTTTATATACAGGAAATTTTTTTTATATAGACATATTAGACTTTATACAAAAAAGAGCTTCAATATCACAAGCGCAGTTTATAAAGATGAGTATCTATTGTGTACAAAAAAGATGTCTAAAAAAAACGAATGTATCCATATCTACACCTTTGATCTACAAAAGGGAAGACAAACTGATACATAATTGAGTAATAATTATGTCTTTATCTGTCTTTCATGACCTTCAAAATTTCGTTTTTTTTTCTGATTTCTAGTGAAGTTTTCAAACACATTAGGGGTGTGCATGGGTCGGGTTGAAGGGATTTTTTGACCCAACCTATTATGGTGGGGGTCAAAAAAAATTTAACCCAACCCATCACATAAGTCCAACTCAACCCAACCCACATGGGTCGGGTTGAACCCATGGGTTTGACAAATTATTATTATTATTATTATTATTATTAAATTGAGTAAAAAAAAATATAAATATCAATATATTAAAAAAACCTAAAGATTAGTATCAATGTAACTCCTTAAAGGCAAACAACACTAATGACTAAACAACAATAGTAATTTATTAGGGTTTGTGTGAACTAATTAGCTTTTATATAAGATAGGAGGAGCTTATTATTTTACATATATATATATATATATATTAAATTAGCATTAGTAGGAGGAACCGAAGAAGTCTTTGCTCTCAAACTGTTTTTTTTATAAAAAAATTATTAAATATATAATATATATTAAATATGGGTGGGTCAGGTCGGGTTTTGTGGGTTCGTAATTTTATAACCCAAACCCAACCCGACTTGCTATAAAAAAAAAATTTGTAACTCAACCCAACCCACCAAGCCTTAAAAACCGACCCAATCCAGCAGGTTGGGTTAGATTAGGTTAGCCAATAAAACGATTACAATTATGGATAAAAATAGAATTTATTTATAGTTATTTAATTATTGGATTGCCTAAAAATTATGCTATTAAATGTTTCAAAATATTCACATATCGATACTTTAGCCATGTTCCTGACTTCCCATCACTTTTCTCTTAAATGCTATTTTTTATATTTTCTTGTCAAAGATCACACACATAAAAAAAAAATAATAATAAAAAATGTAGTATTTGTTATATTAAGTAGATAATATAATTTTTTATGCTATATTTTATGTCAAAATCTAAATACAGGAAAAACTTTTTTATATAAATTAACTTTTTTATATACAGGAAAAACTTTTTATATAGATCATGTTAGACTTTATACAAAAAAGAGCTTCAATATCACAAGCATAGTTTATAAAGATGAGTATATATTGTGTACAAAAAGAGGTCTAAAAAAAACGAATGTATCCATATCTACACCTTTGATCTACAAAAGGGAAGACAAATTGATACATAATTGAGTAATAATTATGTCTTTATTTATCTTCCATGATCTTCAAAATTTTCGGTTTTTTTTTTTTTTTTTTTTTTTTTTTCTTTCTTTCTGATCTCTAGTGAAGTTTTCAAACACATTAGGGGTCGGGTTGAACCCATGGGTTTAACAATTTATTATTATTATTATTATTATTAAATTGAGTAAAAAAATATATAAATATCAATATATTAAAAAAACCTAAAGATTAGTATCAATGTAACTCCTTAAAGGCAAACGACACTAATGACTAAACAACAATAGTAATTTATTAGGGTTTGTGTGAACTAATTAGTTTTTATATAGGATAGGAAGAACTGATTATTTTAAAAATTTTATTAATTATATAATATATTATATATATATATATATATATATTAAATTAGTATTAGTAGGAGGAACCGAAGAAGTGTTGCTCTATGGCTGGTTTTTTTTTTTTTTTTTTAAATTATTAAATACATAATATATATTTAAATATATATATAAGTGCCCCTCTGACTAATTTTTTAAAAAAATTATTAAATATATAATATATGTTAAATATGGGTAGGTCGAGTGGGGTTTGACGGGTTTGTAATTTTATGACCCAAATCCAACCCGACCTGCTATAAAAAAAAACTTTTGTAACCCAACCCAACCTACCAAGCCTTAAAAGCCGACCCAATCCGGTGAGTTGGGTTGAGTCCGGTCGAGTTTGACAGATCGGTGGGTTTTTTGCACACCCCTAAAACACATATACATATTAATTTCCTTCTTTCTTTTCTTTCTCTATCAATTTGGTCATGGATGATTTTTTTTCTCTACCTGGATCCTATGTTTGTGTTCATCCATAGAGAGAAGTCTAACTATTGTGTCCGTGTCCATCAATAGAGTAGGTGGTTGACCAAAAAGGCCAACAAAGAGATAAGGTCAAATAAAATAGGAGCAAAAGACAAAACAAACCCTGTCAGCCTGCTGCTTGTATATTAAGGGTAAAAAAGTTAAGAAAGTGCTGGACAAAGTCCGTCCAAAAAAAAAAAAAAAGTGCTAAAACAATAAACAAATAATAGACAAGGTGCTCGACAAAAGCACTATTTACAGGTGAATTCGTGCTTTTTATATAGCTAAGGGCATTCACAACAAATGTATCATATGTGCCAAATATTAAATATTTGGCATATTTGGCACACCAAACACCATTTAACCCCATTTATCCGACGTGCCATGTCTCGTATTTTTTGCAACATGCTACGGTAGAGTCACAAATTTACTACGGTAGGAAATGCATATGGCATATGATTTATTCTTTTTTTATTCCTCTCTTTCTCTCATCTCTTCGTCGGTCTCACCTAGTAAACCCCAATCCTCTCATCTCAAACCCTAACCCTCACTGCTCTTCCACGCCGATGCCGACGATCACTTCCACGCCGACATTGACGCCGATCTCTCTCTAGCAATGGTTTTTCTGATTGATTTTTTTTTTTTTTTTTTGATGGGTTCGATTTCGACGAAGGTGGGTGAGTTCGGATGGGCTAGGCTATGGGTCGGCGATGTCGGTGTGGGAGTAATGTCGGTATGGGATGCATTGTGTGGGTCAACGATGACGATGACGACGATGAAGATGGTGGGTTTGGAGTCCAGGTTGACTTGGATTATGAAGGTTTTGGGTTTGGAAGTGGGTGTGGGTGAGGGTGTGGAGGCGGTGGGTTTGTCGGGGTTTGTGGTTGAGGTGGTGGTGGTGGTGGTGGTGGTGGGGCTTCCGATTTGGTGTTGGTGGGCTATAGTTTGTGGGTCAAGGTTTTGGGTCGGCGGCATTGTGGGTCGAGGTTGGTTGCGGCAACGTTGTGGGTTTTGGTCCGATGGTTACTTGAGTTTTTTTGTTGACGGGTTGGTTGGGTTGGGGTTTTGGGTCGGTGATTGGTTGAGGCGGTTGATGGGTGGCGGAGGATTTGGCTGGATTTATTTGGGTTGGGGTTTGGCTGGGATTTGTTTTGGTTTGCTTTGAGTTGTGTTTTTGGTTGTGCGAGATGTGGTGGTTGTGTGATGGTGGGTGTTGGTTGTTGGCGGCGGTGTGATGGCTATTGATTGTGTTGATGAGTCGCAAATATTATTTTAATGTGTAGTAAATATTATTTTAATATATAGAATTAAATGATAAAACATTTGATAAATGGAATGTTGTAAAATGATGTGGTAAAATAATAAAGTAAATTTTTGGTGTGGTAAAATGGCATAATTTTTGCAATGACTACTATGGATGCTCTAATAGAAATAGTAAGAAATGTTTTTTATGATATTTTCCTAAACCTGGATTGATGTTAAATGTTATTATTAGGGAAGTGCAAAACAAATTCTGGAATTTTTTTTAATTTTTTTAAATTTATTTATAATAACAATTTGTAGGGTTGATTGAAAATTGCTGACTTCGGTCAAGAAGTAGGAAACATACCAAATACGGAATTAACGAGTGCGTTCGGTATCTTAAGTTCGTCAAACTGTCAAAGCACATGTAAGACTTTTTTTTTTTTTTTTTTTTTTTTATGAGAATTATGTATTATGCGGTGGAAAAAGTTACTTATTTGTATATTCCAATAGAACTTTTCTTATTATGGATTTGTAATCAAAGTTTACAATTTAATAAAATATTGTTCATTTAAATCAAGGTTCGTTTTTTTTTTTTAATGGGGCATGACCACTGCCACCAGTGTTACCGACTTGTGTGTTTAGTGTGTGTATTCCTTTGATTAATGACATCATTGGTGAAGCCCATTGTTTCAAACAAATTGCACCCGTTTTTGCATTTTATATTCCTGTTCACTTTGAAAAACTTTGTTACAAGCCCATTCTTTATTCTGTCCAAACAGAAAATATATAATCCAGACAACAGCAGTGGCTGCCACTGCTGCATAAAATTGGTTTAACTATCAATCTAGGCTTGCATAATACAGCAATTTGGACAAAATAAGACTCTATTCAGAATAATTTGTGCATCATGTATCTTAAAGAGCTCAACTGGGATCAGAAATAAAACTTTCTTCTTAATATATATATGGCAGGAAGTTAGAATATGGGAAGACCCCTGGGTACCATGGTTATATAATTTCAAACCCATTGCTAAGGACAGCTTAGTGGTTCAACAGCCCCTGGTGGTTAGTCAGTTAATTGATGCAGTGAGAGGAGAGTGGGATTTGGCAAAGTTACAAGACCTGTTTGATGTTAGCTTCAATCTGTGCCATTGTTATAATGCCTCTCTCAAAGAGGAATACACTAGATAAAATTATGTGGATAACAAATGCTCAAGGGAGGTTTACAGTAAGGTCAGCATAGTTTTTGCAACAGAGGGTGATGTCAAGAACAGAGAGATCAGTCTGGAAGAAGCTATGGAATTTGAAAATACTATAGAGAATAACTCAGAAAATTTAAAATTCTAAATGCAGGTTACAAGAGTTGGGATAATAGTTTGATGCCAGATGCTTCTATGTAAACGGGAGGAGAAAAATTGTCTACACATCTTTAAAGATTGTATGGTGGTGAAAGCATTCTGGTTTGGAGGAAAATGAAATTTGAGGCTAGGCAAGTGGCCTGCCACCTGCTGCATCAATTCGTCAACTGGTGCATTTCGTAATTGAGCCTCCTGCTGCTCTACTTCCAAATGAGATTCCTGAAGCTCATTTCCAAACCATGGCAGCAATCATATGGAAGCAAACATGGAGCATAAAAACAAAAAAACAAAATTTCCTTTTCTTTTTCAGAAGGCAGAAGTCGATATTAATGTCATGCTGGCGATTACAGACAAGTAATTCCAGGAACATCTAGCAGTTTCAAATTAGCAGAACACAAATAGCAGTGTCAGGCAGATAAATCATTGGCAAGCACCTCCCTTGTGCTGTTTTAGAATTAATTGTGATTCTGAAATATCTAATATACACTTCTGTGCTGCTGTAGCTACAAGAGATTGGGAAGGAAACATTGTTGCTGCAAGCATGAGAACAGAAGTTAAAAGCCTCAGTAAGTGTGGCAGAGGCTAAAAGTATAAGAGGGGTAGTGCTAATAGCTTAATTGCTAAATCTGAGAAAGGTGGAAGTATAAGGTGACTCAAAGATTTGTTTTGATTCACTAAGCAAAGCCACAGACAAGGAGCATGATCATACAAAACAATGGAGGCTAAGAGCTGTGTTAGAAGATGTACTTGAAATGACAAAGGAGTTGGATCAAGTTAGATTCAAGTGAGCAAGAAGGGAGGTTAATGGACCTACCCATGTTTTAGCAAAGTGGGGTTTGTTTAATAACTGAAATGGTTTTGTTGATGTTTTATCCTTACCTGATTAGTTTAAGCATGTGATCAGGAAGGATGCTGATGGAGATCAAGGCACCGCTTCGAAGGATCTCGTTCAAGTACCAATTGGGCCGATTCACGAGAGCACGAGCAAAGAAGTTCAAGGATGTACTCAACGGACTCATCCAAGAGTTATGGGCTCAAGCAAATTCGTGGAGGCCCATTGAGCATGATCCACGTGGGCAACAAAAAATCGTCAACTTGATTCAAGTTCTAAAAGGATCCGGTCAAGGCTAAGAATTGGCATGAAATATTTTGGGTCTATGTAAAAAACGTTATTCTAGGTTTATGTGATTTATTTCCTTGTTTTTAGGTGCATTTAATACTTTTTAGGTCAAACTTTATTCTTAATATGGTTAGGTATCAATTAGGAGTTATTTTAAAATATATTTTCTTGTCTATCAAGTTTTAAGGAGCCCTTAAATAGTCATCTAAGTCTGTAAACGTTTTTCAGACATTATTGATAAAACTTGTAAGGTTTATTCTCTTTGATTCTTTGAAGAACTACTCGAACTTATCGGGAATTCCCGTGGCGTTCATCTCGACTTATCAAACGGAGTTTCCACCACCGTTTGTGGCGTCTTCCTTATACCGAGGTTTTTGTTTGTCATAAACAACGGGTCGAGGTCTCCCATTTGAATCTGTCCATAGAACGATCTTGGGTTCCTTTTCGTTGTTGGGTCTCGTTATTCTTGACAGGGTTCACATCAGATGTGGACAGTTGTATTGTTTCTGGTTAGTTTGAATGAAGCTTGCTCAATTGTCAACATATATATAAACAGAGAGCGAGAGAAGCAATGTAAAACTGTATAATAGAGGTAGATGGTACAAAAAGTATCATGTAATTTTCATTGACAAAATTACTGTTTTAGTTTGATCATCCTACAAAAAGTTCTTATTTTAACTATAACTATTCTACAAGATGTTGATGTACATTCAAAAGATATGCAAACAGAATAAAACAATTTCATGTCTCGACATGCCTCCTTATAAAAAAATAAAAATTATACCCCGCTTCAGAAGACTGGAAAATAATCGATATTGTATACCTCACTATTCCTGATTAATTTCTCCCTGAACTGCATGCAAGCTCCCTAGTTCAGAATGCCCATATCTTGAAGCCAAAAAACCAAATGATCCCACAGCTGCAACAAGGACACCAAGGACCAGTACAAAGAGCTGGAAGTTTGCAAGCAACTCACCTCGGACCTCACTGTCTTGTGAGTGACAAGAGATCTGGTTATCCTTTAGCTGGCAACCTTCTGGCATCATGGGGCCATAGAGAGTGAATGAAGTCTGATATAACCAGAGACCTTGGAGAGTTATAGCGATGCCACAGCATAAATCAACTGGGAAGCTGCTTGGAAAGAGGGCAGCAGCAACAGTGGACAGTACACAAAGGCCTATCAGGAGAACAAGGAGAAAGTGGTAGTACCCCTCAAGGCCTTTATGGGTTGTTGAGTGAAAGTAGAATAGGAGATACTCAGCACAGAATGCTAAGGAGACAATCAAACAAAGAGCTCCTTCTGGCAAGGTAAGAAACCTAAACAAAGAAGTGTAGAAATAAAAAAGAGCAATAAGAAAAAAAATCCATAATTACAGTTTTAAATCTTACTATGAACAGTGATTGTTGTGTGAAATTTAGCAATTACATAATAAACACAAGATATGCTGTGGTGAACCTTTTTTATCAAGCAGACAGAATTCTGTTAATAGTACAGGAAGCACTGGATTTTTATAATGACAAAGTGTGCAATATATTGATCAAAATCAATTTGAACTTACAGAAAATTGAAAAATAAAAGATGTGATTATCATCTTCAAGCTTATTGAGGCAATGCTTCAAACAAAACTATCTTGACCTAATGACTCTAACCAAACACCCAGCATGCAACAATAATGTTACAGGGCTCATTAATCAAAGGATTGCCAAATTTAATAATCATTCAGTCACTAATATTAAAAAGGTTTCCTATGATATGCATGAAGGCATAAAATAAATATCTAGCAAGAATTGCTAAGAAAAACATTTAATTTTCCAAAATGTTTTGGAGCATATAAATCTCATCAAAACAATAAGCAGACAAATTCTAGAATGTTGTTATTATTATTATTTTTTTTTTTTTTGAGAAGAAAATTCTAGAATGTTATAGTTAGCCAAGGTTTCATAAGGTATGGGATAGGTGAAAAAGATATAACTTATATTTTAAAAATACTTTCGATTCTTAATTTTTGGTTTGTTTTATTTTAATAAATTAATTTCTGGTTGGAAGTGTAAACATACCTTCATTTCACTGAAAATCTCTTAGAAACTAACAGAGGTAAGTGCAGTTGACAACAAGGCCTCAGGCACACAATAGCAAAATATATGATGAAAGATAAAACTATGTGTGCACTGTAAATACACTACCTTCATTTCACTGAAAATCTCTTAGAAACTAACAGAGGTAAGTGCGGTTGACAACAAGGCCTCAGGCACACAATAGCAAAATATATGATGAAAGATAAAACTATGTGTGCACTTTTCATTATCGGCAGTTTTTGTATTATAATTATTTTTAAATTTAGATAGGTAAGTACACTTTTCATGAATCCATGAGTTGTCACCTAACTCTCCACCCCTTATAGGTGGAGGGGATGACATTTGGGCCAAAGACCACAAGTGGGTATGATTAGTATTTTAGATCTGGGATATTTTATTATTTGTATAAAAGATAGTACATACATTTGTTTTGATGAGTCAATTTACAAATTATGGTGAAAGTATAAAAAAGTACTACATTGATTGATATTTCACACAAACACCAGGAGAGACAACTAGAAGAGATACCCAGGAAAGCTCTCTGGTGAAAATGCATTCTCAAAGGTTCACAACCCTTTTTCACACTGCAGTTTATGAAAACTATGCCATTTTTTTCTCTCAAATATCCATTTTCCCACTATATCCTACAATATTCTTCTTGGACAACTTGTTGCACTATAAGCAAGGCACTAATGGCCTAAGTTTTGCTGTGTATATAATGGTCGTTGTTTTAGAACCGCATGCAAATGCCTCTAATCAGATATTCTTCTTTTGAGGTTATGTTTTGTTTTTAAAACTCAGAACTTCCAAGCTTCAATAAAAATCCACATACCTTACTTGAACCATGGAATGACTGTGTCCCTAAAGCAGTGCTCAGTCACAAATTTTTAGTAAGGAAATACTGGTTTCCCCTTACAATATATCTGTTTGCCAATGCTCTACCACAGTTCAAATTACTTGTGACTACCTCACTGCCATGAACAAAAGGGCAAAGATAACTTAAAATGATACTTGTAGGAACCTGATTTTGAACCTCTAACTCAACGGATGAATGAACTTCGGCCCAAAGCAGCCCAACACAATAAATTTGTAGAAAATGGGTTGGGGGACTGGGCTTACGTAAACCAAATAGCAGAAGAATAGGTTTTGATGCCAAAGAAAAGATGATAGAAGTTTGTTAAGGAATAATGCTCTCGAGCTGGTCCGAGGATCTTGATTCTTAAGTATTTTTCACTTAAAGCTCTATTACTGATTTGATTCACCTCTCCCTCTTCATGGAGGGTTTTTCACGTTATATAGTTCTCCCGGACCATCTTGATCTTACACTTGTTGGCCATCCGAACCCTTACTTGAGTACCTATCCCATCCTGGTACCGTTCTTGGCTTTACGTGAGTCGCGGTTTCCAAGGCATTCTTGTTCAAGAGTCTTCTCCACATAAATGCAGCCAAAAAAGTAGGCTGTGGTGCATTTAATGCGATAGCAAATGACTTTCCTTCGGATATATTATATTTTTCTTTGGGGTTTTCTTCTCTCTTGCACATTTTGGGGTACGTCCTTGTCATCGATGCATCCTGGTGGGTCACTTTGATCATTAGGTCTAGCGTTTGACCCACTACGAGTAGGGTCGAGGAGACATTCCTCCTCGGATGACCTTCAACTCCATGCTCTGTCCATAAAGTCCGACCCAAAACAATTTGTATTGCTTGCTTGTCTTCGGATCAATTACCTCCTCAGACGGGGCCTTGATCCGGCCCCTACCCCATAATACTTTTTTTTTTGCTTATGCAAATCATCAGAATCATCCTTCCTACATTCATTTTAAGGCACCATTTCCCATTTTAAATGTTTTAAGGCAAAACACAAATTGATTTATGCTTATGCCAAACACAGATGTGAAACAAACCCAAATTATAAGTAAGAAATATGCAGATAGAAATAAACAGTGTGATAGAATTTAAGAGCTCATCTCAATTAGAACTTCAAATCTTTCCTTTTCTGCCATCCATGCATGTGGAAAGAGAAACTGACTCAAACAAAAAGATCACTTATACCCAATGCGTGCAGGCTTAAATTTCCTAATCAATCCAAGAAAAATTCTACTATTTCCTTTTGTTTTCTAAGCAACCCACAAACAAAAAGTACTTATATTTAAGATTTTTAACAAATAACAAAGCAGTAATAAGCATTATAAATCACATCATATCAGGATTTGCAAAATTAGAATTCAAGGAAGCTGAAGTTATAGTAGGCTTAGCTGTTATCACTTCATCAACACCAAGAAGTGAAAATCTTATCAAGTATAGATTTATCTTTTCTCATGTTGTGTAAATTAGGTGAAATAAATCTGTTTACACAAGATTAAAGAGGAGAGAGAGAAGATAATATGACACGAGGAATTTACGTGGTTCAGCAATATGCTTACGTCCACGGGAGGCGACAGAATAATTTGTTCACTATAACTATGGAGATTACAACAATGACTTGAAGACACTCTCACACAAAGCCAAACCCCAAATACACCCTTGGTTCTCTCACAAATAAGTAGAGAACACCCTATTGTATTTAGACAATTTGCAAGACAACTTCCTAGCTCTGATGCACACACACAGAAGAAGTTATCTATCTCCCTAGGCTCACGTAGGAACTCTCCTTTTATCACACACACTTGTTGCTCTCAATTGCTCCATCTCTATTTATAGCCAAGGTTTAGCCGTAATGCCAACAATTTCGGCACACTAGAGACTTCTAAAGATAAGGAAGTCAACAATAGTGGGCAAGCATTTATTTCCAAAGAATTCTTACAATTCGGCTAGTACACTTCTTCTTGACAATTCATGAATTCAATGAAGTCAAGCTATGCATGAATTTGGATTGCATGTATTTTCGGCCAAAAGGTGAAGCATGGATGCATCTAAAATGTTCCAGAACATGAGAGAATAGTGCAATTCTTCTATCAACATGGAAGTCAAATATTTCGGCTGCATGTCAAGTGTTCTAGACCAATGGGAATGCAAGACTTTTATCAACCAAGAAGTCTAAGATTTCGGCCATGCATGAATCTTGTTCAAGTCGGTTTTGTTTCCTTGCCATTTTCTTTGACTCTTCATACAACATAGCAATTAATGCTTAACCGAGAATGTTAATCCACCGTCATTGAAATTCAAGCCATTTCAACATCTCAGGTACCAAACAGAGAACTACAGATCAAGATATACATGATCATACAGAAAAAGGAGATGAAATGAACAAGAAAATAAGTATTGACTATTGACTAACCTTGTCTTCTGAGAGAGCAGAGCAACCAAACCAAAGATGAAGAACATGAGGAGCATCCCTGAATGCTCGAAATCATTCATGTGGGAAGGATTCAAGACTCCATTCACAAAAACTTGAGGTGGGTCGAATACAAAAGCTCAATACACATATCAATAAAAGCACCAATCACAATAATATAAAGCTCCAAGTACTTAAGCCTTCCATCAAAACCAGGCACAGGGTTCCAAACCTGAACCTTATACTTTTTGGGTTCGATACATATCGAACCAAAGAGCTCCATACGTGCCACAACCCAACAACTAGAAACAATGTTCCTGGTAGAAGATGACCCTTGAAAGATCCCATCCTTATATTCTTATTACTATTATTTACCACTCTCTGAGATACAATCAATCAGCTTAAGCCTCTGAATAGTTCTTTCATCAAACTTCAGCTTGTGTTGTTGTGTTCCTGAATCAACCAGGAGCAGACTCTTCTGTTCACACGAATTCAATTCTCGTTTTTCTTGTTGTATTATGTAACAGCAGACTCTCTAATGAAAAATTGATGGGTTTTCCGTGTTAACTGTGCTTGGTTGACTTGACTCTGTTAGCAGCTGCAGCCAAAAAAAAAAAAACAAATGAAGAAGAAAAACTTGTTGAATTTTCTAGAGGTTCAGCAAAATAAAATGTCTTTAAAATGTGACAAAACCATCCACCTAACTGAGACCATCATAAAATTTGTGACAAAGACTTCCTTCACGTTAAGAAGATAAAGGGTTCTTATCAAAAAAGAAGAAAAAAAAAAAAAAAGGGTCAAAAATTGAAAGAGAGGAAAAAACAAGCCCACCCCATCCCCACCTGTTAGTCAAAGATTGATGGCCCGAATGAAAGAAACCCAACTTTTTTTTTTCTCCAACTTTTACACATAACCAAAGCACAAATACAATTTTATTTTGGTTAAAGTTGAGAAAAGGCCTTGCCTGAGACTGAGAGGAAAAGAAACTTTTTGGTTTGCTTAGAAACGAAAGAATTGAGCACTTTTAGGTAGATAGCAATTGATTGGGTATGTAACTGTAAAGGCCAAAAATAATAATAATAATAATAAAACTGCATAAATGAAAAGATGATGACGACGATGATGTACTTACATATACAAATAATAATATTATATATCTGATAGATAGTTGTTTCCCATGTGGGTTTCGATGCGGCAGCCAGGACCACCTTCTTCTTCTTTCTTTCTTTCTTTTTTTTTTTTTTTTTTTTTTTTAATATAATAAAAATATGTAATCTACTGAATTTTTAATATTAAAGAGATGGAAAAAAATGGTGGGATTTTGTGGATCTGAGATTGAAGATAATCGGGAAAGCAGAGGAAGAGAGTTTATATTTAGCTATTAATACGAGAGCGTCTGTCTGTGAAATGCGAATAATAAGGAAAAGGAAAAGGTCCGAAAGAGTTTTTGTCTTGTGGCCTCTAAATCAACTTTTCGCATTGTTACAAAAACCAGTTTCTCTGTAGCTAAGAAAGGTGGTCCTCCCCTTCTCTTAGACAGTAGAATTGTGGTAACCTTCTTGTAAGGTTTTTATCTCCCCTCTCGCAACAACGTTGCGTGTAGGGCTTGTGGTTCTTTTCTTTTTCAGGGCTTGGGAAACAGTCTTCTTCTGTATCTCTTTTCTCATATCAATTCTGTGTTGCCTAGTTTTTTAATCTCCGTTTTTCTTAGAATTTTAGTTTCTAGGGTTTTTCCATATTCATCATGGAAGAACTTACGAAACATTTGAACCGCTTGTCTTTGTCCGAGAGGGAGGGGGACGATCTATGTGTCAAAAAGATCATTTGTTCACAAGAGCATGTTATAGTAGCTCTATTCCTCACCAAACGGGCACTCGAATATGGATGCAATAACTCGAACCTTCAAGCCGCTATGGAGAGCAAATAACGACTTTACGGTGAGTAATGAGGGGTCTCATAGGGTTCTTTTTGTTTTTGATAATAAGGAGGATGTGGATCGCATCTGTCCAAAGTGAGCCATGGAGTTACGATAAAAGTTTGGTTGTTCTTGAAAGATATGACAGAAAACTCCTCCCGACGATCTAAAAGCTGGACAAGGCATCCTTTTGGGTTCAAGTGCACAACATCCCAATCGGATACAAAAATAAATCGGTTGCTAAAGATATATGTGGAGCCATTGGCGGGTTGATCGTTCCTCTAGTGTTGCAAATTGTGAGGGAGGTAGTTACATCGAGTGCGAGTCACATTGGATGTCTTTCAACCATTGTCCGAGGAAGAGTTGTTACTTTCGAGGATGGTGGAAAAATATGGATCAACTTCAGGTATGAACGATTGCCTAACATATGCTATTGGTGTGGATGTTTTGACCATGGTGATAGGGACTGTGATCTTTGGATACAAAGCAAAGGCACTCTCAATAAAGAAGAGCGACAATTTGGCTCATGGATTCGAGCAATCCAATCGGGGACAACCAAGGAAGAATGTTGTTCGGTGTCGAGGTTTCTATGAGGGTAGAGCAGAGAACTTTTCAACCCGGCGGCGTAGGGGGAGGAGCAACCCAGGCCAAGGACGAATCCGACTCAAGGGTCAAACTCGGTGAGGAATCCTGATAAGGAAAATGCAGATATGGAGGCGGATGTTATGGAGACTCAAAACCAAAACTCCAATATTTCCGCCAAGATCAATGAGAATCCAAATCCCCCATTCCAGGATTACGGAAATAAAGGAGAATACTTTGCTCGAGAAATTAAAGGAGATTGACAAAGATCTTGGCATTTATGAGGAGCCTCCAAGCACGGAATTTTGCCAAAAGGAAGCCTCTCCTTTATTCAACATGGAGAATCTCCGGGCTGGTGGCTATCAATGAGAATGTGGTTTTGACCTCACCACGTGAGCACCACCGCCATCTTGAACATGCAGCCCCACAACGTGACATTTCTAACTACTCCCACACTCCCACAAACTCGAATTTTTCCCCACCAAGATGGAAACGCCTCTTACGGGTTACTACGGGCTCTGTTTCCAAAGCAATGAGGATCACATTGGTGCAAAACGTTCCATGAATGGGATGATGATCTTCGTGAGTTACCAAGTAAGAAGTTACAAGTTTCCCACGAGGGTAAAGAAAACTTTTCAATATTGGCGGAGGTTCACAGACCACCGCCAAGAGCCATGAGTTGCATCGTTTGGGCTGTAGGGGGCTTGGGAACCCCCAGCGGTTCGAGGAGCTTATGGATTTGGTGCGAGGCAAAAGCTCCCACTCTAGTGTTCTTGGCCGAAACACTAGTGGATGAAGCAAGGCTGGATTATGTAAAGGATCGGATTCGTCTTGACAGAGAAAATTTTTGTGTAGAGGATTAATAATGGTGGAGGTTTGGTTTTGTCTTTGGAAAAATGATATTGTGGTTGATGTAGTTTCTTCTTCCGTGAATCACATCGATGCAATCATAAACAAAGATTCCGAGGTAGCTTGGCGTTTCACGGTTTTTTACGGTGAACCGGAAACTTGCAAATGACGTGAGTCATGGGACCTTCTATGGAGTTTACACCAACAAAGCTCATTACCCTGGGCTGTGTGCGGGGACTTCAATGAGATTGTTAAACAAACGAGAAGCTTGGAGGACGAGTAAGGCCACAGGGGACAAATGCAACTCTTCCATGAAGTTTTGGATGAGTGTGGCTTCTTAGATATTGGTTTCAAGGGCTCCCCATTCACTTGGAGCAAGCATTACAGAAGCGGGGTATCGATATGGGAGCGGTTGGATCGAGCTTTGGTATCTTATGATTGGTTTGTGAAATTCCCAGGGACTCGGGTTAATCATGTGGATAGCATGACCTCGGATCACAAGCTCCCGTGGATAGAACAATCGGAGTTGGCCATTTTACCGAAGAAAAAACTATTGATTTGAAGAGATGTTGTTAGGCGACAAGGGGTGTGGAGAAACTATGGAGGGAGTTTGGCGGGTCAGCTATGAAGAAATAGGGTCCAATAGAGTGATCAAGAAAGTGGACAAGTGCAGGCAAGCCTTAATGAAGTGGAGTAAGGATTGCTTTAGGAATGTTAGAACCGAGCTAGAGAAAAAGAGAAAGGAATTGGTCGGGCCTGAGAAAGTGGCGTTGCAGAGAGGTTACTCAAATAACCTTGTACAGTTGAAGAAAGAAATAAATTCACTCATGGATAAAGAAGAGAGGATGTGGCGTCAAAGGTCACGCACCTTGTATCTTAAAGACGGTGATCGCAATACCCGATTTTTCCATTGCGAGTAACTCGAGAAGATGACGGAATCTTATAACGGGGATCGAAATCGTCAAATGAGTGGTGCACTCATCCGGATCGATTTCACCATTTTCTTGGAATACTACCAAGAATTGTTTTCCTCATCCAATCCAGGAAGTTTCGGTGGGTGACTTGGACTCTATTCCACAAGTAGTAACAAAGTGGAAATGAATGAGACTTTGACCGGAGAATTTCAAGCATGGGAAGTAGAAAGTGCATTGAAGCGGATGGCGCCACTCAAGGCTCGAGGTCCGGATGGGATGCCGCCTCTATTTTATCGAATTTTTGGGAGTCTGGTTAAAGGTGATGTAATCCATGATGTGCTTATTTTTCTAAATTCGGGTACTTTGCCCAAGCCTCTCAATCATACTTTCATAACTTTAATTCCCAAAACAAAAATCCTGAAAGTGTTATTGAATATAGACCGATTAGTCTTTGTAACGTGCTTTACAAGATTTTTTCAAAAGTCCTTGCAAACAAGGTTAAAGAGGGTTTTGCCCCAAATAATCTCGAGCATCAGTGCTTTCATCAAAGGTCGCGATTCTGAGACAACATCCTTGTGGCTTTTGAGACATTGCATTATATGAAGAATCACAACTCGGAAATTCGGGTTACATGGCGCTCAAACTTGATATGAGCAAGGCCTATGATAGGGTGGAATGGTCTTTCTTGAAAGATGTGATGATCAAAATGGGCTTTAATGATAGGTGGGTGGCTCTAGTCTTGGAGTGCATCACTTGAGTTACATATTCCCTATTGGTCAATGGGGAACCATTTGGAGACATTAAGCCAAGTCGTGGTATACGTCAAGGAGATCCACTCTCGCCCTACCTCTTTTGCTTTGTTGAGAGGGCCTTCGAGAATGATCCAACAACATTGTTGGGGAGAGGTGAATTACAGGGTGTTTCTATTTGTCGTAATGGTCCCAAACTAACTCATTTATTTTTGCGGACAACAGCCTTTTATTTTGTAGGTCCAATACTTATGATTGTCGAAGGTATTGGAGATCTGTCAAATTATGAGAGGGTGTCGGGGCAAAAATTAAATAGGGAGAAGACGGCTTTGTTTTTCAGCAAATCTACTCCAAGTGAGATGCAAAAGGAAATTATGGATCTACTTGGGGTAAATGAGTTGAAGTAGTATGAAGAATATTTGGGCTTACCTACTTTGGTAGGCGGGAATAAAAGGGCAAGTTTTGATCGATTGAAGCAAAAGGTTTGGAAGAGACTTCAAGGGTGGGAGGGAAGCTTTTGTCTCAAGCCGAGGAAGGGAAGTACTCATTAAATCGGTGATCCAAGCCATACCCACCTTTACAATGAGTTGCTTTAAACTCCCGACCACTTTATGTCATGAGATCGAGACCCTCATTCGAAAATTTTGATGGGGACAAAGGGGTGAGAGGAGGAAAATACATTGGGTGAAATGGGAGGATTTGTGTCAAGACAAGGGCCAAGGAGGAATGGGTTTCAAAGATTTAACAATGTTCAATGAAGTGATGCTTGCAAAGTTAGCGTGGAGATTACTCCATGATGATAACTCCTTATTCTATAGGGTCTTCAAAGCAAGGTTCTTTCCTAGGGGAACTATTCTCGAAGCGAAAGACTCCTCATCCGCTTCATATGCTTGGAAAAGCATCCTTAAGGGCCGTGATGTTATCTTAAAAGGTGCACTTTGGAGAATAGGTGATGGGAAAAGGGTGAGGATTTAGGGTGATAATTGGCTACCATCAAAACCATCTCGCAAGGATAGTTACACCAGTTCCTTATGGCCAGGAGAATTCAAATGTGGAGGTCCTAATAAATCCACGAACCAGTCTTTGGAGAAATAATATTATTGACCATGTTTTTAATGTGCAGGAAGCCGAGATGATAAAAAGCATCCCACTTAGCTCAACAACCCAACCGGATACTCTAATTTGGCCTTTCACCCCCTCCGGTACATACTCTATGAAATCGGGATACCGTTTCTTGTAGGAGAATTTTGTCCAATTTCAGAGAACAAGGCAAGATGCTGACTACTGGAAAAAAGTGTGGAGCTTAGAGGTGCCGAGCAAAATTAAAAATCTTGTTTGGCGAGCTAGCAAAGACGCCCTGCCCGTTAAGAAAAACTTGCTGCGAAGAAAGATTGCACAGGATGGGCAATGTGATATTTGAAAGGCAAGGGATGAGCATTGCTTACATGCTCTGTTTTTTTGTCCTGAGGTGCAAAATATGTGGTTTGCAGACCCACAATGGAGGTGGCTGTCGACGATGCATGGGAGTTTTGTCAAAGACGTTTTCCAGAGAGCTTTTTCAGAGAGAAAGGATGCAAAGCTCTTGGCTTTCATGGGCTGGGCAGTTTGGAACCGACGAAACCAGCTACGCTTCAATGAAGTACCTTGTCCTCTGAACCAAATTCTAACCTTATCAAAGGATAGAAAAGCAGAGTTTTAACGTATTCATCCCAGTGGAGGAACGCCGCAACACAAAAACCATACCAGATGGAAGCCGCCTGAACAAGGAGCTTATAAAGTGAACTACGATGGGGCTGTATTTAGCCAGCAGGGCAAAGCCGGTCTTGGTGTAATCATCGGGAATCACGAAGGAGTTGTTATGGCATCAATGGTGCAACAAATTCCACTCCCTACAACCGTGGCTCAAGTAAAAGCCCTTGTAGTAAGGAGAGCTACTGAATTCGCGTTGGAGATTGGTATCACTACGGCAACATCGGAGGGTGACTCAGAAACCATTGTCAAGGAGCTTATGGAACCAAATCCTTCTCCGGCACTGCATGGTCATTTAATCCAGGATGTTAAAAGTTTACAAAACTCTTTTAACTCCCTTAATTTTACTCATGTACGTCGTGAAGGGAATAATGTTGCGCATGCACTGGCAAGATGGGCTATTAAGAAGCCTAATTTAACTGTCTGGATGGAAGATGTACCACCAAATATTCGCCAATTTGTAATGGCTGATTCGGCCATGACTTGATTTTTTAATAAATGATAGCTTCTTTCTCAAAAAAAAAAAAAAGTCTCTCTCTACTCTCTAGTCTCTAGTCTCTACTACAAAAACAAAAAACAATCCATGATTCCATTTATACAACAGGATCTGTCATGAGTCTTTTGAGTGATCGCGATGTTCTCGATTAGGGTGGTGGGGTCCATAACCCATCTACATCACTTGACTTTGGATCATTTCTTTCTTTTTTTTTTTTTTTTTTTTTCGGTCAAAAAAGATTGCAATTCACATCCCATAAATATCATACTCCTAAATTAATTAAAAAAACTCAGGTGAGTTATTATTATTATTATTATTATTATTTTTTGTGGTTAAGAGGAATAAAATTAACAACTAAAAAGCAAACAAGCAAACAAATTCCACCGCTCGAGGTGAGTTAGTTGCTTGTCCAAGATACTATTCAAGAAGTTTCTTAGGGGCTATTTGGATAGCTTATTTCCATAACTCAATTTTCTGTTTCTATAACTCATAACTCAAAAATAGTAGGACCCATAATAAAAAGGTTGTTTGACAAACAATAACTCTGTTTCCATTATTCAATTCTCTGATTTTTGAGTTATGAGTTATGGAAACTGAAAACACATTTTGACTGTTTTTAGTTTCCATAACTCATAACTCAATGACAATATTGTAATTAAACACACATAAGGGACCCACAGCCGTAACTTTTGACCACCTTTTGACTTTTTTTTTTCCTTTTCCTAGGTTGGTTGTTCTGTTCGGTTTTTTTTTTTTTTCTTTTCCTGGGTTGGCTGTTTGGTTCTTTCTTTCTTTCTTTCTTTTTCCTTTTTTTTTTTCTGGGTTCAGTGAGTTTGGGTATTAAAAAAAAAAAATGAAAAAGCTGCACCGATGACAGGTATGGGGCCCACAAATAATGTGAAAAATATTGAGTGATGGGAAGTGAGTGATAGTGCCAAACAAACATGGTATTTTAGAGTGATGAGTGATGAGTTATGAGTGATGAGTGATGGAAATTGAGTGACCGAAATTGAGTGACCAAAAAAATAAATCCAAACAGCCCCTAATATTTGAAATTTTCATTTTGTTAGTTTAAAAATACTCCTACATTTCTATGTGATACTATTTCTGAAGCTTCCTCTATTCAAAATTCTCTTTTTTTTTTTTTAAGTTCAAAAAAGCCCGTACATTCCAATGTTTAAGTAGAAACAAAACTAAAGGATAATCCGATAAAAATACAACTCTAACTCCCACTAAAACATTATCTAAAATACAAAAAATAAAACTAAAAATTACTACAAAATAGGACCACGAAGAAGAAGGAAAAAAAATCCACATCTATACTACTCCCTCTATTCCAATTTGTTTGTCATGTTTGAAAAATCAAACTTTTTAAGGGGACATCATTTATTGTCTTGTATGCTTTATAAAAATGTATAAGTTTACAAAACTATCATCAAATAAATTTATCAGCTTTTAAAAGAAATAGTTATTTTTAATGAGACAACTAAAAATGTGCCTCAATTAGATTGATTTTTTAAATATTTGTTAGTTTTCTTTTCAAATGGTTTTGAAAATAAAGTATGGGTATAATAGGAATATTAGTAAATTAATTACTTTTATTTTTAGAAACAGAAAAATATTTTGGGAAATCCCAAAATGGAATAGAGAACAAACAAACTGGGACGAAATGAGTACTATTTAAGGGGCTTCCCTGTTTGAGATTCTCATTTTTTTGTTCAAAAATGCCCCTACATTTCTATGTTTAAGTATAGACAAAATTAAAAGAAAATCGGTAAAAATACAACTCTAAATCCCACTAAAATATTGCCTAAAAATACGGATACTCTCCTGTAAATTTTCAAATTTCTTTATCCACTTATAAATTAGATTCTCAAAATAAAAATTATATATGTAAAATAAAAATACATAATTTTTTTTTACAAAATAGGACCACACCAATAATCTTTATTGTTAAGTGGAACCCACACCAATAATCTTGTAGCCTAATTGGACACTTTCTATTATTTCTAAAGAAAGTATTTAGGATTCACTGTAACTATTAAATCTATAATCTAATCTATTACTTACAATCTAATCTAATCTCTCTCTCTCTCTCTCTCTCTCTCTCTCTCTCTCTCTCTCTCTCTATATATATATATATATATATATATTAATAGTAAAAGCTGAGATAAAATCCAATTGGGTTCTAAATTGGATTCTAATTGTTGTTTAATTTTGCGCAACATGTTCTATTTTAGTTTTTAAAATTTTCTTCTAAGTGAGTTAATGAGGTGCAAAAGAAGAATAATCTAATATAAATAAATCATCAAAAACCTAATAAAAAAAGGAGTAAACTCATGTGTATATCCAAAAAAATAAAAATAAAATAAAAGAGAGAGTATAATTTGAATCCATATATGTGTGTAATTATAATTTTTTTAATTGTATTATGCACATGCACAGATTATGCACTAGTCTAATCTAATATATGATTCTTTAAAAAAAAGTATCCAATATATTTATATATATATAGAGAGAGAGAGAGAGAGAGAGAGAGACTATGTATTGTGTTAGCTTCTTCTCTAACATATATGTGTGTAATGGAAATAAATCATCTTAAATACAAACATATGTTAGAGAAAAAGCTAACACAACACGCTTTATATATATATTGTGTGTGTGAGTCTCACTCCTGTAGACTTGAATTCAGACCCTTGTCCTCCCCCCCCGGCACCCCCACCCCAATGAAGACTTTGTACTTATGAAGTAATCATCACACCGAGGGTGAACAGTAGTACTATTTCCTTATTAAAAAAATATATATAAATATAAAATAATGGAATACAATATACATTAATAGCTTCGAAACGACGTCATTTGGATATTTCCTATTAGACAAAAACCGCCAATCACATTTAATTTTTTGTTTTTATTCATTTTGAGTGGTCATTGTTTTCATTGTAAGCATGCAAATTGAATTTGATGGTTTTATGCCCTTTTCGCTATAATGTGTTTGAGAGATTGTTTGAATGCCCTTGATGTGTTTGATTAAGAATGATTGAATTATCTTGATCTCTAACTTTCAAGCGCTAAAAAGTCAAGAATCTTGAAACTCAATTAGTTGGCACCTTATGATATTCTAACAAAAACATTTGAGTTTCAAATGCTCCATCTCTGTTATAGCTATCAAATTATCCAAAAAATAAAATTTTCTTAAAAAATGCTATAATTATATTATTTTGAAGCCTTAAATCAAACTACTAATAGATGTAAAGCAATTAAAGAGCAAAAAAAATAAAATAAATAAATAAATAATAAATGTGGATGTGGACTGTGGATTGTGGACAAACGGTGATCCAATGTTAGTTGGACGCTAAACTGGAAAAATTAATATTATAAATTGGAATTCACAAAACTAATAAAAATTGTTGGTTTTGTTGGGTTATGGATTGACCCCAGTTAATTAATCCAATTACTCAAGTTGATTAATTAGTTAATATTATGTGCAAATCAGATTAAGGCACAATCAAATCACCGAATTAAATATAGTGCAGTATAAAATAAGTTTGATATGGTGATTTGATCATGATGGGGAAAATCTTTGCTAACAAAAACCCCACCAAGTGAATTTCAAGTCACCACTCTCGAAGAATCCACTAATCAAGAATCAAATGGTTACAAGTATAATGAATCTTAACCCAATCGGACTATCCCAAAATACCAACCTATAGTTGAACCTATTAACATATACCAGTATCAACTCCAATACCCAATTGGACTTGTTCTTATATATACTTCTCTTTTGCACGAATCATAGTACATGACTAACAAAGACGACAACAGTTGATTGTTGTTATTTAGCAAAGTTCTTCAATCCACACTTGTAGATATGGATGCAACTTGGTACAAAACCCTAAGATGCATAAAAATCGCAACAACTCTTGTAAAGCGTGCATCTTTGTATATCTCTTTATGTGTATGATAAAGGTTGTAAAATATAACTTTTATATGCTCTACAACTCTAGTACATGAAACCCTAGGAAATCCTTGTCATCATGGCCGAAAATAGATTATGGATTTCAAATTTCCATTTCAATAGATCGAAAGGTGTCGAGCTAGGTATTAAGATTTATTAAATCTCGATAGATCAACAAGTATAGAGCAGGTGTTGAGATCTGCAATTCCAACTTTTCTTGTAATGTTTCTTGAGTATTCTTTATGTCTTCAATAATACCACTTGTTGAACACTAAATGATCTCCTTGAACACATTAGAACCTAAGACTTAAATACAAGTAAAGTGCTTCTCTGTATTGGGATATGCCAATTACAAATATGACCCTTATAGGTTTGGCCCAAATTTTTAAATGGAAAAGGTAAAGCACGTGAAATATAAGGCATTGTGGGATTTGCCAAAGATGAGTTTCTTAAGGTTAACAAATGAGGGGCATTGTGTTATCACAGATCATGATCATTTGCTTAGTGTAGGTGCCTTTTTGTGTTGTCTATAGGCTTAGGCTAATGGTACATTTGGATTGAGGGAGAGGGGGGGAGAGTAGAGTAGAGTAGATTTAGCACAAAATTAGTTTATTTTTAACCAATTCTACTCTACTCCCCTCCACTCTCCCTCCTTCCCCCTCCATCCAAACAGGCCATAAGGCTTTTCAAATTTGAGGGAGCTAGGCTTATTTCTCTTTGCAGGATGGGCCTTATGAACCAATCTATGCACAAAACAACACACTCTAAGATACTTAAAAACAATATATAAATAACCCATTGGTTGTTATTTTGGGTATTATTAGCCCACATATTCAAAGAAGCAAATAAATACACTAATACATATGTAAATACTTATAAAATGCACACTAGAGGAAACAGACTAAACATATCTCAATCCCAACTCACAAAACCTTATTGCCAACAAGGGGCTATAAAGTCGAGGGGTTTGGAGCGTGAGTCAAGATAGTCATTCTAGTCACTAGGAAAATCAGAGAAGGTATGACTTTTTGTGAGGGAGGGAAAGATTTCTTAGTGTTACACACAAACTCTCTATTGTTCTAGCCATAAATACCTTAAGTTTTTTTATCATGTCACTCAGTGCTTTTTCTTCCTTTCTCTGTTTATTTCCTCATATGTTCACCTCAATTTCTCGTGTTACCCATTCATGGATACTGCTCCTCCTTTTATACCCAAACTCGGGTGAGTGCTTTCACCCTTTTGCCCTTTCTTCTCACCCACTCTTTTATTTGTTCTAGACCCTCCTTGGGCATTGGGCACCCCACAAAGGGAGCTTTGGTTTTGGGTATGATAACGCCTTAAAATGTATACTTGTTATATATTTATATGAGTGTTATCTCCTTATTATTATGCTTAATTTGTATAATTAAGCCATGATTTGCATTAATCCCTATTATTTACCTTTTACATAATTTCTTGAATAAAATGCTATTCATTGTGTGTAATTTTCTACTTTCAGAAATTATATGAGAAAGATGAGTTTACAGGAATTTGTGAGAGAATGGAGGTCAAACTAGAATTAAAGTGGAGTTAAAGGACCATGCTTAAATTTCTAAGGAGGTGTAGCTGGAGTGCTTGGATCGTCTACCATGATTGGAAGCTTCAAATAAGGAAAGAAATCAAAGAGGCAGAATCTGAAAAGGAAAAATCTGATTTGAGCACTGATCAGTATTTTGGGCGTATCTCTCTCCTCAAAAATCCAATTGACACAAGGCCAGATGGGTTGGAACCATCACTTAAATATCTACAACTTTCCAGTTTTGAGTTTTTCGAAATTCTCAATTTTTGAAGGCCGAAATTAACTCACAAGTTACCGCTGTAAACCTGGACGGAAATTAAAATAGTAAAAGTTTTTTTTTTTTTTTTTTTTTTTTTTTTTTTTTTTTTTTTTTTTTTTTTTTTTCTGGGGGACACTTAGACATTAGGGTTTGGAAGTGAGGCTGGGCAGAATGAATTTTGGCAGAAAAAACTTTGTATTTTTCCTTTCTCTAATGACAACCTAAACTCTTTGCTAGGGCTAGGGGTTATGTTTCTTCTATACGGTATGAATATTCAATGTGATTCTTTCTAGGATTTTATCAACAACATATTTGATTGTTCAATTAGATTTATTTTGATGTATTAGTTCTTCCATGCTTTCAATAAGTTCAATCATGTTTTTCTTATTGTTTAGAGGAATTTCTCATAGTTTCAAATAGAAATAAGGTTTTAAAGTGAATGGGTTTTTCTAAAAACTTTTCTAACCGCATTATTAATTGAGGTTATTATGCGTTCTTGAATTATCTCAGTTCAACCGAATCATAAGTTTTAATTGTATAAGAACAATCAATTATGAAATAGATATTTTCTTAGATCACAAAGAATTTCATATCAATATAGGGAAACACCACGATGCCCTAGTATTTACATTATTGATTTAAATCAGTTTTTGTTATTACTCTTGTTAACAATCACCAAGCAAAAGTATTTTTCTTCTTCACTCAAATTGTTATTTAATTATATTGTCTTTGAATTTACCCTGTTCCTTGTGGTTCGACCTCGAGTACTCGAGAAATATATTGCTACGATCTCCGCACTTGGGAGTGAGCAAGCAATCGTACAACAAAAAACTCACCTATTTTGGATTGATGCTAGTCGCAACAAAGCCACCTACTTCATTCTTCCAAATTAAAACGATAGGGAAGTCATAAATGCTATTTGGCCATACTCTCATGCATGTATCACACAACCCCCCACCGGCCCCATTCATGGTAAAGATATCTTCCTAGAAAAGCATCTCCCAAAAGAGGTCTTGGCAGGATGTCAAACTAAGACCTTTCCCCTCTCCACCAGATCATTCCCTCCGAGCCTCAATAGTCGTGGGCCCTAATCCCATTACATGGTTGAGATGCGAAGAAGGGCGAGCCCACCTTACCTTACTCATATGTCTTGGAGTTTTGGCTTTACTTGATGTTATGTGTTCTTCGTTTTCCTTTCTCTTTCTTCGTTTTTTTTTTTTTTTTTTTTTAAATTTTCTCTTTCTCTTTCCTTTACCATGACCTTTTTTTGGAGACAAGGGTTTGATTCTCATCATTTTATACAAAAATAGTTGGGCCTTCGTGGGCCAAATATCACTAGAAAATAATGATATCGGCCCCAATTTGCTCAAGTTTGCCCAAGTAGTTTTGTAAAATGGGTCTTTTACACCAGCTCTGGACCTAAGTTAAAAGAGTGATTTTTTTTGTGAAGTTATGGATTAATGTAAATGTATTATTACAATATGCTGTTGAAGGAATGTAAATATAGTGTAAAGAAAGTGAACTATGGTTAGTTGTATGACATTGTGATGGATCTAAGTGTATTAGAAAAACATGCTTTTGAAGGAATGTATATATGTTGTTGTGTATAATTATGTAAAATAATCTCCCAATTTGTGTTATTAACTTATTATGTGTATAAAATCTGGACAAATAACCTAATGACATGTAAAATATTCTACATCATTTACAATATTTGTCACCATAAATGCCAGGCTTCTAATATCAAATATGCTATTAGACTACACAAATCAAGGTAGTGTTTATAAAAATAAAAAAATAAAGGTAGTGACTTGGGCATATTGATAGGAAGCAATTTATTCTTTCCTATTTGTACATTAACTTGTATATGTTCATATTAATGGTCAATGGAATATATACTTTTTAGTCAAACTGTCATATATGGTTGTCCTTTGACTTCAAAAAAATGTTTACAATGATGATTTGTTTAAAAACAATTAGTTAAAAAATGACATGCTTTAAAAAAAATTTAATTTCAAATTATATTAGAATTTTTTAGAATGAATTTTTTTTAAATGGTTAAAAAATGATGTTACTTTTTTTTAATAATTCCAAAGTAGATAAATATAATGATCAATCATATAACCAAACTCAAAATTTGAAAAGGAAAAAAAAAGGTCAAAGAATTTGCAAAAAATTATATAATAAAAAAGTGGAAAAAATGTCATAGGTAAATAAGGGTATAAAGGTAAAAATCCAAACATTTCATTTCTATCCCCTTTATAAAACCAAAGAAAGCTTTCTTTCTTGTATCCCAACACACCTAAGAGTATCCCCTTTATAAAACCAAAGGCTACTATTCATGCTCCAGCCGATTCTCCAAACGTCCAAATTTTCCAAATTTATTTTTGAAGTTGCTACAGTGATTCTCTTAATTTAGAGAACACTCGTAGCAACTCCAAACCAATTTTTCTGCTTAAAAATTATCTCAACTACTATTATATCAATTCTTTGTCTCTCCTCCGGATTTCTTTTTCTTTTTCTTTTTTCTCTCATTCTCTCCGTTTCTCACATGATCCAAACACAAAACAAAATCCAATTCTTAAAATAAAGTTGAAACAGAACAAGCAAATATGGAAAAAAAAATTCATAACAATTCTTTCTCTCAAACATCTCTAAAAACTCAAGCATAATCAAAATACAACTCAAAAACATAATCTTAAAATTAATCAAACCATAACAATAAAAGCTAAAAAAGAAAAAAAAAAAAAAAAAAAAAAAAGACAAGCTATCTACCATCCGGGCTACGTTGGGAGGAAGATGAGTGGTGGCGGAGGAGTGGAAGCGGCGGGCACGAGAGAGAGCGGAGTGAAGGCGCGGCGACGTAGAGAGCAGAGTGAAGGCGCGGCGGAGCGGAGCCATCTAACCCATCTGTTCTTTCTCTTTCTACCTCTTTCTCCGTTTGGAATCAAGTAGAAAAAGAAAAAAAAAAAAAAAAAAGTAGAGAAAGAGAGCTGAAGAAAGAAAGGAAGAGGGAGGTTCTAGAATGAAGTGGAAACTAGAAAGTAGAAAAAAAAAAAAAAAAAGGAGAGGGTGAAGATAAGGGTATACGTGTGTGGTGGAGAAAAATCAAGAGAAAAGAAAAAGACAAAAAAAAAAAAAAAAGGAAAAAAATGAAACGTATGGCAGATTGAAAGAAACAAAGGAAAAATACAATTTAGAAATGCTATTATAATATTTTCACAATATTTTCATAATAAATTTTAAGTAGTATATTGTTATTAGCTAATATTAGTGAGTAAAAATATAATTTCAGTTGTGGGTTCAAATTAGAACTAGTAACAACTTTCCACATAAGATTTTGATGTGATTCTTGTGAAAGTATTGTGAAAAATGTTCTGAATATAACACTTTTTATTAAAAATATAGTTGTTAAAAAAGAATAAATAATTATTAAAAAAGAATAAACAATGAATGAAGAAATAATATTTAAATGAGATAGAGAATGGGATAGAGAATCTGTTAGAAGTGTATTTAAAAAGTGATTAAGTAAAAGTTAAATGTCACTTTGTTCATTCTTCAAAGAGTACAAAGAGTATAAAATTTTGGAGAAAGCTGCTAGAGATACTCTAAAGATGCTACCTTTCTTTTCTCTTTCCCTTTCGTCTCTCTTTTCATTTCTTTTCACTTCTCCTCACTACAAAATGCGGGGCCTTGGGCCGCATTTTTAAGCCGTGGCTATAAAAAACGCTACCCAAGATAGATCAAGCGCGTTTTATAAAAACCGGGCTTAAAAAAACCTTAAAGTCGTGTTTTAAACGCGGGGCCATAGAATGGTCTTGTGGCTGCGTATTTTTGAGCTAAAAACGTGGCCTAAGGACCTCCGTATTTAATTTTTTGGCAAACTTTTTTTTTTTTTTTTTTTTTTTCCTTAAATCGTGGCCGCATTTTTAAAATGCGGCTCTAGTATCTCTGGCCCGCGTTTTATACACGCGGCTTTAAATTTGGTCTGAAGTCGTGTGTTGAAAACGCAGCTTTAAATTTGGTCTAAAGCCACGTTTTAAACACGCGACTTTAGTTTGGGATGGGGCCGCATTTTCCAAACGCACCCTGGGTTTTCCTATAGCCGCAAGTTAAAAATGCGGCTTTAGGATTTGTATAAATAGTAAACAAAATATTTTCCACCCATTGCATATCAACCTCCATCTCTCAATCCCGATCTCAACCTCACCCTCCATCTCTCGATCTCAACCTAGCCCTCACCCTCCACTTCCAAACCTTTCATCTCCAACCTCTTAACATTTCAAATCTTCGGTTGTTTCGCATACAGAGAGAGAGAGAGAGAGAGCGAAACGCAAAGAGCCGAAGAGAAAGAGAGGGAAGCTAAGAGAGGTAATTATGTTTTTATTTTTTGTTTTCAATTTTTGAATTCAGGGTTTTAAGTTCTGTGTTTAATTTGAATAGAAATTTAGGGCAAAGTTCTTTAGGTTCTGATTATTTTCCGTTTTTTTTTTTCTTTCGCGGTTATTATATTTGAATTCTAAGGTTTTGAAAGGTATAGGCTTTTGTTGATTCTTTGATCTGTTGTTGTTTATTTTCAAGCTACATCTCTCTCTGTCTTTGTCTCTCTCTATTTAGAGCCCGTTTGTTTAGGCGTTTACATTGCACTAAACGGCGGTTTCGCGAATCGTGATTTCGGGATTGTGTTTGGCTAGGTGATAGCTGCGCGATTGCGTTTTCAATTCCGCAGATTTTCATGATTCCGAAAATGAAGTTTTCTTCGCTTTTTCAAAGATCGCACGATTTAGATGATTGGGTTTTTGCTAATTGTTTTGGCTAAAAACCCAAATTAGCCTCAACTTCAGGAAATTATTTACCGAAATCCCAGCCTACCCCTTCTCCATATATATGTATCTAATTAGTCTTGGTTTGGGCTTTTGCATGTTAGTTTAGAAGACTGACTAAACTCAAAATATTAGAACTTACATGATTGAGGGATTTGTTGTTGCTACTGTTTCTTTACTAGTTGTGAAGTTTTTAAAACAATTTCAGACAGATGAGGTTGATCAAAACCATTTGGTTGATCAAAGCAGCGTGCCTAGTTTAAGCAATTTTTCAGGTAATACAAACTTTGCCTTTAATTTAATGAAACTTGCGTGTTTATTGCAATGCATTGTTATGTGCTACTAATACAATGTATATAATATATTCAGGATAGTGCTACATCATAGTGAGGACTCTTCGTGTATAACTTTTTGGATATTCGTGGATATTCAGAATATTGTAAACATGATGTCCGATGCTCGCTGCATCTTTTTTGTGTCAAATGGACTTTAAACTTTTTCCCTCCATTTAGTTGCTGTATTGAACTACATATTCCTTAAAGATTGATCATTTTCTTGTATTCTTTAGAGATATTGATTTGTGACAGGTTTGAGAAAATTCTTGCTTGATATTTAGTTGAAATTCTGGCTTGTTATTTACATTGCATGCAAAAAGTTGGAATTTTTTGTATTTGTGACAAGTTTGTAAAACTCATCTGCACAGAAAAAGGAAATAAAAAAAAAAAAAAAAAAAAAAACTATGGCCACGTTTTTAAAACGTGGCTATAGACAAATTCCTAATAGGAATTCGGGGTCTTAGGCCGCACTTAAAACACGGCCTAAGGTTGTAATCTTGGGCAGCGTTTTAAACGTGGCTACAGATTTAAACTAGGCCACGTTTAAAACGCGGCCCAAGACTAAAATTTAGGCCACGTTTTAAGCGCGGCCTAAGACCGAAGAAACCTTAGGCCACATTTAAAACGTGGCTTAAAGATGTCTCGAGGCCATCACCAAGGGAGGTATGGCCGCACTTTTTAAACGCGGCCTAATGTTTTGGCCTTGGGCCGCATTTTAAATGTGGCCTAAGGTTAAACCTTGGGATGCGTTTAAAACGCGGCCCAAGACCACAACATTAGGCCGCATTTTGCTAAGACTACACTCTTAGGCTGCGTTTTAAACGGGGCTATAGAACCTGGGCTTTGGCCGCAGTAAAAAAGTGCAGCCATAGGACCGTCAGTCCTATAGTCACAGGTTTTAGGCCACATTAGAAATCGCGGCCTAAAAAACGCAGCTATAGTTTATAGCCACGTTTTTTTGACATATAGCCGCGTTTTAGAAACGCGACAGAGGACCTTTTTTTTTTTTGTAGTGCACGATAAAGTAGCAGACACCTTGAGGTTGAAACTCAACCAAACAATATTAATCTTGTTAGTGTAGAAGAAGTCAAGTGCCAAAAAAAAAAAAAAAAACTCTCGCAAGACCGAAGAGGGAGAGATGCGAGAAGGAAGAAAGGGCAATGCAAGTGCAAGGCGTGTGTGCCGAATGCAAGCGAAAGACGGCAAGAGTGAAGAATGAGTTTTGTTTTGTATGTTCACACAGACACTCTTCATTTTGCTCTTCTTCTTCTTTTTTTCTTTTTTTTTAATTTATTTTAAATGTGTTACTTTAATAACCATATCCCTATTTCGAATTTGTAAACCCAAAAAACATCCTTCTTCTTTTTCTAGGATTAAGGTTTTGTTATTTAACCAATCTTTCATTTCTTTATATCACATGGGAATCCAGCTAACTAACTTAATTTTTCCAACTATCTAGTTAGTAGGTAAGGTTTGAAAACTTTTTTTTTTTACTAACATTTTGAGTCTAAAAGACTCGATTTAGGGCCTATAAATCGAGTTTTGGGACTCGATTTTTATGGATTGCTCATGTCCGATGTGGATTTTTTTCTAGGTGGTGCCTACCCGGAAATCGAGTCTCTACGACTCGATTTCTAACCCAAAAAAAATTTTAAAAATTTTAAGTCTCATCCCAATCTCAAAGACTCGGATCGGAGGGAGATGAAGAGCTCGGAGGCAGAGAAAGACTCGGATCAGAGGGAGTGAAAGAGCTGGGTCACGCGGCCTAGGTCGCGCACGGCGGGCCTGGGCTCTCGCTGCTGCGGGCGCGCGCTTGATCTGGGTTGCGCGTGGCCCGGGTCCGCCACCCACTCCGATGTTAATCTCTCTTTTTGTTTCTGGTTTTTTTTTCTCTCCGCTTTCTTCTTTGATGTTCGGTGTTCCTCTCGATGGGTTATGCTCTGTTAAGTCGGGTTATAAAAGCTGTGTGTGTGGAGACAAATCAGACGGTGCTTCTAGTTCAATTTCGGTGCCTTCAAAAAATTTTGTTCGAACCTATGGAAGCTTAAAGTGCCAGGCAAGGTGAAATCGTTGTTATGGAGAGCATGCACGGACCCATCAAATCAAATCTGTGTAAGAGAAAGATTCTCGGTGATCCAACTTGTAGTACTCTTTGTTTGAAGGAGCTCGAAACCATACTTCATGCACTTTGGGGCTGTGAAAAAATTCAAGTGGTATGGCCGAGAGGCTTTGCTGGGCTGCAAAGATCCCCATGCCATCTTCAGTACTATTATTGGAGACTTGGGCGGCTAGAAGAGCTGTACTATTCGTTCTTGAACTTGGCTTTCGTAGTTCCAGTTTTGAAGGTGATTCAGCAATTTCAATAATGGCTTTACGTCAAAATAATTTGCTGCAGTCTTCCTTCGGACATATTATCATAGACACATTGTCTTATGCTAGTTTATTACAAAACTTTTCTTTCTCTCATACTTTTCGGCAAAGTAATGCTTTAGCCCATGCCTTAACTAAAAGAGCAAGAATTTTTTTTCTTATTTTGGTCCGGATGGAGTTTGTTCCTCCTAACCTCTATGACTGTTTTGTTCAAGATGTTTCAACTTTGAATTAATATCAGTAATCATGTTTTCTTCTCAAAAAAAAAAAAAAAAAAAACTTTCATTGTCAAATTTAAGAATTCATCGAGCTTAGGAATAAGCGCTTAATTTTCAAGTACAATGAATGATAACCTCTAATAAAAAAGATCCCCAAAATATAATAAAAATAGTTAATAAACTCAAAATAGTAATATATTTGACCTATTAGCTCAAATTGATGGTTCATTTGCACAAAGTTTATAAGTTGAATTTTCCATAATTATTTCACCTCTTAAAAATTTTAGTAAATTTGAAGACAATTAACTAGGGGTTGGTCTCTAGACGTGGCAAAACGGGCGGGTCGGGTCAAAATGTGTCATTTTTAGGCAAGTCAATCGAGTTGCGGGTCAGGTTGAGTTAACCCATATTTTTCAAACAAGTTTTTTTTTTTTTTTTTTTTTTTTTTTTTTAAATAGATGCAATCTGTTAATTGTTTATGAGTTCCTTAACTATGATTAAATTCTCACTGGTGATACTGTTACCACTTACCAATTACCACTAAACACTTGATACCCAAATTTGGTGCAACTCTTGTTCCAGTTTTCTAAAAGCTAATTTTGGTATAATTTTCAATCTATTTAAAGTAGGAAAAGAAAATGAAGATGGCAAGTAAAGAATGACAAACTATAATGGAGTATAAAACATATTAAGTAAAGAAGAATAAGTAAATATTTTATAAGAATTACACCTCAATTTCAATCTACTCAACGTTGGTAGATGTGGCAAAACGGGTAGGTCAAGACAGGTTCAGGTTGGGTCAATCGGGTTTGCGAGTCAATCAGGTCGAGGGTCAAAACGAATCATTTTTAAAAAAGCAATTGGGTTGTAGGTCAATCAGGTCGAGTCATAATTTTCTAACCCATTTTGCCATGTTTCTCTCTTAACAAGATTATCAATGGCAAGTATCGCACCCCAAGCTGTCCATAAAAAGAAAGATACACTTTTAGGCACCTTTATTGACCAAATGCTCTTCCACGGAAAGCATTAATAGTAAGACCAGTCAACAAAGAACATGAAGAGCGCACATCAAACACATCAAACCAAGTGACGTAGGACAAGGGGGAACAACAAAAATTTGACTTAGAACTCTTGGGGTAGATCCGGTAATGCTTTTATTTTGAGGGTTTAGAGTTAGGTTTTGGTGGGGAAAGGGTTGGAAAATAATATGGATTATGGTTTCCAAGGGAATAAGGATTAGTAGGGTTTAGGGATGAAACAAATGAGCTCAATCAAGGTTTAGGTAGCTGTTCTTGTGTTATGAACAATAAATACAATGAAATATAAATTCTAGGCATCACACCTAGACTTCCTAAGCATCACACCTAGGGTTCCTTGGCATCACACCCTCAAGAAGGTTGCATCACATAAACTATAAAAGAAAGCTTCATAGCTTTTAAATTCTGAAAAAATTAATCAATAACAATAGAAAGTATTACAACTTCTTAAATTGAAGCCTAATACCTATTCCTAGTAGAATTAGGATTTCTTAAAACCCTAATAAGACTTGAACTTGGACACCTTAAACTTTTACTACTAAGCCTAACTACATCACCAAACTTAAAATAAAACTAAAGTAAGACCCAATGGACTTGTACGGCACCTAACGTCCAAGTTCATTTGGGCCTTGGGCCATGAATTAATGATATGGGCCGGGGTCCAACCTTCTCACCTACAAAAGCCCCGGTCCAAGCCCACAATAACTACTAGTCTAAGTTGTGTGTTGTTCGGGTACTTGAAAGCGGATCTGCGGATGCCCCGCTCGCATGCTGCCCGGAAAACCATTTCCGGGCTCTATACACATGCCCAATCACATCGCCATTTGAGTGCTCGGTAGAATCTTAGGAAACTCATTTTGCCGAACACATTGGCTACAGTGGGAACCGTTCCCAAAGCCACTTGTACCTAAAAATCCACTTAAGTTTATCGACATTGGACCTCTCTTTGCACTAAGGGAGAAGATAATGATGATCACCCCATTAACAAGAGCTATAAATAAGAGAAACGAATGAATGGTAAGGGGATGCAATTTTGGGAAAAGAAAGGAGAGAGAAAGAGAGGGTTTGAGAAGAAGAAAACGTAGAGAAAGAGAGGGAAGTGCCCCCATTGGGTCCCTAAGCCTAGAACAACCCAAGGTAGGATACCCGGACCCACCACATAAATAAATTGTGAGCCCAAATAGTGGTTTGGCCCAGCAAGCCCGTCTTTGGAGCCTATAATTGGCGCCCACCGAAGTCCATTTGTATAAAGTGTACAACAAATAATATTTCAACTTTGCCACTCTTAACTCCTACATGTGAAAGCAATTAGCATTCCTTTCTCTCCATAAACACCACATGAGATAGAAGGGGACCCCTTTCCAAATTCCCCCCCCAATTACTTCTCCCACCAAACCTCCCCCTCCAAGAAGACATCTCTTGCATAGAGTGAGGCATGACCCAGAAAACACCAAACAAGAGAAAGATCATAGACCACAATTCCCTAGCCATGGCACAGTGTAGAAATGGGTGATTCACACTCAGTTTTACACATGAAGCACCATTCCAAAATAATTACACCCCGCTTCATCATTGCTTAGTTTTAGGAGGGACACTGCAACTGCATCATAGTTCAGAGGGGAAGTGCACTTGACCAGTTGACCTATATTCATTTACCAGAATATTTGACATTGGAATTTTTTTTCTTTTCCAATCTGACATATATTTTAAGCCTATAGATATACGCTACAAGCTAATCAATGTTTTGAGTAACCTGCCTCCTAGAATGACATAAACTGATTAAATGGTGATATGGAATGAAATGTTTATATAAATCTCTTGAAATAAATTATTGTTAAAATTTTGAGATAATGTGGGTGTACACAATAATGAACATAAGCTGATTACATTACATGGAAAAAGAGAGGTTAAAGAGTCTGTTGATAAGTCTTATTTGTTTACAGGGTATCTATCTATTCTTTTCTTACTAGAATATCATGTTTTGACTCTATTGTTTTGTGTGTCATTTAATAATCCAAAAGAAATCCCCTATCCCTGGTTAAAATCTAATTTTAAGTGGATGAATTTCAAGGATATTTAAAACTTTATAGACTTAGGCAACAAGACTTCCTACACCTACTTGTCTTGTGGTAGTATATTTAATGTATCTGATACATTAAAGCATACAGCTATGATTTGTATGACACTACTCCTATTGAGAGTTTGTCACATTGGACACTTGAGGAGATGACACTCGTTTAGACATGTATAAAAACTTGATCTTTGGGAACTGAAAGAACTGAATTATGAGGGCATGGTGCATCTTATGGAAAACTAACTAGTTTCATTATTGTTTTACTATCTATAGTTGTTATGCATACAAACACCTAAATAATAATAATATATTTGTTTTATCTTATATGGACTCAAATAGCACACTTGTAGTCATATGACCCTCTCCATATTTTTGGGAGTTGCTGTGTTTGGCTCTAGTCCCTGTATTGAGGCAAGACCCTTATGTCTATTTTTGCAAATCACAGGGTAGAATTATGTATAAGTACATCACAAGCTAGAATAGATTCATGCAATGTTGCTTTTAAAATGTTATTGATTTTTTTAATAATTGATTTTGACAGGTATTCTTTTTATTATTTTTGTTAATAATTGACAACTAACAAGAATAATTATTGTCAACAATGGTATTTAGTTTCTGCCCTTGTACAGAATGGAGGTTAGTTTTGAACTAAATACTTTTATAGTGTGCTGCTTTGGGATTTTATTCATGTATTTATACTATTTTCCCCTTAGAGATGCTGTAAAATTGGCCTTAGTTATGGTCTTCATATGAAGCTTTTTTTTTCAGAGTCATATTATGAGGGTTGGGTGGATGTATCAGCCTTACAGCTTTATCTAATTCATTTCAGTTAATCCCAATTCGTAAAATACATACCAACAATCTTATAACTTAGTGGTACTTCTCCTCTCATTCAAGGAGGTTTGGGGTTCAACCCACCTTGGTTATAGGAGTTGTTGGGTTAAGGGTTATTCTATCCTTTGTTAAAAAAGGAATAGCGTAAACAATCTCCCTTGGATTTATCTAAAATACATGGATACTCAAACCTCCCCTATAATTTATGCTTTCCATACACTCTAGTCCAGTTCCTCTCTCTTTTTTTTTTTTTTTTTTTTTTGGACCTTTTTCTTTAACCCAAAATCTCTAATGTCTACCTCTATTCCCCATGCACATGTTATACATTTTTATTTATGCTTTTTAAAAAAAGAAGCATAATCCTGAGTTTTATTTTTTATTTAAAAAAAAAGATAAGGGCAGGATTGTCAATTTATATTTTCTGTTGAAATAATTGTCTCTTTTGTACTAATTACTGATTTTGTTTTTTTGGATAAGTAAAAAATTTGGACCATTTCTCAATTTATGCACTAATTGCTGATTTTTTTTTATTGATAATTAGTTAACTAAGTGGGTCTTGAACTCATGATCTCACTCCATCTTGCTCTTACAAGGGGAGGAGGTTACACTGGCTAATTTCTGAAAATTCATGGGAGGTTTGTGATTTTTCTCCTAAATTTAAGGGAGACTGTAGTATTTTAATCTCCTTTTAATCTCCTCCCCAATTAAAATAAACTAAGAAAAGAAAAAAAAAAAAAAAAGTGTTAAACTCTAGATCGATGGATGCATGATTGTAAGTATAGATTTACTGTTCCTGATATGCATATTAATTTTACAGATATGAGTATCGATGGGCAGATGGTGAAAAATCAAGAAACCTATTGAGGTCTCTGCTCCAAGATATGTTGAACTCTTAATGGACTGGATTGAAGGCCAGCTTGATAATGAATCTATTTTTCCTCAAAAGCTTGGTAACATCCATTGACTATTTGTACCTTATCTCAATTATTTCTCTAACATTTTTTTTTTTTTTTAATATTTATTTGTCTGGTAAAACTTTCATAGGGGCACCCTTTCCTCCAAACTTCAAGGATGTTGTGAAGACAATATTCAAAAGATTGTTCCGTGTATACGCTCACATCTATCACTCGCACTTTCAGAAAATTGTAAGCCTCAAGGAGGAGGCCCATCTAAATACATGCTTCAAGCATTTTATACTATTTACTTGTGTAAGTCTTCCATATCTCAATGACTTAATGATTTTTATTATTCTTTTGTTTGAGTTCTCTGTTCCATGGTGGTTTCATAATTTATTCTCTATATAATATTTGCACTCAGTCTGCGTAATATCAAAGAAGTGAAACTAATTAACCGTTAGACATCACTACTAATCTAACTGTTGAACCTTGATCCATGATCATTTGGTGATCCAAAAGCCTCCCTTTTCTTCCCTTAATCATGCTTTTGAATCCTATTAAAAAAAAAAATATATATATATATATATATATATATATATATATATATATATATATATATATATTGTGAAAGACAATGTTTCTAAGTTACACCAGAATCTTTTACATAATATATTTTGATACGACCAGGCTAAATTCTAAAATTATATGGCATTATTAAAACATGTGATTAAATTTACTATATGATACTTGTGGATCACTAGAACTTTTGTGTTTGGCATTCATGGGTTTATGATTGACTTGGTGCATAACTTACCAATAAAATAAAGGACAAAACTTATATACAGTACCTTAAGTATTGTTCTTTAGATTCCCTTCTTAAGATTCTGTCATGTGGCCACTTAACTAAAAAATACATTTTCATCTCATGATAAAAAAGCCACAGGGCAAAATCTTAAAAGAGAAATCTAAAGAATAGCATCTAATCTTGTACCTAAATCTTATCCTAAAATAAAATGGTATATAATATGTGTATTTTAAGTTATGCATAAATATTGTACTCTTTATTTTTGTTGAGAGAATTACATTGCTTAATCTTGGGTGTTGTGATTTCAATATTTTGCAACAATTCTTTAATCTTTTGTAACTACTCAATTGTACAAGATGGATTTGGTTTTAAAAATCAATTCTCTCGCCAAGAGCCGTGTAGCTCAATTGGCACATTTTGCTGTTTCCAACAAAGACACCTAGGGGTCAAATCCCTCCTCCCCCATTATCACTATCAAGTTATAAAAAAATTTATAAAAAAAAAAAAAAAAAAAAAAATCACTCGTCTCATTTCTTTATGCTTGTTTTGGACCTCTCTAGTTGGCACTACAACAAATATTACTATGTCTTGAGATAAATTCTAGTAATACTGACTCTAGGTGATGCCTTGCTACCATCAGAAGTCTAAATTTGTCATAGTGGGACGTAAATAATATTTAAGAAGTCAACAATTTGTTGCATTATCATTGATTGATGCAACTTCCTATTTAGTAATAGTCTGCACAAGTGTTCAGACAAGCATTATTTGCAAAGGTTGGCACCAACGTCAAAACGGATCTCTTCCATTTTTGTGCTTGTTCATTTTACACTAGGATTTGCAATTATGGAACAGTTAAAAATAATCGAGCATTAAGTTCTTTTAATATACTGAAAGCTTTGTTTCCTTGGATCATGGTTCTGTGGAGCAATTTGTTTAAAACCTTAGGTCTTGGAATACCTTAACACCCTCCATTAATCTTGGACATAGATAGTGGAAAAGCCGTCCCATTGATTTCTCTATTTAGGTGTCAAAATGTGTTTTGACATCCCAAATGTGTAATTTTTATAAATCGATTGACAAGTCCAATTCCAATATTTTCATTTCTACTACAAGTATGCCTGATGAAAAGTGCACCTTTTGTTTCATGTAAGAATTTATCAGTTAATTATGAAGCTTTTAGTTAAACTTGTCGCACTGGTTTTGTGCAGGAATTTGTGCTAATTGATAGAAAGGAGCTGGCTCCACTACAAGAGCTTATAGAATCCATTATTGTTCCTTACTAAAGGGGTCTGCATACCTGGCAGAAGATTATATACAAGGGAAACACAATTAAATAAAAAAAAAAAAAAAAAAAAAAAACACCGGTCCTGACTGTAGAGTTTATCCTAAATTGCTTTATATTACAAATTCCTGTGAATGTGCTGTATAAGTGTTTCTATGCCAGCAATTCTCAGTTTTTTAATTTTATTCTTTCTCTTTGTGGATCAAGAAAATTCTAAGAGCGCATGAGCAGTCATTGGTGTCAAGACTGCGGTTGTGAAAATGGCTGAAGGCCATCAGCTGATGTGTACGTAGCTTGAAAAACATTTAAGTTGAAATCCTGTGCGTTTGCTATATTCATTGATTTTTCAAATTTTCTCTGCCTACTTTTCACCTTGTGGACCAAGAAAATGAAGCAGCCGAGCAACCCTTGGGGGGAGTGACTATTTGCAAAAATGGCAGAACATGTTTTGAATCCATTTTGGTGGGTTTCAAATGCTTTTCTGACTCCGGGTTTATGGCCGGACCCGAAAATTATTGGCCTTTCCAGGATTTTGAGAATCCACTATTCAGTGTTGGCTTGGTTTCAACTTCCGCGTCTTCAGTGCTTTTGGTCTGCTATTATCTTTAAAGACTTGCAAATTCAAAATGCTTCTTGTTATAGCAAACTTTTTGACATGGCTATGCCTATTGTTTCTAGGGTTGATTTTAGTATCCAGGGAGAAGGTAGCATGGAGAAGCCAAATTTTCAGAGAACCTGCAGTAGTGCTTATTTGCATACAACATCGCAGAGTCGCCTTTAAAATTCAGTTGTACTATTCGAGTAGTAACTTGCTCGGTTGTTCATATCCCATGCTGGTTTTTTTTTTTTTTTTTTTTTTTTTTAAAAATTACAATCTATTTTGGTAAATCACTTTCAAAATTGATTGAAAAAAAAAAAAGAGTAGAAGTTGGAATTTATTTTCTTTACTACAAATAAGAGACTATTTTAATGATTCTGGTCGGTATAGCTAAGACGAAAGCCCTAGGCAAGAGGTGCCAACCTGAGCGAATGTGTACCAAATTCTAAATGATGCCTATACAGTTTAAATTATATGTTATGTATATAAATTGCTTTGGAATATTTTGGTGCGGTCCTAAAGCCCGAACTTCGGAAGAAAGAAGCTTTTGTGTATGAAGGAGAAGAAAAGGGATTGGGGTTATGTGTTGAGTCCAGATTCCAGAACCTTTTTTTTTTTTTTTTTTTTAACTTTGGATTTGTTGCCTTGTGGAGGCCGGTTAATTCCCCACTAAATTGAAATCAAAATCCTTACATGCCTTATTTTCTGTTTTAAGTTACAAAACCGAAAAAGAAAAAAAAAACCGCAAAATTTTCTCTGTGCAAAAGGCAGTGCTCCAACAACTTTATAAGATTCATTTGTTGTTCAAGAACTTTCGATAATAATTTTAATTTTTAAGAAGCTCCAAACGGTTGAACTACTTTACTTTTCCTTCTTATTTTGAAACTACACTAGTTTTGAAGCACGTGTTAGCCAATAAAAAGATTACAATTATGGATAAAAATAGAATTTATTTATAACTATTTAATTATTGGATTGCCTAAAAATTATATTATTAAATGTTTCAAAATATTCACATATCAATATTGTAGCCCTATTCCCGACTTCCCGTCACTTTTCTTGTAAATGCTATTTTTTATATTTTACCATCAAAGATCACATACATAAAAAATAAAAATAAAAATGTAGTATTTGTTATATTAAGTAGATAATATAATTTTTTATGTTATATTTTATGTCAAAATCTGAATACAGGAAAAACTTTTTTATAAAAATTAACTTTTTATATACAGGAAAAACTTTTTATATAGATCATATTAGACTTTATACAAAAAAGAGCTTCATTATCACAAGCGTAGTTTATAAAGATGAGTATATATTGTGTACAAAAAGAGGTCTAAAAAAAACCAATGTATCCATACCTACACCTTTGATCTACAAAAGGGAAGACAAACTGATACATAATTGAATAATAATTATGTCTTTATCTGTCTTCCATGATCTTCAAAATTTCGTTTTTTTTTCTGATCTCTAGTGAAGTTTTCAAACACATATACATATTAATTTCCTTCTTTCTTTTCTTTCTCTATCAATTTGGTCATGGATGATTTTTTTTTATCTACCTGGATCCTATGTTTGTGTCCATCAATAGAGTAGGTGGTTGACCAAAAAGGCCAACAAAGAGATAAGATCCAAAAAAAAAAAAAAAAAAGAGCAAAAGACAAAACAAATCCTTTCAGCTTGCTTGTATATTAAGGGTATGTTTGAATTGAGCTTATTTTTGCTGAAATTGAAAACAATATAAATGAAATAATTTTTAAATATATAAATAGTATCGTGGGACTCATTTTTAATGAAAAAATTATTGAAAAGTGAGGTTTGTGGATTCCGTGAGACCCATTGATGTGCTAAAAATGACTGAAAAGTCAAAATTTTTGATTACTGTTTATACACAGTATATAAACAGTAGCCTTTGTCTCCCATTATGCGTGCAAAAAATAAAATAAAAAATAAAAGAGAAAAAGAGAAAAGGAAAAACGCAAAAGAGGAAAACGCATACGCGAAATCCACCGAATCCAAACGCTAAAAAAGTTAAGAAAGTGCTGGACAAAATCGGTCAAAAAAAAAAAGTGCTAAAACAATAAACAAATAGCAGACAAGGTGCTCGACAAAAGCACTAATTACAGGTGCCCTCGCGCTTTTTATATAGCTAATAGAAATAGTAAGAAATGTTTTTTATGATATTTTCCTAAACCTGGATTGATGTTAAATGTTATTATTAAGGAAGTGCAAAACAAATTCTGGATTTTTTTTTTTTTTTTTTTTTTAACTTAGTTATAATAACAATTTGTAGGGTTGATTGAAAATTGCTTACTTCGGTCAAGAAGTAGGAGACATACTTAATACGGAATTAACGAGTGCGTTCGGTATCTTAAGTTCGTCAAACTGTTAAAGCACATGTAAGACTTTTTTTTTTCCATGAGAATTATGTATTTTGCGGTGGAAAAAGTTACTTATTTGTATATTCCAATAGAACTTTTCTTATTATGGATTTGTAATCAAAGTGTACAATTTAATAAAATATTGTTCATTTAAATCCAGGTTCTTTTCTTTTTTTTTTTTTTTTTTTTTTTTTTTTTAAATGGGGCAAGACCACTGCCACCGGTGTTAGTGACTTGTGTGTTTAGTGTGTGTATTCCTTTGATTAATGACATCATTGGTGAAGCCCATTGTTTCAAACAAATTGCACCCGTTTTTGCATTTTATATTCGCGTTCACTTTGAAAAACTTTGTTACAAGCCCATTCTTTATTCTGTCCAAACAGAAAATATATAATCCAGACAACAGCAGTGGCTGCCACTGCTGCATAAAATTGGTTTGACTATCAATCTAGGCTTGCATAATACAGCAATTTGGACAAAATAAGACTCTATTCAGAATAATTTGTGCATCGTGTATCTTAAAGAGCTCAACTGGGATCAGAAATAAACTTTCTTCTTAATATATATATGGCAGGAAGTTAGAATATGGGAAGACTCCTGGGTACCATGGTTATATAATTTCAAACCCATTGCTAAGGACAGCTTAGTGGTTCAACAGCCCCTGGTGGTTAGTCAGTTAATTGATGCAGTGAGAGGAGAGTGGGATTTGGCAAAGTTACAAGACCTGTTTGATGTTAGCTTCAATCTGTGCCATTGTTATAATTCCTCTCTCAAAGAGGAATACACCAGATAAAATTATGTGGATAACAAATGCTCAAGGGAGGTTTACAGTAAGGTCAGCATAGTTTTTGCAACAGAGGGTGATGTCAAGAACAGAGAGATCAGTCTGGAAGAAGCTATGGAATTTGAAAATACTATAGAGAATAGCTCAGAAAATTTAACCTACTAAATGCAGGTTACAAGAGTTGGGATAATAGCTTGATGCCAGATGCTTCTATGTAAATGGGAGGAGAAGAATTGTCTACACATCTTTAAAGATTGTATGGTGGTGAAAGCATTCTCGTTTGGAGGAAAATGAAATTTGAGGCTAGACAACTGGCCTGCCACCTGCTGCATCAATTCGTCAACTGGTGTATTTTGTAATTGAGCCTCCTGCTGCTCTACTTCCAAATGAGATTCCTGAAGCTCATTTCCAAACCATGGCAGTAATCATATGGAAGCAAACATGGAGCATAAAAACAAAAAAACAAAATTTCCTTTTCTTTTTCAGAAGGCAGAAGTCAATATTAATGTCATGCTGGCGATTACAGACAAGTAATTCCGGGAACATCTAGCAGTTTCAAATTAGCAGAACACAAATAGCAGTGTCAGGCAGATAAATCATTGGCAAGCACCTTCCTTGTGCTGTTTTAGAATTAATTGTGATTCTGAAATATCTAATATACACTTCTGTGCTGCTGTAGCTACAAGATATTGGGAAGTAAACATTGTTGCTGCAAGCATGAGAACAGAAGTTAAAAGCCTCAGTAAGTGTGGCAGAGGCTAAAAGTATAAGAGGGGTAGTGCTAATGGCTTAATTGCTAAATCTGAGAAAGGTGGAAGTATAAGGTGACTCAAAGATTTGTTTTGATTCACTAAGCAAAGCCACAGACAAGAAGCATGATCATACAAAACCATGGAGGCTAAGAGCTGTGTTAGAAGATGTGCTTGAAATGACAAAGGAGTTGGATCAAGTTAGATTCAAGTGAGCAAGAAGGGAGGTTAAGGGACCTACCCATGTTTTAGCAAAGTGGGGTTTGTTTAATAACTGAAATGGTTTTGTTGATGTTTTATCCTTACCTGATTAGTTTAAGCATGTGATCAGGAAGGATGCGGACAGTTGTATTGTTTCTGGTTAGTTTGAATGAAGCTTGCTCAATTGTCAACATATATATAAACAGAGAGCGAGAGAAGCAATGTAAAACTGTATAATAGAGGTAGATGGTACAAAAAGTATCATGTAATTTTCATTGACAAAATTACTGTTTTAGTTTGATCATCCTACAAAAAGTTCTTATTTTAACTATAACTATTCTACAAGATGTTGATGTACATTCAAAAGATATGCAAACAGAATAAAACAATTTCATGTCTCGACATGCCTCCTTATAAAAAAAATAAAAATTATACCTCGCTTCAGAAGACTGGAAAATAATCGATATTGTATACCTCACTATTCCTGATTAATTTCTCCCTGAACTGCATGCAAGCTCCCTAGTTCAGAATGCCCATATCTTGAAGCCAAAAAACCAAATGATCCCACAGCTGCAACAAGGACACCAAGAACCAGTACAAAGAGCTGGAAGTTTGCAAGCAACTCACCTCGGACCTCACTGTCTTTTGAGTGACAAGAGATCTGGTTATCCTTTAGCTGGCAACCTTCTGGCATCATGGAGCCATAGAGAGTGAATGCAGTCTGATAGAACCAGAGACCTTGGAGAGTTATAGCGATGCCACAGCATAAATCAACTGGGAAGCTGCTTGGAAAGAGGGCTCCAGCAACAGTGGACAGTACACAAAGGCCTATCAGGAGAACAAGGAGAAAGTGGTAGTACCCCTCAAGGCCTTTATGGGTTGTTGAGTGAAAGTAGAATAGGAGATACTCAGCACAGAATGCTGAGGAGACAATCAAACAAAGAGCTCCTTCTGGCAAGGTAAGAAACCTAAACAAAGAAGTGTAGAAATAAGAAAAAAAATCCATAATTACAGTTTTAAATCTTACTATGAACAGTGATTGTTGTGTGAAATTTAGCAATTACATAATAAACACAAGATATGCTGTGGTGAACCTTTTTTTATCAAGCAGACAGAATTCTGTTAATAGTACAGGAAGCACTGGATTTTTATAATGACAAAGTGTGCAATATATTGATCAAAATCAATTTGAACTTACAGAAAATTGAAAAATAAAAGATGTGATTATCATCTTCAAGCTTATTGAGGCAATGCTTCAAACAAAACTATCTTGACCTAACGACTCTAACCAAACACCCAGCACGCAACAATAATGTTACAGGGCTCATTAATCAAAGGATTGCCAAATTTAATAATCATTCAGTCACTAATATTAAAAAGGTTTCCTATGATATGCATGAAGGCATAAAATAAATATCTAGTAAGAATTGCTAAGAAAAACATTTAATTTTCCAAAATGTTTTGGAGCATATAAATCTCATCAAAACAATAAGCAGACAAATTCTAGAATGTTATTATTATTATTTTTTTTTTTTTTTTGAGAAGAAAATTCTAGAATGTTATAACTAGAATGTTATAGTTAGCCAAGGTTTCATAACAAAATTTCGATTCTTAATTTTTGGTTTGTTTTATTTCTAATAAATTAATTTCTGGTTGGAAGTGTAAACATACCTTCATTTCACTGAAAATCTCTTAGAAACTAACAGAGGTAAGTGCAGTTGACAACAAGGCCTCAGGCACACAAAGCAAAATATATGATGAAAGATAAAACTATGTGTGCACTGTAAATACACGAGGAAAAAGAAAAAGAAAACCTTTTTGTCTGTTTCTTATACTAAAATGTATAACTGTGGCAATCATAGCACTGTAGAACTAACAAATTCATGAGAAAGTCTATAGGAAATCAGTATCAGCAGTTTTTGTATTATAATTATTTTCAAATTTAGATAGGTAAGTACACTTTTCATGAATCCATGAGTTGTCACCTAACTCTCCACCCCTTATAGGTGGAGGGGATGACATTTGGGCCAAAGACCACAAGTGGGTATGATTAGTATTTTAGATCTGGGATATTTTATTATTTGTATAAAAGATAGTACTTACATTTGTTTTGATGAGTCAATTTACAAATTATGGTGAAAGTATAAAAAAGTACTACATTGATTGATATTTCACACAAACATCAGGAGAGACAACTAGAAGAGATACCCAGGAAAGCTCTCTGGTGAAAATGCATTCTCAAAGGTTCACAACCCTTTTTCACACTGCAGTTTATGAAAACTATGCCATTTTTTTTCTCTCAAATATCCATTTTCCCACTACATCCTACAATATTCTTCTTGGACAACTTGTTGCACTATAAGCAAGGCACTAATGGCTTAAGTTTTGCTGTGTATATAATGGTCGTTATTTTAGAACCGCATGCAAATGCCTCTAATCAGACATTCTTCTTTTGAGGTTATGTTTTGTTTTTAAAACTCAGAACTTCCAAGCTTCAATAAAAATCCACATACCTTACTTGAACCATGGCATGACTGCGTGCCTAAAGCAGTGCTCAGTCACAAATTTTTAGTAAGGAAATACTGGTTTCCCCTTACAATATATCTGTTTGCCAATGCTCTACCACAGTTCTAATTACTTGTGACTACCTCACTGCCATGAACAAAAGGGCAAAGATAACTTAAAATGATACTTGTAGGGACCTGATTTTGAACCTCTAGCCCAACACAATAAATTTGTAGAGAATGGGTTGGGGGACTGGGCTTACGTAAACCAAATAGCAGAAGAATAGGTTTTGATGCCAAAGAAAAGATGACAGAAGTTTGTTAAGGAATAATGCTCTCGAGTTGGTCCGCGGACGCCGATTCTTACGTAATTTTCACTTAAAGCTCTATTACAGATTTGATTCACCTCTCCCTCTTCATGGAGGGTTTTTCACGTTATATAGTCCTCCCCGGACCATCTTAATCTTACACTTGTTGGCCATCCGAACCCTTACTTGAGTACCTGTCCCATCCGGCATCGTCCTTGGCTTTCTGTGAGTCGCGGTTGCCAAGGTATTACTATTCAGGAGTATTCTCCACATAAATGCGGCCAGAAAAGTAAGCGTGGTGCATTTAATGCGGTGGCAGCAGCTTTCCTTCAGATATATTATATTTTTCCTTTGGGGTTTTCTTCTCTCTTGCATGTTTCGGGGGTACGTCCTTGTCATCGATGCATCCTGGTGGGTCGCTTAGATCATTAGGTCCGGCGTTTGACCCACTCTGAGTAGGTCCGAGGAGACATTCCTCCTCGGACGACCTTCAACTCCATGCTCTGTAGGTCCGAGGAGACATTCCTCCTCGGACGACCTTCAACTCCATGCTCTGTCCGTAAAGTCTGACCCAATACAATTTGTACTGCTTGCTTGTCTTCGGATCAATTACCTCCTCGGACAGGGCCCAAGGCCCAGTATGTGATCCGGCCCCCTACCCCACAATACTTTTTTTTTGCTTATGCAAATCATCATAATCATCCTTCCTACATTCATTTTAAGGCACCATTTCCCATTTTAAATGTTTTAAGGCAAAACACAAATTGATTTATGCTTATGCCAAACACAGATGTGAAACAAGCCCAAATTATAAGTAAGAAATATGCAGATAGAAATAAACAGTGTGGTAGAATTTAAGAGCTCATCTCAATTAGAACTTCAAATCTTTCCTTTTCTGCCATCCATGCATGTGGAAAGAGAAACTGACTCAAACAAAAAGATCACTTATACCCAATGCGTGCAGGCTTAAATTTCCTAATCAATCCAAGAAAAATTCTACTATTTCCTTTTGTTTTCTAAGCAACCCACAAACAAAAAGTACTTATATTTAAGATTTTTAACAAATAACAAAGCAGTAATAAGCATTATAAATCACATCATATCAGGATTTGCAAAATTAGAATTCAAGGAAGCTGAAGTTATAGTAGGCTTAGCTGTTATCACTTCATCAACACCAAGAAGTGAAAATCTTATCAAGTATAGATTTATCTTTTCTCAGGTACCAAACAGAGAACTACAGATCAAGATATACATGATCATACAGAAAAAGGAGATGAAAAGAACAAGAAAATAAGTATTGACTATTGACTAACCTTGTCTTCTGAGAGAGCAGAGCAACCAAACCAAAGATGAAGAACATGAGAAGCATCCCTGAATGCTCGAAATCATTCATGTGGGAAGGATTCAAGACTCCATTCACAAAAACTTGAGGTGGGTCGAATACAAAAGCTCAATACACATATCAATAAAAGCACCAATCACAATAATATAAAGCTCCAAGTACTTAAGCCTTCCATCAAAACCAGGCACAGGGTTCCAAACCTGAACCTTATACTTTTTGGGTTCGATACATATCGAACCAAAGAGCTCCATACGTGCCACAACCCAACAACTAGAAACAATGTTCCTGGTAGAACATGACCCTTGAAAGATCCCATCTTTATATTCTTATTACTATTATTTACCACTCTCTGAGATACAATCAATCAGCTTAAGCCTCTGAATACTTCTTCATCAAACTTCTGCTTGTGTTGTTGTGTTCTTGAATCAACCAGGAGCAGACTCTTCTGTTCACACGAATTCAATTCTCTTTTTTCTTGTTGTATCATGTAACAGCAGACTTTCTAAAAGAAAAATTAAAAGTATGCTTCTTTTAATTGATGGGTTTCCGTGTTAGCTGTGCTTGGTTGACTTGACTCTGATAGCAACTGCAGCCAAAAACAAAAACACATGAAGAAGAAAAACTTGTTGAATTTTCTAGAGGTTCAGCAAAAGAAAAGGTCTTTAAAATGTGACAAAACCATCCACCTAACAGAGACCATCATAAAATTTGTGACAAAGACTTCCTTCACGTTAAGAAGAAAAAGGGTTCTTATCAAAAAATAAAAAAAAGGATAAAAAATGGAAAGAGAGGAAAAAGCAAGCCCACCCCATCCCCACCTGTTAGTCAAAAGATTGATGGCCCGAATGAAAGAAACCCAACTTTTTTTTCCCCAACTTTTACACATAATCAAAGCACAAATACAATTTTATTTTGGTTAAAGTTGAGAAAAGGCCTTGCCTGAGACTGAGAGGAAAAGAAACTTTTTTGGTTTGCTTAGAAACGAAAGAATTGAGCACTTTTAGGTAGCAAATAGCAATTGATTGGGTATGTAACTGTAAAGGCCAAAAAATAATAATAAAAAAACTGTATAAATGAAAAGATGATGACGACGATGATGTACTTACATATACAAATAATAATATTATATATATCTGATAGATAGTTGTTTCCCATGTGGGTTTCGATGCAGCAGCCAGGACCACCTTCTTCTTCTTTCTTTCTTTTTTTTTTTTTTTTTTTTTTGTTATTTAAAAATATGTAATTCACTGAATTTTTAATAATAAAGAGATGGAAAAAAATGGTGGGATTTTGTGGATCTGAGATTGAAGATAATCGGGAAAGGAAAGGAAGAGAGTTTATATTTAGCTATTAATACGAGAGTGTCTGTCTGTGAAATGCGAATAATAAGGAAAAGAAAAAGGTCTAAAAGAGTTTTCGTACTGTGGCTGGCGATAATATCAATATTAATGTCTCTCTCTACTCTCTAGTCTCTACTACAAAAATAATAAACAATCCATGATTCCATTTATACAACAGTATCTGTCATGAGTCTTCTGACTGATCGCGATGTTCTCGATTAGGGTGGTGGGGCCCATAACCCATCTACATCACTGCACTGGATCATTTTTTTTTTTTTTTTTTTTCAGTCAAAAAAAATTGCAATTCGCATCCCATAAAAATTGCAAGTAGTTACTTGTCCGAGCTACTAGTTTCCTCATAAAAATTGCAAGTAGTTACTTGTCCGAGCTACTAGTTTCCTCTATATATATATATATATATATATTTTGTTCAGGAAGGCCCGTACATTTGTATATTTAAGTAGAAATAAAATTAAAGAATAATTCAATAAAAATATAACTCTAATTTCCTCTAAAATATTACCTAAAATATCCAAAAAAATAAATTACTACAAAATAGGACCACGAAGAAAAAAATAAAAAAAAAAACAAAAACCCCTCATGTATACTACTCCTTCCATTCCAATTTATTTGCCATGTTTGAAAAGTCAAAATTTTTAAGGGAACATCATTTATTATCTTGTCTACCTTATAAAAATGTATAAGTTTACAAAACTACCCTCAAATAAATTTATCAACTTTAAAAAAAAAATAGTTATCTTTAATTAGACAACTAAAAATGTACCCCAATTAGATTGATTTTTTAAATATTTGTTAATTTTCTTTTCAAATAATTTTGAAAATAAAGTAGGGATATAATAGGAACATTAGTAAATTAATTACTTTTATTTTTAAAAACAAAAAAATATTTTGGGACATCTCAAAATAGAATAAAGGACAAACAAATTAGGACGAATGGAGTACTATTTAAGGGGCTTTCCCTATTTGAGATCCTCTTTTTTATTGTTCAAAAATACCCCTACATTCCTATATTTAAGTAGAGACAAAATTAAAAGACAATTTGGTAAAAATACAACTCTAACTCCCACTAAAATATTGCCTAAAAAATTCGGTCACTCTCCTGTAAATTTTCAAATTTCTTTCTCTACTTATAAATTAGATTCTCCAAATAAAAATTATATATGTAAAATAAAAATACATAATTTTTTTTTCTACAAAATAGGACCACTAAAAAAAAAAAAAACTCATCACACACGCAAAGTGCGTGTGATGAGACTAGTATAGTTATATCTACCAATAACTTTGTAGTTTTTTTTTTTTTTTTTTTTTTTTGAGTTTCAACCATCGGGAATCTTACCAATTAAGTTAACAGGGAAAAAGTATTTTGTAGCAAATGATATCACGTCATCTATATTAAAATTCAAAAAATGAGAGACATGTGTATAAAAATAACTACCCATTAATACATGTCTTTCATTTGTTAGTAGAGTAGTTATTTTTTTGCTGACATGTCTCACGCTTATTAAATTTTGATACTGCTAATATAGTATCATTTGATACAAAATACCTTATCATTAAGTGGAACCCACACTAATAATCTTGTAGCCTAATTGGACACTTTCTATTATTTCTAAAGAAAATATTTAGGATTCATTGTAACTATTAAATCTATAATCTAATCTGATACTTAAAATCTAATCTAATCTAATCTCTCTCTCTCTTTTTATATATATATATATATATATATATATATATATTAATAGGCAAAAGCGAGATAAAATCCAATTGGGTTCTAAATTGGATTCTAATTGTTGTTTAATTTTGCAAAACTGTTCTATTTAAGTTTTTAAAATTTTTCTTATAAGTGAGTTAATGAGGTGCAAAAGACGAATAATTTAATATAAATAAATCATCAAAAACCTAATAAAAAAAGGAGTAAACTCATGTGTATATCAAAAAAATAAAAATAAAATAAAAGAGAGAGTATAATTTGAATCCATATATATGTAATTATAATTTTTTTTAATTGTACTATGCATATGCACGGATTATGCACTAGTCTAGTCTAATAAATGATTCTTTAAAAAAAAGTATAGACTATGTATTGTGTTAACTTCTTCTCTAAGATATACGTGTGTAATGGAAATAAATCTTAAATACAAACATATGTTAGAGAAAAAGCTAACACAACACAGTTTATATATATATTGTATGTGTGAGCCTCATTCCTATAGACTTGAATTCGGACTATTATCCTCCCCACACCCGCACCCGCACCCGCACCCGCACCCGCACCTCACGTTCATGAAAACTTGGTACTTATGAAGTAATCATCATTCATCACACCAAGGATAAACAATAGTACTATTTTAATATTAAAAAATATATATAAATATAAAATAATGGAATACAAAGGGGCGACGCCACGTTCAGTGGGAACACCCTGAATTGAAAAAAAAAATTATATAATAATTAAAAAAATTTATTTGTTTACCCTAAAAAAATCAAAATTAGGAATACTCTCAAATTAAAAAAAAAAATTATTTGTTCTACTTTCAAGCAAAAAAAAAAACCAAAAAAAAAATTGAACTAAAACCTGTAAAAAAATTTTTTTTTTAAAAATTGTAACAAAGCAAACGGCAAGCCCACGAATTCTCAAAAAAAAAAAAAACGGACGGCAAGCCCAACATCGGATGACGACGCAATGTTTCTACAAGATTTTTATGACAAAAAATTGAAAAAAATCTTGCATTTTTGTTGTTTGTAACTAAGGCTGAGAAAGAGGGAGAGGAAGAGATTTGTTAGGAAGAGAATGAAGAGACTAAGAAGGGCGGAGAGGAAGAAACTTGCAAGAGAAAAAAAAAAAGATAGGAAAAAGAGAGAACCTCTAAAGAGTCTGAAACGTGTAGATAAGAGATGATTAGCTAGGAACTAAGAAAGTATAAGTCAAGGCATTGGGAAAGTAAGAGAAGTTTAAATGTGTGGATGAAAACCATTCTAGACAATAGTGAAAAAAAAAAAAAAAAAAAAAAGGATAAAGATGAGAGAATTAAAAAATGGTGGAAAGGAAAAAAATCAAGGAAAAACCGGATTTTTTTTTTTTTTTTTTTGAGAAAGAGGAAAAACCGGATTGGGCTTGGGCAATTTAGGAATTTAGAATTTCCTTTTATCAAGTAATTTTCCATCATGTCACTTTCTCTTCTGGTACTCATTGATTGATTGATATATATATATATATATATATATATATATATATATATATATATATATATATATATATATATATATATATATAGTTGAGTCAAATTAGATTATCGGCGTTATTGTTTCTCAAAAAAAGATTATCAGTATATGGAATGTGTGCGAGTGCAACTAATAAATAATAATTTAATTAATCAATAATTAATTAGGAGAAGCAACTAATAAATAATAATTAATAATTTAATTAACCAATACATTATAAAAGACAAACAAATTAAATTATTTAGGCTAAACAACAATTAATAATTTTATAATTAATGAAACAACAATATAACAAATTGTAATTTATAAAAGACAAAAAAATTAATGAAACAATTAAACAACAATAATTAATAATTTTATTAATGTGGGTACCTAAGGCATGCTTGGCAGCGTTCTAGGCATGCTTGCAACATCCTTGGCCGTCCTCGGCATGCTTAGCAACGTCCTCGGCATGCTTGGCAACGTCCTTGGCCGACCTCGGCATGCTTTGCAACGTCCTAGGCGTCCCACATCGAAGAGAAATCCCCCCACTTTCTACCTTATAAACTTTGAAGCGAAGGAGTAGTGTACCACTATTTCTTTAAAGAAGTAGTGGTACACTACTCCTTCGCTTCAAAGCTTATAAGGTAGAAAGTGGGGGGATTTCTCTTCGATGTGGGACGCCTAGGACATTGCAAAGCATGCCGAGGTCGGCCAAGGACGTTGCCAAGCATGCCAAGAATGTTGCAAAGCATGCCGAGGATGGCCAAGGACGTTGCAAGCATGCTTTAGGTACCTACAGTTAATATTTCAAATAAACTTATAGTTTATTCTTTATTCTTTTACTAAAATTATAGACAAATGTTTGATAAAAAAAAATTACGTAGAAGACAATTGTAAACTTTATGTATTTGCGTATTTATTATTGTTGTTGTTGTCAATATACAAATTTTTCTTTTTATTAGATTGTGTAATTTATGCTTGTTAAGGAACACCACGAAAAAATTCCTAGAGTCACCAGTGAATACAATATACATTAATAGCTTCAAAACGACGTCATTTGGATATTTCCTGATGAGTCCAAAAAAAAACATTAAGGTCGTCCATTAATATGGACGACCTTGCATCATTAACAAACCAAAAGATGTAACCACTCAAGCACATTCAACACATTAATGGCGACCATTACTCAACGGTCTTAAACGCTCATCAATACAATAACTGTTACACATGGGCAATAATCACCTCCAATTATGTACGATGACTATCCAAATCACCTATAAAAGGGTCAATCCATCTCACTTGTGAAGGTACGTCAAAAGCTACTACTAAACACTATCTAAATATGAAAAATATGGGTTCATACTAACTTAAGCATCGGAGGCTCCCCCACCGGGCACAACCCGGTGGTCTATTCGATCTATCTTCCCTTTTATCTTACAGGTCCTATGAGATCGTCTAATGCTTCGGATTGCGCGAGTGACCCAAACCGACGATTTTGGCATCATCAGTTTGGCGCCGTCTGTGGGAAGGCGATTAGTCATCTAGCTCTTCCTATAACAAAGGGTTCACTCGGTTCAATCTAGAGTACCTCATGGGTTGAGACCCAATGATTATCTTTTCACTACATATATATTTCTTGTCCATAAATAAAATCTTTCTAGATTTTTCTTTGAATTCATTGGTTATATATGTATTAATAAATTGTTTATGATGGCAAATGGAATCGTGGCTATGGAATAACAATTTCAGGGAGATTCAATTTTGTAGACTTCGAGTTCGATGGCGAAAATCTCAACAAACCCTCAAATGAAAGGCAATCAAAGAGGCAAGAAATTATGAGTTTGCGGTAAAGTATCTCTTATTTTATTCGATATATTAATACCATATATGAATAAAATTTAATAAGCAAACACCTAAAACTTTTGCTATGGCCTAAATATGTGTATATATAATAATAATAATATAATTGAGGTCATGTGTCAGAATGTTATGCATGACATATAATTTCTTTTGATACATATTTGTATGTATCACAATGAATTTTTTGAGTTGTTATAAAGCCGTATGGATGATCTATTGTTAGTCAAAAAGGTTGCATGAATGATATATACCATGCTATATTGCTATATTATATAAGATGTTGCTTAAAGAGTTTATGTTGGACATAAGGTTTAAGAGTAAATTAGACTCTTTATTTAATTATAATATTTTAAATGGTCAATGGTCACTCAAATGGGAAATTTTGAAATTAATTTAATTTTCATTTGTGGCATAAACCGTTTCACTTTTTAAATTGATTGCAACGTGTTCATTGAGCCTTTATTTGTCAAACATTTTTGAATGTGTATATGCTGGAGTAATTAGTGTTGAATGCCATAATAAATTCTTTAATTGCATGCAAACATTATTTTTACTCTACACCATATGTTAGATGGTCCGGTGATAATTGAAATGTGAATTTTTAATGATAAGGCTCCATCTAACACCTATATATAAAAATATATATGATATGCTCAACATTATTAGAGAAAGAATGACTTAAGTCATTCCCATAAAAAAAAAAAAAAGGGTTAAGTCATTTCTCTAAAAACAGTCTTTTCTATTCTATGTACTCCTTAGTGAGTATTTATAAACACTATTGTACTTTTAAAATTAAAATTAAAAAAAAAAAAGTGTTTATGTGAAAATTTTAAATCTCATGAATATTTATGAACCCCACCAACTATGGTGTTTCTATATTGAAGAACCTTATATTGAGAAAAGTTCATGTGCCTTTAAATAATTGAGAATTTTATGTGGCACGTTTTTCATTTTAAATTTTCTCAAATAGGGGGTATTGAAATTGAGGAATATGAAGAAAAATAAATGATACCCTAATAATATCTTGGTTGATATTCATGGGTAATAAAGCCACAACATAAGGCCATCTCCCAAATTTATATGTGTATTTATTGGTGGCGAAAGTATAGTAGAAAATGCATAACATGGTTAGAATGCTCTATAGTCAGTTATGCATGAGTTATTAGTCCGTCAGTTGGTTAATGAAACTATGTTTTTCAAGGAACAATTTCGAAAAGATTTAAAAGAAACCTTTAGGAATAAAATGCATGAATGGCATATTCGGCCTTGCACACAGAATAATTTTCAAAGTGAATGCAAGGTGGGACCGAGGTTGAAAGAGCCAAAGAATTATAAAATTTAGTCCTTACAAAATTACCGCAATAGTTAAGCATAAATCATTTTCAAAATATTATGAAATTTTGAATCTTAAAATGTTCCACAATAGAACGAACAAAATTTACTATTCAAACTTTTCCATGTATAAATATAAGTTGCTTTGGCGTTGAGAATGGAGAATTTAAATGGTTCCATCTATACCTAATCATGCCTTCGAGCATTCAAAGGGAAAAATGTGGGACTCTCCCAGTGTCACAATCCACATGTATGATTCAATAAAAGCGGCTATACAGGTACAATGTTTTTATTTTATGCTCGCACTAGTGACATCACCAAAGTAAGTACTTACTCACATATATGATATACGAGCAGAGCTTATTGTCTCTAAATACTAAATAGTATCAAGTTATTTCCACGTGATTCTATTAAACGAAAGGACATGTACTCTATATTAAGCTCATCATTTGAGAACAATTGAGATTATTAATTTGTTAGTATTTTTTGGAGCAAAATGAGTCTAGTAAAGCTTGACAAAATGGATCAACAAAAGGCTCGACATAAGAAAAATCATCCAGCTGAAAAAAGTTCATGGCATAGGCACAACTGTTGAGAATGTCGTAGAGGTTTTCTTGCCAGGTCAGGTCCCTACTCCTCTTATTTATATTATAGCATTACTTGCTTAGAATAGAGCAAATTATGATTAAAATATATATATATATATATATATATAGAGCAAAATCTAAAATTATTTCAAACCACACTATGGGGAAAGATATTATATATTTCACCCTCCTTTTAGCGCCATATTTACGGGTCGGTTATGTGACACTAATTATTGTCCAACCATAGTTGCTATTGTTTAAATAATTTCTATGTTAAGGGCCAAGAGTTAGACAACCATATGCTACATGGTTAAACATTTGTTGATAGATTGCATAGTCAACCAATGAAGGAAACATTTTTCATAAAAAAAAAAAGCAAAAGAGATGGTAGGCTATTTCTACTATTTCGCTACAAAACGGACTTGGCAACCAATGTGCACGTGTGTGTCATGTGGGCTGCAATATATACAAGAATTTATTCCCTTATTTGTTTGCAATGATTTCCTTTCATGAATTATATACAGCCATATCACGACCTTCTCTTATCATTTCATAAGGTTGCCATCCCTGTAAATATATAATCGACGAAGGTAAAATGAGACACAAGTTTCTCATAAATGGCCTATATGTCGTTCACTAGTAGCCACCTTGGCTTGGGGTGCCAATATAGTTGATTATGGAATTTCATATCTTGAAAATATCATACTTAAGATGATGGTATTTTCCATATTTATCCCCCCCAAATTGAATTGCTATCACCTTGCACTATGAAATAATTTATCCAGTTAATTATCTCTTCATTCTACTCATTTATTTTAAAGAGTAATGTGAGTGTCTTTTGGGATCACTCTATAATTTTATACATAATTTTCTATCATGAACATATTACCTCATCTCTATCCATACATATTCATAGGCATTGGTGTATAAGTTTCTAAATTTTGTTCTAATACATTAGACATGAAATTTTATGAAGATTTTCCTTTGGGACTAAGATTAAGTCCAAAGGAAGAAAAATACAAGTAAAAACCATGACAGGCCCTTCTTTTGGTCATCATCCAATAGCGAATGTACCTTTCATGTTTGAACGGGGGCAAACCCTCTGGATATATCTACATCTTCAAATAGCTTGAACAAAATATAGCAACGATGGTGCCCAGTTCTTGGGCCTTAAGGTCAGATTTAAAATTTTCTTTTCCTTTTAGCACTCTAAGTATTTGCAACAACGTTTAAAGTCAAGTTTTAGACATAATGACAAATATCATTATTGCCAAATAAAAACCTAGCTAAAAGTTTAAAATAAGATCATAACTGTTTACTATGATAAATATGATGACTGTTTATCATAATGGCAAATGTCATTAAACACACCAAATTCCAACACTCTTTAAAAAGTTTAAATACTTTGCCAAGTGTTATTTAGTTGCAGGAGAATAGGGTAATAGTTATGAAAACGATTGTTGGAAAGGCAAATTGCTTAATTACAAGATTAGTACAAACATGCACAATTGATACGGGCTAGATAATTTCTTGCTAAAGTTAAAAGACTTGACTAGTAATATCTGCTCTAGCTAGTGTGACCTATTTTAGACTTTTGATCTCTAGCCGATCAAATGATCTTAAGTCCGTCCATTTCTTTTATTATTCTACTATCGCCAAAACCAAGAAAAAAGTATAAATGATTGAATTGCCTATAGAGCATGTGCTTCATACATAAAACAAGACAATTTTATTTGATCGCATGGCATTAAGTGTGACTTTAATCCTCACTAAGTTTTTATACTCTTACATGAAATGATATTGGTTGGACATAAGCTATATCAATTCACCCAAAATTTTGTATAATATATAAACCTATAAGAGGTTTGCTAGATTACTAGCTTCGGATATGCAAAAATAGATATTCCAAATTTTCTAAGGGAATGTCATAATTTGACGAAGAAAAACCCTTAAGAAGAAAATAGAGATATAGCCAAAAGTTCTGAAAATTCCATCTACATCACAAATGCCGAGTTTAACTCCTATAAATTATGGAGTTGTACAAATCCAATGAAGAAGAGCTCTATAAGTTCAATGACGAAGATTTCGTCAAGAAGACTACAACAATGAAAAGATCGAGGTACGTACACAATAGTATTGAGATTTAAGATCTTCCATTGAGGATACTCATTTCCTTCTTTCTTTTTATCCATGAGATCATTTTACTGAAACTAAATAAATATCAAGCTTGCATGATTATGACAAATGTGTATGTAGAACATGTTGAAAATATTGCTATAAAATTGTTACAATTATCACAATTAATATGACTATATTATTAGTAGTATATGTTTCATCGTCATGAATCTGAGAAGTTTTATTAAGTTTCCTAAACTTAAATTCTAGATGATCGTGTTCCCAATATGTTCATGAATTTAAGTCTCAATAAATTTCCGCTATCTCCATCAACTCACCAAAATCTTCTTAAATTGCTCTAAAAATCATATACTTGTGCAAGCACCTAACAAAGACCAGTTTAAAGAAGCATATAGTCAAATAGCTTCAATTTTTATACTTCTTTATGATTCATATAGAATACACTTTGTCTTGTATAGCATGCAATTGCACATTTGTACATCGTCATGCAGCTAGCACTATTGAAGTGACTTAAGCATACGATTAAAGAAGAAGGAACAGGAAATTGCTATTACAAACGGCAATGACCATAGACGTCAAAGCACACCAAAAAAAAAAAAAAGGGTTCCAATCGCGATAGAGCATTCCTCTAGTCGCCAACAAATGAGAATTACACTCTTCATGTTTGAACGGGGCAACAACATGGCCTAGTTTTTATGCCTTCGAAAAATCGAAGGCAAAAGAGATCTAAGCCTTACACATGAAGTATCATGTTAAGCTTAAGAAAAATCTTGAAAAGAGAGGAGCTTGTTATCTTGAAAAGAGAAGAGTTTGTCAAGAAGATTCCAACAATAAAAAGATCAAGGTATGTGACAAAATAATGTCGTCATTTAAGGTAACACATTTATTTCTGTCTCTTTTATATTCGTCTATAAAAATTTACACCTAGTAAGGTTTCAAGCAAACATGTATGCATTACTAGACAGATCACAAAAGAGATAAAACTCTAAGATTACAAGGAAATAAGAAAAAGGTCCACCTAGGCTATTGGTAACTTATTATTTATATATGAATTGTTTTAAAATTCTTGTTTAACCAAACCTTGGCATATGCATGTGCTACTTAATGCAGATATCAACATGGCCTCAAGAAGGTCCAAAACGACATAGCGTCAAGGAATCTTTCCAGCAATAAGTGACAAGATTCCTTAAATGGATGTAAGTCACCAAAAAATGGCTAAGTGATAAGATTCCGCCAAGACGGATGTAAATCACCGACAAAGCCTAAGTGACAAGATTCCTTAAGTGGATGTAAGTCACCAAAAAATGGCTAAGTGAGAAGAGTCCGCCAAGACGGATGTAAATCACCGACGAAGCCTAAGTGGCAAGATTCCTTAGATGGATGTAAGTCACCAAAAAATGGCTAAGTGAGAAGAGTCCGCCAAGACGGATGTAAATCACTGACGAAGCCTAAGTGGCAAGATTCCTTAGATGGATGTAAGTCACCAAAAAATGGTTAAGTGATAAGATTCCGCCAAGACGGATGTAAATCACTAACGAAGCCTAAGTGACAAGATTCCTTAAGTGGATGTAAGTCACCAAAAAATGGCTAAGTGATAAGAGTCCCCTAAGACAGATGTAAATCACTGACAAAGCCTAAATGACAAGATTCCTTAAATGGATGTAAGTCACAAAAAAATGGCTAAGTGATAAGATTCCGCCAAAACGGATGTAAATCATCGACGAAGCCTAAGTGACAAAATTCCTTAAATGGATGTAAGTCACCAAAAAGAAAAATGGACAAGATTCCGCTAGATCGATGTAAATCGACAAAGTCTAAATGACAGCTCCGAAACTGGATGTAAGTCACCCAAAAGTGGCTAAGTGACTAAATACCCTTAGACGAGTGTAAGCAAACAAGGATTCTCACACAAACGCAAGAAATCAAGAATATCAAACACGACAACCAGAAAATGAATAAAAGAAGAAGCATCGATGTGATAAAAAATGTTCGTCCAAAGAAATCACCTTATTCTTCAGGAGTGATAAAAAATGGCCGTCCAAAGAAATTAGCTTGCTCTTTAGTAGTGATAAAAAATGATCGTCCAAAGAAATTAGCTCACTTTCAAGATCAAGCTATGATCCCTCGAACGTCCAAAAAGGCCTTCAAAAGGTAGATACTAAAAGGTCGTCATAGAAATACTAGCATTCCTGAAGAAGAAAGTAGTTGAAGATAAAGAAGCCTGAATCTAAAAAGGTAAAAAACATTCCTTAAGCCCGACTAGCATAAAGCAAAATCAGACTTGGGAATGGGGGGGAACCGATGAGTTCAAAAAAAAACATTAAGGTCGTCCATTAATATGGACGACCTTGCATCATTAACAAACCAAAAGATGTAACCACTCAAGCACATTCAACACATTAATGGCGACCATTACTCAACAGTCTTAAACGCTCATCAATACAATAAATGTACACATGGGCAATAATCACCTCCAATTATGTACGATGTGCCTATCCAAATCACCTATAAAAGGGTCAATCCATCTCACTTGTGAAGGTACGTCAAAAGCTACTACTAAACACTATCTAAATATGAAAAATATGGGTTCATACTAACTTAAGCATCGGAGGCTCCCCCACCGGGCACAACCCGGTGGTCTATTCGATCTATCTTCCTTTTTATCTTGCAGGTCCTATGAGATCGCCTAATGCTTCGGATTGCGCGAGTGACCCAAACTGACGATTTTGGCATCATCATTTCCTATTAGACAAAAACCGCCAATCACATTTAATTTTTTGTTTTTATTCATTTTGAGTGGTCATTGGTTTCGTTGTAAGCATGCAATTTGAATTTGATGGTTTTATGCCCTTTTCCCTTTAATGTGTTTGAGAGATTGTTTGAATGCCCTTGATGTGTTTGATTAAGAATGATTAAATTATCTTGATCTCTAACTTCCAAGCGCTAAAAAGTCAAGAATCTTGTAACTTAATTAGTTGGCATCTCCCGATGTTCTTGATTAGGGTGGTGGGGTCCATAACCCATCTACATCACGCCTTTGGATCATTTTTTTTGTTTTTTTTTTCAATAAAAAAAGATTGCAATTCGCATCCCATAAATATTATACTCCTAAATTAATTAAAAAAACTCAGGTGAGTTAGTTACTTGTCCGAGCTACTAGTTTCCTATATTTGGAATTCTCTTTTTCTTTTTTTTCTAAAAGGCACATACATTTTTATGTTTAAATAAAAACAAAATTAAAGGATAATTCGATAAAAATATAAATTTAATTTCCCCTAAAACATTGCCTAAAATACAAAAAAAAAAATTGCTACAAAATAAGACCATGAAGAAAAAAAAAAAAAAAAAATCCCCTCATTTATACTACTCCCTCCATTCCAGTTTATTTGTCATGTTTGAAAAGTCAAAATTTTTAAGGGAACATCATTTATTATCTTGTCTACCTTAAAAAAATGTATAAGTTTACAAAACTACCCTCAAATAAATTTATCAGTTTTATAAAAAAATAATTATTTTTAATGAGACAACTAAAAATATGCCCCAATTAGTTTGATTTTTTAAATATTTGTTAGTTTTCTTTTCAAATAATTTTGAAAATAAAGTACGGGTATAATAGGAACATTAGTAAATTAATTATTTTTATTTTTAAAAACAGGAAAATATTTTGGGACATCCCAAAATAGAATAAAGGACAAAAAAACTGGGACAAAGGGAGTACTATTTAAGGGGCTCCCCTATTTGAGATCCTCTTTTTTTTTGTTCAAAAATACCCCTACATTCCTATGTTTAAGTAGAGACAAAATTAAAAGACAATTTGGTAAAAATACAACTCTAACTCCCACTAAAATATTGCCTAAAAAATACAATCACTCTCTTGTAAATTTTCAAATTTCTTTATCCACTTATAAATTAGATTCTCAAAATAAAAATTATATATGTAAAATAAAAATACATAATTTTTTTTTCTACAAAATAGGACCACTAAAAAAAAAAAAAAAAAAAACTCATCGCACACGCAAAGTGCGTGTGATAAGGCTAGTATAGTTATATCTACCAATAACTTTGCAGTTTTTTTTTTTTTTTTTTTTTTTTTTTTGAGTTTCAACCATCGGGAATCTTACCAATTAAGTTAACTGGGAAAAAGTATTTTGTAACAAATGATATCACGTCATCCATATTAAAATTCAAAAAATGAGAGACATGTGTATAAAAATACTACTCATTAATATATGTCTTTCATCTGTTAGTGGGGTAGTTATTTTTTTGCTGACATGTCTCACGCTTATTGAATTTTGATATCGTTAATGTAGTATCATTTGATACAAAATATCTTATCGTTAAGTGAAACCCACACCAATAATCTTGTAGCCTAATTGGACACTTTCTATTATTTATAAAGAAAATATTTAGGATTCATTGTAACTCTCTCTCTCTCTCTCTATATATATATATATATATATATATTTGTACGGCACCGAGATCCCAAGACCCATATAGGCCCTTGGGCCCAAGCCCAACGGAAACAGCCCCATTGCTCTAAGCCCTTCTTGGATCCGCCTTAGCGTAAAAATTAATTTTGGGCCTTGAATTTCGATAAGTGTTTCTAAGCATAAGCTTTCCGAACAAACGTATTAACCGTGTCCGGGAAAATCATGATATGCTCGTAAACCGCATGACACGAGCACTATCGACTAAGCCGGAACCAAGTTCCAAGGCCATAATTGTTGCACCCCACTCTCACCTAAATACCCACTTCAATCGGATAATATTGGACCTTCAATAGTACTAACAAAAGCTGAAATCTTAATCTCACCACTAACCTTGGCTATAAATAGCAGAAGTTTGGGAGGAAGAAGGGGTTGAGAAAAATAGAGAGAAAATAGTAAAGGGAGAAAAAGATCTCGAGTGTTGTTTTGAGTCTCTCTGCCGAGAACGACCCAGAGTAGGAAATCCTTAAACCCACTACAAATAGATTGTGAGCCCAAGTGAGTTAAGGCCCAACAGTTTTATCCTTGGTTCCCACAATTGGCGCCCACCGTGGGGCTCTCCTACGAAACCGTGGTTCGACCGAGACTCAAATTGGGGAAATGTCCGAGGAGCGTTCAGGGGGGCGTGGGCCGAGCAGTTCCATAGGATCTTCTCGGGGATCGACGTGGAGGGAGAGAAGGCAGAAACGGCGGGAGGACAGAGAGCACCCGAGAGGAGAGGAAAGGTCCGGATTGGGAGAAGGGTCGGCCCAGACGCACGCACCGAACAGCCTTCAGCGTCTCGGCGCATCGACAAGTATGATGATAGAGATCGAGAACCGGAGCGGTTGCGCAGATTGGTAATGGATTTGAGTCGAAGCAAGGGGTCGGGCGCCAAGAAAGGAATCGCAACCCCAAAGAAAGGGGAAATCGAGGCGAGGAGGGTTCCAGCCGATCTGGCACGCAACGATTCCGAGACCGATCACGCTCTCAAGAGTCACACTGGCACTCCCGGGAGACACGTGATCGGCGGGACCGTTCACGATCGCATGAATACGGTGGATCGAGGGTCGAGTCGCCGGAGGAACGGTAGCACCACAATGCCGCCATGGACGCCATAAGCCGAGCCTTACGGATGGCTGCCCGGTCGCCGTTCTCCGATGAGATTGAACGGGCCCCTATGCCGAGCCGATTCACGCGACCGCCATTCAATTCCTACGAGGGGAAGACGGACCCTGTGGAGCATGTTAGTCATTACATCCACATGATATCTTTGCATGCACACAACGATGCATTGATGTGTAAAGTATTCCCCTCTAGTCTCGGCTCAACGGCCCCGAGATGGTTCAATGGGTTACGGAAAGGATTCATACATAGCTTCGCCGAGCTGATTCAAGAGTTCGACAAGAGGTTTGTGACATGCGGTGAGTGCAACAGCCGGTTGACGCGCTACTTTCCATGAAGATGAGGGTCGGAGAAACCCTTCGGAGTTATGCCACCGACATCGGGAACTCTACAACGAGATTGGTGGAGGGAATGAGAAAATTGCGGCAAACACCTTCAGGATGGGGCTCCCCGAAGACTCTGAATTACGAGAATCGTTGACGAAAAGACCCCCCCAAGAATATGAGGCAACCGATGAGACGCATAGAGAAGTACAAACGCCCGGAGGACGACCGGCTGCAGAGCAGGGGGAAAGCTCCGTTAATTGGGAGATCTCGGCAAGGCGTTGTGCCGGCAAGACCCAAAAAAGACTTGAGAATGCGGGAACTAGAGGTGCAAATCGAAAGGGTTAATGTGGCGTTTAAAGAACCCGTGCACAAAATCTTAGAGCGGATCAAGAACGAGTCATTCTTCAGGTGGCCAAACAAAATAGGGGGCGACCCGTCTCGGAGGAACCAAAACTTATACCGCACCTATCACAGAGACAAATGACACACCACCGAGCGGTGTCGGGTATTAAAAGATCATCTCGGGCAGCTAGTAAAGGCGGGGTACATGAAAGAGTTTGTGGTAGACTCCATCGACCGAGAAGCCGGCCAGGGCGTCCAATAGGAAATGAACCCCCTTCTGCCTCCACTGGGGGTAATCGAAGTCATCCATGCTGCACCAAGAGGAACGGCAGCAGAAAAAATGGTATTAACAGTTGCTTGCACGGGAGGAGATTCAGCCGAGAAGAAGAAGAAAGTTGAACGGGTGACCATCTCGTTCAGAGAAGACGATTTGGAAGAAACGGTCCAACCTCATGATGATGCTTTGGTGGTGACGGCCAGGATAGGCGGATTCCTGGTGAAGAGGGTAATGATCGACCAAAGGAGCGGGGCCGACGTCATGTACCCGGACCTCTTCGAAGGGCTCAGATTGAAGACCCAGGATTTGGCGAAGTATGACACGCCGCTGGTTTCATTTGACGGGAGAGTCGTAATTCCCGAGGGACAAATCTCTCTCCCGGTGGACATAGAAGACAAGGGAGTTATAGTTACCTTCATAGTAGTCTGATCATCCTCACCGTATCCGCAATCCCGGGAGGCCGTGGATTCACGCCATGAAGGTGCTTTCGTCAACCCTCCACGTGAAAGTAAAATTTCCCACCGAGTATGGAGTTTCCGAAGTGAAGGGGAACCAACAAGTGGCGAGGCGGTGTCTTGTCGCCGCATGATCGAGATGGAAAAATGAGCAGCTCGAACAAGCTCAAGAGGCCGAGAAAGAAACTTCATAGCAATTACAGAAGCCCCGAGGGGAAACGGGGGCGGACGTGGCCGAGGAGGTATTGAAGGTTAGAATTCTTCAAGATCTTCGGTGAGGTATTTCCAAATAGGTACAAGCATGAATGACCGGGAAAGGGTAGAGATGTTGTTGTTACTTTTACGTAACGTAGATGTTTTCGCATGGAACCCATATGAAGTGCCCGACGTAAATCCCGAGTTCATTGTCCACAAACTCAACGTGGACCCATCATTTCCCCCGAAGAAGTAGAAACCGAGAAGGGCATCAAAGGAACATGTCGACGCAATAAATCTGGAGGTCCAAAGTGAAGGAGAAGGAGTCATAAAAGAAATATTCTTCCCGAGATGGCTAGCAAACATTGTTGTAGTGAAGAAGAAGAACGGTAAATGGAGAGTTTGTGTGGACTTCACAGACTTGAACAGGGCGTGTCCCAAGGATCCATTCCCAATGCCCAAGATTGATCAACTAGTAGACGCCACGTATGGGCACCCGAGGATGAGCTTCCCGGATGCCTTCCGGGGCTACCACCAGATTGCCTTGGCGCCCGAGGATCGAGAAAAGACAGCATTTATATCCCCGAATGCAAACTATCACCGCGAGGTCATGCCGTTTGGATTGAAGAACGCCAGAGCCACGCATCAAACAGATGATGACGAGAATGTTCCGAGAAAAAATTGGATGCACGGTTGAAGTATATATTGACGACATGGTGGTAAAAAGCAGAAAAGAGTCACAGCATACGGAAGACCTCCGGAGAGTATTCGAGATACTACGCCGGCATAAATTGCGCCTGAATGCCGAGAAGTGCACTTTCGGGGTGGAGGCTGGCAAGTTCCCGGGTTATCCGATCTCTACTCGGGGAATAGAGGCTAACCCCAACCAAATAGAGGCCGTGAACCGTCTCAAACCACCAAGCAATCCCAAGGAGGTGCAAGTGCTCACTGGAATGTTAGCCGCCCTAAACCGATTCATCTCCAAGTTTGCTAATCGCCGCCGGCCGTTTTATCAACTTCTGAAGAAGTGGAAGGGGTTTCGTTGGGACGAGGGATGTGATGAGGCTTTTCGAGAGCTGAAGGAATACTTGGCAAAGGCGCCAAGGTTGACGGCACCGGAGCCCGGGGAGGATTTGTTTATGTACCTCTCCGTGACCGACCATGCCGTAAATTTGTGTTACTAAGGGACCAAGGAGTACAAATGCCAGTGTATTACATAAGCAAAACCTTGGTGGATGCCGAGACAAGGTACCCCCCCCGGAGAAGTTAGTTTTAGCCCCGGTGCACGCCACTAGGAAGTTACCACATTACTTCCAGGCTCATACGGTGTTCGTCCTCACCGAGTATCCATTACATCCATTGTTAAAAAGATCAGACTTCACAGGCTGAATTGCCAAATGGGGGACTCGGTTGGGATCGTTTGACATAAGATACCGACCTAGAAGCTCGGTGAAGGGACAAGTTCTCGCAGAATTCACACCCAAGAACGACGGCAAGGTAATCAGTAGTGCAGAAATTCGCCCGTGGAGGGTATTTGTGGAATGCGCTTCAAATGCTATGGGGGCCGGGGCTGGTATTGTCATAATCACCCCCGAGGGCATACGATTGGAACACTCCTTCAGATTAGGATTCAAAGCCTCAAACAATGAAGTCGAGTATGAGGCCCCTCTTGGCCGGTTTGAGGGCCGTATTGCATCCGGGCGCAAAAGATGTTGAGATTACTCGGACTCTCGGCTGGTTGTTTATCAGATCACAGGAGACTTCGAGGCTCGGGACTCTCGAATGAAAGCTTATCTAAGTGTGGCCAAGCAGATTATCGGCCAATTCGGAACAATAAAGGTGTCCCAGGTAGCTCGGTCACAAAACAAACACGCCGACTCACTTGCCACGTTAGCCTCATCGGACTACCGAGGACACGCCACGGCTAGTCACAATAGAACTTATAAGGGAGTCAAGTATCAGTGTGAAGAGTATTCTCGATCAAGCCAGAGTAGAGGTTGCGAAGGTAGCAGTGGCCAATCCGTGTTGGATGAACCCGATCATAGATTTCCTCGCCGAGGATAAAGTTCCGGAGGATGAAGACGAGGCCAATAAGATTCATCGGGCGCTCCCCGTCATCGGGCTGTCTTCGGACCACAAATTGTACCGAAGGTCCTTTGCAGGCCCTTACCTTTTATGCTTACATCCCGAAAAAGTCAGAGAGCTTCTGACCAAGCTACATGAGGGAGTGTGTGGCGGCCATGTTGGGGGACGATCTTTAGTACACAGAGCGATGACCCAGGGGTTTTGGTAGCCACAGATGCAGAAGGATGCCGCCGAACATGTTTGAGCTGCGAAGCAGTGTCAAAAGCACGCCCCTTTGATCCATCACCGCAAGTCGTCTAAATCCCGTCAACAGCCCGTGGGCGTCGGCGCAATGGGGGCTTGACATCCTCGGACCATTCCCCGAGCAACAGGGAACCGCCGTTTTGTATTGGTGGCTGTAGATTACTTCGCAAAATGGGCGGAAGCCGAGGCCTTGGCCAATATCCGAGATACCGACGTGAAAAGGTTTGTATGGAAAAATATAGTCACAAGGTTTGGGGTGCCAAATTCGCTAGTAAGAGACAATGAGCTACGATTCGATAGCAAAGCTTTTCGGACCTTTTGCAGCGAACTCGGCATCAGGAACAAGTATTCAACCCCGGCTTACCCACAAAGCAACGGCCAAGCCGAGGCGGTGAACAAGACTATTTTGAACGGGCTCAAGAGAAGGTTGGACAGGGCGAAAGGAAGATGGGCGTAAGAGCTACCCAGTGTATTATGGGCATACCGCACGACCCCTTTAAGATCCACGGGTGAGACCCCGTTCTTTTTGACGTACGGAGCGGAGGTTGTGATACCAACCGAGGTGAGTTTATGCGGTGCACGGGTCACGGGGTTTGACCCCGTCTAGAACGCCGACATGATGATGGAGCGTTTGGAGTGGCTAGAAGAATGTAGGGAGGCCGCGACCATACGGCTCGCCGAGTATCGTGAGAAACTAGCCCAAAGATACAACCGAAATGTAAAGGAGAGAGAATTCAAGATCTTAGGAGAACGGTGCTAAGAAAAGTCATGGGAAACATGCGAGACATAGCTGCAGGGAAGCTTGCTCAAACCACGGGAGGGACCGTACGGAGTTACTGACCATCGCCGGTGCGGGGGCCTACTACTTGGAAGACCTCGACGAGAGGCCGCTTCCCCGGCCGTGGAACACCAACAACTTAAAGAAGTTCTACGCATGACCATCCATGTAAGCCAGAACTTGTATTTTGCTAAAGTCAAGATTATGATGAAGTTATTTGTACATGCTGTTTTTGGTTCCAGAATCGCATACTAAGAGAATTGCAAATAAAATCTTTAGGACGAAACTGGCCCTCGGCTCGATTAACATCGCCGAAATAAGCGGTGGAAACCTTATAACTAAAATCTCTAAGGACAAACTCGACCCTCGGCTCGATTGAAATCGCCGAGCAGGGGGAAACCTTATAACTAAAATCTCTAAGGACGTAAACCTGGCCCTTGGCTCGATTAACATCGTCGAGCAGGTGGAAACCTTATAACTAAAATCTCTAAGGACAGAAAACTGGCCCTCGGCTCGATTAACATCGTCGAGCAGGTGGAAACCTTATAACTAAAATCTCTAAGGACAGAAACCTGGCCCTCGGCTCGATTAAAATCGCCGGGTAGGTTGAAACCTTATCACTAAAAGCACAAAGGACAGAATCACAATCTCCGAACATATGGGAACCCTAACCCTTTACAAACACTAAATCCATTGGCGCTCTCGAATTCTCCAAAGCACCGCGCAATAGGTTTGGGAGGTATCATTCCATTAAATGGCCAAAACAACGGCATGATCCAAGTAAAACATACAAATAGATAGAAATTCATTCAACGGATTAAAACGAAAGTCAGAAAAGGAAAACGTTTTACCGATCAAACCAATAAAGATAATTATTCATTCACCACATCCCGGTGACTTAGGCAAATAAACCATTAAATTGGAAACATGATAAAAACAAGTAAAAACATAAAAGGACTGTAAGAAAATCATTTTGGAGGGTTGGGTCGGGTCCGTCACTCCTGGCTGGTCGGTCAGGGGGAAACGCGAGTCTTCGCCAAGAAGGTCTTGTACAGTCGGGATGCTGGTGGCTTCCATGTCCTCCAGCTCGGCATGAGCATCAATTTTTTCAACCAGCTCCCTCATGCTTGCCGTTTCCTCCTCATCAATAGCAGCCAGGGTATCTCGCACGCAGCAAAGAATAGGGCTCGGAAAGGGAATTTGGCCGGGGTCTCTCAGGTGTGAATCCTCGGGAACACCAAGTGCTTGGAGAGCGGCGAACCACCCGGCCTTAAAACCCGGGTTTCGAGCACGAGCCACCACCGGCTCTGCGGATTTTCGGCATCGTGAAGCCTTCATTATACCACTTTTGCTCGGCGGCCGCTGTGGCTGCCCTAAGGTCGGCTAGCTCCTCGGCATTGGCGTGATTGAGGCCGATGGCTTCAGCTAGCTTGACCTCCGTCTCATTCTGCTTAGTCAAGAGCTCCACACTCTTTTCGGCCAATGCCCCTGTTCTTCTCTCGCGGCTTTTTTCTTTTCTTAGCGGAGACTCATTTGCCTTTAGCTTTTCCTTCACCGTTTTGGCCGCCGACTCCCGCGCCCCCTTTTCGCGCTCGACTTCCTCGGCGAGATTTCGTGTTCGGCTAGCTACTATGTGAGCTAGTTGCGCAGCCTAACAAGCACAAAAGTTAATAAAGAAGCAGAAGTGAATGTATGGGAAGAAATAAATAAACTAAATAATTACCGCAATGGCATGCCACTCTAATTGGCACCCCACGGACTCCTCAGATCCCTCCTCGAAGGCGTGCACGTCCTCGGGAAGAAGAAGACCCTCGGCCAGAGTCTGGGCAATACGGCCACCCTCGCCCTTCTCCCACATCCGAACACGGGCGGTTGAAGGCAACGGCTTGCCGTCCAATAAGAACTTGGGCTTCCACGCTGGAGCCACTTGGGAGGAGGACGCAACCCCCATACCACCGGGGGGTGCGACTCACGGATAACGATTCCCCCTGTTGGCTCGGGAGGAGTGCGGACGGCAAAGCATCCCTCGGGCCCGTAGAAGGTTGATCGGTTACCTTTTGTTTCTTACGGGCCCGTCCCGCCCGAGAAGAGGGTGAAGGCCGAGGCCCCAGCCCTAGCCCCGAGAAGGTGGGGGCTGGTTGGGTTGCCGTGCACCGGGCACGAAGCGGTCAATGGTCATGACCCTCCTTGACACCATCCTTACGCCGGGTTGGATAGCTTCAATCGACAAGGCAGTTGCTTCAACCACTGGTTCCGAGGCTCGGCGGAGGAGGATTCTCTGCCGCGGTTTGCTCTTGAACAGGCCCTCTTGTTGGATAGCTTCGTGGGCTAACTCTCGAGGAGGCGCGAGACACCCGTTCCGCGGACTCGTCTCGCAATGGGGCTAGCTCGTCCGAGCAAGTGAAGCGCCGTCCAAAATCCCTTGCCTCCCCGGTTGTAAATTTCGGCGGCAAGAAGTTCGCGTACTAGACGTCTATGTATGACAAACAGGGATTGTCAACGAGAAGTGCTTGCTTAAAATTCTACCAGGTAGAGTAAACTGGCTCTATTCCGAGGATCGGGTGCGGCTTCCGGAGTTGTCCGTCCCAATGCACGTATATCTCGGAACGAAGGATGAAGTTCAAATCCTTGGCGTGGACGGTTCTGATGTCCGGAACAAACACTTTGCCGCCCGCAAAAGAACAAGTGTCATATCGATGTCGATTATAAATATTTACTTCAATAAAAAGAAAAGGAAAAGTTGAGGAAAACAATTAGATTAAGGGATTGGTACAAACCCACTTCACGCCGTGGAAGGGGGCAAGGGACGTCTCCGGCAAACCAATTGTCGCAAGACCGAACGAACTCCCCGGCGGAGTTCCTGTTCAATCGGCGAGGCATGATATCACCCGTACCCAATTATCTCGTGTCTTTAGGTAATAGTTGGTAGCTTTATTCCCACGCAGGCTATACATATGATTAATGTCATGGTAATTTAGCGTAAATCAAAGGTGTGGTTCAACCCATCGACACGCCTAACTACCCGGTAAAAGTTGGGGGGAAGCTGGTCGGGACACGCCCCGTAGTACCTAAGTGTATCGGTCAAAAGGGGATGTACGGGGAACCTAACCCCGCCTTCTAAAATTGCCATCGGAGGAAAAAAGGTTGTACCAAATCCTCGGTAGAGAGCAATATCACTCTCGTGGCAGTAAGCCACATCCACGTCATCGGGAATACTAAACGTGCTCCTAAAGGTGGCCAAGGCATCCGGGGACTCTAGAAGATAAGAGTAACCCATCTATAACACCTAATGCTATGAAAGGGAACTTGAAGAAATAAGCTCAAGGAATAGAAAGGGGAAGAAAAACTTACTTTGGGTTCTAAGGAGGAAGGGAACACTGGGCGGGAGAGTAAGTGCATAGAGAGTTGGTCGGCAGAGAGTAAGTGCGAAATATCAGAGGTGGAGGAAAAATGAGAGAATGTTCTGTGGGGAACTATTTATAGAGTCAGAAATGCGGGGCAAAGAAACGTTCGGTCAAGCAATAAATGGGCACGATTTCTTAACGGCCCTGCGAATGCCAAACGTAACCGAAGACGCTGCGTCGCTCCGGTTCACGAAGCGTTAGGCAATAATGACAATCGTACCTAGCGCCGCGAAACGGCACAACTTTTGAGATGAGCATTAATGAGAAACCGTAACCACGATTCCCAGGCCATAAAAATCTCTGAGGTCAAAAGGCTCACCCGGTTCCTTGATTCTTCCCGGCAATCGGGTTTGAATCAAGGGGGGTTAATGTACGGCACCGAGATCCCAAGACCCATATAGGCCCTTAGGCCCAGGCCCAACGGGAACAGCCCCATTGCTCTAAGCCCTTCTTGGATCTGTCTTAGCGTAAAAATTAATTTTGGGCCTTGAATTTCGATAAGTGCTCGGCATAAGCTTTCCCGAACATGCGTATTAACCGTGTTCGGGAAAATCATGATATGCTCGGTAAACTGCATTCACGAGCACTATCGACTAAGCTGGAACCAAGTTCCAAGGCCATAATTGTTGTACCCCACTCTCACCTAAATACCCACTTAAATCAAATAATATTGGACCTTCAATAGCACTAACAGAGGCTGAAATCGTAATCTCACCACTAACCTTGGCTATAAATAGCAGAAGTTTGGGAGGAAGAAGGGGTTCAGAAAAATAGAAAGAAAACAGTAAAGGGAGAAAAAGATATTGAGTGTTGCTTTGAGTCTCTCTGCCGAGAACAACTCAGAGTAGGAAATCTTTAAGCCCACTACAAATAGATTGTGAGCTCAAGTGAGTTAAGGCCCAACAGTCTCATCCTTGGTTCCCACAATATTAATAGGCAAAGCTGAGATAAAATCCAATTGGGTTCTAAATTGGATTTTAATTGTTGTTTAATTTTGCGCAACATATTCTATTTAAGTTTTAAAATTTTTTCTTCTAAGTGAGTTAATGAGGTGCAAAAGACGAATAATTTAATATAAATAAATCATTAAAAACCTAATAAAAAAAAGAGTAAACTCATGTGTATATCCAAAAAAATAAAAATCAAAATAGAAAAGAATATAATTTGAATCCATATACGTGTAATTATAATTTTTTTTAATTGTACTATGCATATACACTAGTCTAGTCTAATATTTGTTTTTAAAAAAAAAAAAGTATCCAATATATACATAGAGAGAGAGACTACGTATTGTGTTAGCTTCTTCTCTAACATATACGTGTGAAATGGAAATAAATCATCTTAAATACAAACATATGTTAGAGAAAAAGCTAACACTACATAGTGCTCGTTTGGATAGCACTTATTAGTGCTGCGTTTGCGTTTCCTCAGTTTTTTTTTTTCTTTTCACCTGCAATGGTTGACCCGTTCTCCTGTGAACAGTACACTTGTGCATTGTTCACGGGTCTCATAAACTTCACTTTTTATCAATTTTTTCATTAAAAATGGGTCCCACAGCACTATTCACACATTTAAAAATTATTTTACTACAGTGTTTTCAGTTTTCAATTTCAGCAAAATAAATTCTATCCAAACAGACGCATAGTTTATATATATATTGTGTGTGCGAGTCTCACTCCTGTAGACTTGAATTCAGACTTGAAAACTTTGTACTTATGAAATAATCTTCATTCATCACACCAAGGATGAATAGTAGTACTATAACACCCTGAATTGAAAAAAAAAATGATATAATAATTAAAAAAATTTTATTTGTTTACCCTTAAAAAAAAATTAAGAACACCCTCAATCAAAATTAGGAACACCCTCAAATTAAAATTAAAAAATTAAAAAAAAAATTTATTTGTTCAACTTTCAAAAAAAAAAAAAAAACCCAAAAAAAAACAATTTGAACTAAAATCTGTAAAAAAAAATTGTAATAGAGCAAACGGCAAGCCCACGAATTCTCAAAAAAAAAAAAACAACGGATGGCAAGCCCAACATCGGATGACGGCGCAATATTTCTACAAGATTTTAATGGCAAAAAATTGAAAATAATCTTACATTTTTGTTGTTTGTAACTAAGGCTGAGAAGGAGGGAGAGGAAGAGATTTGTTAGGAAGAGAATGAAGAGACCGAGAAGGGCGGAGAGGAAGAAACTTGAGAGAGAAAAAAAAAGATAGGAAAAAGAGAGAACCTCTAAAGAGTCCGAACGTGTAGATGAGAGATGATTAACTAGGAACCGAGAAAGTATAAGTCAAGGCATTGGAAAAGTAAGAGAAGTTTAAATGTGTGGATGAGAACCATTCTAGACAATAGTGAAAAAAAAAAAAAAAAAAAAAAAAAAAAAAAAAGAAAAGAAGGAGAAGATAAAGATGAGAGAGTTAAAAAAATGGTGGAAAGGAAAAAAATCAAGGAAAAACCGGATTTTTTTTTTTTTTTTTTTTTTGGGAGAAAGAGGAAAAACCGGATTGGGCTTGGGCAATTTAGGAATTTACAATTTCTTTTTATCAAGTAATTTCCCATCATGTTACTTTCTCTTCTGGTACTCATTGATTGATATATATATATATATATATATATATATATAGCTTGAGTCAAATTAGATTATCTGCATTATTGTTTTTCAAAAAAATATTATTCGGATGTGTACTAGTGCAACTAATAAATAATAATTTAATTAATCAATAATTAATTAGGAGAAGCAACTAATAAATAATGATTAGTAATTTAATTAACTAATACATTATAAAAGACAAACAAATCAAATTATTTAGGCTAAACAACAATTAATAATTTTATAATTAATGAAACAACAATATAACAAATTGTAATTTATAAAAGACAAACAAATTAATGAAACAACTAAACAACAATAATTAATAATTTTATTAATATTTCAAATGAATTTATAGTTTATTGTTTATTCTTTTGCTAGAATTATAGACAAATGTTTGATAAGAAAATCACGTAGAAGGCAATTGTAAATTTTATGTATTTGTGTGTTTATTATTGTTGTTGTTGTCAATATACAAATTTTTCTTTTTATTAGATTGTGTAATTTATGCTTGTTAAGGAACACCCTGGAAAAAAATCCTGGAGTAGCCAGTGAATACAATATACATTAATATCTTCAAAATGACGTCATTTGGATATTTCCTATTAGACAAAAACCGCCAATCACATTTAATTTTTTGTTTTTATTCATTTTGAGTGGTCATTGGTTTCGTTGTAAGCGTGCAATTTGAATTTGATGGTTTTATGCCCTTTTCCCTTTAATGTGTTTGAGAGATTGTTTGAATGCCCTTGATGTGTTTGATTAAGAATGATTAAATTATCTTGATCTCTAACTTCCAAGCGCTAAAAAGTCAAGAATCTTATAACTTAATTAGTTGGCATCTCCCGATATTCTAACAAAAACATTCGAGTTTCAAATGCCCCATCTCCTGTTATAGCCATCAAATTATCCAAAAAATAAAAATTTCTTAAAAAATACTATAATTATATTATTTTGAAGCCTTAAATCAAACTACTAATAGATGTAAAGCAATTAAAGAGCAAAAAAAAAAAAAAAAAACAATGTGGACTATGGACAAATGATGATCCGATGTTGGTTAGACGCTAAACTGGAAAAATTAACATTATAAATTGGAATTCACAAAACTAATAAAATTTGTTGGTTTTATTGGGTTATGGATTGGCCGAATTAATTAATCCAATTACTCAAGTTTATTAATTAGTTAATATTATGTGCAAATCAGATTAAGGCATAATCAAATCACCGAATTAAATATAGTGCAGCATAAAATAAGTTTGATACGGTGATTTGATCACGATGGGGAAAATCTTTGCTGACAAAAACCCCACCGAGTGAATTTCAAGTCACCACTCTCGAAGAATCCACTAATCAATAATCAAATTATTACAAGTATAATGAATCTTAACCCAATCGGACTATCCCAAAATACCAACCTACAATTGAACCTATTAACATATACTAGTATCGGCTCCAATACCCAATTGGACTTGTTCTTGTATATACTTCTCTCTTGCACAAATCATAGTATATGACTAACAACACAACAACAGTTGATTGTTGTTATTTAGCAAAGTTCTTCAATCCACGCTTGTAGATTTGGATGCAGCTTGGTACAAAACCCTAAGGTGCATAAAAAGTCGCAACAACTCTTGTAAAGTATCTTTGTATATCTCTTTATATGTATGATACATTTTGTAAAATATAGCTTTTATATGCTCTGCAACTCTAGTACACGAAACCCTATGAAATCCTTGTCATCATGGGCCAAAAATAGATTATGGATTTCAAATTTCCGTTTCAATAAATTGAAAGGTGTCGAGGTAGGTATTAAGATTTATTAAATCTTGATAGATTAACAAGTATAGAGCAAGTGTTGAGATCGCAATTCCGACTTTTCTTGTCTTGTTTATTGAGTATTCTTTATGTCTTCAATAACACCACTTGTTGAACACTAAATGATCTTCTTGAACACATTAGAACCTAAGACTTAAATACAAGTAAAGTGCTTCTTTGTATTGGGATATGCCAATTACAAATATGACCCTTATAGGTTTGGCCCAAATTTTTAAATGGAAAAGGTAAAGCACGTGAAATATAAGGCATTGTGGAATTTGCCAAAGATGAGTTTCTTAAGGTTGACAATGAGGGGCATTGTGTTATCAGAGATCATGATCATTTGCTTAGTGTAGGTGCCTTTTTTTGTGCTTGTCTATGAGGCTTAGGCTAAGGCTTTTCAAATTTGAGGGAGCTGGGCTTATTTCTCTTTGCAGGATGGGCCTTATGAATCAATCTGTGCACAAAACAATACACTCTAAGATACTTAAAAACAATATATAAATAACCCATTGGATGTTATTTTGGGTATTATTAGCCCACATATTCAAAGAAGCAAATAAATACACTAATACATATGTAAATACTTATAAAATGCACACTAGAGGAAACAGACTAAACATATCTCAATCCCAACTCATAAAACCTTATTGCCAACAAGGGGTTATAAAGTCATGGGGTTTGAAGTGTGAGTCAAGATAGTCATTGGAAAGTCTGCAGAAGGTATGACTTTTTGTGAGGGAGGGAAAGATTTCTTAGTGTTACACACAAACTCTCTATTGTTCTAGCCATAAATACCTTAAGTTTTTTTTATCATGTCACTCTACACTTTTTCTTCCTTTCTCTATCTATTTCCTCATATGCTCACCTCAATTTCTATGTTACCCATTCATGGATATTGCTCCTCCTTTTATACCCAAACTTGGGTGAGTGCTTTAACCCTTTTGCCATTTCTTCTCATCCACTCTTTTATTTGCTCTAGACACTCGGCTCCCCATCATGTTTCCTATTAGCCACTACCCTCCCTGGGCACTGGGCACCCCACAATAGTCGTAGGCCCTAATCCCATTACATGGTTGAGATGCAAAAGGGCAGAGCCCAGACCTTACCTTACTCATATGTCTTGGAGTTTTGGCTTTACTTGATGTTATGTGTTCTTTGTTTTTCTTTCTCTTTTCCTTTCTTCATATTTTTTTTTTAATTTTCTCTTTCTCTTTCTTTTACCATGCCCCTTTTTTGGAGACAAGGGTTTGACTCTCATCATTTTATACAAAAATAGTTGGGCTTTCGTGGGCCAAATATTACTAGATAATAATGGTATCGGCCCCAATTTGCTCAAGTTTGCCTAGGTAGTTTTGTAAAATGGGTCTTTTACGCTTGACTCTAGACCTAAGTTAAAAGAGTGATTCTTTTTGTGAAGTTATGGATTAATGTAAATGTATTATTACAATATGTTGTTGAAGGAATGTAAATATAGTGTAAAGAAAGTGAACTATGGTTAGTTGTATGACATTGTGATGGATATAAGTGTATTAGAAAAACATGCTTTTGAAGGAATGTATATATGTTGTTGTGTATAATTATGTAAAATAATCTCTCGGTTTGTGTTATTAACTTATTATGTGTATAAAATCTGGACAAATCACCTAATGAAATGTAAAATGTAGGGCCCTTGGGCCCAGAATTTCATTATTTATCCATATATTGGGCTTGTGGCTCAAGTCGAGAACGAGAATGCCGAGGAGGAGGAGAAGTCTTCGTTAGAGGAGATTGCGTTGATAAATAAAAGGTGGGGTTTGGTCATAATAACTCCGAAGAGTGTGTCGAGGATGAAAACTTCCTCGGCTAGACTTGACCGAGGTCCTGAAAGATGGTTTGACAGCAAGGATGACAACCCCTGAAATTCGGTTAGGGGAGACAAGTATTGCAAAGATATAAGATAAGGATGAGCCCCAAAATATCCGGGGAGAAAGCTGCTACCTCCGCATTAAATGCACTGCAGCTAATTCCTTGGCTGCATTAATGTAGAAATGATACCTGAACAGTGTATTTCAGCCTTACTGCTACTACATGAGGACTTATGGGAAGTGCCGATGGGACAAGTATCAGCCATAACCATCTAGCATACAGGTGGAAGGTGGAGATGAAAAGGAGAGAGAATATAAAAGAAGAAGGACGAAACAAGATTAGGGGATCGAAAAATTGAGAAAAGAAATATCGTAGCAATCCACAATCAAACTTGTAACATTATCTCAAAACATTATATAAGAACCATTGTCCTCTGATTTCACCGAGGACGTTCTTTCTTCATTTTATAGTTGTCCATTTTTATTTTTTTGTCATCAAGCCTATCTAGCTCGTTGTTTGACCAACTAAAACCCAGTTTTCCAACCCATTCCTCTACAAATTCATTGTTTTGGGCTTCTTGGGCCTAAGTCCCATGTGTTGGGTTAGGAACTCAAATCGGGTCCTTACATAAAATATTCTACATCATTTACAATATTTGTCATCATCAATGCCAGGCTCCTAATATCAAATATACAACTATTAGACTACACAAATCAAGGTAGTGTTTATAAAAAAATAAATAAAGGTAGTGACTTGGGCATATTGATAGGAAGCAATTTATTCTTTCCTATTTATACATTAACTGTATATGTTCATATTAATGGTCAATGGAATATATACTTTTTAGTCAAATTGTCATATATGGTTGTCCTTTGACTTCAAAAAAATGTTTACAATGATGATTTGTTTAAAAACAATTAGTTAAAAAATGATATGCTTTAAAAAAAATGTTAATTTCAAATTAAATAAAAATGTTTAGAATGATAAATTTTTTTTAAATGGTTAAAAAATGATGTTACTTTTTTTTTAAATAATTCCAATGTAAATAAATATAATGATCAATCGTATAACCAAACGCAAAATTTGAAAAGGAAAAAAAAAAGTCAGAGAATTTGCAAAAAATTATATAATAAAAAAGTGGAAAAAATGTCATAGGTAAATAAGGGAATAAAGGTAAAAATACACACATTTCATTTCTCTCCCCTTAATAAACCAAACAAAGGAAAGGAAAGAAAAAGAAAGGAATTTGCTCAAAAAAAAAAAAAAAAAAAAAACAAAGGAAAGGAATGAAATTCTTTCCTTTCTTTCCTATATCCCAACACACCTAAGGAAGCTACCTTTCTTTTCTCTTCCCCTTTCCTCTCTCTTTTCATTTCTTTTTACTTCCCCTGATAAGAGCATCTCCAACGGTTTGGGCATCCGGCTCTAGTAGCTAAAATTTGGAGAATGAGGTGCACCGTAGATGCTCCGGCAAACATGAATTTTTTTTGGGCTAATGAACAAGAGCCCATCAAGTCCGATGGACTACTGTTCATTCTTCAAATACATTTTTTCTATTATAATAATGATGCATTGTATAAAAAAATGTTGGAAGATGTGTAGTTGTTAAAAAAAGAATAAATAACAAATGAAAAAATAATATTTAAATGAGATAGAAAATATGTTAGAAGTGTATTTGAAAAAAGGAGTAGGTAAAAGTTAAATATCACTGTTCATTCTTCAAACACTACAAAAATTTGAAAAACATGTTGGAGATGCTATAAAGGAGAAGACACCGAGCTTGAAACTCAAGCAACAAAGATTAATCTTGTTTGTGTAGAAGAAGTCACGTGCCAAAAAAAAAAAAACTTTCACAAGGCTGAAGAGGGAGAGATGCGGAAGGAAGAAAGGGCAGTGCAAGTAGGGGTGGCAAATGGGTGGGTTGGGTCATAAATGGGTTGGGTCATAGATGGGTTGGGTGTATAATTCTCCATTTATCCATTTATGACCCGTTTATATATAAATTAATTATCCATTATCAACCCAACCCATTTAATTAGTAACCCACCCATTTAACCCAATATGACCCAAATACCTCTAAAACTACTTGAATACCCTCTTGACCTCCAAAATACCCATAAATACCAAAAATGATGCAAATACCCCTAATCTTCCAAAATTACCAATATACCATTGGACATCCAAAATTATCCCCAAAATCTCTAAAATTAGCAAAATACTCATGAAACCTCTAAAATAACCAAAATACCCATGATATCTCTAAAATCACCAAATATGCTTAAAAACCACTAAAATGACCAAAATACCCCCTGAAACCCAAAAAATGACCAAAATACCCCCAAAACTCAAAAAAATGACCAAAATACCCCCGAAACCTGAAAATTACCAAAATACCTCCAAAACCTAAAAATGACCAAAATACCCCCAAACTCAAAAAATGACCAAAATACCCTCAAAACCCAAAAAAATGACGAAAATACCATCAAAACCTAAAAATGACTAAAATACTTCCGAAACCCAAAAAATGACCAAAGTACCCCCGAAACCCAAAAAATGACCAAAATACCCCCAAACCTTAAAATTACCCAAATACCCCTGAAATCCAAAAAATTACCAAAATACCCCCGAAACCTAAAAATGACCAAAATACTTCAAAAACCCAAAAAATGGCCAAAATACCCCCGAAACCCAAAAATGACCAAAATACCCCGAAACCTAAAAAATTACCAAAATACCCTCAAAACCCAAAAACTAACCAAAATACCCCAAAACCTAAAAATTACCAAAATACCCTCAAAACCAAAAAAATGACCAAAATACCCCCAAAACCTCAAAAAATACCAAAATACCCCCGAACCTCAAAAAATACCAAAATACCCCGAAACTCAAAAATACCAAATATCCTTGAAACCAAAAAATGACCGAAATACCCTCTAAACCTAAAAATGACCAAAATACCACCGAAACCTAAAAATTACCAAAATACCCCAAAACCTAAAAATTACCAAAATACTTCTAAACCCTAGAAATTTACCAAAATAACCCTAAAACTAAAAGATGATGAGAGATGCCTCGTAACCTAAAAAATGCTAAAATACCCTTAGAATCTAAAAGATGATCAAAATAACCCCGAAATCTAAAAAATTACCGAAATTCCCTCGAAACCTATAAAATGAATGAGAGACTCTTAGAACATTTAATTTGTCAAAAATATCCTTGAAACATCCAAAATACCCCGAAACCTCTATTTCAGTAATTTTAGATGTTTCTGGTGTATTTTGGTCATCTTACATGTTTAGGAGCATTTTGGTCATAATTTGGGTTTTAGGGGTTTTTATCGATAATTTTTTTAGGTTTTGGGGTTATTTTGGTCCTTTTTTAGGTTTTTGGGGGTATTTCAATCATTTTTAGGTTTGTGGTATTTTGGTAATTTTTTAGGTTTTGGGGTATTTCAATTATTTTTTAGGTTTTAGAGGTATTTCGGTCATTTTTAGGTTTATGGAGTATTTTGGTAATTTTTAGGTTTAGGGAGTATTTTGGTAATTTTTTAAGTTTTGGGTGTATTTTGGTAATTGTTAGGTTTTGGGGGTATTTTGGTCATTTTTTTTGTTTTTGGGGTATTTTGGTCATTGTTTTAGGTTTTGGGGTTATTTTAGTCATTTTTTAGGTCTTGGGGTATTTTAATCATTTTACAGGTTTCAGGGGTATTTTTGGTAATTTTAAGGTTTCAAAGGTATTTCGGTCATTTTTAAGGTTTAGGAAGCATTTTGGTCATTTTTTAGGTTTAGGAAGCATTTTGGTCATTTTTGGGTTTTTAGGGTATTTTGGTAATTTTTGGGTTTTGGGGATATTTTGGACATTTTAGAGGTTTTGGGGGTATTTTGCTCATTTTAGAGGTTTTGGAGGTATTTTTCTCATTTTGTGGGTTTTGGGGTATTTTGGTCATTTTATGGGTTTTGAGGGTATTTTGGTCAGTTTTTTGGTTTTGGGGATATTTTGGACATTTGAGAGGTTTTGGGGGTTATTTTGTTCATTTTAGAGATTTTGGAGGTATTTTGGTCATTTTGTGGGTTTTGGGGATATTTTGGTCATTTTTTGGGTTTTGGGAAAATTTTGGTCATTTTTTGGGTTTCGAGGGTATTTTTGTTATTTTTTGGTTTTTGGAGGTATTTTGTTCATTTTTAGGTTTTAGAGGTATTTTAGTCATTTTTTGGGTTCGAGAGGTATTTTGGTCATTTTTTGGGTTTTGTGGGTATTTTGGTTATTTTTTGGGTTTTGGAGGTATTTTGGTCATTTTTGGGTTTTGGAGGTATTTTGGTCATTTTTAGGTTTCGGGGGTATTTTGGTCATTTTTTGGGTTTTGGTGGTATTTTAGTAATTTTTAGGTTTTAGGGGTATTTTGGTCATTTTTTGGGTTTTGGAGGTATTTTGGTTATTTTTAAGCTTCTGGGGTATTTTGGTCATTTTTGGGTTTTGGAGCTATTTTGGTCATTTTTAGGTTTCGGGGGTATTTTGGTCATTTTTTTTGGTTTTGGTGGTATTTTAATAATTTTTAGGATTTAGGGGTGTTTTGGTCATTTTTTGGGTTTCAAAGGTATTTTGGTCATTTTATGAATTTTGGGGGTATTTCGGTAATTTTTAGGTTTGGGGGTATTTTGGTCATTTGTTGGGTTTTGGGGGTATTTTGGTCATTTTTTGGGTTTCAGGGATATTTTGGTCATTTTATTGGTTTTGGGGCTATTTTAGTAATTTTTAGGTTTTGGGGGGTATTTTGGTCATTTTTTAGGTTTCAGGGGTATTTTGATCATTTTTTGGATTTTAGGGGTATTTTGGTTATTTTTTGGGTTTTAGTTATTTTTTGGTCATTTTTTAAGTTTCAGGGGTATTTTAGTCATTTTCTAGAAATTTAGATTTTATGTTGTTTATTTAAATTTTAGATGGGTTTAGTGGATATAAGTGGGATTATCCATTTAGACCCATCTAATTAAATAACCAAATGGATCTTTACCCATTTAACCCAAATATTCAAATGGGTTGGGTTAAGACTTATCCAAATAAGGTGGGTAATGGGTGGGTTCATGGATATGGATAAAAATTGCCACCCCTAAGCGCAGTGCAAAGCGTGTCTTATTGAATGCAAGCGAAAGACGGCAAGAGTGAAGAGTGAGTTTTGTTTTGTATGTTCACACAGACACTCTTCATTTTGCTTTTCTTCTTTTTTTAAATTTATTTTAAATGTGTTAGTTTAATAACCATATCCCTGTTTCGAATTTGTAAACCTAAGAAACATCCTTCTTCTTTTTCTAGGATTAAGGTTTTGTTATTTAACCAATCTTTCATTTCTTTATATCACCCACCTTTGCTTTCCCACCATTGTCGCTTTGTTACTCCCCTGCCGATGATGTCCCTAACCCAACCCCTTCATTTTCCACCTTTATTCACTCTTTTAAGAATTTTTTTCTCACAACAACCTCTCAAATTTATCTGCCACCCTCTATGCCAAACCCGTTTCTTCTTCAAACATTTAGTGATGATGAACATGGTGTGTCTAATTTGACTATGGTTGATTCTTAATGTGATTTTGATGCTGATGTTAGGAAAACTGTTGAATTGCATAGTGTGGTAGATGATTGTTAGAGATATATATTAAACATATATTAGCCCAATGTAATAGGCCCAAGCCCGATCCTGCTTGTACTAGTAGTTTAGGGTTTAGTCGCCTATATATACTCATGTTAGGGTTCGTTGTAACACGGGAGGTTATTGTACTACACTCTCATACAATAAAGATGTAGCCCTTAAGAGATTCCTCCGTGGATGTAGGCCGTAAGGCTGAACCACGTAACCCTCGTGTTCTCAGTGTTCCTCCTCTATGCTTCCTCTTCCGCATCCACTCTAGCATACACAACATGGTATAACACATCGCGTTGCTAATATATTTAACATGGTATCAGAGCCAAACTTCGTTCTTGGCATCAAACAAATATCTCTAGCAAACAAAGAAGATTCTCATGTGCACATCACCAACAGAAGTCAGAGCATGCTTCTCTGCTGGATCTAGACTCCACGGCATCTTGTAGCCACCGTGGCGCGATCTTTGTGTCCAAGATCCACAGACTCAAGCAAACCGTGACTTAACTTATCAGATCTGCACAAATCCAAGCCTCGCCTGACGAAACCAACACCACGGACGTGTTCCAAGATCTCTCGCAACCAAAACCCAGAAATCCGGTCACCCAAATCCATGCCACGCGCCTCCACGCGCCGCAGAAGCCTCCGGAAAATTCCCACGCGCCGTCGCAGATTCTCGACTCCCAGGCTAGATCTGAGTCACACGCGCCGCCAAGACGGCCTTCTCGTCCACCGATCTACTTGGCCTGAGAATCTAGTGGTCATACGATGCCGCACGCGCCACCACGCGCTAGCGCAGTTTCTAGCGACTTCTCCGCGCGCGCCGCCGATTTCACAGGGTCAGATTCTCCGATGGTTACACGCGCCGCCATGACGGCCTCATAGCTTGCCGATCCGCCAAACCACCGAAGTCCGAGCATCAATCTCCCTTGCACGCGCCTCCATGCGCCTTCGGAAGTTCCGGACACGCGCCGGTGGAATAGAACACGCGCCGATAAACGAACACGCGCGAAAATCAAGCTGCTATCACCTGATGACGTCATCGACACGCCACCCTAATCCACGTCGTGACCACACAAGCACGTCCACGTCGGCCCTAGTCCACGTCGGCCGACACGTCATCGCCCACGCGGCCAGGTGTCGTCCCGTCAAGCACCACGTCACCTGGCTGACCGTTGACCCGGACCGACCCGACCCGGACCACCCGGATCTGACCCATGAGCACTTTGACTGTTGACTTTGACCTGGACCAGTTGACTTTGACTTTTTGCGTTGACTTTTAACCAAAAGTCAAAATTTCCAAAAGGGCCTATCTTGCTTAGTTTTTCGCGTAGATTCCGATTTTGGCCTCCGTTTCTTCATTTGAAGCTTTGAAATTGGACAATTGGCACGTTCTTCATTGTGGTTTCTTCAAAGGCATTGTTTATGGCATCTCCAAGTGATCTTCTCATGCTTATCCAACCTCAAGCCTTCATCGAGCTTCCGCCTTGAGTTTGAGGGAGGGTGTTAGAGATATATATTAAACATATATTAGCCCAATGTAATAGGCCCAAGCCCGATCCTGCTTGTACTAGTAGTTTAGGGTTTAGTCGCCTATATATACTCATGTTAGGGTTCGTTATAACACGGGAGGTTATTGTACTACACTCTCATACAATAAAGATGTAGCCCTTAAGGGATTCCTCCGTGGATGTAGGCCGTAAGGCTGAACCACGTAACCCTCGTGTTCTCGGTGTTCCTCCTCTATGCTTCCTCTTCCGCATCCACTCTAGCATACACAACATGGTATAACACATCGCGTTGCTAATATATTTAACAATGATGATGATGAGGAGGAGGATTGTAGCAATGTTGGTGATTCAACCACGGTTGAATTGGAAAATGGTGATTGTATGGTGGCTAGTGATGATGATGATGATGATGATGTGGGTTTAGAGAGATGTGAGGGTTATTTGCACATTGCATCACGGAATCCTGTCGAAGTATATCGCGAGTTAAGAAATGCCGAAAAGGGTGCAAAGCAAACGCGGTGTGATTGGGAGATGATGCAGCAAGTTTTCAATTACTTTGGAAAATCAGGTTCTCGCCATTTACATTGGTATGTCATTCTTTCCTACTGCAGTGCATAAGTTCCGGAACTTTTTCTTCAAGAAGTGTTCTGCTGACATTTTTAAGTATGTGGCGTCACTCGGTCCATCCAATGATTCTGTCAAGTTCTTGTTTCCTATATTTGTGGAGTTTTGTCTAGAGGAGTTTCCTGACGAGATTAAGCGGTTTCGGGGTATGATTGAGTCTGCAGACCTTACCAAGCCCCACACTTGGTTTCCGTTTGCACGGGCTATGAAACAGAAGATAATGTATCATTGCGGTCCAACCAACAGTGGTAAAACTTACAATGCTTTGCAACAGTTTATGGAAGCCAAGAAGGGTATCTGTTGTAGTCTTTTCAGATTATTGGCTGTGGAAGTCTTTGACAAGGTGAATGCACTTGGGGTTTACTGTGCTCTACACACAGGTCAAGAAAAAAATTTGTCCCTTTTTCAAACCATATTGCCTGTACTGTGGAAATGGTGTCGACAGATGACTTGTACGATGTGGCTGTTATTGATGAAATTCAGATGATGGCAGACCCATGTACGGGTTATGCTTGGACACGGGCATTGCTTGGATTGAAGGCTGATGAGATACATTTATGTGGGGATCCGAGTGTTTTGAGTATTGTTCGAAAGATCTGTGCAGAAACTAGTGATCAGTTGCATGAACGACATTATGAGAGGTTTAAACCGTTGGTGGTTGAAGCCAAGACCCTGTTGGGAGATCTTAAAAATGTCCGTTCTGGGGACTGTGTGGTTGCTTTTTCGAGGAGAGAAATATTTGAGGTTAAAATGGCAATTGAGAAACACACCAATCACCGTTGTTGTGTAATTTATGGTGCCTTGCCACCAGAAACTCGTAGACAGCAAGCTACTCTATTCAATGATGAAGATAATGAATTTGATGTGCTTTTTGCTAGTGATGCTGTGGGAATGGGTTTGAATCTTAACATTAAAAGTTTTTTTTTTTTTTTTTAGCCTTTCAAAATACAATGGAGACAAGATTGTTCCAGTTCCAGCATCACAGGTGAAACAAATTGCTGGAAGAGCTGGTCGTAGAGGAAGCCGCTATCCAGACGGACTCACAACGACCTTGCATTTAGAAGATTTAGACTACTTGATTGAGTGTTTGAAGCAACCTTTTGAAGATGTAAGGAAAGGCGGTCTCTTTCCTTTCTTTGAACAAGTTGAACTATCTGCTGGGCAGCTGCCTAATGTTACATTCTGCCATCTACTTGAAAAATTTGGTGAAAATTGCCGTCTAGATGGATCATACTTTCTGTGTCAACATCATCATATAAAGAAGGTCGCAAATATGTTGGAGAAGGTACAGGGATTATCTCTTGAAGATCGTTTTAACTTTGGTTTTGCCCCAGTTAATATAAGAGACCCAAAACCAATGTACCATCTCCTTAGGTTTGCTTCAGCATACAGTCAGGATGTTCCTGTCAATATTGCAATGGGGATGCCCAAGGGTTCTGCTCGAAATGCTGCAGAGCTCTTGGATCTTGAGACTAAGCATCAAGTGTTGTCTATGTATATGTGGTTATCACCCCACTTCAAGGAGGAAACTTTTCCGTACGTGAAGAAGGCTGAGGCAATGGCAACAGACATTGCTGACTTATTAGGTCAGTCTTTAACTAAAACCAATTGGAAACCAGAATCAAGGCAGGCTGGGAAACCAAAGCCTCAACAGAAGGAAGATGGTTATGAGAGGCCAAGATCACTTAATTAAATTATATGAGAAGTAAGTACCTCTAAATTGTAATTCAGTTTGGGTTCTTCTTGAACTGGCAGAATTTTCATTTTAATATATATATATACATATATTTTTACGAGGCACTATTTTAATTTTTCTTCTCAAATAAGCACTATTTGTTGTGGTTTCCATCATCCTGTGGTTCTATTGTACTTTGCCTTGTACGGCTATAAATGGTCAAATTTCAATTAAATATTTCCAAGATTTGATGTTCTTTCTCTTTACCAACTTGTGGTTGACACTTGGCACATATGCATCCATGTTTGCAATGGGGTAATGGTGGGATAGGTTGATGTTGCTTTTTTTTTTTTTTTTTTTTTTTTTTTTGGAAATGCAAGGATGGTATGCAGTTGTGGTTAATACAATTGCAGGTGGCCTGATGGTGATGTGGTAAGGATGATGATGGTAGTTGGTGGAGTGATGGTGCTGGGGTAGGGGGGTGATGGTAGTTTGATGTGATGGTGGCGGTGTTTGCTTGGATATGATTGTGTTGGTGAATGGAATTCATTATTTAGATCCTCTTTGACACAAGGTTAGATGCTTAACAGTTGAGGCCATTATAGAAGAATAAAAAATTAGTTAAATAATGTTGATAGCTACCAGTGTTTTAATCATTCTTTCAGTATTTTTTTCACATTCATTTTAGGTGCAACAATAGTTTCCAAAGGTTACAAAACTTATAATCTTATATGTAAAGGATTTGCTTAGTCCTGCTCTCCAAATCACTGTTGCAACTGGAAAAGAAAATTAATGGTCCTATGTCATTGATTACTTGCTTTTGTGGTAACCAATTGCATCATAAAACTCTCTCTCTCTCTCTTCCTTTTGTTAACATTTTCTTTAGTTTACTTGGTTATGTTAGGCAAAGTAATTAGCATATGCAATTTTCTCTTTTCTAAAAAAAATGGATTTATTTCCTCTACATTCTTATATGATCATTTTTATTTTTTGATAAATAATAACTTTTTTAGGAAGAGAAAAGCTAGTGTACACAGCCTTTCCTAAAAAATTACAGCAGAGTAAAAATGAGCCATAATTTGCTTTCACATTGATATATAAACCTGAGCACCATTTAGGTTAATTCACTTTCATTGTCAAATAATCTCTCCTGTATCTTTTCTGCCAAAGGAATCCACTGTGTCTGCTCTAATTGATGGTGTTCCATCCTAATGAGGCTCAAAAAATAAAGGGCATTCCGTTGCCTATCTATCCCCAACCTGATGCCTTATATTGGCCTTTATGTACTGAAGGGTTATACTCTGTTAAGTCAGGTTCTAAAGCTGTGTGTGTGGAGACAAATCAGGACAGTGCTTCTAGTTCAGCTTCGGTGCCTTCAAAAAAATTTTGGTCGAACCTATGGAAGCTTAAAGTGCCAGGCAAGGTGAAATCGTTGTTATGGAGAGCATGCACAGACTCCCTGCCCACCAAATCAAATCTGTGTAAGAGAAAGATTCTCGGTGATCCAACTTGTAGTCTTTGTTTGAAGGAGCCTGAAACCATACTTCATGCACTGTGGGGCTGTGAAAAAACTCAAGTGGTATGGCCGAGAGGCTTTGCTGGGCTGCAGAGATCCCCATGCCAACTTCAGTACTATTATTGGAGACTTGGGCGGCTAGAAGAGCTGTACTATTCGTTCTTGAACTTGGCTTTCGTAGTTCCAGCTTTGAAGGTGATTCGGCAATCTCAATAAAGGCTTTACGTCAAAATAATTTTCTGCAGTCTTCCTTCGGACATGTTATCATAGAGACGTTGTCTTATGCTAGTTCTTTACAAAACTTTTCTCTCTCATACTTTTTAGTAAAGTAATGCTTTAACTCATGCTTTAGCTAAAAAAACGAGAATTTTTTATCTTATTTTGGTCTAGATAGAGTCTGTTCCTCCTGACCTCTAGTTCAAGATGTTTCAACTTTGAATTAATATCAGTAATCATGTTTTCTTCTCAAATAAATAAATAAATAAATAAACTTTCATTGTCAAATTTAAGAATTCATCAAGCTTAGGAATAAGTGCTTAATTTTCAAGTACAATGAATGATAACCTCTAATGAAAAAGATCCCCAAAATATAATAAAAATAGTTAATAAACTCAAAATAGTAATCTATTTGACCTATTTGCTCAAATTGATGGTGCATTTGCACAAAGTTTCTAAGTTGAATTTTCCATAATTATTTCACCTCTTAAAAATTTTAGTAAAGTTGAAGACAATTATCGATGGAAAATATGATAATAATATAAATAAAAGGAGGAATTGGTCTATGGTCTCTTCAAGTAACAAATAAATAGGAATTTCTTGTTCTATCTTGTGAAAAAAAAAAAAAACTTCTTTTGTGGAATTAACCATTCCCTTTCTTTTACTTTTGTTTTGTTTATTTCAAGATTAACGTTTTTCGAAAAATTGTTCATTTTCTAAAGAGTATTTTCTAGAAAACTGTCTCATTTTTCAATGTTTGGTAACGACCTTGAAAATGAGCTTGAGACTGCTTTTTTCGGTATTTGGTATGCAATTTTTAAAAATATTTCTTGTATAAACATGTGTATTATGTAAACCAACTAATATAATCATTATAAATAAAAAAACCAAGAATGAATTTGTTTTCATACTTAAATTTTGACAATAGATACAATCAAAATTAATTAGTCACCAAATTTTCATAATCTCTACCACTTATCTTGCTTATATATACGGACGAAGAACGTATGTATGTACGTATGTACGTACACTCATGCGCACACACACACACACACATATATATTTGACAGAGGAATACTTTTTCAATAAATATAAATAATAATAACAGAGGAATACATTTTCAGTAAGTATTATGAGGACTCGATTTGTAACGACCCGTAATAGCGCTGGGTTCGCACGTAAAAAGGCCTAAACAATATCATTTATAGAGTGTGGGTTTGAAAGGTTAGGCCCTAGTCACCAGACGGTGGGTTTTTCGTGGTATTCATACATGGTTAGGTCGTTTTCGCCTTAGGAGTCTTTCTCCGGAGGCGGGGCGGGAGGCTACGGTTTTTGGCCATTTTTCCGTCCCTTCTCTAGATTGCTTACTTTTCCTTTTTATACTAGCATGTGTTCCTTATCTTTCGTCCACGTGTAGGGTCGACTTTTCCAAGATCGATACTTGTCCCATCAGCCCATATCCACAGTGGTTGGGGGTGGTTGTAAAAGCCGGAGAGTATGGCTCTGTCAGGTGCAGAGTATTAAATGGCAGTAAGGGCAGCTTTCCCCGATCGTTACTTTTTCCAGCGTATCCTTCTCTATTGACCTAGATATTTTAGATTTTTCCCAAGTTACTCCTATACCGTTTTTGCCCTTCCCTCCAGTGAGTCCTTGGACATGTCGAGGACCGAATCATCCTCGTTTGTGTCCCAAAACTATTCTGGACTTGTATTACCGATCCTAGGCTACAACCTTCCTCGGCTCGGGCCTTTGGGCCCTAATGAATAAATAGGCCAGGGCCATAAATTATTGGGCCCCACAAGTATAAATAACAATAACTTTTAATTGTCTACTTTTTTTGTTAGTATACTAATTGTCTATTATGGTCAACTACAAGTCTTTAATATTACTCTAAATTATGTATTTACATAATATATTTGCATAATATATCATCACCGTATAGTACTGCGTAAAGTATTTGCCAACAAATGCAATTCTCCTAAACAATTATCATTCATTATATAACAATATTATTAGTCCACAATAAAGATTGTCCCATGTAAAAGTAATTTAAAGCAATATAGGTACCATGTTTAAAATTTTAATCTTTTACTTCATTCATTCTTTCTTCTTCTTCTCTTATTTTTTATTTTTTTGCACTTTATGTACGAAAAAGAAGTAACTTCTGCCTAGAATCCATCAAACTGAAAATTTCTTAGAGAAAAAGGAAAATCAAGCTTAAAACTCAAAGTAAAGAATTGAGATTTTGGTAGAGAGGAATGAAATAATTACTGCTGCAATTTTGTTCTCCTTTGCAAGTTGGAGCTATTGACCGATTAGTGAGGGGGGAAAAAATCTAATTAGAGAATTGTGTTACAGATGGGAAGAGAAACATTGAGAAAAGAGCGAAGAGAGAAGAGAGATAGAGAGAGAGATCTATGGGAAGAGGAGAGACCCAAGTTAGTGACAGTGAGGGTGTGAAGAGAGAAAAAGCAAATGGAAGAGAAAAAAAAAGTGAGAAAGCTTACTATGAGAGAGAGAAGGCACCAAAAAATTATGTTCCCCACGACTACAGACGGAGATAATATTTATAGGAGATGCTCATGCAACGCATGAGAGAGAGATTGTTTTCCAAAAAAAAAATTTGGAAAACAACCTATAAAATATAAGCCTTATTTTGATTAGAGTTTTCCGTTAACCAAAGATAGTTTTCCATTGACTATTTTTTTTTTTGTGTGCTACCAAACACTGGAAAATGTGGAAAACTATCTTTATAGAAGGTTTTCCAACAAAACAAACAGAGTGTTTATAAAGAAATGAAATTATGTTTATTAAAATAAGCAAATGTCATTTATGGCATGTAGGAAGGCCTCGTGCAGCTGCAGCAAGATTTTTAAAAGGAATTGATTGTGATTTTGAACCTGTTCTTTCCATAACTCCTCTTAACTAAGATAGGAGATCTAATTCTATTGCTTGAAGACAAAATCTATTTGATTTCATCATACAGATTTGTTTCGGTGGGTTAGGTCATACGTGTTGAAAAAAAAAAAAGTATTCCTTTATTTTCATTTTTGACTAATATATTGAACCCTTTTTTTTTTCCTGTTCTCGCTTGGCTAGGGGGATAGCCGAGCGATTCCCTTTTAGAATACTAATACTGAGCTAGACAAAACCAATAAATAAAAACGATTTTTTGATTTGGCCGCGATAGGGTCCATTCAATAAAAGATTATATATTTTAGCTATTTCTTAGATTCATGGACCCAATTCAATTCAGTGGGATCTTTCATTCACATTTTGTTCCATCAAGAACGTTTTATAAAACTCTTGTACTCCCAAATTTGGAGTATCTTACTTTCACGCAATTCACGAGGGTTCAACAAGCAATCGATATTTCATGATCAAGGGAGACAAGATCGAACTCTCCATAAGATTCATAGTTGCATTACTTATAGCTTCCTTGTTCGTAAACAAAGTGGATTCAGAATTGTCTTTCATTCCAAGGCATATGTAATACCCCAATTTTGTTTTGTTTTTTGTTTTTTTTAAATTATTATCACTGTAGCTTGTCATTTTAATATAGAGTTGATGTACTATATGTGTGTGCACATTAAGATGGAATAGACGATTTTGCGGTGCTACAAAGAGGTGAGAAAATTAAAGTTTTAGTGCATACAATTTGGTACGGCAATTAAAATAATAAATAAATAAATAAAAGAGGGAGATGTTTTATGGGCTTATTGGAGACTAAAGATATAAGCTTAAGTGAGTTTTAAACTCCAACCCACTACCCCACCAAGCCCACATCTACGATGCGTTAAGATATAAGGTGGAGGAAAAGATAAATTAGGGTTTTCATAAGAAGGGTTTCGTCACTAAGGAGGCTAGGAGGTGTATTTTTCCTTGGAGTTAATTGAAGAGGCAACTAATTGTTCCAAGTATGATTTTTCATCTATTAGAAACAAAGAATTTAAAAGAGTTAGAATTTGATCTTAGGAACTTTATTGATGTTTAGATTTTTCAAAATGGATATTTTCCTAGAATTGTTGTTTACACTATTAAATCTTGGATTGCCCATTGCCCGTCTGTGGGTCCTTAAACAGATTCATGGAATTTCAATTCCTAATTCAAGAACACGACTGTAAAATTTCAATTGTGAATATATATTTTTATATATATATATATTATAGGGTGGATTTAACGTTGTTTCGTTGGGTATATATATATATTAAATCCGTACTTCCTTTTCATGAAGTGCTTTCCCAATCTTTTTCCCCAGTTTATTTGGAGAACCATGCCCTCCAAGTAACTGAGGACATAAGTAGCATACCATCTTAGTCCATGAGAAGATGTGTGAATGCGGATCCCCTGGAGTTTGCTCACATTTTGTCGATGTCCAATTTCTCTGATTGATGGATTGATGGCCTTGGTAGTCTTTGCCTAGATTTTGACTAGTCCAAACACAATGAACCATTTAGGTTCAACACTTCTACAATTGTTTTAAAGGATAATGACAGATTTGAGATTTTATACCAAAATTCTTATATTAAATCCGTAGGGTCAATGGATGTTAAATTTATGAGCAGAATCATATTGGTTTTGGCCCACCGTTTGCATTGGGGATTATATATTAAATCCTAAAGTGTTGGCTACTGCATTCCTCATGGTAAAATGAGTTTCAATTAATGCAAGGAATGTATCATTGATTAGAATACTATCAGTTAGAAAAATGTTAATTTAGTGCTAAAAGTGTTATTAGTTTAGCAAAGTAAAATCCTAGTGAGTCCATTTGTATAGTTCTATAAGCTTTATATTTTGTAAAGTATATTAAGTATATTTTTGATTGATGATAGGTCCTATTTAAGAGTGTTTTAAGACTTTTTGGAGGTTGTTTCGGCTGGACTATTAGAGTGATTCAAGTGTTGTATGTAATTATGCATTATATGCACAAGTTTTATTCTTTAGGTTCTTAGAAGTTAAAGGTTTTCAAAAGTTATGTTTTTAACACTTACGTTTTCTAAAGTCTATCGAAAGCATTATTTTTACATCATTGAAAGAGAAATTTCGACTTTTAAACAATGTTTTAAAGAGAAACTTCGACTTTTAGACAATGTTTTAAAGAGAAACTTCGACTTTTAAATAACGTTTTGAATGTCCAAATCTCATTTAAAAGATGATTTCTAAACTAAAACTTTTTTCGAAAATAATTGAGTTTTAAAGTAAGTTTTCTAAAAGGTTCTTGTTCTTTAAGTTTGTTTGATACCAAGTGATTTCAAAGTCATATTCTTATTTTTCAAATGGTATTTAAGACGTTTCTTTTAGCAAATTGGGTTTTCAAACTTACTCAAGAATTGTAAAAATATTTATATAAATTCTTCCGTTCTTATTCATTCCCTAAGAGAGTCAAGCATCCTTTGATTTATGTTCAATTCGATATTGTGATATTTGCTATGCCTTTATATTTTGAATAATTGCTAATGTGGGGCCTGAAATTTGAAGTCCCAGCCCACTTCACATTAAGGGCCCAAAGCCCAAGCCGAGGAGCCTACTGCCGAGGACGTATGACGAAAGCCCTTAACGGCCCAAGAATGTGGCCGAGGACGATCTCACGCTCAACACCTCACAAGACGTCCTGTGGGAAAAGGACAAACTCAAGACAAGAGCAAGACAAGCTAGAAAGCCGCCAACACCATAACGTGGAGCCCAAAGACTGACAAGCCCATACCCCATACCATGCTATCCGCTTTTCCCAACCACTCGACGTGAAGATTGATAGGACGAGTAATTGCCCCAAACAAGGAGAAACTGACACGTAGATGAAGAAGGGAAATCGAATACTAGTATAAAAGGGAAAAAAAGGAGGAGAAAGAAGAGGGGGGGAGGAGGCCCCGGAAAAAGAAGGAAGAAAAAGGAGGAATGGTGAGAATGTAATGCTCTTCTGGACTAATTCGAAGAGTCAAACCTTTCAAACTACATTGATGCAAGGCTCGGCTATGCAGTCCAAACTCATCTTTGTATGATCGCTCATGAAACCGGGACAGACCGAAACCCAGCGCCCAAAGCGGTGCCTTTCCAAACCCATTCTCTACAAATCATATTGTTCGGGCCCTTTACACATGAGTCCAACGTCATCCTTGGGTCGTTAAAAATCGTGTCCCTACAATTGGCGCCGTCTGTGGGGAGGCTTGCGCGTTGGCGCAGGTGGCGGTGAAGTCAAGTCTCTATCAAGCAGAGGTCCGTGAAGTTTCCTCTTTTTCCAGCGACATGCAGTTGTTGCTCCGACAAAACTTCCGCTAGGGGCTACGCCTCGCAGTGCCGATGGGACGAGCAGCTCTAGGGGCTTCCAACCTCAAGCTAACTCTCCCCACCTTGGTCGAGGGGCTAACCTTCGAAAAATAAATAAATAAATACAAAGAAAAACTACAAGTTTTGGACAGAACCAAGGCCTTGTATGGTCCTTGGACTCAAGTTTTCGGGGAAACCAACTACTTAGAAGAAAAACTACAAGTTTTGGACAGAACCAAGGCCTTGCATGGTCCCGGACTCAAGCCTATGGGGAAACCAAGTACACAAAGAAAAACTACAAGTTTTGGATAGAACCAAGGCCTTGTATGGTCCTCGGACTCAAGCCTGGGGAAACCAACTACTTAGAAGAAAAACTACAAGTTTTTGATGAACCAAGGCCTTGCATGGTCCTCGGACTCAAGCCTATGGGGAAACCAAGTACACAAAGAAAAAACTACAAGTTTTGGACAGAACCAAGGCCTTGCATGGTCCTCGGACTCAAGCCTATGGGGAAACCAAGTACACAAAGAAAAAATTACAAGTTTTAGACAGAACCAAGGCCTTGTATGGTCCTCGGACTCAAGCCTCTGGGGAAACCAACTACTTAGAAGAAAAACTACAAGTTTTGGACAGAACCAAGGCTTTGCATGGTCCTCGGACTCAAGCCTATGGGGAAACCAAGTACACAGAAAAAACTACAAGTTTTGGACAGAACCAAGGCCTTGCATGGTCCTCGGACTCAAGCCTATGGGGAAACCAAGTACACAAAGAAAAACTACAAGTTTTGGACAGAACCAAAACCTTGTATGGTCCCCTGACTCAAGCCTCCGGGGAAACCAACTACTTAGAAGAAAAACTACAAGTTTTGGATGAACCAAGGCCTTGCATGGTCCTCGGACTCAAGCCTATGGGGAAACCAAGTACACAAAGAAAAACTACAAGTTTTGGACAGAACCAAGGCCTTGCATGGTCCTCGGACTCAAGCCTATGGGGAAACCAAGTACACAAAGAAAAACTACAAGTTTTGGACAAAACCAAGGCCTTGTATGGTCCTCGGACTCAAGCCTGGGGAAACCAACTACTCAAAAGAAAAAACTACAAGTTTTGGATAGAACCAAGGTCTTGCATGGTCCTCGGACTCAAGCTTATGGGGAAACCAAGTACACAAAGAAAGAACTACAAGTTTTGGACAGAACCAATGCCTTGTATGGTCCTCGGACTCAAGCCTCCGGGGAAACCAACTACTTAGAAGAAAAACTACAAGTTTTGGACAGAACCAAGGCCTTGCATGGTCCTCGGACTCAAGCCTATGGGGAAACCAAGTACACAAAGAAAAAACTACAAGTTTTGGACAGAACCAAGGCCTTGTATGGTCCTCGGACTCAAGCCTCCGGGGAAACCAACTATCCAAAAGAAAAAACTACAAGTTTTGGACAGAACCAAGGCCTTGCATGGTCCTCGGACTCAAGTCTATGGGGAAACCAAGTACACAGAAAAAACTACAAGTTTTGGACAGAACCAAGGCCTTGCATGGTCCTTGGACTCAAGCCTATGGGGAAACCAAGTACACAAAGAAAAAACTACAAGTTTTGGACAGAACCAAGGCCTTGCATGGTCCTCGGACTCAAACCTATGGGGAAACCAAGTACACAAAGAAAAAACTACAAGTTTTGGACAGAATCAAGGCCTTGCATGGTCCTCGGACTCAAGCCTATGGGGAAACCAAGTACTCAAAAGAAAAATTACAAGTTTTGGACAGAACCAAGGCCTTGCATGGTCCTCGGACTCAAGCTTATGGGGAAACCAAGTACACAAAGAAAAAACTACAAGTTTTGGACAGAACCAAAACCTTGTATGGTCCTCTGACTCAAGCCTCGGGGAAACCAACTACTTAGAAGAAAAACTACAAGTGTTGGACAGAACCAAGGCCTTGCATGGTCCTCGGACTCAAGCCTATGGGGAAACCAAGTACACAAAGAAAAAACTACAAGTTTTGGACAGAACCAAGGCCTTGCATGGTCCTCGGACTCAAGCCTATGGGGAAACCAAGTACTCAAAAGAAAAATTACAAGTTTTGGACAGAACCAAGGCCTTGCATGGTCCTCGGACTCAAGCCTATGGGGAAACCAAATACTTAGAAGAGACAATACGGGGATTGAACACAACCTGGACGTTATATGACCCTTAGAATCTACCCCATGAAAGAGTTCCCCATTGATAAATGGGCTAATCCCAAAGGTCGCATGGATTCCCAGCCTACCCTCGGATCCTCGGTACCAGAGGAATTGGTGCGATTGCAATATAGTGCCATACGTTGTCAGAATGCAGTTAGAGTCCCTCACTTCTCGGTTACCCCCTCGGATGAATTATTTAGAGTTTATCGTTCGGTCTCCTCGCACGTATTACGGAATATTCAATTTGTTATCTCGGTTAGTTTCCTGAGTTTAATTTATCGTGAATTATCGTTATTATGCCTGGTAATGTCGGTAAATTAGAATTAGTCGGATTATATTTCAAGGTTTCCTGCTCTAAGTATCATTGAAGAAAAACACACATGGAGCACACCCATTCACAAAGTAGTTGTTGCAAAAAAGAAAAATATTCAAAACAAGTAAATAAATTCCTCTTTTATTAAGACAAAGAAATAGTACAACAGACAAACGGTGTCTGGAATAAGCTTATATTAAAACTAACTACATAAGCGAAAAGAAAGATACAAGAGAATAAAGAGAAAGCCGAGGAAGTAGTACAGAGGGGAGGTTGGGTCTTTGTTTCAAGACGTTGTTCAAGGAAAACCATTCCTCAACACTTTTACATACCTATAACTCAAGCGACCAAAGAGCCCAACTCGGGGCCTGCACCGTTGAAGAAAAGGCGTAGAGAGCCCGATTTCGGGCTAGCGGAGCTGAAAAAAAGGTGCAGGAAACCCAACTTGAGGCCAGCACCATTGAAGAAAAGGTGCAAGCAGCCGGAAGTTGATGGGCTTCCACGGAACCACGCCTACGGTATCGCAGACAGCGGCGGCGATGGCGGAAAACCTTTCTTCTGACACACCAAAAATCTGGTGTGACCAGAACCCGCCTTGATTTTGACTGAAAGAGGGGAGGGTATCGTTCCCACCATATCCAAGCAAAGGAAGTTGATGGGCTTCCACGGAACCACGCCTACGGTATCGCAGACGGCTACCGATGGCGGAAAACCTTTCTTCCGACACACCAAAAATCTGGTGTGACCAGAACCCGCTTTGATTTTGACCGAAAGAGGGGAGGGTATCGTTCCCACCATATCCAAGCGGGAGGACACCTTAAATCTGTGCCTCCCCCGCCCGCACCACATCACTTTAAGTCTTGGAAGGGTCCGGTGCCTCTGTGGCGGGTGAAGTTCCTCCACCTCTACCCAAGCCTCAAACATATTGCACTAAGGGAGGACGACACTGGATGTGGGAACCGGTTATGGATAAAAGGTTATGGTTTTGAAGGGAGCAGAAGGGTTTATATGCCAGGAGAATAACCACCTATCCTGCTTATATAAAGGGTAAGGTGGTGTCATTTAATTTGAGCAGATTCCCAAGAAACGCTGCGGACAAGGCAGCTCTGGCACAATTTTCAACACCATCCTCCACCACAAGATTTAAAGGTCCTCGTGAAGGCACGCCTCGAATATTGAAACATCAAAAGGACACTGCGTGGGTGAAGAATAAAGTAATGCCTCTTAAATTCGACACATCTCCCATGCAAATGGAAGAACACAAAAAGCAATAAGGTCTTGAACTTGAGCAAACCGCGAGACGGGCCCAACATCACCAAAACCCTCCTCCCCAACTAAAAAGTCGGGAAGCAGGATTTTGAGGGGCTATTGTGGGGCCTGAAATTTGAAGTCCCAGCCCACTTCACATTAAGGGCCCAAAGCCTAAGCCGAGGAGCCTACTGCCGAGGACGTATGACGAAAGCCCCTTAACGGCCCAAGAATGTGGCCGAGGACGATCTCACGCTCAACACCTCATTAGACGTCCGTGGGAAAAGGACAAACTCAAGACAAGAGCAAGACAAGCTAGAAAGCTGCCAACACCATAACATGGAGCCAAAGACTGACAAGCCCATACCCCATACCATGCTATCCAACTTTTCCCAACCACTCGGACGTGAAGATTGATAGGACGAGTAATTGCCCCAAACAAGGAGAAACCGACACGTAGATGAAGAAGGGAAATCGAATACTAGTATAAAAGGGAAAAAAGGAGGAGAAAGAGGGGGGGGGGGAGGAGACCCTCGGAAAAAGAAGGAAGAAAAAGGAGGAATGGTGAAAATGTAATGCTCCTCGGACTAATTCCGAGGAGTCAAACCTTTCAAACTACATTGATGCAAGGCTCGGCTATGCGGTCCAAACTCATCTTTGTATGATCGCTCATGAAACCGGGACCAGACCGAAACCCAGCGCCCAAAGGCGAGGCCTTTCCAAACCCACTCTCTACAAATCATATTGTTCGGGCCCTTTACACACGAGCCCAACGTCATCCTTGGGTCGTTAAAAATCGTGTCCCTACAGCTAATATTAAGAAAATTATTTTATTTTGTATATATTTTGTTTTGTGATATGTGACTCAAAAGGAATGTTTTTAGAATTGATTAGATAAATGTGTAAATCCGCTCACAGGATTGTATGTGAGAATATGTGTTGATCCCTCACTAGCGGGGTTAGATGTTGGTATCCGCTCACAGGATTGTATGTGAGAATATGTGATGTGTATATGTGACATTGTGTGTTGATCAATTATGTGTATGTGTTTTCTAATGATTTTAAGATGTGATTACATATGTATTAAGTAATTCATTATATGTTTCGGAATAATTTTTTTTGATATCATTGAGTGAGTTTGTGAAAAATCAAAATACTTGTGCTTTGCTTGACTCTATTCCATTGTGTATTCTGTATAATTACTTACTAGATGTGTGGCCCACCCCATTAATTACTTGTTTTCAAATTAAAGTGTAGTTGAGAATATAGAACCTTTGAATCACTTTGTAAGGTGCAAGGTAGAGCGTGGAAATTATAGGCGACTTGAGTATTACTTGAAGGCTTATAGAATTTTAGTTACCTCTATTTCGTAATTCATGTTTTATATTTTGGAAATCATTTCCAATTTGTGGAGTTTAGATTTTTGTAAGAGGTTATTTATTAAGAGCATTGTTTCTTTGGAGTTTTAATTTATTTTGGATTAATTATGCTTATTGAGTTATGTAAGATTAGCAAGTTAGTCATGCATCTAAATTCATGTTCCATGGATTTGGGTCGTGACAACATAACTTGCATTCATGCACTTTAGATTCGCTTGGAGTTCGCTCCCGGAAGTACAGCCATCCCTACCCCCTCATGTCAATCCCACGAACCTCTTATCCATTCTCATTTGATCACGATGAGAGAGCAGGGCGAATGGAATCCTATACATAAATAAGTTATTAAAAGAATGGAAAACTCTTGGACTCTCGAATGTGGAGTATCTTACTTTCACGCAATTCATAGGGTTCAATAAGCAATCGATATTTCATGATCAAGGGAGACAAGATCGAACTCTCCATAAGATTCATAGTTGCATTACTTATAGCTTCCTTGTTCGTAAACAAAGCGAATTCCGAATTATTTTTCATTCCAAGGCATAACTTGTATTCATGCGCTTTAGATTCGCCTGGAGCTTGCTCCCAGAAATATAGCCATCTCTACCCCCTCACATCAATCCCACGAGCCTCTTATCCATTCTCATTCAATCACGGCGGGAGAGTAGGGCATATGGAATCCCATACATAAATCAGTTACTAAAAGAATGGAAAAGGCTTTGATTGTGTCACTTAAGTTATATAGAAATTCCTGAATCCCAATAGTTAAGAATAACAAGTTCTTCATTACCTAGCATAGAATAACCACTTAGAATAATGAAACAGATCATATGAAGTTGAAAAATAAAATTTCTATAATTCTTTATAAAAATAGCCAAGAGCTATAGCTCAATTGGCACCTCTTGGTGTTTCTAATGGAGGTGTCTAGAGTTCAAAACTCCCCTCCTCTTTGTTTCAACTATCTAATTAAAAATATATAGATAAATAAAAATACATAACTGTGATAGCTGTGATCAAAATGAAGTATATGGTTTAATCAAAATATATCCAAAAGTTAAAAACCAAAAAACACAAGATTTGTAAATATCCTTGTTCATGCCTTTTGATTTTTTTTTTTTTTTGGATAGGTAATAAGAATTTTATTGATATATAAGATCATTGTGTTCACAATGATAAACAGTCCAGAAAATAAATAAAAACATAGAAATCAAGAGCGAAAGGTAGCAAATTGTAGAAAAGTAGAAATGGAGATACATTGTGTAAAATCCCATATACAAGCCCACTGAAACAAAGTCCCAAAAAGAAGAGATCTTAAGAGATCCACAAATCTTTCCTTATCTTCAAAGGTATGGCTTGCCAAACTAACTACATAAGACATGCTACAACCATATTCCCGGTATTTGACTGATTTTGCCCAAACCAATTCCTCCATGCAAACAGAAAAGAGCCACTATCTTTGGCATCATCCATTGGATCCCCAAAACCTGAAAAACTTTACTCCATAAAGTATGAGAAAACTTACAGTGGATCAAGAGACGATCCATAATTTCCCCCTCGCACCGACACATACAACATCAATTAACTAGGGGTTGGTCTCTCTTAACAAGATTATTAATGGCAAGTATCACACCACGAGCTATCCATAAAAAGAAAGATACCCTTTTAGGCACCTTTATAGACCAAATGCTCTTCCACGGGAAAGCATTAATAGTAAGACCAGTCAACAAAAAACAATAAGAGCGCACATCAAACACACCAAAACAAGTGACGTAGGACAAGGGGGGACAACAAAAATTTGACTTAGAACTCTTGGGGCAGATTTGGTAACGCTTCTATTTTGAGGTTTAAATTTAGGTTTTGGTGGGGAAAGGGTTGGAAAATAATACGGATTATGGTTTCCAAGGGAATAAGGATTAGTAGGGTTTAGGGATGAAACAAAGGAGTCAATCAAGGTTTAGGTAGTTGTTCTTGTGTTGTGAACAATAAATAAAATGAAATATAAATTCTAGGCATCACACCTAGAGTTCCTTGGCATCACACCCTGGAGAAGGTTGCATCACATAAACTATAAAAGAAAGCTTCATAGCTTTTAAATTTTGAAAAAATTAATCATCTCAATAGAAAGTATTACAACTTTTTAAATAGAAGACTAATACCCATTCCTAGTAGAACTAGGACTTCTTAAAACCCTAATAAGACTTGGACTTGGACTCCTTAGGCTTTTACTACTAAGCCCAACTGAATCACCAAACTTAAAATAAAACTAAAGTAAGACCCAATGGACTATAAGCACAACCCATTCCAGAATATTAGTAAATTACAGAATTGCCCTTGATACATAAAATCAAATAAAATATAATAAATCCTTTTCACTGCCTCGTGCATCATCGAGACAACTTCCAAGTTAGGGTATCATCCCCCTCACCCCTTGGCATGTTGACATAAAAAAGCTCAGGAAAAGAACATACACCTTCCAATTCCCAATCATGAAAAGCTCGATGTGATTGTAAATTCCAGCTCTCACTTACCCCATATAATGTAGACACAACCAAGTTAGAAATCCAGGCTTCTTTAAATAGAGAACAGGCAAACTTGTCTCTCTCCCTCATCCCTCTCACATCTCTCTTTCTCTCTCTCTCAACCATCAGTGCCTCCAAACAACACACACGCCATCGAACCAAAACCTATCAAGTCACCACTTCCATCAAGACTGACCCATATACAACAAGATCGCTAACTCTAAAACCCAAATCAATAATCTTGATATTATGAACCTTTTATCATTGTTCATCGTTTTCATCTTTTGTATTACGTCGCCATTGGAAATCCATTGAGAAGTCGAGATCTTGTTGGAAGTCGGAAACCCAAATTAACGATCATTTTTCGTTGTGGGTATCCGGCTAGTTTTGTTTTGGGTTGTGGTTGTGTGGTGGTTTTTATGGGATGTGGTTGTGTGTAGGAAAGGCAACAAGGCAGGTATGGGGCGGGTTTACTATTCCCCGCCCTCGCCCCACTTCCTCTTTGAGGTGGGTATTTTTTCCCTGCCCCATTATAGCGGGTCCCGCAGGTGCCCATCCCGCCACACCAAAATTTTTTATACATATAATTTATTAAAAGTTTATCTTGAATGCATTAATTAAAACTCATAAAACATAAAAAAAAAAAAAAAGGTTCTAACATTACAAAACCCTCTCAAGGCATAACAATACAACAATTCAAGTAATAAGAAGTACAAAAACAATTCAAACATAGCAATACAACAATTAAAAAATATAGACAACATAAATATTAAAACATAAAAGTATAAATTCAATAATAAAATATAAAAAAATCATAAATTTAAAATTAAAAGGTTAAAAACACATACTTATGTCTTATAAAAAACTCATAAAAATATTTTTTAATTATTTAAATATAAACGGGCGGGTGTAGGGTGGGTGCGGGGGAAAATGTTAACCCCCATCCCCACCCTATGTGTTATGCGGGGTGGATAAAACCTGTCCATTAAGGGCGGACGAGACGGGTACTTGCGAAAAGTGCGGGTTTAAATTGCCATCCCTAGTTGCGTGGGCATGGATTTTGTGACTTGTTGTGAGATCAAGGGCGAAGTCAGGGGGTTGAGGGGGGACCTCCCCCCCGCGCGGCGACTCCACCCAAAAAAAGTTCATAAGTACCATCCTGTAGAAGTAAGCAAAACTCTATTAAATGCTTAACCTGTTTGCCCACTTTGATAAAAAGAAAAAAACAAAATGAAATCCCTAAAATAACTCTGAAAAAGAAAAGGTAAAAAGGTTACACAGCATTGACTCATTGCTACACCATTATGGTCTTAAAAGAAACTTTTATCAAGTCCCAAATTTAATCATGTCACTACTATTCATGGAAAGTTTAACCCAACTTTCTTTTCTTTTTTATTTCATAAATTTTCAGGGTCTTATATCTTAATATTTTATACGAAATAATTTTTTTTATTATTATTTTTTATTATATTTTAAAACTAACTAATGTCCTTGTACATTGGTACTATAATCTCAGAACCTAAGAGCCTGTTTGGGTAAGCAATTTCCACAACTCAATTCTCAGTTTCCATAACTCATAACTCAAAAATGGTGGGACCCATAGCAAAAAGGTTGTTTGGCCAAACGATAACTCTGTTTCCATAACTCTGTTTCCATCACTCAATTCTCTGATTTTTGAGTTATGAGTTATGGAAACCGAAAACAACAAAAGGCTGTTTTCGGTTTCCATAACTCATAACTCAATGGCATTTCCGTAAATAAACACACATGAGGGACCCACAGCCGCAACTTTTGACCACCTTTTGACTTTTTTTTTTTTCTTCTTCTTCTGCTGGGTTGGCGTTGGCTATTCGTACCTCTCTCTCTCTCTTCTTTTTTTTTAAAAATTTTTTTTTTTTTTTTGGTTGTTTGTTTTGTTCTTTTTTTTTTTTTTTTCTTTAGTACCTAGACTCACTAAACTTAGTGAAAAAAAAAAAAAAAAAAAAACCCAGATGGAACAGCCAACCCAGGAGGAAAAAAAAAAAAGAAGAAGAAGAAGAAGCTGCTAGTGAAAAAAAAAAAAAAAAAAAAAGTCGCTGACCTTTGTGATAGGCGTGGGCCCTCCAAATAATGTGAAAAATTGTGAGTGATGAAGGCAAACAGATGTGGAAAATTGAGTGATGAGTGATGAGTGATGAGTTATGAGTGATGAGTGATGAGTGATGAGTGATGGAAATTGAGTGACGGAAATTGAGTGACGAAAAATACTTACCCAAACAGGCCCTAAGCCTCCACCTATCTTCTTTCTCTTCCATCTCTTATAGACATTTCAATTTTAAACTCTAGGTCTAGGTTTCTACTATGAACCCAAATTTAAATACTTTGAAGAATAGAGAACAAAAAATTTGAATTGTACATATTTAAAAGCAATCAAAAGCAATAGACATGTATACAACTCTAGATATCTAAATTTTAAAGAATCAAATTAGATATCTAAACTTTATGTAATTATATTAGTCTCTTACGTTAATTGTTTGTAACTATGAATTGGTTATTTTTGTTTTGATATGAAATATATATTTGTACTTAATTGAAATTATGAAAAGTCCTTTTTTTTTAGAGAAGGTAAATTATGAAAAGTCCTAAGTATAATAACGAGTCCAAATCAAGTTCCAATATACAATTGTTTTTGTTTTTGTCTTATTAAAAATAGTCTTTAAATCTTGCCCCCCTAAATTGAAATTTTGGCTTTGCCACTATGTGAGATGGTTTGGGATTTTAATTTCCTATTTGATGGATTAGATGATGAGAGAGAGAGAGAGAGAGAGAGAGAGAGAGAGTGAAATGAATAGTGTTTCTTGTGATATGAAAGATGAGAAGTAGGACGAGTTATAAAATGATGTGTTAAAATTATGTATTTTTTTACAACCCCATACACAAATGCTCTTTAGTGTTGCTGCATGTGGATATTAAATTAGCTTAAAAAACAAATTTGGGTTTTTAAGCTTAAATTGAGGTAAAAAAAAAAAAAAAGAAGAAAAAAAACCCCTATTAGGGTGATGCAAAATTATGGTTTAGGGAAGGCGGTAGATTTAAGCAATGTGTTCAAAAATGAAAGGCAAAATCGGAGTTACGTGTATTGATTCAAAAAATGAAAGCACCACGGCGCCAAGATAGACACAGACCCCACCAGCCAATCAACACAGTCCGCTAGGTGCACACGTTCCCAGGACACTCACTCTTCTTACGTGGGATCTAGTGAGACTTGAGAGTAGTCACCCACCCCACTTTCTCTCACCCTAAATTTAAAACAAAAAAAAAAAAAATCAGAATCCTCACGCGGTCCTACTAGAGTCTAACTTCTAATAAGTCTAACTAACTAATCCCCCCACCCCCTCCTCCCTATGCGGCGTCGGTCACCGATCCCGGCTTGACACGTCAAATTAAAATATTAAAAATTATAGAAAAACCTCTCTCTCTCTCTCTCTCTCTCTGCGAATTATAATTAGTAAAAAACGAAAATCAGAATTTGAATTCCTGGAAAAGAAATTCAATACAATATTCTGCTGCGGAATCTGAAATCCTAGTCCTGACTCCTGAGTGAGTGACGAAGAATAAGAAGAAGAAATGAGCGATCAAGTCACTTAGTTAGGTCTCTCTCCCACGCTGATCTGATCTCGCGGAATCCACCTCAAAAAACGATTCCGCGAGAGAGAGAGAGATTATAAGAACCGAAACGATGTCGTCTTCGTCGAAGGTAATATACGAAGGATGGATGGTCCGATACGGTCGGAGAAAGATCGGACGGTCTTTCATCCACATGCGCTATTTCGTGCTCGAGTCTCGCTTGCTCGCTTACTACAAGCGAAAGCCCCAAGACAATCAGGTACTCTCTTCTCTTTACCTTTTTACTCTGCTTTTTTTTATTCTGATTTTTTTGCTTTTAACAAAAGAAAAAAAAAAGGTGATTTTTTGTTGTTGTTGAAAAACATGATATAGGTTCCAATTAAGACTATGGTAATTGATGGAAACTGTAGAGTGGAGGATCGAGGGTTGAAGACTCACCATGGGCATGTAAGTTGTTGTCAGTTTCACAATATGTATTGTTAATAATTGTGAGTATCGAATTGAAATCTATCTACTCATTATTTGTTGCTGCAGATGGTTTACGTTTTGTGTGTTTACAACAAGAAAGAGAAGCACCATCGAATTACGGTCTGTGGTTTATAATCATTGTCAATTACTTTTTACAAATCACACATTTATTTTATGTGCTTTTTACACTTATTTATTAAGTTATGAGAGTATTTAATTAGTCATTAGAGAAACCTTGGACTTTTTTTTTTTTTTTTTTTTTTTTTTTTTGGTTGTTGGACAATTCGATAATAGGAGGTGGGGGATTTGAAATTTTGAACCCTAGAAGTCTCCATTGGAAACATCAGAAGGTGCCAGTTGAGCTACAATGCTCTTGGTCTACTGTGTGGATATGTAATCAATAAAGAAAAAGAACCAAAGTAGGCATAGCACAAGTATATGGTTCAATTAAAAAAGAGACCCCCTTAGGCCTTTTCAGTCCTTTCAATTCAATTAAATTGCACTTTGGTCTATGGAAATTTTTTTGGCTAGCTTTGTGTACTTTGTCGTTGTGTGATGATATCCGTTGGGTCGTGTTCTTGTTCCAGATGGCAGCATTCAATATCCAGGAGGCATTACTCTGGAAGGAAAAGATTGAGCTTGCCATTGATCAGGTCTGTTGTTTTCAAACTTCATGGTTTTAATTTTCCAACTTACCTGCTTCGACCTCCAACTAATCTGTGTTGTTGATCTGCTCTTTGATATTGTGGCTCCCATTACGTCTTTTGGGTTAAAATAAGAATGTCCCTAGTGAATCATTAAAACTTGTTGTTTTCAATTTTTATATATTTATGTGCAGAAGAATTTATGGTTCCTGCATTGTAAGGTTTGGCGCATATGGTACTCATTGAATGTTCATGTGTGCAGCATCAGGGATCACAAGTTGCAAACGGTAACAAATATGTTTCTTTTGAATATAAACCTGGGATGGATAATGGGAGGACTGCTTCATCATCTGACCGCGAAAGTCAGTAAGTACTTTACTAAATTAGCTTTTCTCTTCTTCTTTTAGTCGTTATTATTAGTAGATGAAATTTATTTCGATCCCCGGCAATGGTGATATTTTTTTAATACCTATATAAAAAAAAGAAATTTATGTGTAGTATTTGCATTATGTTACAATTCTATTAAACGTTTAAAAGATTTGACTGATATAGATTAGTATTTTAGCTTTGTTTTCTGCACTTGTTTTTGTTATAAACTTTGAACTGCTATTAGAGAAATGCTTCTCTGCATTTTATGTGCAATGTTAGCATAATTATTTATGTTTCTGGATTTGAATATACCCATATTAGATGTTTCATAGACTTGACAGATGTAGATTTAGATATTTGCTAGTAATTAATTTATAAATACCTTTTCCCTTTTTTCCTTTTAAAATCTTGTAATAAATTCTTTTTTTTTTTGATAAGTCAAAATCTTGTATTTAATTCAATTAATCTCTGGCGTAAGATTAATTTTTGTCATGTTGCTTTGTTCATGTGTAATTGGGTAATGTTGGTTTGTCTTGTATCTGTTGCCTTAATACTGTTTATGCAGCTTATGTTGTGTTTTTGATTGCATTACTGAGAAATTGTTCCGTATTCAATATTGTACTCTTGTACTTTGTATTGCTTATAAAATACATGATTTTTATTTGTTCTCCCTGCTTCATAAATAATAATCTTCGATTCTTTTGTGCAGGTTCAGTGCACAAGAAGATGAAGATGATTCTAATCCAAATTTGTCGCGGAGAACAACGATTGGAAATGGTTTTCTTTAAATCCTTTTCTTTTTTTTGTTCCAGTAGATGCATTCTTTACTTGAATCTCATTATCTTTATATAAGTGGCACAGGTCTTCCGGATTCAGTGTTTGACTGGACGCGTGAATTAGACTCGGAATTATCGAACCATAATACTAACAATCAAGCATTTTCTAGAAAGCATTGGCGTCTTCTTCAATGCCAAAACGGCAAGTATTTTCTTACATCCTTTATTAGCAGTTTAGCTTAGAATGAAAATTTTTAGAAAACTTGCTTAAGGAATTGGGCCTTGTTTGGTTTAAAAAAAATGGTCACTTATCACTCATCACTCGTTATTCATCACCCATCACTTATCACTCATCACTCATTACTCATCACTCAAAATACCCCCAATTTCCTACCCACCTGTTTGGCACATATTTTCAATTTCTCATCACTCAATTTTTCTACTTTTTGTGGGACCCATACCGAGCACTATGTCATAAATTCTGTTAGCCTACCCGCCTTCCCCCTCACTCTCTTCATTTCATTCTCTTCCACCTTCAGTCACCATTGCCCTGTTACTCTCACTGAAGCTATCCTCTTTCTCTTTCATTTCTCATGTACACACACATCAACAAGAACAATCCTATCCCAAACCTACGGCCAAACCATCATAAACATAAACACAAATGAATACAAACATAAACTCATAGGTACCCACAGATGTTCAAATCAAAACCCACAAATACCCAAATCAAAAATCACAAATACAGACCTTATGCCCAAATCAAATCCGAACCCAAACCACAAATCTGAACCCATAACAGCCACCCACATCTCGGATCTAAACCCACCACAGCCACACCACAAATCTGAACCACACACACACACACCCACACCCATGTCTCAAAAATCAAAACCCTATAACCACATCTCAAATCCGAACTCCGCACCCATAAGATAGAGAGAGAATTTTTTTAATCGCCTGGGTATTGTTGTTCGCCTGGGTTTCAGTCATGAAAAAGACTTTCTTCGCTCCAGAAGTTCGATCAACGAATGGAAATTTATGGGTTTTTGTTTCTGGGTATAAATTTATGCATGTATGAAAATGGTGGAGTGGGTCTAAAGAAGAAAGAAAGAAAGAAAAAGAAAGAAGAAGAAGAACCAAAAAAAAAAAAAAAAAAAACATTGGAGTGAGTTTGAAGAAGACGGAAAAAGAAAGAAGAAGAAGAAGAAAAAAAAAAAAAAAAAAATGAAGAAGGAAAAAGAAAGAAGAAGAAGAACCAAAAAAAAAAAAAAATCTGAAGAAGGAAAAAGAAAGAAGAAGAAGAAGAACCAAAAAAAAAAAAAAAAAAAAAAAACGTTGGAGTGGGTTTGAAGAAGAAGAAGAACCAAAAAAAAATCTGAAGAAGGAAAAAGAATGAAGAAGAAGAACCAAAAAAAAAAAAAAACGCTGGAGTGGGTTTGAAGAAGAAGGAAAAAGAAAGAAGAAGAAGAACCAAAAAAAAAATCTGAAGAAGGAAAAAGAATGAAGAAGAAGAACCAAAAAAAAAAAAAAAACGCTGGAGTGGGTTTGAAGAAGAAGGAAAAAGAAAGAAGAAGAAGAACCAAAAAAAAATCTGAAGAAGGAAAAAGAATGAAGAAGAAGAACCAAAAAAAAAAAAAACGTTGGAGTGGGTTTGAAGAAGAAGGAAAGAAAGAAAAAGAAAGAAGAAGAAGATGAAAAAAAAAAAAAAAAAGTTTGGAGTGGGTTTGAAGAAGAAGGAAAGAAAGAAAAAGAAAGAAGAAGAAGAAGAAGAAAAAAAAAAACATTTGGAGTGGGTCTGAAGAAGAAAGAAAAATAAAGAAGAAGATGAGGGGGAAAAAAAAAAGCCTTGGAGCAGGTCTGAAGAAGAAAGAAAAGGAAAGAAGAAGAAGAAGAAGAAGAAGAAGAAAGAAAGAAGGAGACAATGCCGTTGGTGATTTGACAATGCACTGGTTGAATGGGCCCCACTGAGACAACTTATTACAAAAGCGCCACTTTGAGTCATGGATGATGAGTCTTGAAAACAAGGAAAATGTGTTTTCATTTTTGGTCTTCATCACTCAATTTTTTGAGTGATAGGATCACCAAAACCGGATGACCAAAACAGAGTGATGGTGTCCAAACAAAAAATTTTCCGTGGGTCCCACAAATTTTGGATGATGAGTGATGAAAACACAATCATATCACTCAAAACTCACTCATCCAAACAACCCCTTGGATTTGGTGATATGATTGGTGTATGATGCAACATGTAATGGCATAGCCAAATAGATGAATCACTTATGATTTCTTTTTGTTAACATTGACAGGACTTCGCATTTTTGAAGAACTTCTGGAAGTTGATTACCTTGTATGGCATTGTTTCTTTCTTTCTCTTACATGACACGATTATAATTCGGTAGTTTTAGTTCAAGATCATTACTTATGGTTTTCCTTCTGCAGCCACGAAGCTGTAGTAGAGCAATGAAGGCTGTTGGTGTTGTGGAGGCTACATGTGAAGAAATATTTGAACTTGTTATGAGCATGGATGGGACACGGTTTGAGTAGGTGTTTTCCCTTTTCAAATAATTCTTTTACAGATAACCCTAAAAGCGCATTGCTGTACTGCCCTTGTTGTATGCAGCAAGAGTTCACTATGTATACCTGCATGTGTGCATGTTCATGTTTAGGAACATTTACTTAGACATCTGGACCCTTTGTGCTATTTATACAAGAATACATATAAAAAACTTTGGTTGGAACATTTAGTGGTTCCCTCACAAGCAGTAGGAGATAAAGACCTGTACAGTAATACTATCGTCTAAAATGAGTGTTGCTTAGTGTATTGAATAATTACAAAGGGATTTTCTATGGGGAGGGGTGGGAGATGAGTTTAAATATCACCTAGTTAGTTGGAGGAGTGCCTGTGAACCACTTCAAAATGGGGGATTAGGCATCCGAGACTTGGTCCTTTTTAATAAGCTCTGTTGGGGAAGTGGTTGTGGTGGTATGCAACGGAGAGGGATGCTTTTAGGGGAAGGGTAGCGGACACTAAATATGGCAGTATGTGGGGGGTTGGGGTTCTAATAATGTATAGGGGCCTTATGGGGTTTGCCTTTGGAAGAGTATCAAGAGGGGGTGTGATATGTTTAATCATTTTGTCAGCTTTAAGGTGGGTGATGGCTCTTCTATTAAATTCTGCCATGATTCTTGGTGAGGGGGGCTTCCTCTGAAAGAAAATTTCCCAGAGTTGTATGGCATTCCACATATAAGAGCTGCATTGTGGCAGAGCTAATATCTTTCTCAGGGGATCATTGGAATGTCATTTTTACCCAATTGGTGCAAGATTGGGAGTTAGCGTTGATTGCCTCCTTTATGGATTTGATTTAATGGGTGGTTTAGGATGGAAATAGATTATGGGCATTGGGAAAAGCAAATAAATATGCAAAGGTGGAAGTGCGGCAGTTTGGAAATCCTTGTAGCGCAATTGGCATTTCTTGGTGTTTCCAATAGAGATGAGGTTTCAAATCTCCGCTCCTCCATTGTAGCTATAGAACTACCCCAAAAAAAAAAAAAAAAAAAAAATTTGAGCTATGTACTCTATTTGAAGGACTATCTGAAAGCTAGAAGGTTTTAAAACAGTATTTCTGGTGGTCGTTGAAATTGTTGCTTTTCAAGTTAACCATATTGTTTGGAAAATTAAATTACTTTTTGTGGGCAGGCTTTCATCTTATTATATGCTTTATTCCTCTCTTTGGGATAAATTTGATCTTCTATTGGTTAACTAGTCTTGGTTACTTTTCTTGGATTATACTTTTCACCTCTTGGCTAATCTCTTTTTTTGTTTAGAAAGCATTTTATGGAAAATTGACCCATTTTCCTCTGTTTAGTTGTGACTCTGAAAATGAGATAGAAAACATTTTCTGTTGTTGACTCGGATGAAAAATCATTTACATTTTTGTAATTTCAAATAATTATTTGAACAAAAACTTTCATTCATGGAACCCTAAATTGGAAAACAATGTCTATTTTTTTGGGCCATTTAGGAGCCTCAGATCAAAACAGATCCCAAATTCTGAATTTATGTGACCAATTGAATGAGAAAATAATTGACTTGATTAAAAAAATTCAATGGTGGTCAATTGTTAGTCTATGGAGAGAAGGGGGGGCATGGGAGAGAATTTTTCTCATGGTGTGGAGATTATTTGTGGTGATTTGTTGAGTATGTGACATTCTTGTGAAATGTTTCCACTCTATTGAGTTTGTTTTCTATAGATCATAGAAAATATATCATCTTGGCTTGCGATTTTTATTGTACCGAACACCCGGATATGCAGAAAATATTTTCCACTAAAACAAACAGAGCCTTAATTGCCATAGTTGTGCAATCACAACTAACATCCTTTTGTCACTTTTATTTTTTATTTATCAAACAAATTTTTAAAATTTTTTTATTTATTTTTAGAATTTGATAGTTGGAGAAGGGAGATTTGAACCCTAGGTGTCTGTTGGAAACACTAGGAATTGCTAATTGAGTTACATGGCTCTTGGCTTAACATCATCTGTCACTTCCTATATGTTGAAGCATGCATTATATTGAAGATCAAGCGTCTGATTTTACCTAGCCAAGATCTGGAAATTTCATTGTTGGTCCGTGTGCTTCTATTTTAATTAGTTTTCTGAGGACTATGCCAGATTACCTCATTATGATCTTAACACCCATCGTATCATAAATCTCCTGCCTTCCTTATGTACAAGGAAGACTTGCTGTAATATTTATTGCCCAAGTCATGTTCCATGGTTGCAAGTACTTTTGAGATGCATGACCACATCTTTCTCTGATGCCTTTCAGACTAAAATGAGGAAGCACAAGAATTAGTTATAATGACTAGCAATTGTGTCTTTAAAAAATTGACTAGCAATCAAGTATGCCATTTTCTTATAGGTTGTCCAAGTACTACCTCATGCTTATTCTTAGTGATTGATAATCCCCTTTAGAAATTAGTTCATGATTAAGGGATTTTCCCCCAAATGGCATTTACTACACTGTCAATAGCTACTGAAAATTGTTGATCCATTGAGATTAAACCAGCCAAAATTGCATGGACCTGATGTCTTGACGATAGAAAATAACTGCAGGAAGCAATTCCTTAGGGGGCTTGTTTTGGAAGCTTGAAATCTCTTTAGGGGGTTGCATACAAGATCTTTATTATCCTTTGTTTTTCAATGTCATAGGTAGTTTACACCCCAAGTGTTTTCTTTTAAATCATATGCTGATCTGTGAACTAGAGGGCTGTCATATGCATTGATCTATACGATTAGGGGTTGTCTACAATGTTAAATTATGTTGTTTGGATTTCTTTTTTGTTTTTGAAGTTATAAATTTCTAGGATAATAAACTCATATGCAGATGTTGTAGAATGGAATATAGATTAGTTCGCACATGTGGTACTCAGACTCTCAGAGGTAATTCAAAATAGTTTAAACTGATATATTTTTTCAACTTTAAAAGCTTTATTATGCATGGCTTGCATTTTATTCTATTTTGGATCTTTTGTTGCTTCATTTTGTTATTGGCGGTCTTCATTTGCTATTTAATTGGAATATTTTGGTGATTGGCTTCTGTTGTAAAAGGTGTTTGAATATTTATGTTTAAATCTCAGTGTTTCATGTCTGTGTTTAATACAACATTCAGACATGTATTTCTGTCCTTGTGTGCACCTATATGACTATGCCCATGTAACGTGATCTCATGTGGCTTTAGAGCATTTGAATTACTCTGTTTTCTTTTCTAAAAGATTTTCTTGTCTTGTTTAAAATATAATTTTCTTGTCTTGTTTGTACTCCTAAAGTGTGTTGTTTTTTTCCTCTGTTTCCATGCGTTGTACAGGTGGGATTGCAGTTTCCAGTATGGTAGTTTAGTTGAGGAGGTAGATGGACATACGGCATTACTTTATCACAGACTTCAGTTGGACTGGTTTCCGATGTAATGTTCTCTCTAAATTAATGCGTTAGAATTTATATAATTTTTATATTACTGCAAGCATGAGTTAATAGATTTTTGAAGAAAAATTATCAAATCCTGGTGCTCCTTTGCTTACCCAATTACAGCTTCCCAACTGATCATAAAGTGAGCATCTGGATGTGTTCTAATCTCTGCAAGTTTATTTCGTTGTGTTACAAATTTTTTTATACCCCCAAAATAATGGTATTTGTGTGTGTTGTGGGGATATACCTAATATGCATTGTTATAGTCATGAGTAGTTTGCTATTAGTGTTTTATTTGAAGATTGCTAACTAGAGAGGTTGCTCATTGGAGTTGGGAGTTTGAGGGATACTCCCAGTGGTTCCACCACCTCTTGTGGTGCCTGGGCACTAGAGTTTGAATCCAACCAGCGCCCCTCCCCCTATATAAAAGAATTCATTATACCGTATGGAAAATGTCATAATTCTCTCTAAAAGTTGTTCCTAGTCCATGTTTTTAACTTCAGCTAGTGCTTTAGGAACATCATTTTGTTAATTTGTTTTTGTCTAGGTTGAATGTTTGGATTAACTGGGCTCTTTTGCATTCTTATCCTTGAGAACTACTTTAAAAATGCTTTCCCCCCCTCTTGTACGTCTTCTAGAGGACTTTCTATCTATTATAATTTCATAATTAATTTTGAAGACCTGTTGTTTTAACTATTTGTCTTTGATTCTTTGTTCAAGGATAAGTTTTTTTTTTTTTCCTTTTAAATGTCATATCATAAAAATTTTTTTGTTGTAGTTTTAAGTTTTAGTCGTTTCAGTTGTCAGGAAGAAAGCTTCCTCCTTCCTTTCTAAAATTGTATGCATAATATCTCTTTAACTGTACCTACCAATCCATGCTGTTGCAGGTTTGTGTGGCCTCGTGATCTTTGTTATGTGCGATATTGGCGCCGAAATGATGATGGAAGTTATGGTAAGTGTTCTGGTTTTTTACCTCTTATTTGGTCGCTATCATTTCTTTTATTAGAAAATTTCACGTTTGCTTTCTTGTTGTTTTGCAGTTGTCTTATTTCGTTCTAGGGAGCATGAGAACTGTGGTCCACAGCCAGGATATGTACGGGCGCATATTGAGAGTAAGTTCCTTGTTATCTTCTTTGCTTATGCCTGAGGCATAATTACTAAGAATTTAAGAGATGGAAACCATTTGTTTCGTTCTCTATATTGAACCATGTATAACATTATGTATTTGAACTTTCCCAGGTGGAGGATACAACATTTCGCCTTTAAAACCTCGAAATGGGAGACCAAGGGCACAGGTACAGCATCTTATGCAGATTGATCTGAAAGGATGGGGTGTAGGTTATGTATCATCATTTCAGCAACACTGTCTCCTTCAAATGTTAAATAGTGTCGCTGGTGAGTTCCTTCCCCTGCTTTTAATTTGTAAAATTTGGAGTGTTATTGCATGTTGTTATCATTTTTCAATATCTTTGTTATGTTTATATCTAACTTCTCTCTGCTTTGGCTATTGAGGGGAGGTGTGAAAGGAATTTGTGATTGTGGGGTTGGAATTTGGGTGATTATTGTTGGATTCTGGGTTTTCTTTGGTTCTGTCAGCATCTAAACTATTAAAGTTTTTGTATTAAAAAAATAATATAACTTCAATAGAATTTAGAATCCCCAGTTTCTCACGAATAATACAAAGGAATGCCTTATTCACTGGTAATGTGGGTTTGCAACTTTTTGTTCATAGTTGCTTGTCAACCCTTCAAACCCAGGCCATCAGCAATTCCAACTTGTGCCAAATTTTTTTGCATTCACATGCTATACAATTCAAGAGCCTGTGACAGTCCAATTTTTTTTAACACCGTTACTATAGCAACAGTGTTCAACTGGAGTCCATAAAAACTGCTGTTCATAAAGTTTTTCTTTTGTATAAACTGAATTGCAGTTTGCATAAAATTTAGCTTTTACTATTCGTTCTTGTCCTAGGTGAGATTCCAGCTAGAAATCATGATGCAGGCAGCAAGAAGCCAATATTATTTAATTCAATTTTAAGAGCCAAATAATTTTGTAATTTTCTGGTTTATAGGGATGGGTTGTACTAATAGTCCATTGGGTCTAATTTTGGTTTTATTTGAGTTTAGTTATTTAATTTGGGTTTAGTAGTGAAGCCCAATGAATTTAAGGCCAAGTCCAAGTCCTATTAGAAGTTTCTAGAAGTCCAAGTTTCATTAGGAATATGTTTTAGTTATCTATTTTTATGGATGCAATACACTCAATTCAAGGAGAAGAATACTTTTATTTATTTTTATTAGGAATAAGTTTTAGTTATCTATTTTTTTTTTTTTTTTGATAGATAATAACAGTTTTATTGATAAAAAAGCACAATGAATTTACGATAGTAAACGCACTGCACTGAAAAGAATACAAACCAATCAAACAGAAAGGCTAACAGAAATAAGGAAATCAAACAAAGAGTGACAATGCGTAAACCCCCAAACCCGGGACCACTCAAACAAAGTCCCGAGTAGCAAAGACTTCACACAGTCTACAAGTCTCTCAGTTTCCTCAAAAGTACGGGTATTGCGCTCCTTCCAAATTAACCACATAATACAAGCTGGAACCATATTCCACACTTTTGAAGTGTGACTCCCCAACCAATTCCACCATGCAGTAAGAAAAGAAACAACATTCTTCGGCATCACCCACTGAACCCCAAACAAACGAAGGACTTCACTCCACAAAGTATAAGCATACTTACAATGGATCAATAAATGATCCACAGTTTCCTCTTAACAAGGTTGTCTATAGTAAGAAGCCCACCCCTGGCAGCTGTCCATAAGAAGAAAGCCACCCTTTTAGGTACCTTAACACACCAAATGCTCTTCCAAGGAAAAGACACCACTGGAGCTGCTAGCAATGAATTATAGAAAGAGCGCACATCAAAAACACCACTACGATTCAATTGCCATATCATGGTATCATCACCCCCCCTAGGTAACTTAGAAGAGATATACGCAAAGAAATCATAAAAGATCCCTGTCTCCCAGTCTTGAAATGCATGACGGAAACATAAGTTTCAGCTTCTACCACCCCCATCCGAATCATAATCAACCATTTCTGAAATCATAGCTTCCTTGTTCATTGTAATAGCAAACAGTGCTGGATATAAATCTTTCAAGGCGGTAGGGCTACTCCAAGGGTCGTGCCAGAATCTGATCGAAAACCCTCTCCTGCCGCATACAACACATGACCAATGAAACTCTCGGCCCCCTTCCTAATGTTCTTCCACATACCACAACCATGAGTCCCTCTAACAACTCTAGTACACCATCCCTCACTGGCCTCCCCATATTTGGAAGCTATAACCTGCCTCCATAACCGTGTGACCTCATTTCCAAATCTCCAGAGCCACTTCCCAAGCAAAGCTTGGTTAAACAGCCCAATTTTCCGAATCCCCAAGCCACCAGACTCCATTGGCCACACAACTTTCTCCCAAGCAACAAGTGAGAATTTAAAGACCTCATTAGATCTCCCCCAAAGGAAATCCCTCTGAATTTTCTCTAATCTGTTCGCCACATGTTGTGGGATAGTGAACAAAGATAAATAATAAGTAGGGAGACTTGATAAAGTACTTTTCAATAAAGTAAGTCTACCTCCTTTTGACAAATATAACTGCTTCCAACCTGTAAGCTTTTTTTCCATCCTTTCAATGATAGGGTTCCAAATTGAGGAATCCTTATAATGTGCCCCCAACGGCATCCCCAAATAAGACATGGGTAAACAGCCTACCTTACAACATAAGATACGAGCTAAAGCATCCAAGTTCCCAACCTCACCAACCGGCACAATCTCACTCTTGCCAACATTTACTTTCAGTCCTATGATAGCTTCAAAGAAAATTATGGATGTAATACACTCAATTCGAGGAGAAGAATACATTTTTTTTAATAAAAATTTAGAGGCTATGAAGCTTTATTTGAGGTTTGTGTGATACAACCTTCTTCCAAGGAAGTCCTATGTATGATGCACACATGGTGATGCAGGAAAAATTTAGGGATTTGTCTACGTTTAGTTGTGGTGGGTTTAGGGTTAGGAAAGAAGAAGAATTAGAGAGAAGTTAAGGCTGTTTAGGGGTTGTGTGAACAGTAACCCTAGAAAGAAAGAAGAGAGAAAGAGAAGAAACAAAAAAGGCCAACAAGCCTATTGCTCAAAACAATTTTATTAATCAACTCATTCTACCCCTTTAATACATTGAGCACCCTATATATATAAAGACTTTTACTTGTACTAGGTAGTATTAGGATTCCTAATACTACAAGGACTACTATTTAACCCTAATAAATTAAACCAAAGCCCATACATAATGACCCATAATTAAATAAGACTTGTTAATAAAACCTATGGCCTATAACTATGGCCCATACTCAACAATTGTAAAATTACTAAAATACCCTTGACTTAAGAATAACCAAATAAAATATTAAAACTTAATTAACTACCATAGACACTTATTCTTGGGCTTTGCCTTATCCTTAGGCTTCCAAAGAGAATATCCTTTCTTTAACCATGTTATGATTCTGCCATCACATGGATATGCACCTATTTTTTTCTGGCTAAGTAACACATGGATTTTTCACCTTTTAAACCCTAAAATCCAAATTTCAAAACCCTAAGCCTCCCATCCATGTGGTTAATGTTCACAGCCCTGGAACAGCAACCCAGATCTTGGGTTTTCCCCTTTGTTGCATCCTCAAATCTTTACTATTACTTTTCCCAATTAGAAACTCTCTATATATATATATATATATATATAGTTATATTTTTTTTACTATGTTCTAGCCATTAAATTTCAGCAATGATACAAAAGAAGACATGAACGCGTGCACGGCCCCAACTGCCTTGGGGGGGTGTGTTAAAATTTGTTACTTTTTTGTGAATGAGCGTCGGCTCAAAAGGCATTTTTCTCTTCCCACAAGATGGATGGTGAGGTGGTCAAAGGCCATTGGTGCATGTGTAATTTACTAATAAGAGAGAATGTTTGTAACATTTTAAAGACTTTGTTTGTAATTTCAGAGTTTGATGTACTGCTACCCATGTACACCCCCCAGTGTATCTGGAATTTTAATTAATACAATTTCATTATTTATCCAAAAAAAAAAAAAAAACATTTTAAGGACTTTGTATCTCTTTTACTTATAAAAAAAGGGATTTTCTTTTCTCTTTCATCTTTGTTTCAATTTAAGTGCACTCTTCAGCAGATTGCTGCCACTTTTTTGTATTACTACTGATCTTTGTGTTTTTTCCCTTTCCTGCTTAAAATCTTGTTTGTGGTAGGACTGCGTGAATGGTTTGCTCAGACAGATGAGAGGAATGCTGCTCCAAGAATCCCTGTTATGGTTAATATGACATCAGCTTCTGTATCCTCAAAGAAGGGTGGGAAGCTGCATGAATCTTCCCTTCATCCTAGTGCACCTACTGATCAAATAAATGGTGTAAACAGAAATTCAGTGATGATGGATGAATACTCTGATGACGATGAGGAATTTCAAATAGCTGAGGCTGAACAAGAGGTTTGATTTGCTCAAATGCCTGGTATTTTCTTTATTCTCTCTCTGAAGTCTGAATGTAAGTTATTCCCATTTTTCAGTCAGACACGCCTGGGCTTGAGAGTGATATCAAGAGAACAGGTAGATGATCACTAGTTCTTTTGTTTTTTTTTTTTTTTTGGTTAGAAAGAAAAAAATATTGTAGCAGATATATAGATATGGAACTAAGTGGAAGATCTGATCACAATATTTTTCTTGAATTGAAGCCTTGGAAGAAGAACCAGTGGACCAAATTGATTTGTCCTGTTTCTCGGGAAACCTCCGGCGTGATGATCGTGATAAAGCTCGTGATTGCTGGACGATTTCAGATGCAAACAACTTTAGAGTCCGAAGCAAGCATTTTTGTTATGATAAAACAAAGGTTTCCTATTAATTTGAGCTATTGGTTAGATTATTGGTTTTTTGTGGTTCAACTTTTAAGACCTTGTTTGCCTTGCTCTAACCAATTGTTGTCAAATATGTATTTGAAGATTCCTGCAGGAAAACATCTAATGGATCTCGTAGCTGTAGATTGGTTCAAGGACACAAAAAGAATCGACCATGTTGCTAGGCGTCAAGGATGTGCAGCACAAGTAAGTTTAGAAGCTAAACATTGTTTGGTTGTATACTATTTTGCAGTGGATTGAATATATACACTACCTTGTTTAAATGTGTCGTTGTTTGTGAGTACTGAGTTTGATGTAGAGCAAGCTTGATATGAAAACTAATGCAGCACAAAATTCTCCTAAGAAATTTGCCTTAGGAATCAACACTTAAGAGTTGACTAGAGTTGGCATCAAGCAATTGGAATAAATTCCAACTGAAATTATTCATCATGAGCTTGTTTCCATAAGAGTGCAATAGCTTGCTTATGTAGACTATTATGACTAATCCTAATTGACTTGAGTCAATGACCAATTATTGAATTACAAAAATAACCATGACTTTAGGAAATAAAATAAAATACTAATAACTTAATTAACCAATAATATCTAAAATAAAATTAAATGAGTAAGTAGTAAAAACACAATTTAAGAATTTACTAAACATAGTGAATTTTTTGTTCCTTAGATTAACGCTCACTAAAATGCATGATATTCAAAAAATGCTTTGTTGATTTTCAAGGAGATATGGTAATGGTTACAAAAAGCACCAATCCAATATCCAAGAATGCTGGTCCATACAGGATATTGGAGAAGATAAGTTCTAATGCTTATGTCCTTGAGTTACAATAAGACATGGGCATTAGAAATGTGTTTAATGTTGAAGATTTGACATTTTATACTAAACATTATGTTAATGAGTATGAGGCACATGCTGTTGTAATTAGGTTGTCCCCAACCTCTAACGTAAAGGAAGAAATTTAGCATTCCCCTAACATAAAGGAAAAAATCAAAGATGTTTTTTTTTGATAGAAAAAAAAAAAAAAAAAAAAAAAAATCAAAGATGTTTGGTAGACATCGCAACATAGATTTGTGGAGGGCTGTCCAACATTGTGTTTTATGGTGTCTTTGGCGAGAAAGGAACAGTCGATTCTCGAGATTAAATCTCTCCTCCACTCTTTGTTTGATTGGAGTTCTGTTTTTACTTCTTTTTCTTGTTCTAATGTTTTTGTTATGCTTGATCATTCTAATTTACGAACTTGATGTACTCCTATCCATGTACACTACCGGTGTACTTGGGTATTTTGATTAACGAACCTTCGTTATTTATAAAAAAAAAAATTAATAATAAATAAATAAATTGTATCAATAAGAGATGGTTGGAACCAGAAATACTTGGTTAAATGGAAGAATTCTCCTATCTCAGAGTCTACTTGGATTAGTGCTAATGAGTTTCTAGGTATCAATGGTGACCTTTATGAGTGTTTTCATTCCTTTTTTTTCCTTGCAAGCGTCAAAGATTTTACAAGTTGGGGAGAGATGATGGGGAGCCTAATTGACAGCTCCCTTTGAATACTTATAAGTGACGAGGGAAAGTTGGTTTTAGTGCTCAAACATCTATTTGGGATATTTTGGATGATGGAGAGCTCTCTTGGGAGCTTGTTCAGTTAGTCCAAGTTAAATTGAGTTTTATTTTTTTATTTTTTTTTTAATTTTTTTAATTTAATTTTATTTATTTTATTTAATTTTTTTTGTAATTCGATAGTTAAATTGAGTCCTTTTTGATTTAGAAGTTCTTAAGAACTTTTCCTTTGTTATTATGATACTCAAAGAGGTTTGGATACCCTAGTTTCTAAAACAGAAAAAAAAAAAAAAAAAAAGGTAATCCTAGTCTTTCTAGGAATAGGTTATATTAGAGACCCAATCCTCTTAGGAAAGGATTTAGCAATAGCCTATATAAAGGATCTATTATAGTTGATAACATTCATAGTGGGATTATTTTAATAAAATTCCAACAACTTATTCAAGTGTCATTTCCTTCTTCTTGTGGTTGCTTAGTAAGGTGAGAGTGCCTACTATTTTATCTTTCTTTATTTCTCATTCTATTCACCTGTTGTAACACTAAACAACTATCAAACATGTTCAAGATCTAATCTTTTTATTACCCAAACCCTTAAACCTCGGACCCCATTTAAGAATCCTTCAAGATCTCATTAAGAAATCTAATTTAGTGCTAAATTACTAAAGATTCTACATCACCTTCTCTCATCTTGTAAGATCAAGGTGGAGGGTGAGGTTTTGGATTGAACATCTGCAAAATCAGAGGACAGGCGTTGGTACCATGGCGAGTGGCTTCCACCAAAAGAGACAGGTCTCTAGTTTTAGTTTGGGAATCAGCCTCTCCAAAAAAATTTGGGAGCATGGCTGCCTACCATAACCTCTCCCATTCCCTGCAAAAGTGGGAGTTTTGTGCACTAGGTACAACCATGTGGTCTCATGTGTGTGTACTTTCCTTTCTCAATGACGTGTGAAGTCGAATAAAGATTTTATTGACTGGAATATTTCTAAAACGTCATTAGGCATGATACTATAGTATAGTCATTATTGCACTACCACTTTAATATATGGGGAATTGACAACAGGTGTGGATTATTTTATTTTGTTCTACTTGCACTTGGATGTTTCTCATGAACTTTGGGGAATTGAGTCATTACTAGACCAAGATGATATGGTTCAATTTATAGTTATGCATGCTTAAATTTCAGAAAAAAAAAAAAAAAAAAAAAAAAAAAAAAAAAAAAAAAATTGAAAACTTGATTAAGTGATCAATCCATTTGATTTCAACTACAATTTATTTGTTGTTAACTCTTGAATAGGCTCTATTGATGTTTCTTGTTTTCAAACATTGGTATAGGTTGCCTTGGAAAAAGGGCTTTTCTCTTTCATTGTAAATTTGCAAGTAAGTTGATTTTTTTATCATAAATTTTCATTCAGCTTGTTGTGACTTTTATGCTTAAATGTATTGGGAGTTTGCAGTTGAATTAATGCTTTAATCTTACAGGTACCTGCTTCAACACACTATAGTATGGTATTTTATTTTGTGACAAAGGAGTTGGTTCCGGGATCACTCTTGCAAAGATTTGTTGATGGTGATGATGAATTCCGTAATAGTAGGCTGAAGCTCATCCCATCAGTTCCCAAGGTATTTCGTTTCATTTTCAGTTCTATTGTGCTCCTCTTGGGGATTGTGTTCTCTAGAAACATCCTTTCATGCACTCTATCACACTCATGCCTCTATGCAGGCATAGATTTTATGCATGCATGCCATGTGGATAATAATGCTAAGATGTTTAATTCCCAAGGACTCTTTAAATATTGGCTAGCTAATTGATAAATTACAAGTTGTCCCAAAAGCAAGTTTAAGTTGTTAGGAAATTGTGAATTTAATCATTTAATCGTAATTCTAACACTTTCCTTCCCATGTGGGCCTAAACTCCCCCTTAATAAATGGGGCCCAATATGTAGGATTTTTAACATTTTAAATGGGAGGTAGAGTGGAGACAGGATTCGAACTCAGAATCTCTTGCTCTGATACTATGATAAATTAATGATTGTCCCAATAGCTTAAACTGTTAGGAAATTGCGAATTTAATCATTTAATCATAATTTTAACACTAATAATGCTAAGATGTTTGATTGTGTGATCTCTCAATAGTCAATACTTGAATTTTAAGATATTGATTCCAAGATCACTTGTTGATTGGCTGAAGGTGTTAGGGGATTGACTTTTTTGTCTTTCTTTAATTTCATGGAGTTATGTAAATTTAGATTTTAGTTTTGTATTTATATTTTCCTTTTACCTAATTCTTGTATACTTCTCTTGTACCATGGCTACTGCCTTGTTGTTTTATGAATATAATTTCTGTTTTCAATCTGAAACTGAAAGGCATCACATATAAAAGTTTATAAAGTCTTGGTGACAAAGCTTATCATCAGGGATTTGTATACATGTTTGTTGTATCATGGCACATCCTTTTTTTTGATAATCAGAAACTTTTATTAAGAAGGAAACAAACTACAACAAGCCACTGGACTCTCTAAACAGAGCAGAGGAGAAACAGTCCGGGCTAAAGCTGACATCAAAAGAGCCATAAAAATTGCAAAACAAAGACCACTTGGCTAAAAATCAGAGCATAAAAACCTGATTCTCCAAGAGGGAGACGCTGTTGTATCATGGCACATCCACTTTAAGGATATTACACTAATTAAATTTTAGTCCTACTAACTTTGATGTAGCTATCATTTTGGTCCCTCAAGTTTCAAAATTTGCACCTCAGCCCTAATGTTGGTAAAAGTGTCAAGCGCAATTAAGCACATAGGCTCCAAGAGCCTATGCGCAAGTACAAGTGTGTGCACCTGATTCAAGTAAAGTGCATAGTTTCCAAATGTAATATCTCATAACTTCTAATAGAAATATTCGTAACATTCAATAAAAAATAATAATAACTCAAAATTTGTATACTTTACCTATTAGGTATGTGCAATTGTATAATGTTTTTAAGTTCAAATTTTACCTAAGTTATTTAAATTCTTAAAATTTTTATATAGTAAATTGAAACTATTTTCAATGCTCAATATCATAATAATCTAGTCGTAGAAAGCTTAAGCATAATATTTTATATAATTCTCTTGTGCTTTATAAAAGTACATAATCATGATAGTTATGATCAAATGATGTATTTGGTTCAATCAACATACATCTAAAAGTCAAAGACCAAAAACCACAAGAATTGTATATTAACCTTGTTTGTATCTTATGACATGTAAATAAAAAATTTGTTTGTGTAATACAACTCACTTAAGGATAGTGGTTGTGTAGTAAATCATTGGTCCATGTCATTTCTTTCAAGATCAAGCAATTAATTTTGATGATCCATATCTTTTTTTAGCAATAAAATAAAAAAGCGTGCCTAGGTGTGCTTTGTGCTTCTTCAAAAAGCTCTAAAAAGGGGTGCCTAAAGTGCCCTTCATTAAATGAGCCATTTTTTTGCCCATCAAAGCGTTGAGAGCTTGGGGCTTAGAGCTTTGAGCTTAAGCGAGCCTAAAGCACGCTTTTAACACACTGCTAAGCCCCCCTAGACTTTCAAATAGTTGTCATTTGGTACCTTAAGTTTCAAAATTTGCAATTAACCTTGTAAACTTTCGATTTGCTATCATTTTGGTCTTTTGAGGGCTAATCTCACAGCAATTTGAAAGTTCAGGGGGTTAATTGCAAGTTTTAACACTTAAGGGGCTAAAATGACAGCGACACTAAAGTTAGACAGTAAAACGTGTTTTACCTTAAAGTATATATTATTACACATGTTTTTTCATTGACTCACTAATTAAAATTTATATTTTTAAGAGGCTAACTGTAAAGTTTTTACTCATGATTTTTGTTAAAAAAAAAAAAAAATTTATATAATTAATATTGTAGGTGGCCTGTGAATTACATGCATTAATTCACGTACACACAATTTTGGATTTTGGACACTTCTTAAAGACTAAAAATTTGAAGCTGTCAAAGGTGCAATGGTGCATCTATCATCCAAAGCCAAATCCTAGCCCCTTGCCTTAAACTCAAATGAAGTTCAACCTAAACCATGAATGTTTTTTTTGGTTTTTTTTTTTTTTTTTTGGGGGTTGGGTGGGGTGGGGGAGAGGTGTTTAAGGAGAGCTCTGCTCGTGCCGTTTCCCGTCTTATCTGAATGGAGATGACTGTTGTGGGCCATTGTTGTTTATTATTCTTGACACCATTTACATTTTTAACTAGATTAATTGTAATTCAGTTATATAACTTCTTCAGTTTGCTTAAATGCTTAACAGCAAGGTACCTGGCCAACAAGCTCTAGCTCAGCTTTCTCTTCCCACAAGAATGGGGGAGGGGGTGAGATTGTAGGTTCAAAACCCTTTACATGTGTAACTTACCAGTAAAAAATAAATAAAAACATGAAATAAGAGGAATTGCCTACATAAGTAGTTGTGTACTATTTTGCATTCAAAATGCTATGCTTATTAATATGGAGTAAATGTACTTTTTATCACTTCAAGTTGGCTCTTGTTGGTATCCATTTTTAGCTCTCAAACGTAGCTCAATTCCAGCAAAAACAATTAAACCAGTGGAGTGGCCTGACCATTGGATTACCATATGCTTTTAAGTCATTCCATGCGACCTCTAAATTGTTTGATGCGTTTTTGTTTCCCCTGTACCATGTATATGCACACGGCAGGACAATCTTCAGTGATGATAATTTTTTCTGTAGTTTTCAGGGATTGCTTTTTTATTTTTATCCCCTTATTTTTTCAAATCGACAAAATTTAATTTTCACTTATATAAGAAATTGCTTTTCCTTTAGTCCTTTCTAGGGCTCTTGTGTCTGCTTTTTGTTTCTTTCCTTTTTCTTCCTTATTGACCTATCAAAAAAAGAAAGAAAACCTAACTCTTTGTTATCTCATGTGTTGAATTGTGCAGGGCTCATGGATTGTGCGGCAGAGTGTTGGGAGCACCCCCTGTCTATTGGGAAAAGCAGTTGATTGTAACTATATCCGTGGTCCTAAGTACTTGGAAGTAAAGCTCCTTCAATGTCTTTAATACTTAGTTAAATTCTTTTTGGCTAGTTTTTAAATGAGTGATTTAATAGTGAAGCTTATCTTAAACTTTTATTTTTATTGATATGGTTGAACATTGTTAATCTTCTGTAGATTGATGTTGACATTGGTTCTTCAACTGTTGCCAATGGAGTTTTGGGTCTTGTAGTTGGTGTAATTACAACATTGGTGGTAGACATGGCTTTTCTTGTACAGGTATGGTTATTTTAATGATGATATTACCTCAGCTTTTAGTTTACCAGGGGAGACTGCCTCTGAAGTCTTATATCGTCACACTTATACATTTGAGCAATCAATGTGGTTTAATTAAGTGCAACATTTCATATGGTAGCTGGCCACTAAAGTTAAATGAATTATTGGGAAAACACTTGGTAAAAAACTATATTGGATTTGATATCTTATTTGGGACACTTGGTATAAAAATAGCGTACTAGTTTAATCCTTTTTTGAGCTTCCACTATTATTGGTATAGGTGGGTTAGTTGGGTTAAACTTGGTTATTAAATGGACTTCTTCTGAAGTTTGACCACCCAGCCAATCCAAATTCGCACGACACCCTTACGTCTATAGAGGCTAAAAGAGAAGCTACAAGCATTCAACTATATGAAGGAAAGACAAATTGAATCAAGAAAAATTACAAATTTTTTGTTTTAAGAGTTTTAATTGTTTATGTGGATATTAAAAATGAAAGGAAGCACAATGGATTTCTCTTTTTAGAGCTTTCTTTTGAACTCACTCATGGACAAAGACTTTCATGCTTTTGAAATCCTTTAGTCCTACAATACCTCCCTCATGTTCTAATTTATTATTATGAGCTAGATGATTAATCCAGGGGAAGTATAAATACCAGTCTAAGAAGGCCTAACTTTATAAAAATTTGTTAGGCTTGCATGCTTTTGGAATCCTTTTGTCTTCAATTTTAGTTTTACTCATTAAACTTTATCCTCAATTTTTGTTGACTATGGGCTGAGTATTATGACATGCCTAACTGTATAAATTTGTCATGTGAGCACACTGATGCTGCCTCTAACTTTATAAATTTGTCATGTGAGCACACTGATGCTGCCTGTAAAATGCTTGATAGCAAACTCTGTTTATTTAACATTAGATTTACATTACAGTTATAATCTATTACTAGCAGTATGTTTATGCAATGTGCAGATTAATAAAACTTTTCTAATATTATCAAAATTTAAAGCTTAGTAAATAGTTTTTTTTTTTAAATTTTTTAATATTAAAAATATGCAGTTAAGTTAAATGGAAGAAGCACTTAGTTTTATCAAAACAAAAAATTATGGTAGATGATTAAAATAATATAAAATAAATAATGAAACTTGTATAAATTTCTTAAAACTCTAGTTAGAGTTTTGATTGTAGTAGTATGCTAAATCTTTTGAAATTTGGCAATTGAGCAAATTAATTTCTAATTTTAATAGTAATTATAGTGACCTATGGTGAAGGAAAGTCATATAATGTAATTCCTTATGATATGATGTTCCAGTATAATCTATGATAAATATTTATCAATAAATTAGCCATTAATTTTTTAAATTGAAAATATTTCTTTCCTTTGAAGAAGAGCACACTCTCACTTGAAAGGAATGGCCTTTTGAATTCTATTTTTAAATTCAACTTCAGAGGCAATAATTGAATTTAAAACAGGATAGATTTATAAATATTCTTTTTAATGTCCAAAAAGTTGATATGATAATCTTATAGGCGTGTTTGATCACTGAGGTGATGTGAGAGAGGTGACACTAACATGTGATTCAACTGACTTCTGCCTTTCAGGGCTTGATACAATTTATTATATTAATCTAGAGCTAAAGAAATGGTTAAATGACTGTTTTAATTGACAGGCAAATACTACTGATGAATTGCCGGAGCGGCTGATTGGTGCTGTCCGTGTTTCTCATATAGAGCTTTCATCTGCTATAGTCCCCAAGCTGGATCTAGATCCATCATGACAACCCAAGAATAGAGAAGATTGACCTGTATTGAATTTTTCAAAATCATTTGTTCAGATATAAAAATGTATTTCATTTCCCATTAGTTGCCTTATTGTGATTAGCAGAATGTATGTTTGTCAACGTTTTCCAATTGATTTTTGTATAAAATAGTAAAAACAGAAGCAGGGTTTTTTCTACGTACGGTATTAAATAAGATTACAGGATGGGGTAAATTGGTTTGTCATTATTTCTCTTTACTGAGTTATAATTCCTCTTTTTTTTTTTTTTTTTTTTTTTTTTTTTTTTTTAACACACTCCCACCCACCAGAACTGTTTGTGACATGGAAATTTATGTGAATTTAAGGTGTTTGAGCCTTTGAGGTGTGTTTAGTTAAGTTCATCATTTATAGCGCCACACCTTTTCCCTTTTGTCTCTGGATCTAATTCCTACTTTAAGATATCGATATGAATAGAAAAGGCAGTGAGTCAATTTTAGTTTTATTATACTTTTGAGCCGATGTATGCATTTAAAAACGTGTAGTTGGATGGGTGGTGGGTTTTTTTTTTTTTTTTTTGGCAGTAGTATTATTCTTTCATTTTGTGGGTTATGTGCAGAATCTTTTTATCATCTGTTTTGGGAGTGTTCAAAAGCTAGAGACACTTGGGCTCATTCACCTTTTCTCAGTTCTTTATCAGTGGTTCCTTTTAGGAGCTTTTTTGATTTTTTATGGAATATCATCTTGGAAGCAGATTGGAGTATGGAAGATATTGGTCTAGCTATAACTATTGCATGGGCTCTATGGTCTAATAGAAATGAAGTGATTCATGGGAAGCCGAGGAAGGCAGGTCTGAAGTTGGTTGACTGGTGTAAGAACTACCTAGATGAATATTGGTTAGCAAACAGAACATCAGTGAATCCACCAGCTCATTTGGAAGTAGCTTGGTCTCCTTCTAATTTTCCTTCTTATAAAGTTAATGTGGATGCTGCAAGGTTTATGGCTCAAAATGTTGTAGGTGCTGGTGTTATTATTCGAGACCATGAAGGAAAATTCATTGCAGGTTTAAGCAAGAAATTCCATGCTCCAGTGGAAATTGTTGAAGCTGAAGCAAAGGCATTTGAAGCTGGTATAATCTTTGCTAAGGAGGTGGGAATCAGAGACTTGGTTTTAGAAGGGGACTCATTGTTTGTTGTACAGGCTCTAAAGCAAGTTTCGAATGCTCCATCAACTGTTTCTAGTCTGATATATGGGATGCTAGCTGAATGTAATGAGTTTAGGAAAGTGTCTTTCTCTCATGTTAAAAGGCAAGGCAATAAGCTTGTCCATGATGATATATCTGTTTCTTTATCTTCATAAATAAAGTTTTAGTCTTTCTATCAAAAAAAGAAAAAAAAAAAGGGGTCCTTCTGCTCGTAAAATAATCACCCGCTTACCCATATCTTTCCAGCCTTTGCATACTTATCATCATCATCATCATTATTATTATTTTTATGGTGAGAGATTAATTAAAGACAAATGTGATGATTTCTTGAAAATTTACAAGGGGTTGCAGCAAGTCTTTTAAATTAGTGGTGGGTTGAGCCTAGAGTGTCAACTTTTATTCTTATATATATATATATATATATATATATATATATATATCCGTTCATTACTCATCTTATTTGGATAAGTCTTAACCCAACTCATTTAAATATTTGGATTAAATAAATAAAAACCTATTTGATTATTTAATTAAATAGATCTAAATGAATAAATTCACTGATACCCACTAAATAGTAAATCCATCTAAAATTTAAAATTAAATAAACCTACAAATACTCTCTAAACGGATTTTTAAAAAAAATAACTATAAAACACATACTATTTTATAAGTTAGACAACGTTTGAAACTTATTGCATTTCTAACAATTTGAGTTCGGTGGACTCGATTTACCCAGAAAGCCGACGTGGACAAAGTAGAAAATCGAGTTTATTGAACTCGATTTCTATACATAGAAATCGAGTTTAGTGAACTCAATTTCGTGTACTGAAAACCAAGTTTAACAAACTCGGTTTCTATACATAGAAATCGAGTTTATTAAAATCGATTTCTATGTATAGAAATCGATTTCAATAAAGCTGAGAATGCATGATTTCTGCTCAAAAAATCCAGAGAACGAAGAAGAAAGAAGCAACGGAGAGTTCAAAATGAAGAAGAAAGAAGCAATGAATGAAACCCCACCGCCGATTCTGACCAAACCCAAGCGCCTGAAGCTTTCGTTTTTGCATCGTCGCGGCGGCGAAAGCTTCATCGTTTTTGCATTGTCGCGATGGCGATCCCGACCAAACCCAGCGCACGAAGCTTCATCGTTTTTGCATTGTCGCGACGGCGAGACACGTCCGATCTCTGCGTTTTGCATCGCCTGAAGCTTTCGCCTGGTGGGTTTGGTCGGAATCATCGCCGCGACGATGCAAAAACGAAAGCTTCAGGCGCCTGGGTTTGGTCAGAATCGGCAGCTGGGTTTCATTCGTTGCTTCTTTCTTCTTCATTTTGAACTCTCCGTTGCTTCTTTCTTCTTCGTTCTCTGGATTTTTTTAGCGTAAATCATGCATTCTCGATTTTATTGAAATCGGTTTCTATACATAGAAATCGATTTTAATAAACTCGGTTTCTATGTATAGAAACCGAGTTTGTTAAACTTGGTTTTGACACACGTAAAATTGAGTTCACTAAACTCGATTTCTATGTATAGAAATCGAGTTGAAGAACTCGATTTCTATGTATAGAAATCGAGTCCAAGAAACTCGATTTTCTACTTTATTCGCGCTGACTTTCTCGGGTAAATCGAGTCCATTGAACTCGAATTGTTAGAAATGCAATAAGTTTCAAACGTTGTCTAACTTATAAAATAGTATGTGTTTTATAGTTATTTTTTAAAAAAATCCCTCTCTAAACCCTTCTAAAATCTAACATAAACAGTATAACCTTAAACACTTTCCCTCTCCCTCATATTTTCTATATGTATAGAAATTGAGTTCAATAAACTCGATTTTCTACTTTGTCCGCGTCAGCTTTCTGGATAAATCGAGTCCATTAAACTCGAATTATTAGAAATGCAATAAGTTTCAAACGTTGGCTAACTTATAAAATACTATGTGTTTTATAGTTATTTTTTAAAAAAATCCCTCTCTAAACCCTTCTAAAATCTAACATAAACAGTATAACCTTAAACACTTTCCCTCTCCCTCATATTTTCTAAGCCAAAACATTCGGCTCTCGCACTCTCACTCTCACTCTCCTTAAACTCTTTTCCTGAGATTTTCTCAGTAACCAAACAAAAGTAAGGAAATTCTAGAGAGAGATGGAACGTACCTGAATAGCGATTTGAGGTGTTGAAGGCATCGTTGAAGATCGTTGAAGGCATCAGATTTCTCAGGTAAGTCACTCAATTCTTGGGTTGATTTCTAAGTTAAAAGTTTTCGAGAATTTTGGGTTTGGGGTCTTCGGAGACAAAAAAATTTCAGGTTTGGGGTTTTCGTATTTTTTGTTTATTGTTTTGTGATTGTTGCTGACCATGATTTTTTTTTTGGGTTTTCGTATTTTTTTTAATTGTCATAAGAAACACTACTGGTAAACAAGTTCAATGGGCAATATAATCTCTGTTTTTTTTTTTTTTTTTTTTTTTTTAATTATTATTTATGCGTGATAGCCTCTGGAAATGTTATGTTGGGGCTGCTGCTATTTTGGTTTTTGTGGGCATTTTATTTTTGTTTTGAAAGTTGTGGATGGTTAGTATAGCTGTTTGAGTCTTTGAGATTGCCGACCAGGTGTTTGATAGAATGCCTGTGAGAACTATACTCTCATGGAACTCAGTTTCGGGTTGTTCTCTGTTATTAGTGTTGGTAGTAATGGTTTTAGTACATGCATTTTTTGTTAATGGAATCTTTTAACCTCATAACCAAGAGCTTTGTAATACACTGTGCCTTTTAAGCTTCTCGTGGGTGTCTAAGGTCTAAAGGTTGATGCCCATAGGTGTCTCTAGCATTCTAAACTGATTGTTTGTATAATGATTAATGTAATGCTTAATAATTAAATTTTAGCTGAGAATACAAATATATAATAACTGTAGCAGAGAAATTGGATGCAAATAGTCAGCACTCTGCACGAGATTGTGATACTTCAACTTTATACTCTTACTTTCTCAGTTTTAGTGACACATAAGCCTTCCCTTGAGATTTTAGGCCCAAATCTTTTCGCCATGTTTTTAATTGCCCTTCTTTCACATTTCTTAACAATAATTCCACAAGCCAGTGAACCGGACAGTTGGGTTTTTTCCATATTGCAATAACCAAACTATGAAAAACTTTGACTCAGGAGCAAGATCCAAGGAAATCTCCTGCAAATGATCAACAGCATGTAAGTGACACTTAATACCACATCCAAAAAAGAACAAGTTACTTATACCATACCGTACCTTTCTTCTCATTCTTTCTTTGTTCTCATTTTACAAAGTTCTTCCAACTCACTACGCGGCAATTCAAAAGACTGTCTGCGCATACTTCTATCACACTACCTACCGAATAGTCATGTGACTTGTTTAAATTATTTAATGAATCATGTAATTTAATACAAGTGGATGGTCTTTTGAATTGCCACATAATGGGTTGGTTGGAGGAAATTCCTCAGATTTGTCCTTTGAAAACACTGAGAACATAGGAAAAGGGCTACCAGGAAACACAGACCTCCACCAAAATGAACAAAACTACAATGTGGCATAGAATTCTTCCATATTATGGATTCCAAAACCACTCACACAGGTTACAGCAAAAAACTAATTTAAAAAATTCGATCTTTTCCCTCAATTTTCTCCGAAACCAATTAGACAACTAAGTAACTAGCGGATATAGCAATTACCTCTGCAAAGCAACTGTTAACTACTTCAAACCCATTACTCAGCCTTGTGAATCATGTTCTCCAAGAAGATCTTGAGCATCACGAATCATGTTATCCCTCAGGACCTTACGGTGCTGTTTCGCTCCTCCCTTTCCCAAACCCTTGCCTCCTTTTCTTTTCCTGACATTTCTCTCTCTCTCTCTCTGATTCTTTGGTTTTTCTTTGGGGTTTGATTGGTCGTCGGCCCAGCTGGCCCCAAAAAAAAAAAAATTCTTGACACCTGGCAAATTTCTGACCGTTGATCGGCCCGACTGGGTTAAAAGCCCTAAATCTCTCTCACACGATCAGTCTCTACTGTCACTCTTGTTCTCTCCTCAGTCCTCCAAGCTCAGCCTCTGTTCCTCTGCCTGTGACCGGAGCTCCTCCTCCCCCTTCTCACCGGTAAGTCTCTCAAACTCTCATTCTCTCTCCTGGGTTTTTCAAAAAATATTGTATCCCTGTACCCGTACTGGTATTCATGCATCATAGACTAAGTCTTGAAACGACAACTCTGCTTTCCATCTTGTTTATGGAGGAAGTGTAACTTGAACTCGCTTGTTTGCATATTTTCAAACAAAATTCCAGAAATCTAGCTAACTTACCCAAAAAAAAAATCTTAGATTTCTAACTGTAATTTGGGTCTGACTGCCCCTTGTACACTCTTTTTTTTTCAATGAAATCTAACTGACTTACCTAAAAAAATGTTATGTACACATTCTTAGATTAGTATGAGGTTTTATAGCAAGTTCCCTTCAAATTTCTGTCATGTTATTAGGTACAACATGAGTGTATTGTTGATATTTTATGCCACTTTTTGTTCCATAATTCCATTAGTTTCTTTAGCATTTAACTGTCAGGTTTTGGTACATGATGTATAGTACTTCAATTGTTTCCCTGCTTTTAGGGTGAAAACAAAATGCCACTGGGGTTGATATTAGGCTTAGGAAGGGCGTTTCGAAGAAAGCGGCCATCATCCCTTGACATTCTCTCTTCAAAGAGGGCGCCACGAGATTACTACAAGGGGAAGAACTGCAAACCAACTGGATTCCATACCCGCAAAGGTGTGGCCATTTAGCCCTGCATATACAGTAATCTGATTGTGGTTTATTGGTTCATTGAGCATTTCTTTGTTTGTTGAACATTTAGCCTTTTATCCCAACATAAGTTTTATGCTGCAAAAATTCATTTGTTACTATCCATATCATGTGTGCTGAAATACTGCAAAGTAGAAAGAACACTTATGCTACGTTAAGTGCTTCGTTTACTTCTTTTGTAATGCATTTGGAATATTGATGCAGGTGGATATGTTGTGGTGAATGAAAAGCTGCCTAATTATGTAGTCCCAGATTTGACTGACTTCAAGGTACTCATTTTTGTAAACTTTAAAGACTATTTGTATATATTTGAATGTTGTGAGTCTTCAAAGGGAAAGATTCCTTTGCAGCTTCACATTGTACAGAATGCTTATTGACATGGAAGCTTTTTGAGGCCTCGTTTTATTGTTGCTCAAGAAATCCCAGCATTTATGTTGCTTTGCTTCCATTTCTAACGTTTATAAATAGTAAATTCACTCATGTTGTCCCTCCCTTTTGGTGCAGCTAAAGCCTTATGTCTCACAGTGCCCAAGAGAAGTTAAAACTGCAGAGGCAACTGATGCGGCAAAATAAAGCCAACATGTCCACGTCTAATACTCTGGTGATTTTTGTGCCGAACAACTTTGAGTATTTTGGAGAAAAAATAATATCAAATTTGGATTTTACTTCCCAAATAAGTAGATTATTAGCCTTATGAGTACTTTCGCCTCTTGTTTCATAATTTTAACAGTTGTCTCTCTAGAATGAAATAGACAATGTGAAAAATTTGGTTGGATGAAAGTACATCACTTGTATGCCTCCCTCATTCCCCTCATTAACTATGAATGGAAGGAATGCTATTTAATGTCAAAATATTCCAACCTAGACTGAATTACACAACATATGGATTTTCCTTGCGTTTCTGATTTTTATTTTTTGATAATTCAATAGTTGGGGTTCTTTTTACATTTGAATAAAACGTACTTATTTCTCCAAAAAAAAGAAAAATAGTTGGTGGTAGAGGGGGGATTTGAACCCTTTACAAGTGTCATCTTAGCTTTAATGGATGCTAAGTGCTCTCATAATATCTTGGCGATGTTGGTTTTTATATACAAGGATCATTGAATGGGGACCAATTCAGGTTTCCAAGACTGCATCTAATGTGCCAAATTCTGTGGATACTTCTATATGCTCATTAGGCACCGATGTTGGTGAAGAATTTTTGAGCAACAAGCTATTGCAAATGAAATTTATATATATATGCAAAATAGCTGAGATTTGAAACTCAAAAAGTACATATGTCTGGATTACAAGGCGACCAATATAAGAAAAGCTAGGCCGCTGCTTTATGTTTGACAAAATCGCTAAAAGCATCCAAGGAGGCCAATGAGCTTGCTGGAAAGCCTTGCTCAAACTTGGCACCAAGTATCTCAGACTGCCTTCTGATCTCATTGTCTTTCAAAACCCTCTGCATCCCACCCAATATATCATCTTTGTTTACCATATCAGCTGGGTATTTCTCTGAGACCATGGCCCCCACCTTAAGATGATTCACCACCAACATGGCATTATAGTATTGGTCACCCCTAATGGGCCATGCCAAGAGTGGGACCCCACGCACAATTGCCTCTACAGTAGAGTTCCAACCACAATGAGAAACAAATCCACCTGTTGATGGATGACTCAATATCAACAACTGTGGTGCCCACCCGTGTATTATCAAACCCTTCTTCCCTACTTTCCCATCCAACCCGTTTGGAAAATAATCAGATTTCTTTTGGATGACCCATATGAATGAGTTTGACCCGGTCAACTCCTCCAATGCCTTAGTCAGCTCAGGGTACTCCTCCATTGTAGGACCCACTTCACTCCCGAATGACACGTACACCACAGACCCACGTGGCTGCTGATCCAACCATTCAATTACCTGCTCCTCAGTGTAATTGGATTCTTTACTGGGTCGGAGCTCTTGGTCCTGGACCCGGAGCAGCAACGAGTCCGAAGACTCCCAATACTGATCAGGCAACAAGGGACCCACACCCCAAACAGGCTTGCGTGTCAAGTTCGCCACGTAATCGAGAAATGGACGCTCGAGATCATCACACGTGTTGATCAAAATTGCTGCAGCGGATTCCACTTCTTCCACCCAAGGAGCAGGCTCACCCGGAAAAGGTGGGCCACGTGGAGGACCGCCGCCGCCGCCACCACCACGACCACCACCAACATCACCTCGTGGGCCCTCCTTTTGTTTATGAGGAGGGCCCCCCATCTTCATCCAATGACGCCTTTGCTTAAGATCCGAATACTTGAGAACCATGTCTTCGGGTAACCCGGGTAGAGTCCGAACATCGCCGGGTGTCATGTCTCCGGGTCGGACAACCCAAATAGCGTGCTGGACGGCGGCCCAGCAGGCTCCAGAAGTGATGAAAACGACAGTGGGGATGGAGAATTCGGAGAAAACATGGTGGGTGTTCTTGTTGATGATGTGGTCTATGATGGCACAGATGGGTCGGGTCGTAACCCCCGGGTCACGTTGGAGATACCACCCATGAATGTCTTTGGTGAGTTGGAAATGGAAGAGAGGGGAATGGAGGAGAGAGGAAGGGATAGAAGAAGTAATATCGGAATCAACAAGAAGGGTAATGCTGTAATTTCGGGAGAGGAGGAGTTTGCAGATCTCAATACAAGGGAAGAGATGGCCTTGCGCAATTTTGGGCACCACCAAAATCTCACCTGAGCTTGAGCTTGAAGTTGCAGTTGAAGAAGACATCTTTAATTGAACTTGTTTTTCATCAACACAACTGAACAAAGCTGGTATTTGAGTGTTGAGATTTGAGTCGGTGTAATAAAATTAACTTTGGTTGGATAAAGTTGCCGACAAGTCTCGGTGGAAAATGCAGTAAGATAAGGGAAAAGGGCTTAATAGTATAGTCGGACTGTTTGGTTAAAAAAAAACAAAAACAAAAGGGTTGGACTGTTTGGTATATACTAGCAAGAAAATGAAGTGGATAGGGCATCAATGTGAAATGGGATTGCTGGATGGTAAGGTGAGAAGATTCCAGAGTCCAGACTAGAAACTTTATGCCATGTGTCTGTCACAGTGGCAAAATCCTAGACTAGAATCATCAGGTAACAGATCCTCGTGTGCCTTTTTATTTTAAATATTATTTCTAATTTAATTAATTTATTTTCATTTCTAAAATATAAAATTAAAATTGTAAATCAACAAAAATTAAAATAGAAAAAAAAAAAACTACTTAACCATCATAAAAAGGGCATTCAAAACACTATTATCTAACTGACATTGTCTTCTTCCGCATTCACTATTTTATATACAAAATTCTAAATGGTTAGGCATTTAACAAAATTTATATACTCTTTTTTCATTTGAATTATATTATGTATCATACTTTCTCAACTACATATATTATGAATTAGTAATTTTATTACATTTTGTAATGTGTGTGTACACACAATTTTTGTAAAAGATAAATCACACGATCACGAAATAGTGTAACAAATTATCAATTTATATTGATTTGTATATGTGTGAGTACAATTCTCTGTGTAACTCTTTACAAATGAAAGAATACAATAAACTCCTCTGATACGATCTCCAAGAAACTCTATGATCCGAAGGGCTGTGAAGCTTGATCTTAAATCGTGCCTTAATGCCTCCTGGTTGAATGAGTAGTTGAACATATTTGATTTGATGCAAGGGCCGTTAGCTTGATCTTGAATTAAATTGAAGGAAAATCCCTACTTTGATTTGAAAAAGTAGGAATGAGCTTGATTTTTGAGGGAGCAAGGGTGCTCTTTTGGACTTAGAGATAACTCTCTATTTTGGTAGAGTGTCAAGAAAGTTTTTCTCTCTAAGTTTCTGTCTTCCTTCCTTTTTTTTTTTTTCATATGAGAAGCCTCTATTTATAGGCAACTCAATAGCATTTGATTTGGAATTTTCTCAAAGCATTTATTGAGAGTTAATTATGAATTTGATTTTGTTTTCTATTTAATAAGAGCTTTACATATGAGTTTTTTCTTCCGATGTTGCGACATGACTTTCTTCATTTGATGTTATCACGTGGCTTGATTTCATTTCTCGATTATCCACGTCATCGGTTGGAGATTAATTTGATCACAAATATTTGATCATGAACAATCGGACAACTGTAAATACATCATAAAATTTTGATGTCTACAGAGTGAATTATATAAAAGGTGTTATAAAAAATTTGGTAATGAATGAAAAATTATGACACAAAAAAAAAAAAAAAAAAACTTATTGCACACGCGAAGTGTATGTGATGAGGTTAGTATATATTGAGGGTTAGGTTGAACCCTTGAAGTAGTTAGGATTTTCAATATATACATATTTAATATATATATATATATATATATATGAAAACTGACTAAACCGCATCGCATTGCATGGTCTAAAGCCACATTGCACTACACCGTGATTGATCTATTAAAATGCAGTATTATGGCCCAAAACAACACTATAAACGCTTCTAAACATGAGATCTTTATTCAAGCCCTGCCTTGAAGGGAAGGGATGAGATATTTATATAGTAATATTTTTAATTAGTTAGAAAAATAATAAAATCACTATAACTTTTCTTTACTATTAAAACTTCTGTAGGGGTGATAAGCCCAGTGGTATATATTTATGTATATATATTGGGTTGGGGGTTTAGTCCGAGGACATTAGGTAGTCCGAGGACGAGCAAACATTGTCATAAGAATCTGTGTTAGTGAGTGAGGAGGTGAGGTTTGATCATGATTGTCCAAGAGGGCGATCCAAGGAGGAATGCATTCTCGGTTGAGCAAAGCCGAGGTTAGAAGGTGCGGTTTGCCGTTAAGAGTAACGCCATTAAGAGTAACGTTTCGAACAATTCCTTTGTTGGGGATAAGTATTAGGAAGGAACAGGACAGAGGGAGGCTATGAAATATTTAAGGAAAAGTTGCTACCATCGCATTGAATGCTCTGCAGCTAACTCTCTGGCCGCATTAATGAGAAAATGATACCTGAACAATAGATTTCAACCTTATAGCTACTCCCCAAAGACTTCAAGAAGGTGCTGACGTGACAATGATCAACACCAACAATCTAATCTACATGTGGAGGGCAGAGATGAAAGGAGGAAGAGGGTATTAAATAGAAGGGAGACCCTAAGAAAAAGGGATCGAAGAATTGAGAAATAAATATCAGTAACAATAAGAATCTGTACTTGTAATCAACTTCAAGAAATATATACAAGAATTGATCTTCTCGAATTGTGCCGATGACGATTTTCTTTAGATAAAACTAATCTATTTTTACTTTATTATCATTTGGATCCACTATACTTGCTACCCAACTCATTAGAATCCAGTTTTTTACCCACTTTCTACAAATTCATTGTACTGGCTCTTTAGGCCTAGAGACTTTCAACTTTTGGGCCTAGGATTCAAATTGCGTCCTTACAACTTCTATTTTTATTTCTCTCCTCATATTAAAATAATCCACAAATACAATTTACCTGTCATTTTTATGGATTCTCTCTTTCTCTCTCTCATGAATGGCAACACTATTGAGTGGTCACCATATTGTGTCAGCGATGTGGGTAACCATGGTTTGCCAAATTGGTGAAGGAGCTTAAATGTGGAGGATGTGGGTAAGTTTGGCTATTTGCAGTTAATGACTACAACTCTAACTAAAAAAATTAACATTATTAAAAATTAACTATACGTTAAAAATAATAGGAATCAAATTGACTGCTAAAAAAATGTAGGGATCAAATCAAATATGATTTCATAATGTAGAAATCAAAATGGTATCTTTGCTGAAAATAAGTTAACAAAATACAATAACTTGCTTCCAATACCTATGAAACAGATTCCTGGAAATTGAATATAACATTCAAGTATTTTATAAAAGCCATACATATTAGTTTGTTCTCTTTTTGTGGGGTTGTCTATACTGTGTATTAGAGTTATTAAAAACGGATAGGAAAAAAGAAAAAAAGAAAAGAAAAGGAAAACACAACACATGATTGCGTGTACATATATAAAATTAATAGGCCTAAGCAGCTTTGTGGTTGATAAAATCTCTAAAAGCATCCAAGGCAGTGACTGAACTTGTTGGAAAACCTTGTAGAAATTTAGTGCTGAGTGCTTGTGCTCTATTTTTCATGCCTTCATCACCCATCAATTTCTCTATTCCCTTCACTATATCTTCTTTCTGAACCATCTGTGACAAATCATCAGAAATCATGTACCCAACTTTGAGATGGCAGACCACCAATTTGGCATCATAGTATTGGTCCCCTCTAATGGGCCAGGCCAAAATGGGGACCCCTCGACCAATGGCTTCCACAGTTGAATTCCATCCACAATGCGATAAAAATCCAGCCGTTGATGGGTGACTCAGAATCAGCAACTGTGGTGCCCATCCACGTATTATCAAACCCCTATTGCCGACTTTGCTATCCAAACCATGAGGAAAATAACCGACCTCCTCATCTTCTTCTGAACCGGGTTGTCCCTCTGGCCCTAGGAATGCACGTGGTGGACCGGACCTTCCTGAACCGGGTTGTATGACCCATATAAACGTTGTTGACGATGATTCCAACAATGCATCAGCTAAATGTGGGTACTCCTCCATGGTGGGACCCACCTCGGTACCAAAAGAAACGTACAGAACAGACCCACGTGGCTTTGAATCCAACCATTGGATCACCTCGTCTTCGGTAACATTTGACTTCCTGTTGTTGGTACGAAGTTCACGGTCGTGAAGAAGTGAACCTGCTGCTGCTGACTTCCAATACTGTTCGGGCAAGAGTGGGCCCACGCCCCAGACTGGTTTCCCAATCTGATCAGAGAGGTAGCGAATGAATGGACTTTCCAGATCGTCACACGTGTTGATTAACAAAGCGATGACACCCTCTACCTCCTCCACCCATGGTGGCTGGTTTCCTAGTTTTGGTGGACCCATTTTCTTTGGGCCACCGATGAATGGTCGTTGTTGTGGTGGTGGTGGTGGCGGCCCGCCTGGTGGTCCATGAGGGCGGCGCTTAAGATCGGAATAGGAAAGAGCCATGTCTTCGGGTAACCCGGGGAGTAAACGGGTCTCTCCGGGTTTTATTGAATCTAAGTCTATGTGGGATTTCCACGTGGCGCACTCCATGGCTGCAGAGCAAGCACCAGAGGTGAAGAAAGCAACAGTTGGGATGTGGAATTTAGCGAAGACTTCAGTGGACCAGCCCATCATGGTGTCGAGGATGGCACAAACGGGCTTGGGTCCGGGTCGGGTGGAGATGAGGTTTTGAAGCGCAAGGGCCATTTGTTCATGGTGTTTACGGTGTGGGTGCATGGGGTCAGAGGCAGAGGCAGGCTGTGGTTGTGGTGGTGGTGGTGGTGGAATAGAGGGTGGGATTTCGATGACTTGGATGTGAGGGTGTTGGCGGAGAGAGGAGGGGATGGAGGTGGAGAGATCGGAGGAGATGATGAAAGTGGATTGGAAGTCTCTAGAAGCTATGTGTTTGCATAGCTCCATGCATGGGAACAAATGGCCTTGCCCAAAAAATGGAACTACCCAAATCTCCCTTCTTGACATTTTTCACAATCTATCTTAATTGACTCGCTATGATCTAAGGCTTGGCTAAGAGGCAAATGAACCTTATAAAATATTTAGTTGAGAGACAGATTTCTTTTATAGAAAGAAAAAGAAAACTTAGTTAGGAAGGAAAAAAAGGAAGAAGAGCACAGTATTTGAATTTGTAGTGTTAGGAAATTAATGACTTTGGGAATATGGGTTTGCAATTGCAAAGCGACTGTTAGGTGATTGAAGAAGCTGCATAGTATAGTGTTAGGTGTGAGATAACAGAGCCGAGATGCTTCTTTTCTTGCTTATGTCGGTTGAAACCAATATGAGAATATCGGAGGCCAGATGCATCTTTTTTTTTTTTTTTTTGAAAGGGCCGAGATGCTTCTTTTCTCTTACGTCGGTTGAAACCAATACGTACACTACCATTCGTTAATCAAAAATGACTGGGGCCGGTAGGTTTGACTTTTATTCAAGTGTGGTAGAATTATGGGCGAAAATGGGTAATTACTCATAAAAATCTAACTATTCAGTTAGTTGGTCCGGTTTGTAAAGAAACTGGGATTTTAGCAACTCGACCTTCAAAGGCTCGATTTTGGGCTCTAAATCGAGTTTTTAAGGCTCGATTTTCATGGGTTGTTCGTGATCGATCTTGCAAATTTTTCAGGTGGCGTCTGAATGAAAATCGAGTCTCCGAGACTCGATTTACATATAAAAAAAAAAACAAAAACCACTACAACTTGTTCATCGGAGAAGAAGAAAAAAAAAAAACCCAGAATCCGGGGCCGACGACTGGGTCGTGTGGCGACCTGGTCGCGCGCGGCCCGGGTCGGCTTGAGCCGATCTCCATTCCTTCTTCTTCTTCTTCTCTTTCTTCTTTTTTTTTTCTTTCTTTCTGCGTTTTTTCCGCTGATTCTGCATTTGGGTTTGCATTTTGGGTTATTAATATTTTATTTTTGGGTTGGAAATCGAGTCTCGGAGACTCGATTTCCATTCAGACACCACCTGGAAAATTTGCCGGATCGGATGCGAACGACCTATAAAAATCGAGCCTTAAAAACTTGATTTAGAGCCCAAAATCGAGCCTTTGAGGCTCGAGTTGCTAATATCCAAATTTCTTTACAAACCGGGCCAACTAACTGAACAGTTAGATTTTTATGGGTAATTACCCATTTTCGCCGAATTATGTGGTAGAAGCACAACTCAATGTTGTAAGAGAAAAGTTTGTTCAGCCCAAGTAAATAGTCATGTAAGAACAGAACTAATTAAGAACTCGATTCGTGTACAAACATAATAGGATACGGCAAACACGTGTTCACATTCGGTCTTGGATTTCCCGTTTCAATGGGAAACGAGTCGGTTCCTGTTAAATATAAATCAAGCTAGTATTTGTTATGCTCACTTTATATATATATATATATATATAATAGCTTTTATCCATAAATCAATGCAACACTCTGGAAGGCTAGGCTCAGCTTGGTAGAGTTGTTAAACAACTTATTTTCAGTTTTTAAACAATATTACATACTTTTTCACATATTTTTTCACCCACATGTATTTCAAAAAACTACAAATAACATTACTCAAACTCCTCTACCAAACGGACCCTAGAAGTCTAGAACAATAGCATTGACATTGGAGGCCAAAATGGCTGAATACCACCGTTTTTGAAAATATTTTGCAATCTACTACTATTTTTGAAATATGTAAGGATATATTATTAATTGGAAACTTAAGTTTGGAGAACTCGAGTTTTTCATGGTGTAAGGATACGATTTGTAACGACTCGTAATAGTATTGGGTTTGCACGTAAAAAGGTCCAAACAATATCATTTGTAGAGCGTGGGTTTGAAAGGCTAGGCCTTGGTCACAAGACAGTGGGTTTTTCGTGGTGGGCATACGTAATTAAAATCGTGTGCGCCCTAGGAGTCTTTCTCCTGGAGGCGGGTTGGGAGGCTCGGTTCTTGGCCATTTTTCCCGACCTCTTTTCCCGGATAGCTTATTTTTCCTTTTATACTAGCCTGTATCCCTTATCCAACGTCCACATGTGGGGTTCGATTTTCTAGGACTGATACTTGTCCCATCAACCCATACCCAGAGTGGTTGGGGATGGTTGTAAAAAGCTCAAGAGTATGGCTCACGGTGCGAGTATTGAATGGCGATGAAGGGCAGCTTTCTCCGGTCGTTATACTTTCCAGCAGTATCCTTCTCTATTGACCTAGATATTTTAGATTTTTTCCAAGCTGCTCCTATATCGTTTTTGCCCTTCCTTTTAGTGAGACCTCGGACATGCCGAGGATCTGATCGTCCTCGGCTGCGCTCAAGACTATTTTGTATTCGTATTACCGAGCCTAGGCTATAACCTTCCTCGGCTCGGGCCTTGGGCCCCAATGAATAAATGGGCCAGGGCCACAAATTATTGGGCCCCACGCATGGTATTCGAGTTCCAAGAACTTGAATTCCATAAAAAATAGCACGACAAATTTGAAAGTTATTTTTTCAAAGAACTCGAGTTTACGGAACTCGAGTTATTCGACAAACTTGAGTTTCACAAACTCGAGTTTTAAAAATATGGTAAATTACTAAATATTTCACAAACAGTTGTAGATCTATACATATTTTTCCACAATGATATATGACATTTTGACCGACATTGGAGTGCTTTTTTTTTTTTTTTTTTAGAAACACACATTGGAGTACCTAATAACTTGCATTCCACCCTTCCCATTAAAAAAAAGTCACTAACGGCTAGTGAAGTTAAAATTTACTTTAAAGTCGTAATCAATCACTATATTTGATTGGCAAGACACACGTTTTAAAATGCATGTTAGTTTACACTTTAGAGCATCTTCATCGAAGATTTCAAAAAATTTAGCATTTACTATCTCAAAAACCTACTTTATCAATTTTAACGCCTCACTTTACAATACACCCAACATTAAAGATTTTATATTTTTTACCACTTCATTAAGATATTAATTTTTTATTCTCATTCACATCTCTTTCACTACCAACAAACCAACCGCCACCGCTAACACCCACCGCCACCACCACCCACGACCATGGCCACAACCACGCCCACCACCACTAACCACAACCTTAACCCCCAACCACCAAAAATAAAAATAAAAATAAAAACCCAAGGCACAAACCGCAGCCAAAACCCACCACCCCAACAACCCCGATCCGAACCCATCGACAAACCCACTAGTAGACCTATCACGCCAAACCAAAACCCACACGAACCAAAACCAGATCGATGAACCAAAACCCATCACACACATACAAATCTAGTAGATTGGTGACCCACGACCCATGATCCACGCCGAACCAAAACCACAGCAAAAAAAAAAAAAAACCTCCATCGGAGCACAACCCACAACCCAAAATCAAAACCAATCATTGGACCCACGATCCATAGCCATCGGCAACTCACAATCGTTGGAGTACAATCATTGGCGAACCACAAAGAGAGAAGAGAGAAGAAAGAAGTGAGAGAGGAAAGAGAAAGATAGAAGAGAGAAAGAGTCGTTGAGGTGAATAAAAAAAACTTTTTTTTTTTTTTTTTTACAATATAGCTACAGTATGATGTCAAAGATGAGATTGTACTGTAGCTGAATGTTACAAATTTTAAGATTTAGCATATTTAATGTAAAGGTGTTTTTATCATTTTAGCATTTTTAGCACCTTTAATAAGAATGCTCTTAAAGTATGTTAAATTTTGCTTTATGACCATCTCATGATCAATGACATGAATTAAATTGATGATTATTCTAAATATGTTGGAATGATTTTTCTGTTCATAAAAGCTAATAAAAATTAACCTTGGGCTCAATTTGGTGAGTATGAAAATCTTAGGGTATATTTAAAATCCCAAGGGATGTTTTTGCAACTAACCCAAATCTCAATGCCTTTCTAAATTTTGGCATGTTTTAAATGCAAAGCATTCACATTTGTGGTGCTAAAAAAAATAGCTTTTAGCATCTTACAACCCCCAAATTGCTATTTTATACCATCAAACCACAAAAATGGGGCATTACCTAAAAGGTTATTTTTAAAATATTTTACAACTCAGTTACATTAACATCTTATAAGTAGAATGTTATTGTATGTACCCAAAATCTCCCTAATGGACTGGGCTTAGGATTGGGCTCACAATTTATTTATAGTATGGATTTTGAGTTTCCTACCAAGGGTAGTTCCTTACCATGTGTACTAACTGCACCCTTCAGCCCTTATGAGTTTCTCTCCTCACCCCTTCAAACTTCACTTTATGGACAATGCTCTCTCTCTCTTTTACTCTCTGTTTTTCCTCCGGACCAACAACAACCCCTTCTCTTTGTTCACTTCCGCTATTTATAGCTTAAGGTTGGTGGAGTGTTCATGATTACATTCCGATCTCATTTGTGTGAGTGGGGTCCGATTTGATTATTCCTATCAAGGAATATGCCTCGTTGAAAACAGTAATGGTGGCATTGGGACTGGTTCCAGCCTCCAAAAGATTGCTCGGTAACAATACTCCCCAAGGCAATACCAAGTTGTTGAGATCATGGACTAACCCGAGTAAATGTATCCCCGACCAAGTCATACATGATCGGTATGGGCTTGACTATCATGCATCCAAAACGAAATAGACTCACCATTAGACTTGGGCTTGGTGATGTTCCTGGAGATTGTTCGGGCTAAGGCCCAAGGCCTAATGGACTCGGGATCATGTCCCGTACAATAACTATCTTGAGATGATATTTAAATATATATATATATATATATATATATATTTATTTATATATATTCTATCACCTCTTCTATTTTATTTTAATTCTTCCTCTCTTTTCTTCCTCTCTCATTATTGTCTCTCACCTCTTTTTAAATATATATATATATATATATATATTTTTTTTTTGTCTTTCACCTTTTTTGGGTTATATTATTTTATTGTATAGATATATTATTTTAACATGTTATATAGTAAAATAAAAATTAGGATGTTGAGTGTATTGTAAAGTGAGATGGTATAATAGATAAAATAGCTTTGGTAAAATAGAATATTTTTTGCAATTTTAGATGCTAATGCTGCTAAAAAGCTACTCTATCTATTTTAGAGTACCATTTTACAACTTACCTTACATCCCATTTCATATTTATCATATCACATAGTGTTTTGGCCATGTTCCACACAAATGAGTGAAGTTGTGTTATTGCCTCTCAAGAGAGGGTGGAGGTTCTACCGTTGTTATCATCCTAACTAGGTCAAGGATTTTACAATAGAGTCGTCATTTATTTTAATAGAGAAAATAAGAAACTAAAAGAATTGAAAAATATACATCATTGTTATTGATTAATTGAAATAGTACATCTCTTTGATAATAACCAAAAATTACATTGCTTTAACTCTTGATACAACGTTTTGATTTCTAGTTACAATCTATAAAGAGAAGATTACAAGGATAGTCTAATCTACTAACCTTTGATCTAAGTTCAGAGACTAGATTACAAGATTGGGAAGGTGTTAGGCACCCAACTTGCCTAGTGAAATCAATCTTCTAGACTGTGGTGGGCAATAATCATATCACATCATTCAAATAGTTTATATTATCCAAAACATGTGATTACAAAGTAAAAATCCAAGAGTATGATGAAACCCTATTCTAGGCATGCATAAATTGATATTGAAAGAGATGGTGAATATGTGTGATGTGTGACCCTAATCTAGAGAATGTGAGCATGTTATTTGAATTGAAAAACTATAATCTAAGAGCATGTGAACATGTTATTGAATTGAAAACCCCTAATTTATGCAAAGGTTATGAACATCCTAGATCCAACATGATAACAAACAAGAACATGTGAAAAACATGGAAACCAGGACATGTTTGATCTTATCTTTGTGGAAACAACTTATATTTCTAAGATGCCAAATAATATCCAATATACTGTAGCTAGGATGGTTACACTGCTGCTGGTTCTTTCTTGTGGCTAGAAGAACACCTGCTGCTATTCTCCATAGCATCATTTTGTGCCTCTGGTGAATTTCCAACCACCACAATTTCCTCCATAAATTACTTCCATCAACAAGACTTCTTTGCATATCCAGCAAAAAAAAAAGAGGAATTATTTGCATATGATAAACCTGGTGGTAGGAAGACCTAATGCAGCATGCATCTTGCATGTTTCCAACCCATGTTTTTCTCTCAATGAGAGGTTGGAGGCAAGATAATTTTTTGAATAACATCTATGGATTGCTTTTACAATAGCTGGTGCAGCTTGTTAACATCCTAGTTCTTCCAATTGCATCAATTAGGTATGCGACCTCCAAATCTTGTTGAGGTGTAATCCATCCCTTGGTTTTGGCTTGAAGTAATCCAACAAAGGCACCCATGTGAAGAAACATTAAATTAGAAATTATCCGAACAGAGATTCTGCAGATGATTAATCATGTGACTTGAGAGAAGGAAGAGAGTAATTGAAAGATTTGAGATGATTTTTTTTTTTTTTTTTTTTTTTTGCTTCTTATTCTTGTTAATTTTGATACACGAGTACAAAGTTTTATATAGAGGTTAATATTCTACACATGGTTAAAGACACATAAACTAGCTCTATAATAACTTGTAACTGATTAGTAACTGACTGTAACCTTAACTAAACAATAACTGAAGTTTTATCAATTTGAGCTGAGTTGGAAGGTGCTCAGTTGGACAAGGTGGGCTGAGCTGGAATGCTATTAGGAGCTGGAGCTTTATGTTTATAATTGCTAGCTTTGGACTGAAAGTGAATGTGCATGCTATCATCCCCCCCTCAAACTAATGGCCACGAGGGAAATGAGTTTGGCACGAAGATGAAGGAGCTGAGAGGTAGAATGGCCTTGTTTGGAGAATATCTACCAATTGATCTGAACTAAAGATAAATGTAACTTCAAGGTCCTTGTGAATAAATTTCTCACAAACAAAATGTTAATCCACTTCTACGTGCTTCGTACGAGCATGAAAGACTGGGTTGAAAGCTAAAGCAAGGGCTGTGACAATTATTGCACCAAAGGCAAGGCAGATGAGGGATAAAAAAGCTCAAATTCCTTAAGTAGCATGCAAAGTCAGCATAACTCAGTAGTAGAGGCTAGGGAACAATACTCTGCTGAGGTTGAGGAGCAGGGGACCATAGATTTCTTTTTGGAAAACCATGTAACGAGATTAGAGCCCAAGACGACAATAGAATCAAAAGTTAAACGACGATCATAGATCACCTAACCCAATCCACATCAATGAAGGTAGATAGGTGAAGAGGACCAGGATTAATGAGGATGCCAAGATCAAGGGAACCTTGAGGTAATCAAAAAATTATATTTGGCTACAATGGAATGAAACATAAGGGACTGCATGAATTAACAAACTTAGTTAACAGCAAAGACAATATCTGTCTAGTGAAGGTTAATTATTGAAGAGTTCCAATGAGAAGATGATAGGATGCAGGATCAGATAAGGGAGAGCCATTTGATTTGTTAGGTCAGTGGAGGGAATGCAGGGTTTATTGCAAGGTTTAGAATGAGACATGTTTTGTTGAATAAAAAGGTTATTGGCATATTTTGATTGATGACCAAACAGACCATAAGTATGGTGGGTTTGGAGACCAAGGAAGGAATGAAGTGGACTAAGGTCCTTAAGCTCAAAGATAAACCCCAAGTTCTGAATTAAGGAAGTGAGGTAGGATGAATCATTGCTTGTAAGAATGATATCATCAACGTAAAGGAGTAGTAAGAAAATTGAAGAGTAGTGATGATAGATCATAAGAGAAGGATTTGCACTTAAGGCATGAATGCCCAAGTGTAAAAGATAAGAGTAGCCTGTTTGAAACCATAGAGACTTGTGCAATCGAAAAAACTTGATATGGGTGAGTAGAATCCACAAAACCAGTGAGTTGTGTCACAGACTTCTTCCTTTAGAATGCATTGTAAGAAAGCATTCTTGACATCTAATTGGTGAAGAGACCATTTGAATTGGAATACAATAGAGAGAATGAACCAAATTGTGGTAGGTTTAATTACAAGACTAAAGGTCTCGAGTCATGACTCTCATCCAAATCAAGGTCTTGTTGTTGATGAAAGCCTTTAGCCACCAATCTGGCTTTGTATCGACCTCTGTTTCCATCAAGGTGACGTTTGAGTTTGACGAAAGCCTTTAGCCACTGCATGAGTTAACAATTGGTAGATGGATTGAGACATATGAATCCTTTTGAGCATGGGCAAAACCAAGAAAGACACAAGCCTCATTTAGTAATCTGCAATATGAACTTGTTAGGATCAAAGAATTCTAGGTACTCCATTTATACTGTCATTTGAAACAAGCCTCATTTCTCAAACGGGATCGCAGTTGATTAGAAAAAGCATCTTTCATCGCACATCATTTAGTAATACTACTGAATTAATAAAATATCATGTAAGGAACTTAAAAATTATAAGAAATATCAGTATCTAACGATATTGTTTTTCTTCATATGTTAATATCAAAATATCACTAATACATTTGGTATTTACATTTAAAAGCCATTGAGCAATACCAGCTTCTGTTCTCCTAGATTTTCTGCCCATGCTCTCTCATAAATAATACACAGAAGAATGATGTAGCTGGAGGGTGATTTGATCCTCTTGGAAAACACCCTGTACAAGTAGTCCAAGCACTCTGTGCCCCCATATCTTGCAGCGACCAAGATGTTCAATTCAAATTAAAATTGAATGCTTAAATTAACTTAGCTGAGAAAAGAAGAAACATGACTGCTAAAACTTGCATATGTCAGTCTGCATGGTGTACCTTAGCTTTTGTCTCAATAACTAGATATTAATTGAAAAGACTTGCTGAGTTCAAAAAACTGCACATAAATCAAAAGATTGAAATGAATGAATATTCAGTTGGATCAGGAAAACACATGTACAACACACCTCCAAGACAAAACATGCAGACAGAAAGTTCATTATTCAGGAGCTAATGGAGATAAATTTAAGGGACAATAGAAAAATGTCATAGTACCATAGAGTGACCCAAATACTAAGAAAATTACCAAACGGGAAATTTATTTCAAGACACTGGCCAGTAGATTGCTCCACAAAATTTTATCTAAGAAACCTATGAAATCAAAGCATTTGATCATGAAGCTTAGAAACACACATAAATAAAAGATGGTATGTGATCTTCAAGAAAATTCCTTCCCTGACTGTGCAGCTGCAGCTAGTGTTTTCATATTGATATGGGCAAAACTTAGATACAATGCCTTAGCTATTGTTCCTTAGGAACCCCTTTTAAAATTCACCCACCTATCTATTTAAATAATAGATATAGCAGAGCGTTAACACCGTCTAGTTCTTTTCTTCTCTTAAGAAAATAAAACTCATTTAGAAAAACCACATAGCCCCAATGTCTTCCAACTTCTCACTATCAATCTTCTCATACTTCTTTTGGAGAATCACAACCCAGAGGAGTGACGAAGTCCACTGTCCAGTGTGAGGCAGTGGACAAGTATCTGTGTATGAATCATGTTGAAGTCCTAGAAGAAAAATCTCCTTGACATTGCTATAAAACCCATTGAATCATTTGTCTTAAACTCATATTCTTCTTCATCGTTGCTTTAGGAAATGGTGGCATAAGGATCGGGGTATATAATACGAATTTTCCTCATAGATTTTTTCTTCAATTGCGGTCAGGCATGTTGAGTCAAACCCCCCTAAAAATCCCAAAGGAAATGAATTAAAATCTGAAAACAGGAACCCTAAAACCCAGATTGAGAAAAACAACAATGTTTCCTTTGATTAGTCCCTGAGTACTAACTACAAAAAATGTCCAGCACCAAAAAAGAAATATTTTTGTTGTTTCGCCGACTTCAGGTAAAGCTGTCAACTCTTTCACAGTCTCTTGCATCCAGAAATCAATTAAACACGACGGTTCATTTCCTTTCTTCATGTTCACTTTGCTCTGGTTTGCATAAACAGCATGTGTTTTGAATAAACATTAATGCTGAGTCTCGCATTTTGAAATGTGGAGCTTCATGAGCCCAACATTGAAGAGATTGTAATCAACTTTAAAGTTTAAAACTCTTGTGTGCCCAACAAATCCAGCCTGCAAAGTTTCTAGATTCATTTCACAAGCCAGAACTTTGAGAAAAATCAGCTTTGGGTGGGGTCTGTGGTGAAAGTTGTTCCCATTTCTTGAGATTGATTTAGAAGTGTGAGATTGGGGATTTTGGGTGAGAACTGAGAAATTGGAAGAGGATGGGATTCAAAGATTTTCTAAATGGGTTTTAATGTCTAACAAAAAAAAGAAAGAAAGAACCATATGGTGTTAAATGGCTGTTAGCTTTTTTATTTAAGTAGACAGGTGGCTAAAATTTAAAAGAGGAACCTAAAGAACAGAAACTAAGATACTATATATAAGTTTTGTCCTATTAATATTAGTAATTTTTAAGAAGTTATTTTCTGTTAAATTGACAGGTCAAACATATAAAAGGAGCATGGAATTTCTTGACTACTAATGTATAATAAACTGAACTTGCTCAAAGAATAGGTTGTACCAGACGTCTCAAGCTGAGATTAGAATATCCAAGGCAACTTCCTTGAGGGATGGCATAACTTCCTGCTGATGTAGACATATATATTTACTCCCCACTTTTCTTAGGACCTTCCAGGGACCAGGGTAGCACCTAAAGAAACATTTTAAAAAATAAAATAAAATAGAAAGTAATGTTCAATGCAGCAGTAAAATAGTACTACCCACAATTTTTTTTTTTTTTTTAAAGTGTTGAAAGCACTAAAAATAGCAAATTTTTTTCTTGACAAGTAAAAGAAAATAGAAATTCTACTATATAAAACCATGTAATTTGCAGTGATTGGCATTACAAGACCTGAAAAGGATTCCTCCATTGCGTCCCTTGAAATTGTGAATGTAATATACAGTCTCCATCATAGGCAGGAGGGTCTTGGAAAGTTTGGCCAGCTTCGGGTAGAAGAAAGATGGATAATCTTAATTCATTCAAGGACATTGTTATGTGAGTAGATCTTAAATCACAATTTAATACTGCAGATGCTAACAAAAAGTCTACATCATGGGCACTGGGCACAAGGTTTGGAAGTTTGGCCAGCTCAGGACAAAGCAATTAATTCTTCGAGAACAATTGTTGTCTGAGTAGAGTAAAAGGCACTACAGAATCCAGCAGGTGGACCAACTTGCTTCTTATAATTCATTTGCAAGTTGAAACACTATACAACTTAATCAACTCTTCATTATGAATCTTTTTATATTTTGGGACAAATCACCAATAAGTTCCAGTGGGCACAACTATGTGAATTTTCAACCAAAAGGAAAATCTTTATTTTTCACTTCCAAGTGGTGCTTTTGAAGAGGAATGGAAGAATGCCAATCATGGACAATTAGTGAATTGAGTGCTTATTACTTTAGTAAAATCCAATATAATGGTGTGTATCGAGAAACTTTTACCTAGCACCTAACTTGAGCAAATAACTGAGTACTCTAAATTCAAGATCAAGTATATAAAAAAGAAAAAGTAAATTTGACGTAGGATACATCCAGATCTTATACGGTCAAGTTCTCCATTAAAAATAATCAGTTTTCTGGCTGTGTTCTCAACAGCTTCTTTGTACAGCTCTTCTACCACAAGCATTTCTGAAATGCAAGAGAATACCAGACATAAAAATTCTGGGGTGATATAAAAAAGTTGGGATATTTGAAGCTACCATTGACATTGAAATATGGATAGGCAACCAAGAACAGTTCATCCTCTGGCTTCACTCGATCTGCCATTTTCACCTTTTCGGAAAAACCAAAATCCTCAAAAAATGATGGCTTCGTCAAATAGTCCAACTTAAAGGAGGCTCCTTCAAAGGCTGATTGTCTTGCAAATTGAACTTCACTGGCCTCCGGGAAGAACTGAAAATTTTTATGTAAAGGTTTGTATAAATAAATTAGCTGTTAGAATTAAATACAGCTAATGAGACATAACAATATTGTGAAGTAGCATTTCAAGGATTCAAACCAATAACAGTTAAAGAAAAATAAATCAACAAGCACACATGCAGAACGCAAGAATTTATTTAGTTCAGCAATATGCCTATGTCCAAGGGTGGCAAAGAGGAGAAAGTCACCAAGAAATAGTAAGATTACAAATATGGCACGAGAACTCTTTCAAGAAATTCATAAGCCCATATATACCCAAAGACTTTCACAAAAGCACACTAACAAAGAAACCTAGGTGCCGCAGTTTGAAACTCTTTCCCACACAGCTTACAAGAGACAAAGTATATTCAGAGGAAGCCATCCAAAGTCAACTAGGGTTAACAGAGAAATAAAGCCTTATTTGGTCACAGCTCTTTACTGATGCACAAAAGAAGGTTAGCATTTAATGGGATTTTAGCCCGTGTTACTAGTATGGTGCTTATGATGCATCTTAAATTAAAGTCACATATTATAAACTATGAAATAATAAAATGATAATAAATTTAGATAACAGACAAAAGCAAAAGAGAATTTTTAATAAGACAAAAGATTGCAACTAGTGTAAGTAACTATTAATCAATAAGGCCAACCTTATAAATAAATAAAATGCCTTGAAACCAATTGTCCAATCAAACTTTTGGCCCTTTCCATGGCTAAACCCCATCTGCAATGATGCTACTCCCCAGTCTTAATTTGACATTTGCAATCCTAAGGGTTGATCTTTAGGAAAAATATATAACAGCAATGTTTCCCTCTTCTCTTATTTATTTCTTTTGTTTCCTATATTTTCATCATTCCTATACTGAAAGAGATCCAAAAAACTATTTTGGAATTCTTAAGGAAAAATGTAGATTCAATAATATATATCATTTTATTAAAGTTAGCCAGTCACTAAATGTTGAATCAGATGCAATTAATAAAAATTTTGACCAATTTAACATAAAAAAAAAAAAAAAAAAAAAAACTGTGGCAAAGAAATAGAGGAGGGAAAAAAAAGAGCAGAAAAAAGGAGGAAAAAGACCCCAATATGAGCTTCCAGTAAACTAATTAATTAACAGTACCATTTGATAGCATATCTCCAAAAGTTAAAAACATTTTAAGTTGGTTTCCCAATAACTATTCAATGTTTGTGTAAAGATTCCATGTATCATCTTTGTCACTACCATGATCCCAAAAGGTAGCAACTGCACCAAAAACTGTCATACCGCTCTTTTAGCACTTGATCTGTTGTCAAAGCTTTCAAATCCCAAAACATATTCTTGGTAACTTTACCAAATTACTTGCACGTACAATCTTTTTCATTTTTCTTTCTCTTTTGGGTTGCAGAACAATGTTAGAAGTATCACTTCCCACACAAAACCATACCTATGGAGCCCCTCACAAAGGAAATGTCTGTAGCAACGCAATGGACATGGAAGCTCTCAATGTCTCATCCTCTCCTAATTCCACAGTATTACATAGAACTGAAAAATATTTCAACATGAAATTCTATTGCTGCCAATTTCAAAGAAGACTATGAGAGAACTAAGATGGGACAAATTTAACTCACATCCAAACCTCTACACATCTAATGGTGATGTTGAAACAAGTTGACAAAAATAAGAAAAGAAAAATATCCTTTCACACTAGTTTACATCTAGGAAGCACAAACACTTCATTTAGAGTGTCGTACACATGTCGTACTTGTGTCATACTGGTTGTTTCATGTTATAATTTTTCATAAATTGCTTGTGTCACCGTGTCGTATCCATACCTGTGTCTGTGTCCGTGATTCATTTCATTGGTTTACATTCATTATTTCACACACATGCATAATTGATGTGAGAATGTCCACATTTTAATATATAAAAGTGGATGTGCAATAACCAATGTGAAAAAATTGACATGAGAGAATAAAAGCCCAACAAGAAAATGGCTAGAATATGAAATGTTGTTGTGACTGTCACACAGGAATAAAATATACTAGTTAATTAAGATCATATGTTGAAGCATCCATAATTACTGCCATTTCACAAACCCCCTTGCATCTGCAAGCTTTGCCATAGATTGGTCTAGTATCAATAAAAACAGTCCAACTAACCGAGGATATGAGTCAAATAAACTATGCAGAGAACATTACAGTTGGATTTCATTGATGCACAATTCTTGAGACAACATTTAGATAAAGCTACAGAATATACTTCGTTTACAGTTAGATTTAGATCTTTATCATATCTATAGTCATTAGTTTACTCCTTATCGTTCCTCAATTTATATAATTACTTACTTGTTAATATAAAAACTGCGATAGAATCCATCATAAATAAGTTCAAAAACACTATAATTCATGTCAGAAGTAATTAACAGATCAGAGAATATATAATTTTCAATTACATATCATTTTACAATATGAAAAGTAGTCTCTTTATCAGTTATGGGAAGCATACATAGCTTTTGAAATATTGATCAATGAGTTCAAACAGAAGACACAGAGCTGTTCAAAGAAAATAGCATCTTCTCTAATATGTAATTGAAAGGATTCTAAGGTCCGGTTTAATGACTCCCATATCATGTACTTATTTTCAGAATAATGTGAAGCATTGATTCACCACAAATGACAAAGTAGAGAGTACTGATCTAAACGAAGAAGCTTACGATTCTGGTGCGTGTGGCTTTCTCTGGATTTATGAAGCTGTCACAAAATTCACGAATCAATTGCATACTTCCAGTCATTTCTATTCCTCCTTCCCCATCACCTGACATATACGAGTTACATAGAGTTATTGGCAATATAGGATGATGGAAATATATGAGTTACATAGAGTTATAGGCAATATATGAGTTATATATGTGTATATATATATATATATATATATATATATATATATATATATAAAACACAAGGCAATTGGAGAGAACCTGGTACAGATTCAAGTCCGGCAGTTGGAAATTCAATCTCCTGTAATAGATACTTTTTTGGTCACAACCCACAATTGACCTTGTAGCTTTCATTTTTCAGTCAAATGGAAATTACCCAGTACTAACTCACCATCAACTGTCTGTTATCCTTTAAAGCCAATTCAGTTGCTTTTCTGGCCTGTCCATTGTTAAATAGCCCAAAAAGATAAAATTTTAGTAATGCAATAGCAACTAAGGAAAGATGATTCATTCAAACAAATCCTAATCAATTAATTGAAGATTCCAAGAGGTTCCATTTGAGTTTTCATTGTACTTCCATTTTTCATCTAAGTTTGATTCATCCATTATCATCAAGTGCTACTTGGTTAAATTTATAGGTAGAATTGGCACATCATCATTCATCTCCCACCTCATATTAAAAGGAAACTATTTGATCCACAACAAAGTTTTTCCTGAAACACCAATCTTCAAAAATAAAAATAAAAATTCCCTCCCTCGTATACAACTATTCATGATGAAAAAGAAGCCTGATACTACGTACAGCTAAAATACGATCAAATGGGTACATGCAAAAATGCAACACAACGACAAAAACAACAAATATACACCCAAATTTGAAACTTGAACCAAAAAGCTTATTTTTATTATTATTATTATTATCACACACCAAAAGTTATGAATAACTTCAAAAGAAGCTTACTTGTTGAAGAAGCTCAAAATAATCACTAGGGAATGGCACATCAACGTCAACTGAGGCACTGCTATCCCCAGAAACCGAGTTAGTGACTAGTCTGAGTCCGAGACTATTAGTTTTAGACGCAGTGACTCTTTGAAGACCAATTTGCCCATCATTGTTTATTCCGCACGTACTTACATTTGGATTTGGTGGTGGAAGAGAAGGAAAAGCAATCGGAACCTTGGAAACAAATGCAGTTGTGGTTACGGATAACATTTTTTAACCTCTGTTATGTGTGACGCACGAGCCACAGAGTGGGGTAGTACGCTTATAAATGCCTTGAACACTATTTGTTCCAAGATCGTGTGATAAAACGAAATGAAATATAACGCTAAATTTGTTTCCGCAATTTTTAGAAAATTCTTAAAAATATTTTTTATAAAACTATCTTATTTTTCTACGTTGGACTGCAACTTTAAATAAGTTAAAAAACAGTCTTTTAACTTCTCTTATTTAACTTTTTATGAGATAAAATTGTTTTCTAAAAAAATTTAATGGAAAATAATTTCTAAAAATAAATCATACTTTTTTTGTTAATCAAAAATAGTTTTCCTTTAACTCGTTTTTTCTTATACTACCAAACAGTGAAAAACATGAAAAATTATTTTTACACAAAATTTTCCATTGAAACAAATAAAGCGTAAATAAATAAAACTAACTTCATCACACATAAAGGAAATTTTAAGTGAAAAAAATAAAACTATTTTTTTTTGAGTTTAATATAATTTTTCTATTTGAATTTATCTATTATTAATGAGATTACACATAAAGGAAATTTTAAGAAACTAAAATTTAGAATTTGAAAATGAGTAAACTACTGGGTTTAGTGTATGCTAGTTTTTAGGAAAAAATATATTAAACGTGCGTGAGATATATCTATACTACAGTTTAAGGAGCTTCCTCCGTTTTTCTATCTATACTACGTAGTATGTACTATTTAAGAGGCTTCTCCTGTTTGAGATCCTCATTTTTTTTTTTTTTTTTTGGTTTAAAAATGTCTCTATATCCCTATGTTTGAGTAGAGATAAAATTAAAGGACAATCCGGTAAAAATACAACTCTAACTTCTACTAAAATATTGCCTAAAAAATATGATCACTCTCTTCTTGATTTTCAAATTGCTTTATCCACTTACTAGCCTTTAAACACACACTCACAAGTATGCTCAGAGGCTCTTCTATTTTTTGGGTAAAGATTAATAATTTGAATCTATTATAATTTGAGATTACTACATTTTCTAATCATAAAATACCTAAAAGTGTGATGAGTGTTATGCATTTGTGGATGAAATATTTTTTTCATCACACCTCTAGGTATTTTATGATTAGAAAATATAATAATCTTAAATTATAATGGATTCAAATTATTAACCTTTGTCGGGGGCGAAAAAGTTTTTTCTTTTGACAAATGAAATTTGTTTTGGGTTGGGGGCCTAAACTGAAACTCGACAATGGGCTTGAGGCACGGCCCAAAGGCTATCGGTGAAGATCCAAAGAATTCACTTTATTTTATACCTTGGGCTTAGGTTGAGACCGACAAGAATGGCTCATAAACAATTCCTACAGCAGACACGTCAACATGATTAAAAAGCATACCGCAATAAATAGCCCAGAAGTAAAATATTTCTATAGTAAAATAGCTTAGTGGTAAAATGTCCCAAAGATAAAAGAAAGTAAGACAAAACAAAATAAACCTCCAACTATTAGCTATTTCACAGATTAAGAAAAGTATCCATATTTTCAAACTCATAATCCATTGGCTCTAGAGAAAAGTCTTCTAACACAATAATATGAGGGAAAAATTCTATAGTGTGATTACATCATAACCTTGAGTAGTAAATGAGTAAATGAATATTATGAGCTCCATTATAATAAATAATGAGGAAAACTTAATGTGAGATGAAGGGAGAGAGAGAGAGATTCCAGCTAGCACAACAAGATCATTATGGTGCCAAGGTATGCTCATGGATCTAGTATGAGTAGTGAGTAATGAGGGACATCTCGGGTAGTATGAGTAGTGAGAGAGAATGTTTAGTGAAACTGTTGGGACTTTTTCTTTGGGACGGGTAAAGCTTATAAGTAGAGAAGTGAGAGGTGTTTGTGAGCTATAGGCTTAAGAGCTCGGTTTCTAAGTTTAAAACTAAGAAGTCGAGACTCGAGTAACCTCACTAAGAGCTTTTAAAGAATTAAGGAAAAGAGAGTAGGGAAGTTTTTCACAAAGTTCTTCCCTATTTTTGTGTTTCTTCTTCCGTCCCTCCTCCGAAGTGTTGGTGGAGAGTTTCTATTTATAGTTGAGTTTTAGGGGGTGATTAGCAAATAATCTCTGCTAAATCAGCCTCGATCTTCAGAAGATTTTTAGAGAATCGTTCCTAGGATTTGGACCAAGAATGGTAAGCTCAGCTTTTAGAATGTTCTTCTTGTTTTTGGTAATAATAGCTGGGGTTTCGACTTGGTATTAAATGCTGATTTGTCCTCGCCTAATGGGATTAAGGCATATATTAGGCTAATGATCTTGATTTTGTTGCTACTAGAATCGGATCTCCTAGGGAAGATTCTATCACCCCGAGCTAGGTGTCAATCTTGGAGCCCTATGCTGGGAACTCTGTTGGGATCCCTTTGGTGCCCTCCAAACCACATTTCCCTAAGTTTCCCCATTTGGGTTTATGTGCTTGGTCCATGAATCAGAAAATACATGTTTTTTGCATATAATGAACTGATTTCAAGTTGTTCCAAAAGCTTTCATGGCCTGGTTATGGCTGCCCTTGGTCTTTGACCGAATGGGTTGGAGAAGGAAGGAGATACAACCGGTGAAGTTTCCCAGTTTTTTGTCATCTCACCTTAACTTTATGTCACATGAGAAATGATGAAAATGAACTTGGCAAGGAAGAGTTTAACCCCTACTAAACACATGTCCCTCTTCTGATCCGATTGGACAAGCTGGAACTGATGGTGATGGGCTCAGTTTGTCAAGGTTGTCTTGAGACTTAATCGGTCACTCATGTGAGCTTCGATTCTTTGGGATTTATATATGAGTTGGGCTGGCTCACCTGGGCTTTGTAGTTGAGCTTATTTAGGCTTGGTCATCCCTACAAAAATGAATGGTTTTGTCATAGGTAATATATATGAACTTTTGTAATTAGTTGATTGTGGAAAAAATAAGCATAGTTCCCGTACAATTTGTGAAAGAAATATTTTTGAGAGATGAGTAATCTATATTTCCCATGAGTTAGGGACTTTAGTATATATTTTTCCAAGAAATAGTTTTGGGCTTTGAGTATAATGTAATTGTTTTTGCCAAAATAATATTTTGGGCTTTTATAAATAATTGCCAAAATAGATTTGGGCTTTGTAAAATAGTGTCAAAATAATATTTGGGTTTTATAAAATAGGTGCCAAATTAGTATTTGGGCTTTGTAAAATAGGTGCCAAAATAATATTTGGACTTTATAAAATAGGTGCCAAATTAGTATTTGTGCTTTGTAAACTAGTGCCAAAATAATATTTGGGCTTTGTAAAATAGTGCCAAAATAATATTTGAGTTTTGTAAAATAGTGCTTAAATAGCATTTGGGCTTTGTAAAAATATTGTCGTGTAGCAACGGGTTTTAAGAGGTGTCGTGTGGACAAGTTTTAGAGGCGCTATGTAGCAACGGGCTTTTAGAGGTGCCGTGTAGCAAAGAGGGCTTTTAGAGGTCTTTGTCTGACAATGGGCTTTGGAGATGTCGTGTAGCAACGGGTTTTTAGAGGTGTCGTGTAGCAAAGGGCTTTAAAGGTGACGTGTAGCAACGGGCTTTTACAGGTGCCGTGTAGCAACGGGCTTTTAACAGGTGTCATGTAGTAATGGGCTTTATGAAAGAGTTTTGTTGGGCCTTTTGGATTTTTCCCACAAGATAAATGATTTTGGGCTTTTTTGTGGAGATAGTATAATTTTGCAGTCCAATTTTGGTAACAATATGATAGGTATTTTTGTGAAAACCCAAGTTGGATAATATGTGGATAATATGTGTGAGAGGGCCTAAGATAATTTATGAGGCTTATATATGGAATATTTGTGGAAAATATTTATGTGGGCTCAAAATAGTTTATGGGCTTGTGTGGGTATATATTTTTGTGAGTGGACTAATGAAATTAGGGCCCAAAAATTTGTACCTCAACAACCTTTACTTAAAAAATAGAAGAGCCTCTGAGTATGCACGTGAGCGCATGCTCAGAGGCTAGTTCTTTTTAATAGGGGTAAATTTGGAACTGATTAAGTTTGAAATGAAAGTAATTGGAGTTTATTAATATTAACTAGCTTGTAACCCCATGCATATGCATTGATATACTTAAAATATATATATTAAAATGCATAATATAATTCTTATGTATATAATTTAAATATTATTGATAGTTATTCTTATATTTTTTAACTCTTTAAAAAGTCTTGTAAGAATATTATTAGATAGAAAGTGTAAATTACCCATATTTTTTAAATTTTTTATGTTCATTAATCCTAAAATTTTTGGTTTTTGTATGGTACTTTACTTTCAAGAAATTAAGTATTGGGTAATTTTTTTTTTTTCATTTTTTTTTCTTTTGTAAATTTTATATTATTAAGTGGATTATAAATATTTAAGAAAGTAATTAGTATTTAGATTGTGGATAGTGGAGTTATTTATCTTTATCTTTTTTTTTTCCCTTTTTGTATGGTGTTTTACTTTCAATAAATCAAGTACTGGGTAAATTTTTTTTTTTCACTTTTTTTTTTCTTTTGTAAATTTTATATTATTAAGTGGATTATAAATATTTAAGATAGTTATTAGTATTTAGATTGTGGATTGTGGAGTGATTAATCTTTTTTTTTTCTTTTTGTATGGTGCTTTACTTTTAAGAAATCAAGTATTGGATAGTTTTTTTTCACTTTTTTTTTTCTTTTGTAAATTTTATATTATTAAGTAGATTATAAATATTTAAGATAGTAATTAGTATTTAGAGTATAAACTGTTGAGTGGTTTATCTTTTTCTTTTTGTATGGTATGTTACTTTCAATAAATCAAGTCTTGGGTAATTTTTTTCTTTTGTAAATTTTTTTCATTTATTCATTTCTAGCAACTATATTTTTCAAATTCTCAACCACTATATTTTTAAATCTCCCAAGGTTATCACTTTTGGTAACATTTTAATTTGAAATTTATCAAATCTATATAATTTGGAATGAAATTATTCATTACTTTTTCCCTAAAAATTCATTAATTTTTTTGCCTAGTTTTATTTTTTTAGGTTATGATTATTATTCATTAACTTATCATTATCCCTTTCTAATTTTTCTTTTAAAACCTATCAAATTTTAATTTAAGGGATTATTATTACTATTTATTAGAAAATATCTCAGATCAATTTGAATCCATTATAATTTGGGATTACTACATTTTTAATCATAAAATACCTCCGCGTGCTCGGAGGTCTGTTCTATTTTTTGGTAAAAGTTAATAATTTGAATCCATTAAAATTTGGGATTACTACATTTTCTAATCATAAAATATCTAGGGGTGTGATGAGTGTTATGCATTTGTGGATGAAATATTTTTTTCATCACACCCCTAGGTATTTTATGATTAGGAAATGTACTAATCCCAAATTATAATGAATTCAAATTATTAATTTTTACTCAAAAAATAGAAGAGCATTTGAGCACGCGCTCACACATGTACTCAAAGGCTAGTAGAAAGTAAAGATTACAACTTAGTGATATTGTTATTGGGGAATGGGGACTTAAGTTGGGTACAAAATAAGGAGTCTACAACTTCTTTCTTTTAAATTCCTCTAATTTGGAATAATAAAAAGAATAGGTTTTTTTTAGAAACAAAAAAAAAAAAAAAGGAAAAAAGAAGAAGAAGAGAGGTTTAAGAGTAAAAATTTATTTTATAATACATTCTTATGAGACATCACTCTTATAACATGCTTAAGTCATATTGTGAGAGAAAGATCATGATAAAAGACTGTTTGATGAGATACATTTTCAATAGTAAAGGTAAAATATCCTTTGCAAAGCCCTCCTCCCCTTCCACTATAAAACAACAAAACAAGGTTCATTAAAGCCTCTATATTGAATTCTATTTTTTTGATTTTTGGGTTTTGTTTTATTTATTTATTATTTTTGAGAAGATTTTAATAAGACTTAAAGAGTTAAATAAATAAATAAATAAATAAAAGGGAGAAAAAGGTGAAAGAATGAAGAACAGTTCACAGTATCTTAAATTAACTAAAAAAAATACACTTTTAAATACTGTATAATAAGCCATCACAGGTATAATAAAACAGACAAAAATCCCATCAAAAAAAAAAAAAAAAAAAAGATAAAAATCCCTCTGGACTCACTCTGGTCTCAGAAGCACAGCTCACCGGATAAATGGTCCGGTGGTCGGCACTTTAACTCAACTCCCAAAAAAAGTCATTATATATTCATTGAATTTGCTTTAGCGGAGAAGTAAAGTGTTGATGGATTCGCAGGAGGCGGAGGTGGAGGTGGAGGTGGGAAGGACGAAAAGGAGGGGAGTAGCCTCTGCGGTGCTGCGATGCACTCTGGGCCTTGTCTTTCTTTTCATCCTTATTTTCTTTGCCCTTTGGTTTTACGTTGCTTTATCTTCATCTTCATCTTCAACTGATAGTGATAGTACAATTTCCCTGCCCTCCCGGTGCAAGATTGTATCCAGCAGTGAGTATTTATTATTATTATTATTATTTTTTTTTTGGGTTATATGATTTGGAAATTTATTCTAAGCAATATTGAATATATTGAAGGTGTGGATCTTAGGTCGTCTCAGGTGTGTGAACTTGGACTGTTAAATTATAAAGCCAAGAATGTGTTTTACCCATTTCATACCAATAAATTTCGCTGTCGCTATGATTACTATTGGGCTTCAGTTTTTAAGGTATCTATCTATCTATCTGTCTATATTGTTTTTATTAATTATCAGTACTAACTCGTCTTACTGAGATGTTCCATTGTCCTATTCCTATACTGGTGTTTATTGTTTGTTTTGAAATAAAAACCACTTCCTTTGAAAACCAAGTGCTGCTTTAGTTTAGTGTTTGAGCTATCAATTATACATACATACATACCCTTTACTTTGTTCTATCAAGTGGAGGACATCTTGTTTGAGCTAGAGCTCATCGGTGGCGCGTATAATATATATGTACATGCATTTGAAAATATGTATGAATTTGTATATTTATGTATTTAGGTAGCTACGTTGCTCAGTATCAAAATTTCTTTGTAACAATTTTAGGTGGAGTACAAAGATCATTCTTCAGGACAGACGCAGCTTGCGTTTGCTGAAGCTCCAAATGAAGCCCTTCCTCTTAATTGCAGGCCTAACTTTGGTGCTGCATGGTTGACCAAAGATAAATTTAAGGTAGGGGGTTGCAAAGCTTTGTGTATCTACGTTTAAGCCATCTTTATTTTTTCATTTTTTTTTTCTCTTGGATTAGTTGATAATTATACACTTGTGAACTTGCTTTTAGGTGAATAGAACGTATGATTGCTGGTACCAATCAGGCATTTCCAAAGTGAGCTTATATCACGATGGTTTTTTCAGTTGCCAAGCAAAAGATCCATCTACCATTGAGATGATTAGACGATATTCCATCCTGTAAGTAGATTCCCTAAAATTCCCCCAATAATTGTTTGTTCTATGTGTGGCTTGATTTGGATGGAGGGTTTCTTTCATTCACATTGCTGGTTTTTTATCCAAATCATTTTGCCGTTTTGATTGGACTGCTTGGAAAATTGAACCTAGTGGCTTCTTCCTCATTAATCTATCTCCATCCTTCATCAAATTTTTTTTTTGGTTGCCTTTTTCTCTCTTTCTTCTTTGGTATTTCCCCGTTTTCCTTCTTTTTATGTGTTCTATTACTGTGTTTCTGGCTGTACTGATCTTTCTTCTATAATTTTCATGATATCAAAGATAATACATACTCCAAACTTGGTGAGACTTTATTTTCCACTCTTCTTGGTTCAATCTTTATTTTCCAGACCCTTTTTATTTTCTCCTTTACCTGCTTTTATTAGTTTCTTGTGGTTGAAAATTGCTTCCCACTACTTTACTACTGTTAAGGTTCTTAAGGGTGGGTATTTAACTCTTTGGTTAATTATGTTCCCTCAGATTTCTGTTTTAACGCCAACATTTCCTGCATAATTAATTGGCTGAATAGGTTACCTTTTCCATTTCTTTTGGCTGTTTTTTCTGATTTCCTGCTCTACTTAAGTTTTTGTTTATATAAAATTCTCCAAACTCTAGTAAAAAGCAATTGTGAACTCTAGGGCCGCAATTTAGACTTATGTAGAGCGTGTGTCAGTTTTTTGAAAGAGAATGTCAAATTATGGCTCTTGCTATGTGATGATCAGGAATGATATTAGATTAGATCATCAGGTTATGAAATTGATTGGGTAAGAGAGTTTGATGTCAATGATAAAGACTGGGTGTACTTTGTTGGCTTGGAGGGCATATGCCCTCATGCTGCTCATAGAAGGGATGTTGTACTGAAAAATGATATTAGAGTGGAAGCATTTACTATGCAGACCAGGCTGATGTTCCATCTAGCAGATCTGCATTCATGTGTCATACTCTGGTTGAATGGAACTTATTGATGTAGTGAAGTAAAGATAGTCTACCTTAGCAAGGTCAAGTGCAAGGATTGAGATCCTCTCCATTTGGATTGAAAAAGACTAAGCCCAGTTAAAAAGATTGGATCTTGCTGCATCATTTGTGTATAGTTAGAAGGACTAAATTTAGCCACCTCAATGGCGTGGTTGAATATTTTAGAAAACAGACATTTTATGTTGGCAACAACGGTCGAATCAACATAGGGGAAGAGGGATAGAGAGACTTTGAATTTCCATTTATGAGGATCAATATGGTGCGTGGCTTGAAATTCAATAAAAACATTGATTATATTATAGTCTTGTAACCTTATGATTGATGTGGCTAATTTAAGTCTTATCTATTTACAAACATATCTCATGGCAAATAGAGAGGATGACGTAGGAAAAAGAGTAATATAGCCAAATTAGGTTTGGCAGTTCTGGACTGCTTGGAATTTAAGCTTTGGTTTTGGTGGGAAAAAGGCTAGAAAATAGTAAGGAAGATAGGGCTTCTAATGGGGTATTTGAGAGAAAATTTTGAGAGTTGGGTTGCTGTTCCAGGATTGTAAACAGTAAGCCATTAACTGTGTTTGGTTCTTAATGGGGTATTTGGGGTTGTTTGATGGTGAGTGATTTAGGGTTTAGAAGTTTTGGGTTTTAGGGTTTGAAAGGTGACAAACCAATGTGTGTTTGTAAGGTTTTAAGTTGCTGAGAATTTAAGAAACAAAAAAGGAAAACAATAAAATTCTAGGCATCGCACTTAGGATTTCCTTGGCATCACACCTTAGAGAAGGTTGTATCACACAAACCTCAAACAAAGTTTCATAACTTATGAAAATTTAGAAAACTTGTTCTTCTTTGCTATAGAATAGAAAACATTACATCCATATAAAGAGATGACTAATACCCAGCCCTAATAAGATTTGGACTACTTGGGCTTTGATAAATAAGCTCAAACTTTAGAACTAAACTCACAAATAAAACCCAATAAAATAGTCAAACCCCAAAATAAGACCCCATGGACCCATGTCAAGTAAGTAAAAAAATTATATAATTGCTCTTGACAATTAAAATAAATTCAAAATTATATTGACTTCTCATTGCTTAAGTAATTCTCCCCTGGTTGGAAAAAACTAATCATTGAGTTTTGAAGTGTTGAAGTAAAAAAGAATCTTGGTTTCTTGAAGTGCATCCTTGACATTATATGAAAAGATTGAATTTAAATTTCTTTCTTTTCTTTGTTTGAGGTAGCAATGATGATAATGATACACCCACCATTTCAACTAAATTATTAATCTTTTTAGGTATGACAAAATCAGTATCTTGAAAAATTGGTGTAAGCAATAAACCTTGCTACCTCAGTTGCTTTAACATGCAACATGAGCTTGGGAATAACACGCTTGGGCCTTTATATACTTTGTCTTTGCATTTAGTTTTTTATATTTTGTTTGTTCAATTTTAACCTCTTCAGCAGTTTCTATCTCTTTAAGGTCTTACTTCTTTACAAGATCTTTTATTTAAACTTTGACTTTATTGAGAATGGTATTTGAGTGATTTCTGCCCTTCTAATCCTTGAACAAATGGCAACTTTTGAATACATTGATTATTTACCATATTTCCTTTGATTGTGACTTCAAGCTTCCCTTGTTTATCTGCATGTTTCTTCAACTTGACATGTCCTATATTACTCATTAGACAACTCGTACCTATGGAAAAATCATTGTAGTTGTCATGTGTAGGATGTAAGGGCTTTGATAAATCTTTCAAAGAGAAATCAGTGCAATCCTTGGATATGTTAGCTGGAACTCAAGGCATTTCTTTAGGCTGGTTAGTTGCTGGTTTGGTAGCTTTTATTTCTACATTAAAAGTTTAGGGCCTGTTTGGGTAAGCATTTTTCGTCACTCAATTTCCGTCACTCAATTTCCATCACTCATCACTCATCACTCATAACTCGTCACTCATCACTCATCACTCATCACTCAATTTTTCACATCCGTTTGCCTTCATCACTCAATTTTCATCACTCACAATTTTTCACACTATTTGGAGGGCCCCACACTTTGTCACGGCTTTTTTTTTTTTTTTTTTTTTTTTTAACTAGCGACTTCTTCTTTTTTTTTTTTTTTCCTCCTGGGTTGGTTACATTCCGTCTGGTTTTTTTTTTTTTTTTTTCACTAAGTTTGGTGAGTCTAGGTACTAAAAAAAAAAAAAAAAAAAAAAAAAACAGAACGAAAAAAAAAAAAAAAAAAAAAAAAAAAAAAAAAAAGAGTTACGAACAGCCAACCAACGCCAACCCAGAGAGAAAAAAAAAAAAAAAAAAAAGAGGAAAGAACGCCAACGCCAACCCGTAAGAAGAAAAAAAAAAAAAAAAAAAAAAGAAAAGAAAGAGGAAAGAACAGCCAACGCCAACCCAGAAGAAGAAGAAAAAAAAAAAAAAAAAAAAAGGAACGAACAGCCAACCAAGAAAAAAAAAAAAAAAAAAAAAAAAGAGAGGAACACCAACCTTGAGAAAAAAAAAAAAAAAAAAAAAAAAAAAGTCAAAAGTGGTCAAAAGTTGCGGCTGTGGGTCCCTCATGTGTGTTTATTTACGGAAATGTCATTGAGTTATGAGTTATGGAAACCGAAAACAACAAAATGTTGTTTTCAATTTCCATAACTCATAACTCAAAAATCAGAGAATTGAGTGATGGAAACAGAGTTATGGAAATAGAGTTATCGTTTGGCCAAACAACCTTTTTGCTATGGGTCCCACCATTTTTGAGTTATGAGTTATGGGCGAGAATTGAGTTGTGGAAATTGCTTACCCAAACAGGCTCTTAGGTTCTCATTTCTCCTTGATTTTCTTTTTGTTCAATGTTAAAAAAGGGTATTCTCCCTGTCTAGTGTGTCATCTTGGAAATTTAGAGCCTATTTGGTCATTGTTTTCTAGGTGTTTTGTGCAATTCTTCTCAAAAACAGTATCTAAGTGTTTCTTCACCCCAAAAATCTGCTTGGCATCAATTTCTATTTCTCTTAAACAAAATAAATAAATAAATAAAAATTGCACTTTACAATTACCCAACCACCCACCACTGCAGTTTTCTCTTAAACAAAATAAATAAATGGGATTCATTTAATTTGATCAAAAAATGTAATTGCTTGTACCGTCCGTTCATTCCACATCAAGAATGTCAAATTCTGCACTACTCCACCTCATAAAATTCTGAAACGTACGAGCTAAAAGTTGACTTTTGACATTTCATTTTACACCAATAAATTATAACATTTAATATAAAAAAAGCATAATTAAAAAAAAAAGGTAAACGAGATACAGTGATAGTACATTGTCATTCTCATCATCATCATTCATCAACTAGAGTAAAAAGAAAAAAAAAAGAAAAGAAAAAAAAAAGTTTGTTAAAAGTGTATGTTATTATTATTATTAAACAAAGTACGGAGAGAGAGAGGCTTTGAAAACTCTCCTATAATAGTTAGTCATAGTCACACATCCAATCCGTTCCACACGTATACGCGTGTGTGAGTGACTTCATTGGTCCGGTCTATGGCCAAAGCTAGCACTCCATTATTAAACAAAAAAAAAAAGAAAAATGGTGGGTTAATATAAAAAGTAATAGGCAAAAAGCATCGAATATTAGAGCGTATTGGTGTGTATTTAGATAAAAACCAATAAAAACTTGATTAGTCAATCTTTTAAAATAAGATTGTGTTAACGGGCACCCTAAGGTGCCTGTTAACAACATATTTTTTTCTCTTTTGTGCAGCTTTATGTCATTTTTTGCAGGTTATAGGTTGAGGCCAATTACACGTAGAGGAAAAAAAATATTAAAATAGGTTATGGAGTTAGTTTTATGTCTTTTTTTTCTATTTATCCAAATTTTTTATTAAATAGCACCTAAATTAATCCATCCTTATCATTATTGTTAACTGTGGGGCCCGGTGGTTCATAAGGCCCGGCCCAATCGCTTATAAGGAGTCCACCGGCCCAAACCGAAGGAGATCGGGGCCCAAACTCGGGACTAGGAAACAAGAAATGGTCCAAAGACACCGTGAGGACGGTGTTGTCCTCGGCAGGCCCCGAGCCTTACGGATTGACGTGGAGCATGAGTCGGGCCCAGAGCCTTACGGATTGACGTGGAGCATGAGTGAACTCGAAATATCAGAAAATATCTAGGGGAGTTTGTCTCTAATACCCTTCCCCGACATGACATTACCCCTAACAGAGCCTGGATCTTAGGCTTTATGGATCACCTCCGACCATTTTTGGGATTAGACTGATGGGACAGATATTTGTCCCGGGAAGATCGACCCTACACGTGGACGAAGGACAACGAGCGTAGGCTAGTATAAATGAGAATGTTGTGCGAACACAGAGAGAGACACATCTGGCTCCTGGAGAAAGAATGGAGGAGAGAGAATTCCCGGACGATGTACGCCGTCCACCACAAAAGACCCCACCTGCGGGTAACCGGTGACGAGACCATTGCTCCTCGGACACGATCCGAGAAGCCCAAATCCGTCGAGCTACATGGATAAAGGGCACGAATGTCCAGCCCAAAGCTCCTCCCTGTCTGGGCTCCCAGCAGTTAGACTCGAAATAATGTCCTGTGACCCAACGCTGGCCTTTTTAAGCCCACTCTCTACAAATTTCTATTGTGAGGGATCTTTCGCGCGAGGGCCCAACTCCGTTGTTGGACCCTCAAAGATTTTGTGTCCCTACATTAACATTTGCCTTAAAAATATTATTGTATATAAAGCATTATTCTATAAAATACTCTCATGACATTTAGCAAACATCTGCATACGGAGCCCACAAGGTTGTGGGGCTCACATGTGTGATTGGTGATCTGTGGGTACTTGACTTCTTTGTTCTTTCTTTCTTTGTCAATGTTTAAACTTTAAACTTTCCCGTTGAGGACTTATGTTTTTGATGAATCCCGTGTACTTGACACTATAAAATGGAGTGACAAAAATTCTCTAGTCACAAGATTGCTCTAAAACCAAATTGCATTGCATTATGTTCGATCTATTAAAATGCGGTACTATGGCCCAAAACCACATTGTGAACGCCCCTAATGAAATCTTGATTCAAGCCTTGACGGGAAGGGAGGGGATGAGATATTTATATAGTAATATTTTTAACTAGTTAGAAAAATAAAAAATCACTATAACTTTTCTTTACTATTAAAACTTCTATTTTTCTCTCTCCCCCATATTAAAATAATCCACAAATACAATTTTACCTTTGTCATTTCTCTCTCTTCATAAATGTCATGAGCAATGACACTATGAGTGATCACCGTATCGTGTCGGCAATGTGAGTAAGCATGGTTGCCAAATCGGTGAAGGAGCCTGAAGGTGGAGGATGCTTGAATTAGAACCTAGTCTCATCGAGTTGGACCTCACATTGTGGGTGGTCACACTATGGGATGCCTTGTTAGCTCTAAAGGTGTTTTTCATTTTTCTTTTTTCTGGCTAAATCCAATTTTCTTATTTTGAAATGTATGTGTTGTTTGGTTGTTTTCCAACTTGATTGTGCTTTCGATGCTAAAACATTTAGGGAAAATTTTTATTTTAAACACTATAATTTAAGGGTAGTCCAAATTAAACTCCATAGTTTCAAATGTAACAAATCAAGCCTTACATTTTTTATTTCAAACAAAAAAAAAAGCCTAACATTTTTTAAAGAAAACAAATTAAATCCTAGAGTCAAAATCGGAATAATACCATTTAAGTAAGGTGTAAATGCACTTTTAGTCCTTACATTTTGGTTTTTATTTTTTATTTTGATCCCTACATTTCTATTTCACCACTTTTAGTCCCTAAACCAATTAACGCGTATTATTTTAATCATTTCTAAAAGTCAACGAACGAAAATCACTAAGAGCATTTGCGGCAGTGGAGCTAAAAAGCTATAATGCTATTTTAGCTCCACTAATATACCAAAAAATGCTTGCGGCGGTGGAGGCAAAGCTAAAATTTTTAGCTGATTTGCTACAGTGCACATCTATCTATAGATGTGCACTGTAGCACACATCTAAAAAAAAAAAAAATTTTTTTAGTCCAACTCCTATTAAAATAATAAAACTAATTCTATTTTTCTTCATTCTTTTATTCAATCTCCGTGCCATCTCTCGGAGCTCTCATCTCTCTCACTCATTCTCAGTTCTCTCAAGCTCTCGTCTCTATCACTCATCAATCTCTCCATGCCATCGCCGTCTCGTCGCCGTTCCAGCCCATTTTAGTACCTACATTTTCAGGCTATTCCCAATTTAGTTCCTACATTTTATTTTTATCGCTTTTAGTCCTTATCCTGAAAAACATTTCCCGTTTTGGTCCCTGCCGTTACATCAAAAACGGAGAAAGCTGACGTGGCAAACAGCATGAATAAATAATACTAAATTAATGTCTACGTGGCCTAAATTAATAATAAAAAATGTTTTTTGGCATTAAAAAATGCCACATCAGCATCTAAAACAATTTTTTTAAAATTAATTTTAACTAATTAAAAACTAAAAATCATATGAATTAAGATCTAAATTTGTCTTGAACAAGAACAATAAGAATACATACCTAGATCGAAGAACACAAACTCAAAAATTATTAAAAAAAAAAGTCATTTCCAAAGAACAACCCGGTGAAAAACCCGGATCCGGAACAGGTTCCGACGACTCGATCGACCATATCGTCGCCATTAACGGCCACAAGACCATTGATCTCAACCTTGTTCCTATCACCGATAAGAACAAAACTAACCTCGCAGCCGCGGACATCAACAACAACCACAATAGGCTGCCGCGAAGTTGTTAACTATTACGGACCTGTCGCCGGCTCCGATGCATGGGTCGCAGCTTCGAGTTGCTTACCAAGGTGTCCCTAGTGCGTACTCTAAAGCCGCGGCTGGAAAAGCTTACCCAAACTGCGAAGCCATTCCTTGTGACCGATTCAAGTGGCTTTCCAAGCCGTGGAGCTTTGGATCGCCGATCGAGCCGCGCTCCCAATCGAAAACTCACTCGGCGACTCCATTCATAGAAACTACGATCTCTTACATCGCCACTGCCTCCACATAGTCGGCGAGGTACAATTACCCATACACCACTGCCTCTTGGCTTTACCGAGGATTCGAAAAGAGTACTTGACCAACTTTTTTTTATTTTTTTATTTTTTTAATTTTAATTTCTGGGTTTGTGTTTTTGGATCTTGGTATGTGTTCTTGTTTAAGACACACTTAAATCTCAATTCATATGATTTTTAGTTTTTAATTTTTTTTAATTAGTTAAAATTAATAAATTATTTTTTTTTTTTAATTTAGATGCTGACGTGACATGTTTTAATGCCAAAAAACATTTTTTATTATTAATTTAGGCCACGTGGACAAAAATTAGTGTTATTTATTCTCGCCATTTGCCACATCAGCTTTCTCCATTTTTCGATGTGTAAAAAGGGACCAAAACGGGAAGCGTTTTTCATAATAGGGACTAAAAGTGGCAAAAATAAAATGTAAGGACTAAAATGGGAATAGCCTGGAAATGTAGGGACTAAAATGTGTTTTCTGTCTAAAATAAAAAAAATTTTAAAACAAGAACACACCAGAACATAAAACAAGAACAAAAACCCAGATTTGGCTTAATGTAAAATGATTTCAAATTGTAAAATATTTTCAAGTGAAAATATTTTTTAGAAATGAAAATGATTATAAGTGGGTGGGTCTGAATATTATAATAGGAAATCTGAATGTATAAACCAAATCAACAAAAAAACATAACAAAAAAAAATTAAGTCTTCCTCAAAAATAAGCATTGATCGTGAGAGAGGGAAAGGGAGAGATAGATTGAGAGAAAGAGAGAGGTAAAGGACCACAGATTGGTGGGTGGGTCTAAAGGGGGCGAGATGGGCGGGTGAGTCTAATAGTGGCGAGATTGGCGGGTGGCTCTGATAGCGACGAGATCGGTGGATGGGTCCGAAGGAGGCGACAAGGAGGAGATTGGTTTGTAGATTAGAGATCGTGTTAGCTTCTCGCAGAACGTTGAGCTTCTTCATGACAACCTTAACCTCATTGTACCGAATCAGTTTCTCCAACTCTCTCTTAGAGCATCCTTCTTCACTCCGCCATTCTCGGTCACTGAGGTCCAATCCCATCGCCTGGGATTAGCGTCACCACGCGTGGAGCTTAAATCACGGGTTTGGGCATGTAGTTCACGGATCGATTAGTGTTGGTCACGATCTCTCCGACACCGGGTTTGTTTTTCCATGTGGGTGGTGGTTTGTTTTAAATTTTTGGGTTTGTTTTTTTCATGTGGGTTTGATAATTTTTTTGGGTTTATGGGTTTGATTTGTTGGAGGTTTCGGTGGAGGATGGTGTTTGGATATGGAAAATGTGAACATCGCCGGTGGTGGCCGTGGCGTGCAACAAGAGGAGAATCAGTTGCCCATGAGTGGGTATTTGGGTTTGTTTGAGACTTGTGTGACTGAGTTTGTTTAGATCTAGGTATTCTTGCTCTTGTTCTGGGTTTATGAATTTTATTTGCTGGAGGTTTTGTTGTTGATTGAAAGATGAGAAAATCTGGGTTTGAGTTGTGATTTTGAATATCCGGATTTCTATTCTTGTTTTTGTTTTTATGTTTTGGTGTGTTCTTGTTTTAATTTTATTTTATTTTATTGCTACAGTGAATTTTTAATAATATTTTAATCCCTCTGTTAGTCACCTCAGTGATTTCCATCCGTTGATTGACGGAAAGGACTAAAATAACATGCATTAATTGGTTTAGAGACTAAAAGTGGTAAAATAGAAATGTAGGGACCAAAATGAAAAAAAGCCAAAATGTAAGAACTAAAAGTGTATTTACGCCTTTAAGTAAACGTTAACTATTGAGAGAGAGAGAGAGAGAGAGAGAGGTTGCTGCAAGCCTTCCTTAACCCCCACACTAATAAGCTTTGTGCTCTCTTTTTTGTTTTAACTTTGGATTTTGTTTCTAAATTTTTTTGATACAATAGCTACTGTTCCAATAGCTCTTCTCCTCCCAACAAAAGAAGATCTAGTGTTTCATATTGCAAAAGAATAATAAACGATCTTGATGATGCAATCAAGTCATCGGATTCAATTTTTAAAAAAAAGAAAAGAAAAGAAAAAAGAAATGAAATAAAATAAGTATTTAATTCTCTCTAATAAGTAAGTAAATGTGCAAAAAAGAAAGTTATTTTCTTTGTGTTTAATGATGTGTCTTCATTATAATACAAATGGAATGTGAATTTTGTTACAGGGGATGTGCTATTGTTTCTAGTTTTAAATTTATTTGAGAGGTGATTGTAGAAGTCTAAAATTGCTTGTTTTCTTTTCTTTTTTTTTGGTTCTTTTGAGGTAATTTTTAATAGGATAAAGTTTGGCTATTTGTAGTTAATGACTACAATTCTCACTAAAAAAATAACATTATTAAAAATTGACTCCATGTTATAATAGGGATCAAATTGGCTGCTACTAAAATATAGAGATCAAATTGAATGTGATTTCAAAGTATAGGGACCAAAATAGTATTTTCGCTGAAAATAAATAAACAAAATACAATAACTTGCTTCCGAAACCAATGAAACAAAATCTTGAAAATTGAATATAACATTCAAGGATTTTATAAAAGCCATACATATTGGTTTGTTTCTCTTTTTGCATCAACTCATACAATTGCTCTTAGAGTTATTAAAAATGGATTAAAAAAAGAAAAACACAACCCATGATTGCGTGCGTGTATATATATAAAATTAAAAGGCCTAGGCAGCTTTGTGGTTGATAAAATCCGTAAAGCACTCTTCGGGCGTTTGGAATCTAGCTTCGTTGTGCCTAATGTGGTGTATTTGGAGACAGCGTAATTGGCGTATTTTCGAGGATAGGGACAAGTCTGATGACCGGTTGCTCGCTTACTTTAGTGGCTCTCTTTTTGATTGGTCTAGGGCTTGGGGACTCACCTCTAGTGATTCTATCCCTATGTTCCTTAGTTCTCTTCTCTGTAATTAATTTGCTATTTGTTGACTCCGTTTGTTTTCTTATTCTTTTCTTTTTCTTCTCTCTTTTTGTTTGTTTCCTTCTCTGTATTCTCTGTTCTGCCTTGTGTTTTCATGAGGTAGCTTTTAATATATATATTTCTTACTTATCAAAAAAAAAAAAAAATCCGTAAAAGCATCTAAAGCAGTGACTGAACTTGTTGGAAAACCTTGTAGAAATTTAGTGCTGAGCGCTTGTGCTCTATTTTTCATATCTTCGTCATCCATCAACTTCTTAATTCCCTTCACAATATCTTCTTTTCGAACCATTTGTGACAAATCATCAGAAATCATGTACCCAAGTTTGAGATGATTGACCACCAATTTGGCATCATGGTACTGGTCCCCTCTAATGGGCCGTGCCAAAATGGGGACCCCTCAACCATTGGCATCTACGGTTGAATTCCATCCACAATGCGATAAAAATCCAGCCGTTGATGGGTGACTCAATATCAACAACTGTGGTGCCCATACACGTATTATCAAACCCCTATTGCCGACTTTGCTATCCAAATCATGAGGAAAATAACCAACCTCCTCTGGACAAAATGGGTAATTAGCCATAATTTCCTAACCATTTAGTTAGTAGGTCTAGTTTGCTAAGTATATTACTAAGTAACATCTCGAGTCTTAAAGACTCGATTTTGGACCTATAAATCGAGTCTTTAAGACTCGGTTTTTATGCTTTGATCAAATCTGACATGGCGGGAGGTCTACGTGGACGCCACGTGGCAATCTGGTTGTGATGTGGTGGAACCACGTGGAAGACCGGGAAACGGAGTCTTAGAGACTTGGTTTCAAATAGGGGTTTTTTTAAAATTAACGCCTCACTCTTAAAGTATCCACTCTCTCACTCACTGTCTCTCTCACACAGATCAGACCAGTCTCACCCTCTCCCTCTCACACTTCAGCGCATCTCTCACTCACCCTCTTCTCCCACTCCGTCAAACATTCATCACTTCACCAAGAACCCTCTTCTCTCATTCAGTCCATTTGACATTCATCACCTAGCGGGAAAGATTTGATAAAGCACAGCAAGGTGTACAGAGGTTTGATAAAGTCTCCACTCTCACTTACAGAGCTTTGAGTTCCTCAATCTACACGGTTTCTCAAAACTAAAATAAAAGGTGAGTTGCTTCTGAGTGTGTTTCACTTTCACGGTTTGGTTGCCGGGAAACAGTGGGAAAAATCAAAGAAACTTTGGTTTCAATTCGTTTTTTTCTATTTTGGTTTCTGTTTTGAATTTCTAATAGAATTGTTAAAAAAGATCGAAGCTTTGTTGTTTTTTGAGATCGGATTATGTCTCTGGGTTTGTTTATATTTTTTGTGGAATAGGATTATGTTTCTTGGTTTGTTTATATTTGTTGAGGATTTAATTTGCTATAATGGGTTCAGTTGGGTTTGGGGAGTGAGGTTCAGAGTAAAGGGAGTGTAGGTATTGAATTTAAAGTTTTATGTTTCTGTATACTTGAAAATAAGTGAAACCCATTATTTCTAAACCAATTTGCTATAGTTTAGTTGGGTTTGGGGAGTGAGGCTCATAGTAAAGGGAGTGTATTTGGTATTGAATTTAAGTTTTATATTTCCGTTTACTTGAATATAAGTGAAACCCATTTTTTTAAAAACCAACTTGCGATATTGGGTTCAGATGGGTTTAGGGTATTAGGCTCAGAGTAAATGAAATATTTTTGGTGCTTTTTACACGAAAACAAGTGAAACAAATTATTTGTATCATACTGCTAAACTGGGTTCATTGGGTTTAGGGAATTAGGTTGAGATTAAAAGGAGTTTATTTGGTATTGAATTTAAGTTTTATATTTCTGTTTACTTGAAAACAAGTGAAACATTTCTAAACCAATTTGCTATATTGGGTTCAGTTGGGTTTTTAGGGACTTAGGCTCAAAGTAAAGGAATTTATTTGGTGTTGACAATTTGACAAATTGACCTGTATTTTTTGGATTTGGGCTGGGATTGTTGGTGGAGGAGTTGGGTTGGTGTCAAAGCATTGAAACATTCATGGTCTAGCAATTATTTGTGCTACTTATGCTACTAATCTGGCCATTGTTACCGGTTGCTATTGCGGTAATAAAAATCTTTGCTTCGTAAAACTTTCTGTCATGTGATTGTGTTGAAGTTTTAGTCCCTCACTTTGTTTGTTTAGGTTTTTTTTTTTTTTTTTTCATTCATAAAGGCTATTTTGAAATCCCATGAAATTTCAATTGCTACATACAATTGTCTTCCACTTAGAGTTTAGTGTCATTATATTACATGGGAATCATCATCTTATACATTACAAATTAAAATGAAGTCATTTCATATGTGTTTAGCAAATCCTACATCATTAATTGTGATGGAGTTTACCATCCATTGCAAATCTGCAGATTTCTAGAATTAGGGAAGGGCCCTTGAATTGAATTCTAGCTTTCACATTCTTTCTAATGACAGCAACGAGCTGCTCCTCTGAGCTGACTTTATTCCCAAGCAGAATTGCATTTCTTTGCCTCTATACATGAAAAATCACAGCACTAAGCCCTAGCCTACAAGACATAGCAAGCAAGCTCTTGCCTTTCCAATACAGAACAACCCCATTTTGCTAGTCTATCCCTGGTAAATAATCTGTCCTACATAGCTAACCAACAAATGTAAGCCTGAAGGGGGATTCTTTGAAGGAATCAGACCAATTTCTACCAAATAACCACTGGTGCTTTGATGGACTAGCCAGGGATAGACTACCCAAACAGGGGCTTTGTAGCGATACCCCCATTTGATGGCTACTTGGTGTCAAATAGTGAATAGAAAAAGACACAACGTAAGATAAATTGTAGGCAAACCAATCACGCTTAGGAAAAAGAATGCAAACACACCCTTTAAGATTAAAATGAAGGGCTGAAATGTTATTGAATTCAATGTTTATATTTCTATCATTTATTGAATACTTAGGCTATTGCAATAATATTCATAGAAGGACTAAACCTCCTAAATTACCATTTCCTAGAAAGACTAGGACTCATAATAATTATTAATAATGGTTTTTCTTGGAACTCTTTGTTGGCTGCGTCAAGTAATACTAATGTCAATTTGAAGGCAGAGTAGGATGTTGAAGGAGGGGGGAAGTTATGTAGTACTAGAAGTACTGAAGCACGATACAAATCATGTTATTTTGCCAGTATATCTGTCCAAGTGAGCTTGTTGCTGAAACCATTCCTTTTTAAGCATTCTTTGTAGCCTGTGGTTTATCATTTCTCTTCACACGCACATAAAAAGACTACAAGCTGGGTTTTGTTTGTTTGTTTGTTTGTTTGTTTGTTTTTTTTTTTTTTTTTTTTTTTTTTTTGTTCCCCCAAGTTGATAAGTTACCCATGCACCCCATGGGTTTTGAAACTACAACCTCACCCTTCACCCATTATTGCAAGAGGAGGAAATGCTATTTGAGCCAAAGCTCATTGGCCACAAGACTATAAGCAGTTATTTTGGTAATACAATGAAACTGATGATTGGAGTTCTGCGAAGTATTTTAATTGTTGAATTAATAAAATTACCTTAACAGCAGGTGAATAGATAGTTAACCGACTCAACACATTCTCTAGAAATCTTAGAAATTGTTTTTTGTTATAATGTGAAATAGGTGACCGTTGAACTAGTTAAAATGTTAAGTTACCCTAGAAAGAGATTTGGAGGAATGGATATATGAGAACGCTGATGAAGACATAACATCTTCGGAGAAAGCCTAGGACGTCATCACCATAGGGGTTATGCTGCCTTGAATTTACGCAACCTTGTTTTTATCCTGAATCCTGAATGCATGATATCGGCATTTTGTTGTAAGATATGCATCATTATAGAATAACTGTTTCTATATCATGGCTACTTAAACTTTGCCCCTTGTTTTTAATGCATGGAATTTTCCTTTTGAAGTATTGTAAAATAAGGTCCTTTTTGGAGCTAGTTAGGTTTAAGCCTGCACTGAACCCAACTGCCTTCTTGTATTGCTGTATTAATTGAATTTTTGAGTTGTAGATACATGTCAAATATGCAAGCTCTGCGAAATCCCTGCAAATAGTTTGAGTTACAGGGGCTGTTATGAAGATGCTACTACATAGTTCGGTTTCCTCAGAAATTGTCCTGTAATATGTTTGGTTAGAATTGTGATTTAAGACACTAACATAGAAGGTTGACATGATGAGTGGTTTGGAGGGAGAGCCTTAACAGAGTTAGTTTCTGGTTTGCTTTTGATAGCTGAGGATAAGGATGATAATTCTATTTATAATTTGTTGGGTGCTACAGATGGTAACATAGGACCACTCGAACTTGGGTCCTCAAATCCCATAAGCCTTCAAGGCTTGGGGAAGTACCACTTTGCCAAACATGGGCGGTGATAACCTAGGACCATTCCTTGGTTATTAACAAAGATTTTTGTTAATAAGTGAAAGTTTAATCAATAAATTATTGATTTTTTTTTTCTTTTCCAAACATTTATGTGATTGTATTATAATTTAGGTTTGTCAATTAAATTCAATTATATGGTTGCATTAACAAAAAAGCAATACAAAAGAGTTACCTTCTTTCAAAAAAAAAGAAGAAGAAAAAGAGTTATCTTCCCCCATAAACATTTATGTGATTGTATTGACCAATAAGTTATATGGTTGAATTTAGTGAAAGAACTTAAGGTACATCACCGAAGAAATTATATCAAATCTTGTATTTTTTTTTTTTTAAAAACAAAATAGTTTCATTCCATTGCAAATTTTCTTTTTTCCCTCTACCTGGTCTATCTTGAGAGTAAGGAACAAGTGCAGATTCAAGGAGTGAAGATGTACATAGCTTTTTTATTTTTTCCATTAATAATGTTGTTGTATCTAAGTGTATATATGTATGGAATTCCCTCTTGGAGACTTGAACCTTGACTCTTGCCCTCCACACTCTACAAGCGTTTATACTTATGAAGTGATTATCATACCAAGGCTATGCAGTGATATAATGTATTTTTCTTGTTTACTTCACTTATGACATAGTTTTTTTCTTCATTAATATACTCAAATATGACATGTTATATACTTATGTTATATAATAATAATTTTAAGTATGCATGTTATTTGATTTTGAATTAATAATTTGATATGATATAGTATCGTGTGATACAAACTTAATTAGAGGGGAGTGTACAAACTTTAGCAATAACTTTGAAATGGTACCTTGAAATAGACTGATATTGGAATGTTCCATTCCAATGGGCAAACTGGAACGGCTTTTGAAATGATATTTAGAGCATTGTCTTGAAATAGACCAAAGTAGACCGAATGGTCTAGAATAGACTAAAGTGGACTGAAATAGACTCAAGTGGATGAATGAACTGAAATTAGTTGGAATGTTACGTTGAGAATCTTTCTTAGAGTGTTTTTGTTTTTGTTTTCAATAATATCTATTGCGTGCTAATCGCTTATCATTTTTGTGCAGTATGGTTGCTACAAATGCTGGATGGATTAACTATGCAGAGCCTGGACCCATTGACACGTCGGTGTTGACACAAAGAGCCCAACCATCGGTCCGAAGCTATTTGGAATGGGCAGGTAAAATGCAACACTAAATCTTTAACTAATGTACATGCATTTAATTCATACAATGTACACGCTGCATTTGTCATATATTAATCCATGGTTCTGTTCTATACAGGATCCAGAGACCCTTACCCGCCACAGCCGTAGTTCAGAGTTTTCCAATTGAGAACCAATGGTGGACGACCGAGTCGTTAACATCATTAAGGCACTTGGTTTGGAGGGACTCCTCTGGGTTCCGGGTAGAGAGATTGATCATGGCTTGATAACGGCCTTAGTGGAGTGATGGCGGCTTGAGACTCACACCTTCCGCATGCCACATAGTGAGGTTAGCATCACATTGCAGGATGTGGAGGTTCTTCTCGGGCTTCTTGTTGATGGTCACGCTATAACAGAGAGCACGCAGAAAACCTAGATAGAGGTGTGTCGAGACTTCCTTGGGTTTCAACCTATAAATCAAGAGGCACATAAGCAACTCATTGACGAGAGGATTCTCATCGGCCGACTTTTGGAGCAAGTTGCTGGTCCATTGCCGCCTAATCTTTCAAGAGGATGAGCTGCATAAGTACGCACGATACTACATCCTAGTGCTCTTGGGGGACACAATATTCGGGGACAAATTTGGCGATAGAGTGCATCTAATGTGGGTGCGATAGTTGGAAGACCTTTGCAACCCGTAAATGTACGATGGTGGAAGTGCTTGCCTTGCATGGTTGTACCGAGAGTTATGCGGGGCAAGCGATAGAGGCACCAATCAGATCGGTGGGTGCTTACTGTTGGTTCAGTATTGGGCATGAGCCAAGTTTCTGTATTTGTGCCCGGCAATTGAGCGTGGCCCGCCGGTGGGTGCTTACGGTCCTCCAGTGCGTGGTCCACCGGCCCTGAAGTAAGTCTCTCTTGAATCCCATCCCCACTCCCTTCATTTTGGAAAAACTACTTCCACTCTTCCAAAACACACTCCACCCTGTTTTTAACTAATTATTATTGTTTGGTGAAATTTTTTTTTCGGTGGACTGGGTAACTAATTGTTTTTTATAAAGGCATTTTTGGGCAACCCTTGATGAATTCAAAAATGTTTGAAGAGGTTTGGAAGCTGTGAAAATGTGCTTGGCTATGAAAAAATAGTATTTTTAATATTTGTTTAGTGATAACTGATAACTTCTACAACTTTGTTTGAATTTTATAGAACATTCTATAAGAACATTGCACAACTGGTCTACTAGGTATTGTTACAGATGTGGCGGTAAAATTATAAATGGTAGGAATGGCGAGCTTAAGTGTTTCCATTACCATGAATTAACAAAAAATAGTATAAAAAAATTCCAATTCAAAAATGAATTGAAACCATATTACAGAAATCTGATAGATGAATATGTATACCTAGGCCATGGCAGAGAAAATTGGGTAATGATGCCGCACGCCTTGCTACCTCATGTGATCCCTCCATTCGGTTCCTCAAGTTCCTAAAAAACATTAGCTAATACATTGAATATATTGCTTACTAACAAAAGAGCATGTGGATGATTGAGTTTACAAGCTGGTGTCCTGGTGTGTTACGTGTTTTTCAGTGTACATATATATTATAGAAGCCAAACCTTGAACATGGGAGCCAGCCACTTAGACCAACAATTGCACTTAGATTGACAGGATAAAGGTTTCCATTCCCATAATTTCCTGAAACAAGGCATATAGCAAAATAGAGCGCAGTTGCAGCAACCATACTGAAGCCCCCAACACCAAGTTTGACTGTCCAGTAATGATAAAATTACATAAGCTTGAGTAGTAGTAATACAACAACAACAGAGCCTTAGTCCTAAATTTTTTGAGGTCAGTCATGGATATGATAACAAGACTTTTTTTTTTGATAGGTAAGAAAGTAATGTTATTAATAGAAAAGAATAACATTACTTAATCAAAGTTCACAGTAGTGAACAAAGAACAACATAGCAACAAAAACACTACTAGGAATCAAAATCCTATTCTAAGAGACAAAAGAAAATCAATAATAGTAGAACAATCCGAAAGATCCCAACACCAAGACCAGTCGAAGAGAGTTAGCTGGCACAAATCTAACAATTGGGCCATTGATTTCTCGATATCCTCAAAAGTAACATTTTCATAGGCCTCTCAAATTATAAAGGACAGGGCTAGAACACACAACAATAAGAACAGTGGAAATCGAGTTTAAAATGATAAAGTGGTTGAAGTATTTTGTAACAGCTAAAAACTTAATTTTTATTGAAGATTGTGCCTTATTATAAATTTTAGAAGAGATAAACCCTTGGGGAGAAAAAGACATAAATATACCAAAAGTAAATGAATTACACATGAATCACAAACAAGAAACTTTCTGCACTCTTGTAGCATGCTAGGCTTCAATTTATATTCCCTAAATCACCACATCCAAATATATCTTTACAAATTTTAGTACTATTTGGACAAAGAAGTGTAGACTGGGCAACTAAGGAAGTCATAGAGTAAGATTCCTAGACTCATCAAAAAATAAAAAATAAAAAAAAGATTCCTAGGAAAGCCTACTAAACCCTAATTGTGAGGAAGATTTTCAATTTGTTAAGGAGTACAATGGACACCCCCATAAAATTTATTCAAATTATTTCACTTTAGGTTTTACATCTTGTTTTAGCAGTAGACAGGCATTATGATATGGAGACAACCCAAATAAGAGAGAAAGGAGAGGAAGGGGGGGAGGGTTTCCTGTTGAAAAACCTGACGATAAACCATATAGGCTCATCCACTTGGTGTAAAAACACTACTAACGTATTTCAATGCCACTAAAAAATGACATGAACTCATAGACAACCAAGATTAACACCTAAAAGCAGAAAACTAAGGAGCATAATCACAATTTATTATTAATGCATGACTTGCGCAAATGCTGATAAATGAAAAATTAGACAAATAAGGTCACTGATATACTACTATAAAATTGTGGGGAAACAGGTGATAAAATGATAAAAAGATCAAAGTAATTTGAACTTGACTTTCTTACACCATAAGGGGAGAAAGTAAATGAATTTTTCACATAGTTCTCCCAAACTTCAGACATTTCAATCCAAATAATTAGCACTCTTCTACATGTTCAAAGAATTAGGGCTGCTATGCATGTTTCATTTGCATAGGTTGAGAAAGTACTAAAAAAATTGAAAAACCATACTTATTTCTTACATACTTATTCACAGGGCCAATGAGATAATGAAAGTGGCATGTATGTAAAAGATGTGATTAAAAAACAAACATATGGTTGTAGGTAGGTTCCACACTAGGTTGGTTCAAATCAAATCTAAGTGTCTCTAATTTTGTAACTGTCATGTAGCTTGTATGTGCTCTGTTTTTTATAAGGATTGTTGAAGTTGTTCTACTAATATTATTAATTGAGTAAATATCTATAAGATTATCTTAGTTGTTATATGTGATTACATTATAGATTTAATCATAATATTATCTTAGTAGGAAAGTTCTAGATATTGATCCCTTGTTCTTGATTGTTGTAGGTGGCTGTGGGTCCCAAACAAGAAAAATAGGCCAGCCCACATCTTGAGGGACAGGTATCGCGAGCAAATAGCTTCAATGTTGCCAGGCCAGGTATGAAAATGCCCTGTTTTACATGTTTTGGAACAATCTTATAGGTTTGGTGAATTTTGAAATATAAAAATTGTTGCCTAATGTGTTGTGTACTTGTTTTTTGGCTATTGTAGGTGGTGTGGCAGCCATATGAAGTCGAGTTAGAGGACCTTCCGCCATGGTGCGTTGCAGGGAGGGCTGTGTGGACGACAACGGTGCCGCTTATATGTTTCCACATAATAGAGAAACATACATCGGATCGTGTCGTTCGTCAATTTGGGATGATCCAAGAAATTCCCCATGATGTTGACAATGATAAGGTCCTTCATAAAATTGATTTGAGGGGGAATGTCGGTGTTAATTGAATACGAAAACATGCGGTGCATATACTCGACCGAGGTAATCGCTTTCGGCGGCGTTTTGAAGTAGTGCTTGGTGATATGCCTTCACAGCATGAGTACTTCGGCTGGTTCAACAGGGTAACTCGGAGGTTTATCGATAAGCCTAGTGCTAAATTGACTATGATGGTAAGTTCTTTATGTCTTCTACATCTTACCGTACTTCTTAGCATGAAACCATTGTCATCATAACATGATATATGTTACTACATTTTTCGCTTAGCACTTGCTCTCCCTATAATTTGCAATTATTACTAGCAGAACCAATTTAGAACCAACATTTATTTTATTATTGATTGGCATTGTTGATGATGAACGGCATTACTAATATGTGTGGGTTTTCCATGTGTAGGTTTCACTTGTCAACCGTTTGTTGAGGCATCACTCGGTGGGCACGGAGGACCACAAGGACATTACTAATCTGCTAACTACAGTGCACCTCCTTGACCGAGTACAACCTCCCATCCCCGAGGCCCCGAATGAGGAGGCGGCTACTCTTGCGATCCCAAGCACTATTGAGGGCCCAAGCACGAGCACAGCTCCGGCCGGATATTCCTCTCGTCTGCCTATTGCTAACCCTCGGGTTGTCCCTACCCCCGATCCCTCTCCATCCATCCCACATCCATCCCCTAGCCCTACCATCCCTTCATCCACCCCACATCTATCTCTTAGCCCTATCATTCCTTCACTCATCCCACATTCATCTCTTCGCCCCACCATCCCTCCACCCACTCCACATCCTTGTCATGGGTCCGACATTCATCCATCCACCTCACGGTCATTTCCCGAGGTGTCACCCATTCCATCCTTTGACCTGGGTATTCATCCAACCCCATCTGACATGCGGCAGGAGCCACCCTCCCACAAGACGTCTATTGGCCCTTCATCGCCCATCGACCCACCCCATGTTCAAGTTGAGCAGACTGTTGGGTTACCTACTCAACCGGAAGGTCGGCCCAAACGCATATCAAAGGCACCTCCTTGTAGAACAGGGGGGCATAAACATGGACACAACGCTGGGCCCGAGGCATTTGACGAAGGACATGCAAGACCTCCTCCTCATTATACGAGACGGCATAAGGTCCAAAAAAAGTAACTCAAATGATACATTTTCAAAATTTATTTTACAATATATGAGCGACTAAAAAGAAATTACTTAATTATTATGGTTGTTCACTTGTTACTTTCATCAAGATAATGATGCTATGAAAAGGCTGGAAGCATTGAAATTCAAGTTCAGCACAATAAAAGCAGCAACAAATAACTTTTCTAATGCCAATAAGCTTGGAGAGGGCAGATTTGGTTGATTTTGAAGTGGTGGTAATGATTCTAACTTATTAATTTGTGATGTATTTAACTGCGGCCGATTAAAGGGGCTAAGCCTCATGATGTTGGGGAGTTTGAAAATGTGCTCTATGATTATGTTGTTTATCGGGAGCTTATCTATTTTTGAACTTTCCTTTGTACGTAGGGTCGGAAATCGATGAAAAGGTCGATGAGGTTCTAAAGTTGGATATTTTGGATTGTTGGACTGCAGAAAATCACTATCGATGGTCTAAATCTATATGTTAACCATTTCTAGATTTAGACCATCGATAGTGATTTTCTGGAGTCCAACAATCCAAAATATCCAACTTTAAAACCTCATCGCCCTTTTCATCGATTTCCTTGACCCTACCTTTGAGGTCCACGAAAATGGAGCTTGAAGAATCAGTTTCTGAAGATGTTGGAGTTGATCTGAATGAAGGTTTTGATACCTTTATTGAAAAAAAAGGTATGCTTGTTTTCCAAATATTGCAACCTTGAATTAGCATAACGAGATTTCTATTTGAAAAATATTGAAAATTTTATCTTTATATATGCATTTATTTTTGGGTTGTGTATGTGGCTGATGTAAGAAGGCAACTCTTCCCTTCCGCCCCTCTCTCTAAACCAGATTTGGGCTTTGAAACCTTCATTGGTGATCTTCTTGGTTGCATAAGAGACAAAAATATTCCACTTCAAAACATGCATTTTGTGGTATGAATGCATTCAGGTAAAACTGGCCAACAATTTCAAACTCACGGGTGCCAAGTATAGCATTCTTATTTATTGTTTATTAGGTTGCTGTGACTTAGGTTGTTGAAATCGAATTGTCAAAAATGAAAAGAAGTTAACAATTCTTTCAAATTATTTATGTGAATTTTTCTCCCATTGTTGAATATGTGCTGAAAGGGATAAGCTCAACAAGGAGGTTGATGATTTGAGAAAGGAAACTCCAAAGTCCAAAGTCCTTTTGGAGGAAAGATCTTGATGCTCTGGAGGGGCAACTTGATGTCTGTCTGAAAAATTAACAATTCCATTGTGATGATTTGTTTATTTTTGTATCTTTCTGATTCTTGACTGTTTAGTTTTATGTCATTTAGGAGCTTCAGAAAAGTGATGCTCAGTCAGAGGAGTTAAGAAAGAAAATGAGAGGCAAAGCAAGGGGTGAAGCTGCTATGAAGTCTACTAGACAAGCACCCAGGAACCCATGGAAGCAAACTTTAATAATAAGAAGGCAAATAATGCAGAATCTGTTGCAGAAGTTGTCTCATCATCTATGGCTGCAATGGAAATTGGTAAGTGTCAAACAATTTTATGTTTATTATATGTATTAGTTTTTGTTTGATTTTTGGTTTACATTTGCTTGATTTACTAGAGAAAGCTCCTGAGGCAGCAAAACCCAAAGGCAGAGAAGTCTCTAGGAAAGCTCCTACTAAGGTCTGTTTCTGTTCCTGTTACTATGTTATATTTTTCCTTGTAAAGGATTTGTCTAGAACTCATGTTGATATTACCTTTTCTTTTCAGTCGAAAAAGCAAGCTTTAGTCTTGAATGATGATGAAGACGACGACGATGTGCTTCAGCTTAAAGAACGACTTGCTGCCTATAACTTTAGGTTTGTTATTCTTTTCTGACTCAGTCAATGTCCACAGTGCATTATAGATTTAAAGGATAATGTTTTGAGAGTTGGTGGTGGAGAAGTTTCTGTACCATTTTTGCAAGGTTGGCCTTCTAATCTCTCCATGTGCTTGATTGCATAAAAGTTGCTTACTGTTCAATAATTGACCAATTTCTGCAGTTATGCCTGAATTGCTTTATTTACAACTCACCAATTATCTAAATAGCTTTTATGGTCAACCTTTTTGATAAATAGAAAATTAACTAATTAAATTGTGCATTGTTTTCAGAAAAAGACATCCCATCCTGCTTTCTTGATGAAGAAAGGTTGTCCAAGCAAGCATCCAGGTCAGGGACCCCAGTAAGTATACTTTTAATCAATTTGCTTGTCCTAAAGAAACTTTCCTTGATGATGTACTTTTGACTAAGGATTTACACGATCTACTATGCAAATGTCTTTATTTTGAATTGAACTGGTGCCTAGAATTTTATTTTCTCATGACTAACTAAAGTGTGTGCCACGCATGCATTGTTTTGTTTTCTTTTTTATGTATATATATATATATATATTGTATAATGATGTATATCGGCAATGAGTAGATACCATTTTGCTTTCTATTTTTTGTTTTTATTGCTTGTTATTCTTTAGGTGACATCAGGAACAACAGATAGAAGCAATATTGTCCCAACAGGAGGGTCTCGTGGTGATATAAGCCAGGTAAATTTGTTATTAAGAACTGTCTCAGCTTTCTTTTAGCCTCCTTGTAGGAAAAAAAAAAGTCTCTGCTGTATTGTGAAATTGGTTAAACTATTGAGAAGTGATTGACTTTTGGGGACTAAGGCTTGGTTGTTGCATTATCTTCACTGACAAGTTGTCACGGTTTGCCATCTTATTGATAGTTGACCCTGTCGATCTGGTCTTTTTAAAGAATGGGTGTTACGTTGATTAACGAACAAGATTTAGTAATTGTATTTGATTGATCTGAAGATTTCATGTGATATCTATGGCTGCAGGGACCTAATTTTGAAGCCAAAGTGGCAAAGCTTGTTGAGCTAGGGTTTGGAAGGAAGCAGTCATACAAGCTCTTAAATTATTCGAAGGAAATGAAGATCAAGCAGCAGGGTTTCTTTTTGGGGGGTTGAAGTTAACATTTATTTGTAGACTTTAATTTTTGTGGAATAATGTTTGGTTCAGTAATTTAATTGCAAATTAACAAATTGAAATTTGTGTACTTGATACTGATAACATTCCTTTAAAGCTATTTTGAACCCTGAAATTGGTGGTGTAACTTGCAATTCAAATGAGAGAAAGTAAACAAATTTCAAATTTGAGCTTTTAGACTTGGTGTGGTTCTCTTTAGTCTATGATTTTTTCCTTGCAATAAATGCCTTTTTCGATTAAGCGTAGATGGAGTAAGGCTTTTATTATTATTATTATTATTATTATTTGGTGGTAATTTGTGAAAATATGACCTATGAATGATTCACCTAGATTTATCTTTATGCCTGGTACTGAGTATTAGGTTGTTAATAAGTACATGTTCTAAAAATAGATAAGTACAAATACATAGAAATATAATATTTTAAATGAGGAAATTTGCTTAAAGGATAAAGATGGGGTGATCCTTATTGATGAAAAGATGAAGAAAAATTGCTTGAAATAGTTCAGTTATGTTTAGAAGAGTAATTAATGCACCAATGAAAAAGAGTAGGTATGTTCATTTACCACCTCCACCCAGCTGCTTGCCTTGAAAAAAAAAAAAAAAACCATAGCCATAGGATCAGACCATGGCTCCTACGTAATTAAGAGCCGTCAAAGTGGTCCAAGAACTCGAAGCATTATTACAAATTTTACAATTTTTTTAAAAATTATATAATAAAATATGATCCCTGTAATTTCAATCATCTAATTAAGATGAAAATATTTTTTCCTCTTTTGTAATTAACTAGTTAGGTATCCAGCGCAATGCGCAGTGTATTTTGATAAATTTTGTAAGAAATTATTTGTCTTATTGATTTTATGAATACTATTATTGATAGATTTTGTAATAAATTATTTATGTCTTATTGATTTTATGAATATTATTATTGTTAGTCACAATTAATCTATGAAACTTTCTACATAACAACTAAATTTAAACTAAATACATTGGGGGAAAATTCTTCTAATTCATGCAATCAAGAAATGTCACCAAATCTCACCTACAAATTTTAATTGAACTAAAAGCAGGCAAAAACAAATCCTTACCAAGTATATGCATCATACGAAATATTCAAAATATAGAGTTCTAAAATTAGTTCTCAAATTGGAAAAAAGAATATATATTCCAGTGGAACTCGAGTATTTGATACTCGATTCCCACCGGGAAATTTTTTTTTTTTTTTTTTTTTTTCAGCTACTCTGCGGCAGCATAAACTAAATCCAGAACACATCACATGGACAAAAGTAAACAACTAGATACAAGCATATGATAGTGGTCAAAGAGCTCTACATTAGATGCAAACAACCGAGTTAAAACAGTTAATACTCATGGGCATTATAGTTGCCCTCTTAGCACACAAAACATTCAATACTAACTATCATCGCTTCAAAGGAGGGCCCTATGGTTGAACTTGCCAAAGTAGCAACTACTAATGCCAAAGTAATATCATTGCTGGCATTATATGCAAAAGCTACACAACACAACTAAATGTGACGAGTACAATGGATAGCAAATAGTTCAATTACAACAACATTCAGCAATAAACAAAATAACAACTAAGTCAATACAACATAGTCACTTAGCACTTGTCCATACCGATACAACATACTCTACATAGAACAGATGCACTTGTCCATACCGATACAACATAGTCTACATTGTCGCCTAGCATTTGTCCATACAGAAGATAACCACAAGTCTCACATACAATGCCATTCCAAAATCGAGTCTCCGCTCACCTGATAAACATTAAAATACGGTCATTAGTTTCCAAATGCGAAGAACAAAAACGAAATGAAATTATGAGTATATTATATAAAAACAATAAGGGCACTTGCCTAGTTTGTAGCACTCCCACTTGTCGAAACCCCACGGGAATTGGGACATCTTTTGCGGTTATGCCCCTCTTGATGATACACTCCGCATTGCTGCCTCGGTTGAATCTCCCTCAAGTTCGGATCTTCCCTCCAGCTTCCTCGTTCTCGCCGCACCCCATCCATTTCATTCCTTATTCTTGACTTCACAGGACGACCTTTGGCTCGCACGCAGCAGTGTGGGTCAAGCACCCACCGTGGTCCGCAAACGTCCCTCCACAATGACTCTAAACTTGGCACCACAAAATGATGTGAATATGTGTGAATTGCGTTGTTTAAAGCGTAACATGGGTCAATATAGCTGGTCGTATCGAGGTGCAAACTTTGAAGAACTTTAATTGCATGTGAACAAGGGATCTTCAAGTTTTGCCACTTTCCGCAACCACATGTTCTAGCAAATACGTGCACTTCATGACTATGGTTTCCCCCTCCACCTCTATGGTCGTTATATGGGGTAACCACTTGATATACACCATCTTCATGATTAAAACTCCTCAGAGTGTGTCCTGCGGTTTTCTGCTCATTTTTGTTATAGATCTCCATTGCATAATCACTCCATACCTTACCTCGAGAGAGATCAGAAGTAATTTGTTTATGTCGATCGTGGAAATATGCAACAAGTTTGCATCAAATGAACTCAACCATTGCAGCAATGGGCAAACCGCGGGCACCTTTAAGTACCCCATTAAAGCACTCAGAGATATTGGTTGTCATTGCCCCGTAACGTCTTCCACCATCATGTGATTGGGTTCATTTGTCCAGATCCTCACTCACTAGATATGTGTATGGCATATAACGTGTGATCAGCGATCAAGAGGGTTTACACCTCTCAGTAAATTAATCTCGACCTCCTTAATGGTTTGCATTATGGACTCAAATTTAGTTTCATGAGTCGCATATCCAGCTTTCAAGGCCAATGCCTTTAGAGTCGGGTCATCAAAGTGTGTGTTGAAATCGCTAGCAACATGTCGAAGGCAATATCGGTGAAATACCCATTCTCCTCCGTCCCGACCTTTAGGCCACTCTCGGTGAAATACTCATGCTTATACTTACTATGTATGATCTCCTAGAGCTCATCAATACGAGTAGTGTGATTTTGTCGCAATTTTCTCACAATTTTCGATGCAACAAAATTAGAATCCATCATTTTACCATCTCTTCGCAGGCCAAAGGGTATACAAGTGTGTGAACCCAAATAAGACATGATCATCCACAGACCATTAAGTTTAGACTTCATGAATACTCCAACGTACCACTTGCGGTTGTCGCCAACGCATGCGACGCACAATTTAGTTTTGGTCGACCTCCAGATTATAAAATTTCTATTATCATTTGCTACGTATATTATCAATGCACATCTCACCGCCTATTTATTTGCAAAAGTTAACCCTTTACAAAAATGTATCCCATCTTCCTAAGTAGAAACAAATGGTATCCGAAAACGTGAAGGATCAACCATATTTTCTCAAGTATTTGCATTAAATGAGTCGGAAGGAGGTCTGTAGCCAATAATCGTATTTGAATCATATTGAACGCCAATATCATCGTCTGCATCACCTTCATCATGATGCTCCATATTTTCCTCTTCAAAATTGGGAATGACTTCATGGTCATCCACATCATTCTCAAAGTTGCCTCGCTCAATCCTCTCTTCATACTCATCCACATCATCAATATTTTCACCATCATTTGTAGCATGATCTTCGTCTTCATCTTCGTCTTCCTCCTCTAAATGTGTCTCTTGAGGATGAAGGGTTTCACCAATATTGGCAACATGATCTTGAGATGGGAGCGTATAACCTCCCATTGTAGTGCATCCATCATCTAGGGCTGTAAATTGTAAAGACATAGTTATTTGTTGCACCACCTCAATATCAACTTCTGCAAGCGGCTTCGAACTTACGTACAACTCAAAGAAACATTTACTTGGGGTATTTTCTGGATCCTATTAAACATCATCTTTATATGTTTGTCTTCTTTGATCGCCATATACCCATAATTTATCCGTTCATGAATAACTTCCTGTGGGTTGTCATACCAAGCGGGGTTCAAATTCAATTCGTCCATTATTTTCCTCTTCAAATCATTCAACGTCTTCAACATACGACGTATCATCGTGTAGTAGCATTCGATACCCGACCCTTTAAATGGGAATCCGTCAATCTCTCCAGGATTGTCAAGGGGTCCACCGTAGTATACATCTATATCAATATTCTTCAGAGATTGTGAACCTATTAGAGAGTCAAGTATAATATGTTAGTGACATATTTTATCTCTTTCATTTAACATCAATTACAAAACCTTTTTTATCTACTCAAAGTACAAAAATTACAACTTAAGGCCCCCACAATTGCATATACTCACCCCACATCACATACAAACAAACTCAATCATTATCATTTCGTACTCAAACAAATAAAAAAACTAAAGACAAAACTCACCCCCATTACAAAATTTCAACTCAGCTCTAACAAAAATATAAATAAAAATATCAAACCAAACAACAAAAGTCATGAAGATGTGCAAATGAATGAGTGCAATTATGTAACATCATCATTCCAGTGCAAGAAAATTCATGGCATACCCTGTTACACTACTATTAATGAAATAACATAGAGCAGGGTTCATCGGACAAAAAAAAAAAAAAAAAACACTAATGTGAATATGATCATGAGCAATCAAAATTAGACATATCATCTAATTTCAAAATCAAGGCATTAATATACAGTCAAATATACCAGATGTGATATACAAACTAAAATTACTCCAAATTATGGAGAAAAGGAAGCAGATAACTTCACCGAAAACTAGCAAAAAGACTTCTTGGATCATGAATAAAAATATATATATCTTTCTCCTCACTTTCTAAAAAAAAAAAAAAAAAAAAATATATATATATATATATATATATATATATATATATATATATATATACCCATGATAAAAACCTAACAATACTTAATGATTTTCATACTCAAGCAAAAAAAAAAAAAAAAAACTAAAGAAAAATATCAAACCAAACAACAAAAGAAATTCATGATACATACCTGTAGGGTCACGTTCCGAAACGAACCACAACCGTAGTTGGGTCCGCACGTGAATGGGCCTGCACAATATCATTTGTAGAGAGTGGGTTCTAAAGGCTAGGTCGAGATTACTCGGCGGTTATTTTGTTGAGTTGTTCTTGCATGGTTTTGGGGTATATATCCTTTTAATCTTTCTCTCCAGAGAGACCCCCCCCCCACCTTCCTTCATTAGGTTACATATTTTCCTTTTATATTAGCATGCGTTCAATTTCCTTCGTCCACGTGTAGGGTCGACCTTTCCAAGATTGATACTTGTCTCATCAATCTAATCCCGAAATTGTTGGAGATTGTCAGTAAAGCCTAAGAATCCGGTTTTGTCAGGTGCGGTGTCATATTAATGAAGGGTACCGAGGACAATTTCCCTGAGATATTTTCTGATCCTTTTAGTTTGCTGGTATTCCATCCTTATCTATGGGATTTCGGATCTGCCGAGGACTATGCAGTCCTCGGCTGTATTCGTGGGCCTCTTTGGGCTCCATATTTCGAGCTTGGGCCCTGGCCTCCTTGATTTGGGCCCTGTGGGCTCCTCATAAGCGAGCGGGCCGGGCCCATAAACTATTGGGCCCCACAATAGCCCCTCAAAACCCCGCTGTCCAACTCCTCGGTTGGAAAGGTGGGTTTTGATAATACCGAGCCTTTATTGCGGCTCATTAAATCCGGCCCTTGATCAATGTCGGCGACTTTTCGCCTCCCCAAGAAATGCGCCGGTCTACGAGATGTTTCCCTCGACTTACGCGTGATGCGTTTATTCCGTTTGGTTATCCGGGGTGCGCTTTTAATACCTTCCTTTTACGAGGCCTCCCAAATCTAGCGGTTACAGATAGCTTGGAGAAATGAAACGGATTCACATTTATTAGCAGATTTCTTAGAGGATCAGAACGCGTCACATACCCTCGTATTTCTTCCCTATATAAAGAGAAAAGACAAGAAGGTGATTCTCTCATATATGAATCCCTCGGACTCTTCTCGTAATTCACTTCTTCCATCCGGTTATTCCTCATTCGATAACACGTCCCCCATAGTGACCAACCATGAATGAATCCTTCCTTTCCCGTAAAACACCATGCCCTAACAAAACTCGAGATGGCTCGGTCGGGGCAAGGGTGGCGGAGACTCAAGATTTGTCTCCCCATTCTTTTAGCCAAAATCCGGCAGGGGCTCGTCACATCCTATTTCCGATGTGACCGAGTCGAAAAACTCCCTTGTCATCTCCATCCGCTCTCTCATGAGCATACCTAATATGTCTCCCCTTCTCCCTCTTTTGCTCCTTTTACTTTCTTTTCATTGCTTCTCTCTTCTTCTCCTCCTTCCCGCTCATGTCCTCCATCTTCTTTTTCCTTTGCACTCTTCAAATGACAAGAGTTTCTTTCAAGTCTGCCATGTGTTCCAATTTTTCTTCCTTCTCCTTCATTATTTTTGTATAAGGTTCTTCTCCTGATATGAGCAAAGATCGAGGCAGAGATTTTAGAGAAACTTTGAAGGCGAGTTCAGAAGATACCTGGTGATTTACTTATTTGTATTACGGATCTTTATTCTTCGCTTTAGCAATTCATTTTTTGTATAGGCTTGTTTAAGCCCTTCCTTGTACGTTGTAACCATTTTTCATATTAATAAAAATTATTGTTACTCTATTTCGTATGTTTTGTTTACATATTCTAATAAATGTGAAAGCGCTGCTCGGCATAATAGTGTAGCATTTGAATCAATAATAACTTAGGCCAAAGTAATCGCTGATAAAAAGATGCCATGATATCTTTAACAAAATTATTACTCAACATAACAATCCGACCAGTGAGGAATAAGACTTATCTTAAAATTAGCCGTGATGGATATTAAATGCTCGAGAAGGTGTAAGAAATAGTTTTCCGAGGACGGGTTTTCCACCGGATGAACGGCCTCCTTAGGTTGACGACCATTAGATCGTTTCGCCATCTCCATGACACGTGGGCCTTAACCCTTCCCAATATTTGAGCCAAGAAACTTCTTCCTCCGAGCAGTTGATTTCCTATTTTAGCTTGTGTCCGAGGACCATGCAAGCCTTAGGTTCTATCCAAGACTTGTCTCCTCATCGGCACTTGGTTCTCCCTTTTTAGCTTGAGTCCGAGGACCATGCAAGCCTTAGGTTCTGTCCAAGACTTATCTTTATCAGTGCTTGGTTTTCCCTTTTAGCTTGAGTCCGAGGACCATGCAAGCCTTAGGTTCTGTCCAAGACTTGTGTCCGCATCGTTGCTTGGTTTTCCCTTTTTAGCTTGAGTCCAAGGACCATGCAAGCTTTAGGTTCTGTCCAAGACTTATCTTTATCGGTGCTTGGTTTCCCTTTTTAGCTTGAGTCCGAGGACCATGCAAGCCTTAGGTTCTATCCAAGACTTGTCTCCTCATCGGCACTTGGTTCTCCCTTTTTAGCTTGAGTCCGAGGACCATGCAAGCCTTAGGTTCTGTCCAAGACTTATCTTTATCGGTGCTTGGTTTTCCCTTTTAGCTTGAGTCCGAGGACCATGCAAGCCTTAGGTTCTGTCTCCAAGACTTGTGTCCGCATCGGTGCTTGGTTTTCCCTTTTAGCTTGAGTCCGAGGACCATGCAAGCTTTAGGTTCTGTCCAAGACTTGTGTCGCATCGATTGCTTGGTTTTCCCTTTTTAGCTTGAGTCCGAAGACCATGCAAGCTTTAGGTTCTGTCCAAGACTTGTGTCTGCATCGGTGCTTGGTTTTCCCTTTTTAGCTTGAGTCCGAGGACCATGCAAGCTTTAGGTTCTGTCCAAGACTTGTGTCCAGATTTCCTTTTCATCAAGCATTTCCCGTGGCGCTAAATAAGGTGTCCCTGGGCCTTCACTCAAAGCGGGCCTGGGCCGCAAATTCAATTAATCCGCGGATTAGGAGATATTTCTGCAACCTCTGGTCATGCAAGACTTCTCGACGCCCCAAGAATCGAGGCGCGCCTTTACAAGGCTCCTTGAGTCTCGTGACTGCTGTTGACTTTGGAAGTTGAGCTAAGACCACTTTGTCCGTAGTGCTCCTTGGGACGCCGCATGAGTTGACTGCCATTATCTTGTCTTTTCAAATAAATAGGAAGGAGAGAGGGTTGCTTTATATATACACCCATCCTTTTAGTTTTCTCTCACATCATACTTCCCATATCCAGGAGCTCTCCTTTCTTGGCATAACATGTTGAAGGCGAGGGTTGGGAAGAAAGAACTCTCTCCGCCGCAGGAAGCGCCATGTCCTCATGAGGCTTATAACAGATAAGGTATGGGCACAGAAGCACAAGTTCGGAGAGTACTCCATCTCGATCGAGGGGGGAACGGCGTCTCTCCCTCTTTTAGTCAAAATCCAAGCAGGTTCTGTTCATGCCAAGCACTCGGGTATGTCGAAGAAAGATTCTCCGCCATCAGCGCCGCTTAGCAAGCAGCGAATATTTAGAGAAAGCCCCTCCGCTTCCCGCTCCCGGCACCTTTCCTTCTACGGTGTCGGGTTCAAGTTGGGTTTCTTTTTCTGCCTGAGTTATGGGCATGTAAGAGCGCGGGGAAGAATAAGGTCTCGGAGTCTGTAGCCAACCTATCCTCCGACATACCTCCTCGGCTTTCTCCAGCTTTCTTGTATTTTTCTTTTTCTTGCTTATGTAGTACTCATGTAGTAAGCTTTGACGTAGGCTGATTCCAGCTTTTCATTGTACACTGTACAATTTCTTCGTGGTAATAAAAATAGAAATTTATATACTTGTTTTGGGTATTGTTCTTTTGGCACACCACCTCGTGAATGAGTGTACTCCCTGTATGTGCTTTCTCTCGGCGATACTTAGGGCAAGAGCCCATTGAAACGCGATTTGACTTGTTCTAATTTACCTATACTACCAGGCATAATAATAATTGATAGTAAGTTAAATTTAGGAAACTAACCGAGGTAACGGTTGAACGTCCTGTGATATGTGCGAGAATGTTGTCCGAGAAACGATGAACTCTAAATGATTCACTTGAGGGGTGACCGAGCATCGAGCGACTTCGATTATGTTTTTGGAAACATGTTACTCCATTTCATATCGGCCTTTTGGCGTTGAGGGCCCAAGGGGAGACTAGAGCGTTCGGGCAGATCAGGAGTTAACCCAATTGTTAATGGAAAGTTTTCCTCAGGGAGGTTCTAAGATCCACGTAGCGCATTTTTCTTTGTAAGTTGTTGGTTTCCCTGCAGGCTTGAGTCCGAGGACCAGACAAGGCCTTGGTTCTGTCCAAAACTTGTACTTTTTGTAAGTAGTTGGTTTCCCCAGAGGCTTGAGTCCGAAGACCATACAAGGCCTTGGTTCTCTCGAAAACTTGTAATTTCTGTGTAAGTTGTTGGTTTCCCCGCAGGCTTGAGTCCGAAGGACCATGCAAGGCCTTGGTTTCTGTCCAAAACTTGTATGTTTTCTTTTAAGTAGTTGGTTTCCCCATAGGCTTGAGTCCGAAGACCATACAAGGCCTTGGTTCTGTCCAAAACTTGTATTCTTTTGTAAGTAGTTGGTTTCCCCGCAGGCTTGAGTCCGAAGACCATACAAGGCCTTGGTTCTGTCCAAAACTTGTATTCTTTTGTAAGTAGTTGGTTTCCTGCAGGCTTGAGTCCGAGGACCATACAAGGCCTTGGTTCTGTCCAAAACTTGTAATTTTCGTGTAAGTTGTTGGTTTCCCCGCAGGCTTGAGTCCGAAGGACCATGCAAGGCCTTGGTTCTGTCCCAAAACTTGTATGTTTTCTTTTAAGTAGTTGGTTTCCCCATAGGCTTGAGTCAGAAGATCATACAAGGCATTGGTTCTGTCCAAAACTTGTATTCTTTTGTGAGTAGTTGGTTTCCCCTGAGGCTTGAGTCTGAGGACCATACAAGGCCTTGGTTCTGTCCAAAACTTGTAATTTCTGTGTAAGTTGTTGGTTTCCCCAGAGACTTGAGTCCGAAGGACCATGCAAGGCCTTGGTTCTGTCCAAAACTTGTATGTTTTCTTTTAAGTAGTTGGCTTCCCCATAGGCTTGAGTCCGAAGACCATACAAGGCCTTGGTTCTGTCCAAAACTTGTATTCTTTTGTAAGTAGTTGGTTTCCCCCAGGCTTGAGTCCGAGGACCATACAAGGCCTTGGTTCTGTCCAAAACTTGTAATTTCTGTGTAAGTTGTTGGTTTCCCGCAGGCTTGAGTCCGAAGGACCATGCAAGGCCTTGGTTCTGTCCAAAACTTGTATGTTTTCTTTTAAGTAGTTGGTTTCCCCATAGGCTTGAGTCCGAAGACCATACAAGGCCTTAGTTCTGTCCAAAACTTGTATTCTTTTGTAAGTAGTTGGTTTCCCCAGAGGCTTGAGTCCGAGGACCATACAAGGCCTTGGTTTTGTCTAAAACTTGTAATTTCTGTGTAAGTTGTTGGTTTCCCCAAAGGCTTGAGTCCGAAGGACCATGCAAGGCCTTGGTTCTGTCCAAAACTTGTATGTTTTCTTTTAAGTAGTTGGCTTCCCCATAGGCTTGAGTCCGAAGACCATACAAGGCCTTGGTTCTGTCCAAAACTTGTATTCTTTTGTAAGTAGTTGGTTTCCCCGGAGGCTTGAGTCCGAGGACCATACAAGGCCTTGGTTCTGTCCAAAACTTGTAATTTTTGTGTAAGTTGTTGGTTTCCCCAGAGGCTTGAGTCCGAAGGACCATGCAAGGCCTTGGTTCTATCCAAAACTTGTATGTTTTCTTTTAAGTAGTTGGTTTCCCCATAGGCTTGAGTCTCAAGACCATACAAGGCCTTGGTTCTGTCCAAAACTTGTATTCTTTTGTAAGTAGTTGGTTTCCCCAGAGGCTTGAGTCCGAGGACCATACAAGGCCTTGGTTCTGTCCAAAACTTGTAATTTCTGTGTAAGTTGTTGGTTTCCCCGCAGGCTTGAGTTCGAAGGACCATGCAAGGCCTTGGTTCTGTCCAAAACTTGTATCTTGTTGTTTGTTTATTCGTTCCTTAGAGGTTAGTTCATCGAATAGAGCGGGGGAAGCGATCTTGATGCTTGAAGCCCCTAGACTTGCCATGCCACTGGCCTTATGAGGCATAGCCCCTAGTGGGAACCTATATCGGAGCAACGACAAGGTGTCGCTGGTCACGAAGGTGTCCTCGTAGACCCTTGTTCAACAGAAACTCGACTCCATCGCCGCTCGAGCTCACACATAAGCCTCCCCACGGACGGCGCCAATTGTAGGGTCACGTTCCGAAACGAACCACAACCGTAGTTGGGTCCGCACGTGAATGGGCCTGCACAATATCATTTGTAGAGAGTGGGTTCTAAAGGCTAGGTCGAGATTACTCGGCGGTTATTTTGTTCAGTTGTTCTTGCATGGTTTTGGGGTATATATCCTTTTAATCTTTCTCTCCAGAGAGACCCTCCCCACCTTCCTTCATTAGGTTACATATTTTCCTTTTATATTAGCATGCGTTCAATTTCCTTCGTCCACGTGTAGGGTCGACCTTTCCAAGATCGATACTTGTCTTATCAATCTAATCCCGAAATTGTTGGAGATTGTCGGTAAAGCCTAAGAATCCGGTTTTGTCGGTGCGGTGTCATATTAATGAAGAAGTGCGAGGACAATTTCCCCGAGATATTTTTCGATCCTTTTAGTTTCTTTGGTATTCCATCCTTATCTATGGGATTTCGGATCTGCCGAGGACTATGTAGTCCTCGGCTGTATTCGTGGGCCTCTTTGGGCTCCATATTTCGAGCTTGGGCCCTGGCCTCCTTGAGTTTGGGCCTGTGGGCTCCTCATAAGCGAGCGGGCCGGGCCCATAAACTATTGGGCCCCACAATACCCATGATAAATTTATAAACTACATTTTCTGTTATTTTATTTTATTCTCAACTAAATAAATAAGTTTTTCATACATCTATATTTTTTCATCTTTTTAATATTTTTCATCCTTTAACCAAATAGAGCCTTAGGGAGAAAATTTGATATTTTTAGAAAGTCTTAGTAATAATGAATTTTGTTACTCAACCATTAAAATAAAGATAAGCTTTCTAATTGAGTTGAATTGGCTAATAGGATTTTGAATATTATGATCATGTTCTCAAAATTTTCACTATGTAATGTCCTTATATTCATTTTGGCTTATTAGATTATTACACCTTTGAAAAAAATCACCTACCAAAAAACTTTCAATAATTAGACACTTGGCGTGAGTTTAGATAGTGGCAGATGAGCGTTTTTAGTGTTTGCATTTTTTACTGAGTCTTACAGCACTGTTCACAACTAAGCCAAAAACACAAACGCGCATACCAATGCATTATTGGGTCCTACATCACTATTCATACCTTTAAAAATTATTTTGCTACAATGTTTTTAGCAACAAGTTTTCAATTTTCAATAAATAAACAGTATCTAAACATACCCTTGTAAGACACGAAAGGTACAACCCCATGTGTAGTTCCTGTTCATTTCTAAAGATTAGTCATATTGTTAAAAAAAGTCATACTTAGTACACAAAATTCTTAGATCGGTGGGAGCTTGAGAGAGATTATAGTATGGTAGACAGTCTTATCCCTAATTTTACTTGAAAAAACCGATTCTCAAACTTAGACCCATGGCCTGTTGCTTTTAGTTAAAGGCACTTGCCATCACACCAAGCCCAACCTCAAATTAAAGCACGAATTTTATTATTAAGACAGATACAAGAGATACTACAAATTTTATTATTGGTAATACTTGTTGAACACAAGTTATTATACATAATTTTACACACATCTTATTTTTAAACTGAAATTGTGACTTAAAGTCATGATTATGGGAAAGACTTCAAGTCATAGTTTCAATTAAAATATGCAATGTGTAAAACTATGTAACGGTTTGTATGTAATACACACAATCTTTTTATTATATAATATTTACAAATTGTATGAATTTTTGAACAAAAGAAAAAAGAAAGTTAAAATCTTTATTTATTATACAATTGATGTAGTACTAACTACATTTTTAACCATATCAATTAATAGGCATTTTGTAATAAAATTAATAGAAATTTTAGCATTTTTGAAACATTAATATTTCACTAGCAGTACTAGTAGCTATGAGAAGTGGCAAAATCATCAGTAACACACGCACAAAAGGAACACTTCCCCTTTCCCTTTCACATCGCTATCTCTAATTTCTTGCTTGTTTTCCTACTTTTACTCCCTAAAACCTAAACCTAGACCGTTTGGAGCCATCGTCGCGTATACCAGCATGTGAATGGCGAAAGGCTTTGTAGGGGTCACCACTCCCCGTCCTAAGCGCCAAAACACGCTCGATGTCGGCTCAGCATTGGGAAACAAAGAGCATCCATCATTGTCACTCCCTATCACGCACTACGTGGGACCCCAAAGAGTAATATGCAGTTTTGAAGCAATCAGCCCGCTATTCCTGACGAGAGGAAGGAATAGAATAAAGGGCTAACCATATCAAAAGCTCGTTTTATCATCCGTTTTCCCTTTCACATCGCTATCTCGAAGAGCTATCCTTGGCACCGTTCCTGTGCTAGCGAGGGAAAGAGGCACTGTAAGGTTCAATGGTCACTTATGACATTATGCTTCTTTGAGTTTTAAGCTTAACTCCTTAATGTTTTGAGCTTAACTCCTTAAACCGGTGGTGAATTAGAGCGGAAACAGCCCTCGCCTTCATGAATCGGTTGTAAGCGGACATAGAGACATAGTTTAATCATCAGTAATAACTGGGTTGACTATGTGATTTTAACTGCTAGAGACATAGAGAAAGGGCACAAAACAAAAACTAAAGAGAAATATCAAAACCAAACAAAAAATACATACCCATGATACAAATATATCTTAACACTATATACACTAACACTAGCAAAATCCTATACTATATACACTAATCAATCAACAGACCCTTACCCGACATTTTGGATGTGCAAATGTACTGAGATTGTATGAGTGAAAGAGGAGTGAAAGACTACAAGGAGTGTTTCTCGATTGTTCTTTGAATGTCCGTATGAGACCCGTGAGACCCAAACAAAAAATTAGATCTGATATAGGGACCCGGACATGATTGCCAAGTGGAGTACTTCTTCACCACAATTTAAAAATCGAGTTTCTGAGACTCGGTTTCACTTTTAGCAAACCAAGTCTCTAAAACTCGATTTCGATGTGGCATTTACGTGGCATTTTGTAGCACGGATATCGAGTCTATAAAAATCGAGTCTATAAGACTCGATTTCCACGTGTACAATCAGCCACGTTAGGAAGCCTAAGAGCATGAAAACCAAGCCTTAGAGGCTCGGTTTATAAGCCGAAAATCGAGCCTCTAAGGCTCGAGATGTTAGAAATTTATATAGTTTCAAACGGTGGCCTACTAACTAGATAGTTAGGAAAACGAAATTAGTTACCCCGATTCCCCACCTCCTCTTCTTCTTCTGAACCGGGTTGGCCCCCCAAGAATGCACGTGGTGGACCGGACCTTCCCAAACCGAGTTGTATGACCCATATAAGCGTTGTTGACGATGATTCCAACAATGCATCAGCTAAATGTGGGTACTCCTCCATGGTGGGACCCACCTCGGTACCAAAAGAAACGTCATGAACATGGACTCCACCGGCCGAATCCAACCATTGGATCACCTCGTCTTCGGCAACATTCGACTTCCTATTGTTGGTACGAAGTTCGCGGTCGTGAAGAAGTGAGCCCTCTGCCGCTAACTTCCAATACTGTTCGGGCAAGAGTGGGCCCACGCCCCTGATCGGTTTCCCAATCTAATCAGAGAGGTAGCGAATGAATGGACTTTCCAGATTGTCACACGTGTTGATTAACAAAGCGATGACACCCTCTACCTCCTCCACCCATGGTGGCTGGTTTCCTAGTTTTGGTGGACCCATTTTCTTTGAGCCACCAATGAATGGTTGTTGTTGTGGTGGTGGTGGGCCACCTGGTGGTCCATGAGGGCGTCGCTTAAGATCGGAATAGGAAAGAGCCATGTCTTGAGATAACTCGGGGAGTAAACGGGTCACTCCGGGTTTTATTGTATCTAATTCTATGTGGGACTTCCACGTGGCGCACTCAATGGCTGCAGAGTAAGCACTAGAGGTGAAGAAAGCAACAGTTAGGATGTGGAATTTAGCGAAGACTTCAGTGGACCAACCCATCATGATGTCGAGGATGGCACAAACGGGCTTGGGTTCGGGTCAAGTGGAGAGGAGGTTTTGAAGCGCGAGGGCCATTTGTTGATGGTATTTACGATGTTGGTGCATGGGGTCGAGGCGGTGTGGTTGTGGTTGTGGTGGTGGTGGAACAGAGGATGGGATTTCGAAGACTTGGATGTATGGGTGTTAGCAAAAAGAAGAGGGGATGGAGGTGGAGAGATTGGAGGAGATGATGAAAGTGGATTGGAAGTCTCTAGAAGCTATGTGTTTGCATAGCTCCATGCATGGGAACAAATGGCCTTGCCCAAAAAATGGAACTACCCAAATCTCCCTTCTTGACATTTTTCACAATCTATCTTGACTCACTATGATGTAAGGGCTTGACTAAGAAATTTCTTTTGAAGAAAAATAAAACTTAGCTAGGAAGAAAGGAAGAAGAGCACACAATAATTATATTTGTATTTGTAGGATTAGGAAATAACTTTGGGAATATGGGTTTGCAATTGCAAAGTGACTATTAGGTAATTGAAGAAGCTGTATAGTATAGTGTTAGGTGTGAGATATCAGAGGCGAGATGCTTCTTTTCTTGCTTATGTCGGTTGACCGTAAAATATGCCCTCCGACCTTGTAAAAGCATTTCCGTTTTTATTTTACCTTCAAATCACTTCCGGAACTAAGACGCGTAAAGAGAGGAGCTCACCGACGCGCAAAGGGAGAATGAGAGAGAGAAAGAACGACTCACGCATACACGGCCTAACCCTAGACGTAGCGGCGAGATCGCGCCCCAACCCCGGACGTAGCACCAAGATCGCACCGTCGAGTTCGCACCGCCGAGTTCTCGATTCGCGTCACCGATATCTTTCTTTCTCGATCTCTCTTTCCCTTTTGAACCGGGTCGATCGCCGCCGATCCGCTTGATCGCCGATCACTCTCTCGCTGATTGCACCGGTCTCGTCGATCGCAGCACCACACCACGCGATCTCGCCTCTCATCAAAACCAGTCGCCTCTCTTTCTTCCTTCTTCTCTCAATTTGACCGGATTTAATGATTTTTTTTTCAGGGTTTTGTTTGTGTTTCTGTATATAGGAATGATATTATATATTTGTTTGGCAGGTGAGAAAATGTGAGCAACAAGTAGAAAATGTGTTTTCTATGGTATTTTCAAGAACACAACCAAACACCAGAAAAACATTTTTCAAAACATTTTTTGAAATGCAATCGAACACTTGAAAATATTTTCCTTTTCTGAAAATAGCATTTCTGGAAAAAAATTTATTTTCCGGAAAATATTTTACATGAACCAAACATGACCTAAAAGTGAGTAGGGCCGGTAGGTTTGACTTTTATTCAAGTGTTGTAACTGAAAAGTTTGTTCAAATCAAGTGAACATAACTAATTAAGAACTCGATTCATGTACAAACATAATAGGATACGACAAACACGTATCCACATTCGGTCTTGGATTTCCGATTTCAATGGGAAACGATTCGGTTCCTGTTAAATAAATCAAGCTAGTATTTGTTATGCTCACTTTTTATTATTATTATTTTTTTTATTTTATATAATTGAAATCTGAGATGAAGACATGATCGTAATTTCAGTTTAAAAAATATTTGTGCAATAGTCTATCTGTAATAGCTTTTATCCATAAATCAATGCAACACTCTAGAAGGCCAGAACAAGAGCATTGACATTGGAGGGCTAAAATAGTCAAATACCACTTGTACGACATCAGGCCTCCAAAGCATTTGGGCTTTAGACCCAAGCTTTATGGTATGTCCCACAGTTCCCGACACCCATGTCAGAAACTCGGCTTAAGGTCCACTAGGGCCAAGGGCGCAAATCCTGCAGCATTATGTCCGGCACAAAACCCGTTGAACCGGTCGTTGAAATATGTACTTATCAATTCGTTGTCGGGAAGTTGCCCGGCGCGTCCCATCTCCTATGTGTGTGAGTGCTTGGGAATGCCATATCCCGGATGCTCGGCGACTCCTTAACAAATTCCGCCGGTGAACATCATCCCTCCCTTAAAGTGGGAACCAGTTCCAATGTCATTCTCACCACACCACACCACACTCCCAACTCAACATCCACTTAGCAATAACAATATTGGACCTCCATTCCCACTGGCCATGAGAGTAATCATGATTTTCCCACTAATTTTGGACAATAAATATATGAGGCTAAGGAAAGGGAGAAGGTTGTTGAAAGTTTGAAATGAGAGTCTCGAATCAAGATTAATAGCTACAAAGAGTGAGAGGAAAGCAATACAAAAGTTGTAAAAACATTGCTAGGTCTCTAGCTTAGAATCACCTAAAGTAGGAAATTCAAAGCCCACATTATAAGTATATTGGGAGCCCAAGAGCGAGACAGGTCTTTTAAGCTCGTTTGCGGTGTGCACAATTGGCGCCGTATGTGGGAATCTCCTACAAAGCCGTGGTTTGGCCAAGACCCACACCCGGAAGATGTCCGGGAGACGGTCAGAAGGTTCTGCTGAAAGTGGTTGAGTGGGATTGTCTCGGGGATCTATGTGGAGAGAGCAAAGGCAAAAAAGGCATGAAGACGGGGAGCGTGAACACGGGGAAGAACAATCTGGCCGTGGAGAAGGGTCATACCGGAGGAACCGGGCAGCATCGGGTGCTTCGGGCACAAAGCGATTGGATGAAAGAGATGAGGAGCTTGAACGGTTGTGTAGACTGGTAAGAGATTTGGAGTTGGAGGCAAGGGATAGACACCGAAGAGGAGACCAAGATAACCAAGTGGGGAGGTCTATGAGTGGAGGAGATCGCTATGGTTATGGGTCCGAACGGTCTGGTTCCCATCGACACCGGGACTGTTCACGTTCACGGGAGTCCCATAGGCGCCGAGACCGTCTGCATTCACGAGAGTCCAACCGACATTGGGAATGTTCATGATCACGGGAGTATGAAAGTCGGGGTTCAGATTCCCCGGAGGAGCGACGACCCCGTAATGCGGTCATGGATGCTATGAGCCACGCCTTACGAAAAGCTGCCTGGTCGCCATTCTCGGATGACATTGAACGGGCCCCAATGCCAAATAGGTTCACTAGATCACCTTTTAATTCCTATGATGAGAAGATGGGCCCCATGGAGCACGTCAACATTATATCTAAATGATGTCTTTACACACTCACGATGATGTGTTGATGTGTAAGGTATTTCCCTCAAGCCTTGGACCACAGTATTGAGATGGTTCAATGGGTTATAGAAGGGTTCCATTCACAGCTTTTCTAAGTTAAACCAGGAATTCGGTGCCTGGTTTGTAACCTCTGACAAAGGCACAAAGAACCAGCGGACACATTGCTTTCAATGAAAACGAAGGTTGGGGAAACTCTTCGCAGTTATGTCAGTCGGTATTGGGAGCTTTACAATGAGATAGGTGGTGGCAATGAAAAGATCGAGACGAGCACCTTTAGGATGGGACTCCTCGAGGACTCCGGACTACGGGAGTCACTAACGAAGAAGCCTCCCGAGGGTATGAGACAACTAACGAGGCGCATCGAAGAGTACAGATGTCTCGAAGATGATTGGTTGCAGAGTAATGAATCGCCCTCGGCAGCTCGGATTTCAACCCCAACCCCAGAAAGATCTAAGAATACAAGAGTCAGAAGTACAGATGAGAGAGGTGAATGTGACGTTCAAAGAGTCGGTACAGAGGATCGTAGACCTGATTAAGAATGAGCCATATTTTAGATGGCCAAACAAGATGGGGGGTGACCCGTTTTGGCGAAACCAAAGCTTGTATTGTACGTATCACAAGGATAAGGGTCATACCACCGAGCAATGTCGGGTGCTGAAAGACCATCTAGGGCAACTAGTGAAGGCGGGATATACGAAGGAGTTTGTGGTGGATTCAAAAAATCGAGTGCGGCCGGGCGCTCAATAGAGGGGAAATCCTCTCCCACCACCATTGGGAGTGATTGAAGTCATCCACGCTGCCCCAAGGGGTCCGATTATACCCAGTAGAGGAGTATCGACCGTAGTATCCACGACCAATGTGCGGGAGAGCAATCGCCCGAGAAAAAGATGAAGATTGGATGGGAGCCCATTACCTTTGGCGATGAGGACTTAGAGGGAACGGTCCAGCCATATGATGACGCGTTGGTAGTTACGGCCCGAATAAGTGGTTTCTTGGTCAAAAGAGTGATGGTATACCAAGGGAGTGGGGCTGATGTGATGTATCCGGACCTGTTCAAAGGCTCGGGTTAAAAAATCGAGACCTATCAAAGATGGTCGCTCCTGAGGGACAAATTTCCCTTTTTGTGAATATGGAAGGTAAGAAGGTGATGGTAACATTCATAGCGGTCAATTCATTTTCATCGCACACGGCAATTCTGGGACGGCCGTGGATCCATGCAATGGGGGCTGTTTTGTCCACTTTCCACATAAAGGTCAAATTTCCCACCGAAAGCGGGCGAGCCGTGGTAAGGGGCAGCCAGCAAGTGCCCAGGCAATGCCTTGTGGCTGCAGTTAATAGGAAGAATAAGTAGGCTATGAAGATGGAAGGCACCGTGGAGACCCCTTCATAGCAATTACGTAATCCCTAGGAGGGGTTGGGGGCTAGTTGTGCCGAACGATTAATCAGAGTAAAGATACTACCGGATGTTAGCCGGTATTTTTAGGTGGGCAAGCATGACGGATGAGGATAAGGTAAAGACATTGCTATTCTTGATACGGAACGTAGATGTGTTTGCGTGGGACCCGTATGAGGTGCCCGGGGTTGATCTTGAGTTCATCGTCCATAAGCTTAATGTAGACCCGTCATTCCCTCCAAAGAAGCAGAAGCCGAAAAGGTCAACCAAGGAATACGTCGAGGCGGTAAGGAAAGAGGTCGGGAAGTTAAAAGAGGTCGGGGCAATAAAGGAGATCTTCTTCCCAAATTGGCTAGCAAATACTATGGTGGTTAGAAAGAAGAATGGCAAATGGAGAGTCTGTGTAAATTTCATGGATTCAAACCGAGCATGCCCCAAGGATCCTTTCCCTATGCCAAAAATAGATCGGTTGGTAGATGCAACCTTCGGGCACTCGAGGATGAGTTTTTTGGACGTCTTTCAGGGCTACCATTAGATCACATTAGCTAACGAGGACCAAGAGAAAACAACATTCACCTCCCCGGACGTAAACTACAATACACCGTGATGCCCTTTTGGGTGAAGAATGCGGGGGCAACCTATCAGCAAATGATGACTAGAATGTTTCGGGATAAGATTGGGTGTACGGTTGAGGTATATATCGATGACATGGTGGTAAAAAGTAAGTAGGAGGCACGTCACTTAGAGGATCTTCAGGGTGTATTTGAAGTGCTTCGGCAACATAACCTACGCCTAAACGGAGACAAATGTGCCTTTAGAGTAGGGGCTGGCAAGTTCCTTGGTTATCTAATCACCAATCGCGGGATAGAAGTCAACCCCAACCAGATCGATTCCGTGCAAAGACGAAAACCCCAAGCAATCTGAAGGAGGTACAGATCTTGACCAAAATGTTAGTTGCCCTTAACCGGTTCATTTCTAAATTTGCTGATCACTACCATCCGTATTACCAACTTCTAAAGAAATGGAAGGGATTCAATGGAATGAGGAGTGTAAAAGATCTTTCTAAGACTTGAAGGAATATTTGATGCGGGCGCCCATGTTAGCCGCCCCACAACCCGGGGAGGACTTGTTCATGTACCTCTTAGTGTTTGATCATGCCGTGAGTGCCGTGCTTTTAAGAGACCGGGGGATGCAGCATCCTGTGTACTACATTAGCAAAACTATGGTCAATGCCAAGACCAGATACCTACCCCTGGAGAAGTTGGTGTTAGCATTAGTGAATGCTACCAGGAAGTTGCCTCACTATTTTCAAGCTCATACTATTTATGTCTTAACCGAGTACCCTTTGCGGTCATTATTGAGGAGATCTAATTTCATGGGCCGGATAGCCAAATGGGGAACCCGGCTGGGATCCTTTGATATAAGGTACAGGCCACGGAGTTTGATGAAAGGCCAAATTCTTGTTGACTTTGTCGCAGAGTTTTCACCAAAGGGCGAGGCAGAGATGGTTTGTCATGTAGAGTGTCTCCCGTGGAGGGTGTTTGTGGACAGTGCGTCGAGCTTTATGGGGGCTGGTGCCAGGATTGTCATTATCACTCCGGAAGGAGTATGGTTGGAACATTCTTTTAGGCTAGGATTCAAGGCCTCCAACAACAAAGCCGAGTATAAGGCCTTGCTCGTTGGTGAGAACCGTATTGAATATGGGCGCTCGGGATATAGAGGTTTATTCAAATTCTTAGCTGGTTGTTTGCCAGGTGTAAGGCAGATTTGAAACCAGGGATTCTCGGATGAAACAATACTTATAGGTAGTGAAGCAAGTTATGAGTAAGTTTCACATAGTAAATGTAGCTCAAATTCCCCGGGGACAGAATAGGCATGCCGACTCTCTAGCCACATTAGCATCGTTAGTGATGAAGGACGTCCCACGTAGGGTTGGGGTCTATGGCAGTCACGTAGGGGGATGTTCTTTGGCACACCGAGCAATGATTCAAGGATTCTGGTGGCCTTAAATGCAAAAAGATGCGGTCGAATATGTGCGGAAATGTGAACAGTGCCAGAGACATGCCCCCCTGATCCACCAACCAACAGGCCAGCTAAACCCGATCAACAGTGTTTGGCCTTTTGCACAATAGGAGCTAGATATCCTCGGTCCTTTCCCCTGAGCCAATATTAGGGACGTAGGCGTTAAAAATTTCGTGTGGAAGAACATTATGACGAGGTTTGGGGTGCCGGACTCTCTTACATCGGATAGTGGATTGCAATTCGACAGCAAAGCCTTTCGTGAGTTTTGCAGTGGTCTTGGCATCATGAACAGGTACTCCACCCCGATGTATCCTCAAAGTAATGGACAAGTTGAAGCCACTAACAAGACGATTGTAAATGGATTGAAGAAAAGGCTAGACGATGCAAAGGGCATGTGGGTCGAGGAGTCGTCGAGCATTCTATGGGCATATCGAACGACTCCCAGGAGATCAACAGGAGAAACCCCATTCTCTTTGACATACGGGGCGGAAGCCGTGATATTGGCCAAGGTGAGCCTCAGGCAAGACGCGGGTTGAAGACTTTACTCCGGCCCGAAATGATGGATTGATGATGGAGCATTTGGATTTGTTAGAAGAATAATAAGAAGCTGTGACCATTCAGCTTGCCGAGTATCAACGTAAACTTGCCTAGCACTACAATCGGTGTGTAAGGATAAGGGAGTTGATCTTGGGAGATCCGGTACTATGGAAAGCAATGGGGAACATGCGGGATACGAACGCTAGGAAGTTGGCCCCTACCTAGGAAGGGCCTTACAGGATTATCGCTATCGCAGAGCAAGGGCTTACTACTTGAAGGATCTAGACGAAAGACCGCTTCCCCAACCGTGGAATGTCCACAACTTGAAGAAGTTCTACCAATGATCCGTTGAACATAGGAGCATAAATTGAATGAAACATTGTATATATGCTTTATGAAGTAATATTAAGATGATGTTTATTTTCGCAGGTGCGTTAAAATTCCATTATTAATCTATTAGCGCCAGCCAATGGATAAAGAAAAGTCAAGGAAACCGAGGAAATATGTTTCACATTAAGGATGAAACTGTCCCGGTTCGATTCCCATCACCGGACAGGTGGAAACCTTGATCAAAAAATTCTAAGGACAGAAACTTGTCCCCAATTTGATTCCCATCATCGGACAGGTGGAAACCTTAATAAAAAATTTTAAGGATAGAAACCTATCCCCGGTTCGATTCCCATCACCGGACAGGTGGAAACCTTAATAAAAAATTCTAAGGACGTAAACCTGTTCTTAGTTCGATTCCCACCACCGGATAGGTGGAAACTTTAATAAAAAATTCTAAGGACAAAAACCTGTTCCCGGTTCGATTCCCATCACCGGACAAGTAGAAACCTTATAAAAAATTCTAAAGACAGAAACTTGTCCTCGGTTCGATTCCCATCACCGGACAGGTGGAAACCTTAATAAAAAATTTTAAGGATAGAAACTTGTCCCTGGTTTGATTCCCATCATCGGATAGGTGGAAACCTTAATAAAAAAAATTCTAAGGATAGGAACCTATCCCCGATTCGATACCCATCACCGGACAGGTGGAAACCTTAATAAAAAAAAATTCTAAAGACGTAAAACTTGTCTTCAGTTTGATTCCCATCACCGGACAAGTGGAAACCTTAATCAAAGAAATTCTAAGGACGTAAACCTGTCCCGGTTCGATTCCCATTACCAGACAGGTGGAAACCTTAATAAAAATTTCTAAGGACAAAAACCTGTCCCCGGTTTGATTCCTATCACTAAACAGGTGGAAACCTTAATCGAAAAGGGAAAAATTTTCAAAGTCCCAAAACCTGTCCCCAGACAGGCAGAACCTCGATCCGAACTCTCTAAAGTTCTGTTCCCAGCTCGGTCCTCATCACCGGGAAGGAGAGGGCCTTGTGCCAAGTATCCCCAATGGTGTTCTAGCAGAACTTACGGGAATAAAAGGTTTCTTTGGCGTACGAAAACAAAAGTGGTATTAGGATACCCTGACGTGCGAGTACATAGCCTACTTAACCTTAAGACAACTATATACGGTACTCGGTATCCAAAGCCAAGAAGCAAAGCTGTTATGGCAAATAGAAGTAAATAAAATAAAACCATTGTTCGGTCACCACAGCCCGGTGACCATAGGAAAATAAGTTTGAAAATAAATGGAAAGGAAATTAAAGCCATTGTTCAGTCACCACAGCCCGGTAACCCTAAGCAAACCATAAAAAGAGCAAATAAAGTAAAGGCAAATATAGAAAAAATGACTAGTTTAATCACAAATGTTAAACGGATGGGTCAATAGGTGGGGTTGGGCTGCTTCTCTGGTTGGCTAAATAGAAGTGTCCTCGATCTCGGATCGTTGAGATTGTCCATCATTTGCAGCATGAAGGGTGCTGGAAACCTCTGGATCAACATGGGCATCAATCGCTTGGACCAGCTCCTTCGTGCTAGTAGTTTCCTCCTCGTCTACAACATTGGCCTAACTTTGGGAGAGGGGTGAAGGAGCCGGGTATGGGATCTGGCTTGGGTCTCTCAAAAGGGAGTCCTCGGTCACTCCCATCACCTCGAGGGTCGCTAGCTAACCCTCCCCAAACCTATGAAGCTGGGCTTGGTGAACAACAGACTCAGTAGACTTCTCGGTATCTACAAAACCCTCGTCGTACCATTTGTTTTCGCAGGCTTCAAGGGCTGCTTTGAGGTCAATTATTTGGTCGGTCGGGGCCAAGTTGAGACTGTTCACCTCTGCTAATTTTAGCTCGACGCCCTCTAGCCAGCCCTCCACCTTAGCTCTTCTCTTCTCCGCCACTTGTCAAGCTTTCTCCGAGGATTGAACTTTCTTCCCCACAACCTCGGCGGCCTTGCCTTTCTCCTTCGCGTTGTCATTGGCAACGTCCTTCAAGGCTTTTTTCCGCTTAGCATCCTCAATGAGCTCCTTTAGTCTCTCACCGAGGATATGAGTCATCTGTGTGGACTAGTAACGTAAAAACAAGTGTTAGGACAGAAGAATACTTCCAGTATTTAAATAAATGAAAAAGAAGGGAGAGAGAAATTACCGCAATGGTGTGCCACTGTAGCCATTGTACCAATGAATCCTCGTCCCCCTCGGATAAAAAGCGAACGTCTTTGGGCAATAGTAAGCCGTGCACTAGGCTTTGGGCCACCCTTCCCCCTTCACCCTTGTCCCATACTATTGCAATGGCTATGGCTGGCAGAGGCCCCTTACCGAGCTTGAAAGTAGGCTACCAAGGGACTACAGGCTAGGAGGAGGATGTTACATTCCCGCCCGGCTGAACGTGTAGACGAAGATTCGGCTACTAGCTCCCGGATCATGATCCCGCTGGATGGCCGGGGTGGGGTCTTTGATGGGGCATTGCCAGGAGCCTTTGCGAGTTGATCATCAAGGCGTTGAGTCTTTTATGCACGGCTGGAAAAGGGGGGAGGAAGAGCTCGGCCCTTACCCTAGGGTCATTGAGACTTGGCAGGAGGTTGGGAGCTAGGCAAGAATTGGCTGACCATCATTTTTCGCCTTGTCACCATCTCGACATCCGGGTCGACCTCAGCTGCTTCTTGCTCGATTGGCTGGACCGGATCTACCTGTTCTTCAACGGGAACGTGCTCTGACGACTTTGAGAGATGCATTCGACAGATTCATCCTCGATCGGGCGAGATCGTTCACGATTGTATAGCACAGTCCAAGATCCCGGGATTCACCAAAGGTCGACTTTGGGGGAGTAAGTTCGCATGTCCTACATTTATGTAAGACAGCAAAGGGCTATCCAGCAATAGGTCTTGGCTGAGGGGTTGCCAAGTCCTGTATACAGGGACGCAGCCGAGTATGAGACGCGATGCCCGGAGCTACCCGTCAATGTGAACGAATATCTCGGACCTGAGGACAAAATTCAAGTCCCTTATGTGCATTACCCCGAGGTTTGGGACAAATTCTTTGCCGTTTGCAACAAAGGAACACAGTAAATTAGTACCCGGATGGATAAAACAAATGGGAGTAAACAAAAAGGAAAATGGGATGGACGGGTAAGCAATACGAACCAACTTCGCGCGGCGAGAGTGGGCAGGGGAGCTCATCAGCAAACCAATTGCCGCTCACCCGGACAAACTCCCCGGCTAAGTTTCTGTTTGAATCAAGCAGGCATGAAATCAAGCGCACAGGTAATCCCTAACTTTTAAATAATAATTGGTGTTTTTATTTCCACACTGGCTATACATGAAATTTATGTCATGGTGGTTCAACCGCAAACTGTATAATTGATTCAACCTATCAACGCAACTAACTACCTGGTAAAAGTTGGGAGGAAGCTACTCGGGGCTCAAATCGTAAAACCTAAGGGTATGAAGTAAGAGTAGGCTCAAGAAATCTAAGCCCACCCTCCAAAATTGCCATCAAAAGGAAGAAAGCGGTACTTGAACAAGAGCGCTTGTAAAGAGCAATCTCGCTCTCATGGCGGTATGTCACATTCACATCCTCGGGGATGTTGAATGTCTGCCTAAAAGTGGCTAGAGATGCCCTAGTATTTAAAAGGTGAGCAAAACTCATCCCGAGCTCTAGAATTGAAGGAAGAGACTAAAACAAGAGAGAAAGGTAGAGAAACTTACTTTGGGCTCTAAAAAGGAAAGGTGCTCTAGGCTGGAGGGTGAACGCACAGAGAGCTATGCATGACAGGGAGGAAATTTGGTGAGTGAAGAATGCAAAAGTGAGAGTATGATTCAAAATGAACTATTTATAGGGGCTAAAAGGGGTAGAATAAATACCATTTAATAAATGAAGGGTGGGAAACTCTACGAATCCTATCACAAACGCCACACGCGCGCCGCCTTGATTTGTGAACCATCAGTTAATAATGACGGCTTAGCCAAACGTTAGATACAACGTGTCTTTTGAGGGCACATTAATTAATTTCTCAACCACCTAATGCCTACTAATTGAACTTCCCGAGTCGCTGCTGTCCCTTGAACTCCTTAATTAACCTTCGGGCTCCGAGCACGAATCAAGGGGGTCTAATGTACGACACCGGGCCTCCCGAGCCATTTGGGCCTTAGACCTAAGCTCTAGGTATGTCCCACAATTCCTAACACCCATGTTAGAAATCGGGTTTAAGGCCCATTAGGGCCATAGGCGCAAATCCTGCGGCATCATGTTTGGCCCAAAACCCGTTGAACCGGTTGTTGAAATATGTACTTATCAATTCATGGCCGAAAAGTTGTCCGGCGCATCCCATCTCCTATGCGTGTGAGTGCTCGGGAAGGCCATATCCCGGATGCTCGGTGACTCCTTAACAAATTCTGTCGCCAAACATCATCCCTCCCTTGAAGTGGGAACCAGTTCCAATGCCACTCTCACCATACCACACTCCTAACTAAATATCCACTTAGCGATAACAATATTGGACCTCCATTCCCACTAGCCATGAGAGTAATCATGATTTTCCCACTAATTTTGAACTATAAATATATGAGGCTAAGTAAAGGGAGAAGGTTGTTGAAAGTCCGAAATAAGAGTCTCGAATCAAGATTAATAGCTACAAAGAGTGAGAGGAAAGCAATACAGAAGTTGTAAAAATATTACTGGGTCTCTAGGTTAGAATCACCCAAAGTAGGAAATCCAAAACCCACATTATAAGTATATTGTGAGCCCAAAGAGCGAGACAGGTCTTTTAAGCTCGTTTGCGGTGCGCACACCACTATTTTTGAAAATATTTTGTAATCTACTACTATTTCTAGGCTTGTTCAGGATTTGATCGGCACCGATGGAACTAGCCGAGGCTGCACCGATCCGACCAATTCAAAGCTCCACTGTAGATGCTCGAAGAGGTGGTCGGCAAAGATCTAAGCATACCGAAGGTAGTCGATGCGGTAATCTGTGACCATTTTCACTCCGATGAGAAACCAAACCGCACCGCACTGATTTATGTGTATATATATATATATATATATATATTTCTATGATGTATAATTTATATATGTAGTTACTATAGGTTTAGGACTTTTAGTAGAGAGAAGGTGAGAGTTTGAGAGAGGTAAGGAAGGAAGGATGAGGAAGAAGGGGAAGCGGCGTAAGAGAGAATGAGATAAGATGTAAGGTTTCTAAATTTTAACTCTACAATACCCTTTTGATTCTCAATGCAGCTAATGTAGTTGCAAGTACCAAGCAAAGGCCAAGCTCTACTTAGATAGAATCGCTAGAATAACAACACCGAATCTAAAATACAAGAAATAACCCTCACTTGATGCCACATGACTTTTCATGCATGCTCGAGGTTTAAGGAAGCAAATGCCTCTACTGAAACCATACTATTTAGTAAGTTAATACAGATGTAATGAGAAAATATAATAATATAAGTTGTCTACCCCCTAAGAGACGTTTTAGTTTTTGGTAACCACAATTGGTCAACAAATCACTTGAGTTCTAACCATCTTGGCCTCTCCAACTCTCTTTTCTTTGTGACACCTCACCACCAATTTTTCATCAAATCTCATAGGCAACATTTAAGCTACATGAATCAACTAAGATAATCAAATTCTTTTTGTTCCCAGTAATTTCTCAGTGATTTAAGTACAAAGTCTCCACAATTTGTCAACTAAATCATAGTAGGTTCATTTGGACTACGACTTTGAGAACTATTTTGACTATTGAGAATTTATGTATGAAGAAGATGTTGACATAAATAATATAATGTTTAGAGTTGATAATAAATATTCGAATACCGTTCCTATGGATTTTCCTTTGTAACTTTTTCCAAACCTAAACAATGACAAAAAAAAAAGGAGATTTGACCCCCCAATTTATCAAATTCCTCATGGAACTCATTTTTCAGAATAAGTGGAAACATAAAACATATAGAATCATGACCATTATAGAGCAAGACAGATATTAAATAATAATGATCTTATTTTTGAAATATAGAAATCTGTGTAATCAAAACTATATCCTGGTTGTGACTTGTCACTAAAATAAAATGATCTTACCCAATCGGTAGCAAAGTAGTGGAACCCAAAATCTGACATTTAGAGAAGATGAGAGCAAAATTAAAATGTTACTTTGAAACTCTCGATTTCAACTTGCCTAAATCCCAAACTAAAAGAATAAAGCCCAAATATTTTGCTTTAGTAATAAAACTGAAGGATCTAAAATCAATGATATTCGAACACCAAAACCATATCCTTAGGGAGTACAAGGTTTTGAAGTCATTCAAATCCAAGAAACAAAAAACCACATATGAAAAGAAAGAAAGAAGAAAAACGCGATTTTGACCGTTGAAAATGAAAAAAAATAAGAAGTAAGAGTTCACACCTTGCCTTGCCCATCTTGGAGTTTGTAGAAGCAGTCTCAACTCTCAAGAGCATCGACATCGTCTTCCCTGGATCGCCTTAGAAATCAGAATTGAAGGAACGCAAAAAAAATTTTGGTTGCTTTTATATGCTTACATGTTCTACCAGAATCGGTAACCATTAAATTTAATTAAACGATCAAGATTAAAGCCAATAGAATGGTGTGGTTTAGATTTTAGTAGGTACCATACCCCAAAAAATAAAATAAGGGGTACCGTAGAATGACCCATATGTTTGTTAGAATTTGTTATTTTTTTGACGCCTTTTTCTTTTGCTTGGAACTGATTTTGCTATGTTGTATAAATAGAAGAGTAGTAGTTTTTTTTTTTTTTTTTTGATAAAACAGTAGTAGATATTTATGATTGCACTCTTTCATTTTTCATCAATAAAAAAAACTCATTCTATTTAGAGAGAGCTATCCTTTTCTTTAAGGTAGCCTATAACATAAGCTTCCGGTTCAAACCCTCCAACTTGTTACGGTGTTACATACTCTCTCTTTTTATTGGATAGAAGTTACCTCCTCTTTCTTCTTCTTTTATTTATTTATTTATTTTTATTCTTATAAAAATTTATTAACTTAAATCATTTTAAAATACAATTTTCAAATTAGACGAGAGCTCTTATACCCAAACATCTAAACTTGAAGATGAAATAACTCTTCTAGCAATGGCATGGCCTAAATAGTTGTCCTCCCTCTTAACATACTTAAAATTAAACCATTGTAAAGATCTTGACAAGATTTCTGTCTCTTCTATAAAATGTCCATGCAAAGCAAAGGATGTTCTATTGTCTCACAAGACCGAGATGAACAATAGTGAGTCCCCTTCAATTTCAAGCTTGTAAATGCTAAGATCCTTGGCAAACTAGATCGTTGCATTAGTAGCAAAAGCTTCAATGGCTTTAACAGTTACCTACTCTTAATAATTGTACGAGTGTGTTCTTACATTAAAATTTCCAAATGGTTGTATGGCACATTAAATTTCCAATCACTTGCAACTTGATAAAGCATAAGGAATAAGAAAGACCAAAATGCAAAGTATTGCTAAAATTTTAGATGAAAAAAATAACGTGCCATAAGTTTAAGTAAGGCACCAGACTTTACCTTCTAAGAAACAACCAATTAGTTGTGAGACTATCATCAACTATGCTAAAAAAAAAATTTTATTTTCACACAACAAAAAATTATTTTATCTATTTTAACACATCACTGTACGATACACTTTACAAAATGTTTTCAGTTTCAGTAAAATAAGCGAATTCCAAACAGACCCGTAGTGTGTGTTTGGCAAAAATTATTTTTGCCAACTTATTTTACTATTTAGTTTATTTTTGCTACTATTCATGAGTCCCACTGTATTATTTTAGCTAACTTGACTTTTATCAATAATACTTTCAGTAAAAGTTTTCACTTTTAGCAAAATAAGTGGATCCCAAACAAACTCTTATTTGAAATATATACATAAATACTACGAAATTACTCGGATCTATTAAGTATACAATTTAAGCATGGTACATGACTAGACCAATATATAGGTAAATGAGTTTGGCTCATAAACCATACCGTAGATCAACTAAATCTTCCAAGTGTTCGTTGTTTGATAATGCATTTGAGACATCCTTCTCTTCCTAGTTATATGGACATAAAACATAGTCCCTCAACAAGGTGTTCTTAAAACATAGTTGTAACAAAATTATTATGAAGTTTTAGGAATCGGTTTAATATAACATTTAAGCATGGCACAAGACCAATATAAGTGGAGGTGAAGTAGTTTTTTTTTTTTTTTTTTGAGGGGGAAAATGACTGACTTTTATTAATGAATACCATCTAAATTAGTATGAAAAATGAGAAAAACTTGTGGTGGAACATTTTCCATCCACACTAAGAAATCTTAAATGCCAACGGCATATCTAGCGAGACTATAAGCAACAACGTTTCCTCCTCTCTTAGGGTCTGTTTGGATAGAACTTATTTTTCTGAAACTGAAAATGAAAACCGAAAAACACCGTAGCAAAATAATTTTTAAATGTGTAAATAGTGCTGTGGAACCCATTTTTAATAAAAAGTTGCTGAAAAGTGTAATTTGTGGGTCCATGAACAGTGCACGGATACACTGTTCATGGACAAAAAGTCAACATATGCGGCTACCAAAAAAAAAAAAAAAAAAAAGAGCTGAAACTCATGGAAAGCTAAACGTGGACGCTTGAAGTTTGAATCCAAACAATCACTTAGGGTCCGTTTGGATACAAACAAAACCGAAAACCGAAATCGAAAATGAAAAACACTGTAGCGAAATAATTTTTAAATGTGTGAATAGTATCGTGGGTCCCATTTTTAATGAAAAATTACTGAAAAGTGAAATTTGTGGGTCCGTGAACAGAGACACGATGTGTCTTTGTGATTGGTCCAAAAAATTTGAAAAGTCAAAGTTTGCGGCTACTGTTCATTTAACAGTGCATGAACAGTAGCCGCAACACCCAAAACGCTCCAAAACGCGTGAAAAAAAAAAAAAAAAAAAAAAAACGCAAACGCAGTTTTTTTCAGCCGAATCCAAACGCGCTCTTAGTATGAGAGAAAAGCAGCTGATCAAAAGAAAGGGACTAGTCTTTCGCGTCCTCAATCAGTACAACAAGTGGAGCCAGTGAGCACGCCTCTTCCTGAAGTGCTTTTATCAAAACCAAAGAGTCTCCCTCTAGAATTGCATTCTTGATACCAATCTACGTGGCTAAAGATAGAGCCATTGCAGCAGCCAGCGCGTCTATCTCTATGGCCGAATATGCAGAATTTAGTTTCTTTGAGCACGAAGCTAATATAAGTCCCTTCTCGTCCCTGATGACTGCTCCCATACCTGATTTATTCTCACTATTGAAAGTCGCTCCGTCGAAGTTTATTTTGACAAACTCCGGAGCAGGTGGCAGCCAACGGCAGACGGTGCGAGTACTCTGACGTGCATGAGTTGCTGTTGCGAGATTGCTTGCCCGGAAATCGATCAGGTAAGCTTTGGCAGCTTGTGCAACCTGATGGAGTGCAGTCGCTGTCTGATGGAGCCGAACCTTGAAGCTTAAGAACTGGACTTCTTTCCGAAAGTCCCACAACTCCGGATCAGCCCACACGATATCAAGCTCTGAGCATTTCCAAAGTGCATGAAGTGGGTCCTCAACATCAGCATGGCATCGTTCACACTGAGGGCCATAAAATTGTATTGCTGATGAATTAAATCTTCTAACTATTAATAGTGCACTGAAGACATTCTTCTATCAACTTCACGTATTTTCTTTTAGAGAAAATGATAAAAGTTAATATTTTAATGTAGTATTAATTGAGTTATATACTAATATATATATATATATATAATTATATTTATAATTATAATTATTGTGAATTCTTAGAATTTGTTGAAAATAAGGCCGTTTGGTACATGTGTTTAAATACATATTTTCAGTTTTTAAACAATATTATACGTATTTTCATGTACTTTTTCACCTACACGTATTTCCAAAAAACTGAAAACTGTTGTTTAAATACACGTACCAAACAGACCTTAAATCTTTAAAAAAAAAAATTAAGAATAATTTTGAGAGATAAACCAATTATAATTATTTGTGTTTTCTTTTGTTGTTAAGGGAGATAAACTAGAAGCAAATTAAATGGTTTAGAATTATTGTTGTAAATTGCCTAATTAATTCTCTAAAAAACAAATTAAGAATAATTTTGAGAGATAAACCAATTATAATTATTTGCGTTTTCTTTTATTATTAAAGGAGATAAGCTAGAAACAAATTAAATGGTTCAAAATTATTGCTATAAATTACCTAATTAATTAAATGACAAAGTCCCACATAGGATAGATTCAGCAAAAAATAAAAAAATAAAATAAAAAGTCCCACATAAGATAGAAATAGTAATGATGAATGGTACCTAGGCAAAGTCCCACACAGGATAGATTCAGCCAAAAAAAAAAAAAAAAATCCCACATAGGATAGAAATGGTAACGATAAATGGTTATCTCTCTTCTCCCCCTTTATATCTCGACTTCCTGTTTGTTTTTAAACTTACTTACTACCTTAGAGCATCACTAGTAGTCTCTCCAAATTTTTGCTTGTTTGGAGAGTGAACAGTGACATTTAACTTTTACCTACCCACTTTTTCAAATATATTTTCCAACTGATTCTCTAACTCATTTAAATATTATTTCTTCATTTATTGTTTATTCTTTTTTTAATCATCATTTTTTTTTAACAACTATATTTTTCAATAAGAAGTGTTATATTCAAAACATTTTACTTAATACTTTCACAACAAAATTTACGTGGAAAGTTGTTACTAGTTCTAATTTGAACCCACTAATTAAATTATTTTTTTACTCATCAATATCAACTAATAACAATCTATCACTTAAAATTTATTATGAAAATATTGTAGTAATATTACTCAATTTTGATTTCTTTTTCCTCATATTATTTTCCTTTCTTTCTTACGTTTTTTTTTTTTTCGTCCATACGTTTTTTTTCCTTTTCTTTTTTATTGTTTTTTCTCCTCCACACACGTACACCTACCCCCCAATATCTATCTTCACTCTTTGTTTGACTTTTTGTTTTTCTAGTTATCTCCAAAACATTTCTCCCCATCTCCCTCTCTCTTTCGTTCTTTTCTCTTACACACACACAAATTTCTCTCCCTCAATCTCACACAAACAAATTCTCTTTCAAACATGCATAGATCACTGGCAAAGAACAAAGATTAGAGTCCTCCCCACATCTAAGAACATGCAGTTTAATCACCATATTGGTCGGATCGGCGTTCTACATGGTTTTTTTTTTTTTAATTAGTTTTATTTTATTGTTCAGATTTCATTAGGCTTATGAGAAAGATTGTTTTTGTGTTTCAAATCTTTTGATTGGGTTTTTGTTTTTGTATTAGAGAAGCACGAGAGAGTGAAGAAGAAAGAGAAAGGGAAGAAAGAGAAAAAAGTATTTTTAATTCAATCGGTATTATTTTAAGGCTTTAGATATGCTACAGTGATTGCTACAAAGCTCTCCATACTTGGAGAGCTAGTGTGGCAAATCTAAAAAAAAAATTGGAGATGCCGAGTTTGTTGGAGGGATTTTTTGGGGTGAATAGTGGCTTTTCTCTCCAAAATTTGGAGATGCCAAGTCAGCTAGTGATGCTCTAAGAGCATCCACATCAATCCATAGATAATCTTGCAAAATACAAAATGCAACTCTTTTTACACATTTGATCCAAAAAACACTCACATCAATGGGTGTAAAATTGTGCATAATTATACAAGAGCTATAGTAGCTCCTGTAGCAAAATTGTACACATATACACTGCTACTGTAACTATTCTATACATTATTTTAATAATTTCCAATTTTGCTCATTTTTTTCTCTCTCTTCTCATCTCTTCTCTATTTGCAAAACCAACGCCCTCATCATCTGATTCTTCTTTTGATACACACACTCCCACAAACAAAATCAAAAATCAACCACAAAATCAACAATAGACACCACAAAACCAAACACACCCACACACGAACACATCAACGGAGACAGAGAGAGTGGATCGGCATGCTTGGATCGAAGTTTCAAATCGGCCTGCTTGAATCGGAGTGCTTGGATCGGCGTGTATAATTTTTTCAATAGTTTTAGATAGGCGCTTGTGGTGATTGATTGGCTGAACCCATAATGTTCGGCCATGGTGGCCTAGGCTAGGTAGGATTCGAGTTTAGAGAACTAGAAAGAGGAGGGGTTTAATTTATGTGGGTTTTTGCCTTTGTGATGGTTGTGTGACGTTCGCCATGGCCATGGAGCTCTAGCCATGGAGGTTTGGCTTTGTGACGGTGTGTGCGTGTGTGGAGGTAGGGGGTTTGGGATGAGAGAGGGGCAGAGATTTGAGATGAGGGAGATATAGATATTAACGAAGAGGTATATAATAAAATAATAATAAAAGTGATTATTTAAATAAATTGATCCGTATAATAGAAAAAATAATGTAAATGCTTTGTAAAAATGATAGTGTAAAAAAAAAAAAAAAAAGTAGGTTTTAGATGTGTAAATTTACAAAATTTTTGCATCCATTATGTGGATGCTCTAACTGTTGAGATAGAGAAGCACGAGATAGTGAAGAAGAAAGAAAAAGGGAGGAAAGAGAAAAAAGTCTTTTTTTTTTAATTTAATCGGTATTATTTTAAGGAGAAATATTCTTTAGATATGCTACAGTAATTACTACAGTAGCTCTCCCGATGATGCTCTTACCCATGACACATAGGATAGATTCAACAAATAATAATAATAATAATAATCCCACATAGACAGAAATAGTAACGATGAATGGTTATCGCTCTTCTCCCCCTTTATATCTCGGCTTTTTAATTCAACTGGTATTAATTTAAGGAGAAATATTCTTTAGATATGCTACAGTGATCGTTGTAGTAGCTCTCCCGGTGATGCTCTTACCCACGACCGCAGGTGGCAATTTTTATCCATATCCATGAACCCACCCATTACCCATCTTATTTGGATAAGTCTTAACCGTTGCCCATTTGAATATTTGGGTTAAATGGGTAAAGACCCATTTGGTTATTTAATTAGATGGGTCTAAACGGATAATCCCACTAATACCCACTAAACTCATCTAAATTTTAAATAAATAACATAAAATCTAAATTTCTAGAAAATGACTAAAATACCCCTGAAACTTAAAAAATGACCAAAATACCCTAAAACCTAAAAAATGACCAAAATACCCCCGAAACCTAAAAATTACCAAAATACCCCCAAAATCCAAAAAATGACCAAAATACCTCTCAAACCCAAAAAATGACCAAAATACTCCTGAAACCTAAAAATGACCAAAATACCTCCAAAACCCAAAAAATGACCAAAATACCTCTGAAACCTAAAAATGACCAAAATACCTCCAAAACCCAAAAAATGACCAAAATACTCCTGAAACCTAAAAATGACCAAAATACCTCCAAAACCCAAAAAATGACCAAAATACCTACAAACCCAAAAATGACTAAAATACCCCTAAAACCAAAAAATGACCAAAATACCTCCAAAACCCAAAAAATGACCAAAATTCCTCCAAAACCCAAAAAATGACCAAAATACCCCCCAAACCCACAAAATGACCAAAAATATCTCCAAAATCTCTAAAATGAGCAAAATACCCCCAAAACCTCTCAAATGTCCAAAATATCCCCAAAACCCAAAAATCGACCAAAATACCCTCAAAACCGAAAAAAATGACCAAAATACCCCCAAAACCCACAAAATGAGAAAAATACCTCCAAAACCTCTAACATGAGCAAAATACCCCCAAACCTCTAAAATGTCCAAAATATCCCCAAAACCCAAAAATTACCAAAATACCCTAAAAACCCAAAAAATGACCAAAATGCTTCCTAAACCTAAAAAATGACCAAAATACCCTAAACCTTAAAAATGACCGAAATACCTTTGAAACCTTAAAATTACCAAAAATACCCACTGAAACCTAAAAAATGACCAAAATACCTCAAAACCCAGTAAAATGATTAAAATACCCCAAGACCTAAAAAATGACTAAAATAACCCCAAAACCTAAAACAATGACCAAAATACCCCAAAAACCAAAAAAATGACCAAAATACCCCAAAACCTAACAATTACCAAAATACACCCTAAACCTAAAAATTACCAAAATACTCCCTAAACCTAAAAAATTACCAAAATACTCCATAAACCTAAAAAATGACCGAAATACCTCTAAAACCTAAAAATAATCGAAATACCCCAGAAACCTAAAAAAATAACCAAAATACCCTGAAACCTAAAAAATGATTGAAATACCCCCAAAAACCTAAAAAAATGACCAAAATAACCCCAAAACCTAAAAAAATGATCGATAAAAACCCCTGAAACCCAAACTATAAGGAAAATACCCCTAAACATGTAAGATGACCAAAATACACACGAAACATCTAAAATTACCGAAATAAATAGAGGTTTCAGGGTATTTTGGATGTTTCAAGGATATTTTTGACAAATTAAAGGTTCTAAGAGTCTTTCATTCATTTTATAGGTTTCGAGGGAATTTCGGTAATTTTTTAGGTTTTGTGGTTATTTTGATCATCTTTTAGATTCTAAGGGTATTTTTGCCATTTTTTAGGTTACGAGGGCATTTTTGTCATCTTTTAGTTTTAGGGTTATTTGGTAAATTTCTAGGGTTTGAAGTATTTTGGTCATTTTTAGGTTTTGGGGTATTTTTGTAATTTTTAGGTTTTGATGGTATTTTGGTCATTTTTGGTTTCAAGGGTATTTCGGTCATTTTTGGGTTTCAAGGGTATTTGGTATTTTTGAGTTTTGGGGTATTTTGGTATTTTTGAGGTTTTGGGGGTATTTTTGTAATTTTTGGGGTTTGAGGGTATTTTGGTAATTTTAGGTTTTGGGGGTATTTTGGTCGATTTTTGGTTTTTGGGGTATTTTGGTAATTTTTTAGGTTTTTGGGGTATTTTGGCCATTTTTTGGGTTTTGGGGTATTTTGGCCATTTTTTGGGTTTTTGAAGTATTTTGGTCATTTTTAGGTTTTGGGGGTATTTTGGTAATTTTTTGAGTTTTTGAGTATTTTGGTAATTTTTAGGTTTTGGGGGTATTTTGGTCATTTTTTGGGTTTTAGGGGTACTTTGGTCATTTTTTGGGTTTCGGAGGTATTTTGGTCATTTTTAGGTTTTGATGGTATTTTGGTCATTTTTTTAAGATTTTGAGGGTATTTTGGTCATTTTTTGGGTTTTAGGGTATTTTGGTCATTTTTAGGTTTTGGAGGTATTTTGGTCATTTTTTAGGTTTTTGGGGGTATTTTGATAATTTTTAGGTTTCAGGGATATTTTGGTCATTTTTTGAGTTTTTGGGGTATTTTGATCATTTTTTGGGTTTTAGGGGGTATTTTGGTCATTTTAGTGGTTTTTAAGCATATTTGGTGATTTTAGAGATATCAGGGGTATTTTGGTCATTTTAAAGGTTTCATGAGTATTTTGCTAATTTTAGAGATTTTGGGGATAATTTTGGATGTTCAAGGGTATATTTGGTAATTTTGGAAGATTAGGGGTATTTGCATCATTTTAGGTATTTATGGGTATTTTGGAGGTCAAGAGGGTGTTCAAGTAGTTTTAGAGGTATTTGGGTCGCATTGGGTTAAATGGGTGGGTTACTAATTAAATGGGTTGAGTTGGTAATGGATAATTAATTTATATATAAACGGATCATGAATGAATAAATGTGATAATTATACACCCAACCCATTTATGATCCAATCCGCCCATTTGCCACCCTACCCACAACACAGATTCAGCAAAAAAAAAAAAAAATCCCACATAGATAGAAATAGTAATGATGAATGGTTATCTCTCTTCTCCCCTTTATATCTCGGCTTCCTGTTTGTTCTTAAACCTACTTACCGCCTTACCCACGACACCCAAACCTCCAAGCAAAAAACACACACGCACAGAAAACCTACAAAACTCCACAACCACAGCCGTAATAGCCAATCTACCACCACCATCAATCACCCACCCCACCACCACGGCAACCCTCCACCACCGCAATGAACCTGACACACAACGAAAATCCATGGCAACAACAGCAAACCCACAGTGAAACACACCCGCCGCCGATCTACTGCTTAACCCACCACGCCCCAGATCCACCACCCCGCCGCCACCAAATCCGATTCACCTCTCAACCAGTAGATCGGTGAAGACCCGGACTGAAACCCACGGTTTTGCTTCCTATTGCCTTGAACTTTGCTTCTCTGCTTCGTCGGCGTGGAGGCCTAACCACCAGCACACAGAGAAAGAGAGTGGGAGACGAGAGCGAGAAAGAGAGAATGAGAAAGAATAAGAGGGAGACCAGAGAAAGAGAAGCCAGAGGAGAGAGAAAGTATAAAAAAGATTGAAAAACAAAGGGTGGGGTTAACGAGCACCACTAACTTTTTTGCAGTTTGTTACACAGTTTTACCTCTGTCTTTTTATCAGATGTGGGTCAGCTTTGTTTTACCTCTGTCGTATTAACGGATTATATCATGTGCTCGGATTCACATCCAGTGCAATAGTTAGGGTATTGCACGGAGTGCAATAGTTTTAATATCAGCCATGGATTAAATCTAATGCTCAGAAAATTGACACGTTATATCTCCACGCTGGCAATCCGCGTGCTTCAATTTCTCTCCTCTTTTTTTTTTTCTCTTTTCACTTCATCAATTCAGCTTTCCCAAATTTTAGTTTCAGAAAAAAAAACGGATTTTTTTAGAAAATAACAATAAAATTCAAACAATATCATTAGTTAGGAAACGTTTGAAACTAATTTGGAATATAACAACTCGAGTTCAATATCCACGATTTGTGTGCTATAAAATCGAGTATAGTGTACTCGATTTCCCTATTTTGCATTGTCTCCCGGTGGGTCCGATATGCCGTAAATCGAGTTCGTAGGAGTCGTTTTGTAAGAGTAGAAAACGAGATTGATAAACTCGGTTTATATTCTTGTAAACCGAGTTTATTAAAGTTAATTTTTATAGGTACAAATCGAGTTTAATTAACTCGTTTTTTGTATGATCGAAAACGAGTTCAATGAACTCGGTTTCCTTTCTTGTAAACCGAGTTCATTGAACTCGGTTTGTTTTCAAAAAAAGAACCCACGTGTCAACCATCGCAGACCAAAACACAAAAAAAAAAACTAAGTTCAAACATTTCCCTCTCTCACTCCCCGACCGCACTCGTCTCCGCCCTCTCACTCTCGTCTCTCTCTCTCTCACGAGACGTCTCTCTCTCACTCTCACACTCTCTCCGAGCCTGCCGCTCCTTCGCCGGCACCGTCGCCGTCTCACTCTCAGCCTAGACCCTCTCACTCTCACTCTCGGTCTCTCTCTCTCTCACGAGACGTCTCTCTCTCACTCTCACACTCTCTCCGAGAGCTGCCGCTCCTTCGCGGCACCGCCGCCGCCGCTGGCTCTCTCGCTTCCGTCGCCGCCGCTGGCTCTCTCGCTCGCCGTCGCCGCCGCCGCCTTTCGCTTCCATCGCTAGCCGCCGCTTTTCCTTTCGCTTTTTCGGTCTATCTCCGCCTCGCATCTTTTCTCCTCGGTGGTTGGCGAAGTACCTCACAAAAAAGTAAGGACTCTCTTTTTTTTGGGTTTATTTGGTGCCGTGCGCTCTTTGTAAGGCCATTCTCAATGTCCCTCATGGCTTGGCCAGGTTCACTTGCCCTCGGTGCAACGTTGACCTCATTGTCGATTTGTCCAAGCTCAAGCAGTTCTATCGGCCTCGCTGGACTCCGCCTCCGCCTCCGCCTCCGCCTCCCGAGGAAATCAACGAGGTTTTGCTTCTTTTCTCACCGTGAATTTCATTCAATTGATTAGGTTTTGTGACTGTCTTGTTTGCTACTAGTGCCGAGTGCTAGTGTTACTATTGGTGGAATTGCTTAAATGATTGAATTGATTACATATATGGTTAATGTTATACGAGTTATTTACGAGGATGAGTTGTATTTGGCGCGAGATGATGTACATTGTTTGATTGATGCAGATTAACATGTATTGCTTTTATGTTTATATTGGTTCTATTTATAATACTACAACAACAACAACAACAAAGCCAAGTATAGAGGTTTTTCTTAAAGGATTGAATTGGTTACATATATGGTTATAATGTTAGAGTTATTGACGAGGATGAGTTGTGTTTCTTTGTGGGAGGATGTACATTGTTTGATCGATACGGATAAGAATTTAGGATTCATTTATTTTTAATTGAAACGTTATCGATATTGTTTGAAAGATAAGAGAAGTCATCATAAGGGAGGTTCTTACTCTCTCTCCGCATGCATTGTACTTGATATTTGGGGGTGCGAGTTTGCCGCCATATCTCTTTGTGAGGCAAATAATGCCCTTCTCGAATATTACTATATATATTATAAACCATGATTATTTTTTTTAATATAATAGACTATAGTACTCTTGACTCCCTAAACTTCGTGCAAGTATGGTCGCTATTCCCGCTCGCTCCCGATGAGTTTGGTCCTGGGCCCATTGACGATTCGGTGTTAAGGTTTATAAAAACACATCGAGCGTGTCTTTGTTTGGGAAGGCAAGGTAAAAATTAAAACCGACCACCTGCTGAATATTCTCTTCTTATCCTTTTACATTATGTTGATTTTTTTTTTTCTTCCCATTTCTGAAATTCTAAGTGTCAATGGTATTACTAGCTTTCAATGCATGGTCATGCGCATTAGTTGGGTTAAGTTAGATTGGTTGATTTGTTAGTGTGGGTGTACACTTTACTACTATTCACTCTTTCATCTAGAAAACCAAGAAAAACACTTTGAGATGAAACTAATGCTAAAAGTATGAAATTTAGGCTAAAAGGATCATAGTTATGTTCCAAATATTCCAATATGTAAAAATTAAATGCAGCCGGACAACCCTCAATAGAAGAATGATGAACCGGCATTATTAAAAGAATGTTATTACTTATTACTTACCACAACACAGCAGTAATGATTCATTGTTACATTACAATCTTGTGATGCTAAAATTGCTATGTAGAATGCAATGAATTAAACTAATCACATCAAAAATAAATAAATAAATAAATGAACTCAATTGAGACTTACAAGTATATTAAGTCTCATGCTAAACACTGACAATACTGTGTCCATGTGCTTATAATAACTTGGCCTTATTTCTTTATTTTGTCTCCCCAAAAGAATGGTCATGATCAACATTTTGTATAAGCATATTCTAGCCAATTAATAATCTTGGTGTATACTTTGTGTGTGTGCATATTCGTAATCGCTTGATGCTCCACAGTTCAGAAACTAGGTTGGCAACTTTCCTTATAACAATTTCCATAATCAAGCTAACAAGTTTTAAATACATACCTTATGACCCGAGTGGATAGCATTTTGGTGCCATGCATACCCCTCTTTACATAACCAAATCAATTAGCCTTAACCAAGTTACCACTCTCTTTGTCTATGACAAGGCCTCTAATCACCTAGATGAAACAATTGAACAATTTGTGCTTAGTTACAGGAAAGAAAAACAAATGTCGGGACCAAAAAAATGCCATGATTTACAAACTCTGAAAATTGTGTAGAAATGAAGATGTCAGGAAGAGTACGTTTAAATGTGTTGCGTACATGAATGTGTTGTATACGTGAACTCGATGTCTGTGCATACATGAACAACTTCAGGATCAACCATATTTTCCCAAGTATTTTCATAAAATGATGAGGCGGGAGGTTCATAAACGAGGGCCGTATTTGTAACATGCTGAACTCTAGCATTAGCGTCCTCATCATCTTCATCACATTCAGCCATATCATCAACATGAGGAATGTGAGTAATTTCATGGTCATCAAGACCCCTGTCAAAGTCACCATCGTCAATCCTCTCTTCATACTCATCTCTATCCTCACAATCTTCCCTAGAACAGTCTTCGTCTTCATCTTCATCTTCAACTACTGGAACTGTAGAGGATTCACCTCGATGTGTACAAAATTGATCTTCATATCTATTTCCGGTTCACTCTCAATTGTTCTTGGTGTCTCTTGAAAAGGGGGTGTATAGCCTCCCAATGTGGTGCATTGATCATCTAGGACCGCAAACCGTAGAGATGTAGTTGTTTGTACAATTTCGTCTTCTACGCCGACTTCCTCGCACGAGACTCCAAAGTGACATATAACTCAAAAATCGCCGCTTGTTTCCATTTGTCCATCTTACTAAACATGAATTTCACATGTTTGTCCTCTGTTATCGCCATATATCCGTAATTAATGCATTGATTGAGGACTTCATATGGAGAACGGAAAGTAATATGTATGTCATGCAAAGCGGGGTTCACTTGCAACTCTTCCATAATTTTTACTTTCAGCTCATTCAGGGTCTTTAGCTTACGGCGTATCATCATATAGTAGCACTGGATACCCGGACCTTGAAATGAGGCTCCATCATAAGGGTTGGCATTGCTAAGGGGTCCACCGTAGTATATATTTATATAGATCATTGTCAACCTATAGATCATCAAGTGCAATTGTGTTAGTGACAAATTTATAACGCTCAATCAACATCAATCACAAAACTTTGCGTATGAAATGCCAACAATACTAACCTCAACCAAATTTGCATATACTCACCTTTAGTAATCTTACAAAAATAGTCATTACCAATTTCATATTCTTTAAAAATTCTAAATCATTCTAGGGGCATGACTTTCAAAACCTATTCAAATAAGTTATGATGAACAAAAGTATTATATACCAACCAGATTTATCCATTGAAATCTCATTACAAATCTTAAACAAATATATCTTGAAATAATTTATGGTAAAAAGACTACTATCTTAGGTATCAAACTCATAATGTTATGATATATCCATGAGAAAGACCTAAAAGTACTAAATATTCCTAACAATTGATCACAATATTTAGTACTAAATATTCCCAATAATTAATCACAATATTAATTTTTTTTTTTTAACTTAGCATATTATCACAATATTTACACTAACAAACAAAACAAATATTCCCATATGTTGTAATAACATAATAATCACAATATTTGGTACCAAATATTCCCAATAATCACAATATTTGTAGTTATTTTCTAAAAAAATCCCTAATGACTCCATTCTTTTTGCCAATATCTAATCCCCTAAAATCCTAAAGGGCTATGGAAATGGACAGCGTTTGCTCTCTTTCTATTTTTAAAGTCTGCTCCTTTTTTCCTAACTTGAATGTTACAAATGGTAACAACACCAAATATTTGTAAATTTTTCACAAACTATACGTGCTCGTGCTTTGCACCATCCTTACACATTCATTCATGGTCATGGTCATGACCATTTCATGTTACAATTTTACTGTTGCAACTTCCTTAAAAAAATAAAAATAATTGGATTTATAAGATTTTGAGCTTGAACCTTTAGCCAAAAAAGTTTTATATATTCTCTTAAATGAAAAATAAAAATAAAAAGGTAAAAATTGCATATCTAGAGTACTCAAATTTTCACATAATAATCACAATATTTGGTACTAAATATTCCCAATAATCACAATATTAACTTTCTTAAAAAAACTTAGCAAATAATTTAATCACAATATTCACACTAACAAAAAAAAAAAAAAAAAAAAAATTCCCCAATATGTTGTAATTTAATCAAAATATTTACACTAACAAAAAAATTCCCCAATATGTTGTAATTTAATCACAATTATTTACTAAATATTCCCAACAATTAATCATTAAATTACTACTCATTATAGATATTTTTCTTAAGTAGATTTATGATCTTATATAAATGTGTTATAACATTAATTTTAAAAAAAAATAGCAAATAATCACAATATACTAACAAATAAATTAATCACACTATTTACACTAACAAATAAGAAAAACAAAACATTTCCTAATATGTTCTAAATTTTTCTTTAAAAAAAACCTAGCAAATAATCACAATATACTAACAAATAAATTGATCACAATATTTACACTAACAAATAAGAAAAAACAAAACTTTTCCTAATATGTTCTAAATTTTTCTTTAAAAAAAATCTAGCAAAATAATCACAACATTGTAAAAATATTACCCGAGAATGTTGTGTGATGAGTGTTCTGTGAGTGAGTTGAATATAGAGACTGTGAGTTGAAAGAGTGTTCAAGAGAACTTATATTCACAATACAGAGAGAGCATATAGAGACCGAGTTGAAAGAGTTGAAAGAGAACTTATATTCACAATACAGAGAGAGCATATAGAGACCGAGTTGAAAGAGTTGAAAGAGTGTTTAAGAGAACTTATATTCACAATACTGAGAGAGCATATAGAGACCGAGTTGAAAGAGTTGAGAGAGCTTCACAATACAGAGAACTTATTCCCACGGCAAGAGAGAACTTATTGGAGCCGGGACCCATGACACATGGAGGGTGGGGATCAAGTCGCTGTGGGGGAACCGTGATGCCCACGTGAAAGCCGCTGTGGGATGGGAGTGTTCTTTGTTTGATGGAACTCGATCTTTGGTTTATAAAAGGAAATCGAGTCCAAAGGACTCGGTTCCTAAGCTTCAAAAACGAGTTCGTTAAACTCGGTTTCAAAGAGTAGAAATCGAGTCCAATGGACTCGGTTTCGAGTGCTTTGAAACCGAGTGCAAGGGACTCGGTTTCCATGCTTTAAAACCGAGTCCTTTGGACTCGTTTTCCAGCTTAGAAGTCGAGTTCCGTTAACTCGATTTCTCGTAATAATAAACTAATAAACCCAGGAAATCGTGGATACCGAACTCGAGTTGTTATATTCCAAATTAGTTTCAAACGTTTCCTAACTAATGAAATAGTTTCGGTTTTGTAGTTATTTTCTGAAAAATCCCAAAAAAAACCTCTCTTGGAGACTCTAAATCCATGGCCGAATCTCAGTGGGCCTCAACTCATTCCACACCACCACCACCACCACCACCACCGGCGATGCTTCCCGGTCTAGTATTCTCCTCTTTCAAGGTTTTCTCGTAGCTCTCTCTCTTCTCATTGCACCCACACCACTGCCGTTGGCGGTGCTTATTACCGGTGTCACCACCACTGGGGGCTACCGGGTTTCCCTCTCTCCCTCTCAAATTTATTTTCTCTTTTATTTTTGTTTTTGTTCCAGTTTTAATTATTTTGATGACTAGAGCTGTATGATTTTGTTTGGGTTTGAAAAATGGGGGTTTTGGTATGAGTCTGTTTTATTGTGTAAATACATGTCATTTTGTGTGTGGGTTATTGAGTGAGTGAAATTTGTGTTCTTGAGAGTGCTTAAATTAGTGTAAACACATGGAGTAGTTGAGTGCAGATCTTAAAATCTGGGTATGTAAAGGGTAAGTTCTACCTTTTTTTTTTTCCTTCCTTTGCTATGATCTTTGTTATTGCCTTGCTTCTTTATTGTTGCTGTTGCTGTGGCCTTTGAGTCCTCTGTTATTGTTGCTGAAGGTGTTTGTTGAAATGCTTCATAGAGGGGTCAAGATAGTTGGGGCTATTGAAACCAAGCTCTTGAAATTCTGTTTTTTATTTCCAATCGGTCTTTTGGCTAATCCGTTGGATTTTAAAAAAGGCGCTGAATTTTACAAAGGTTATTCGTTGCAAAATTTTAATCTGAAATATTGTCCATAAATTGCAGTTGTTTATTTTAAGGAATAATCATACATGCAATAGAGAACTCTCACAAATGGGCTTTTTATGTTTGATTCCTTGTTTCATTTTTATGCGCCTTCAAGATCTTCTTGACTTTCTCTTGTCTCAGGCTTAATGTTCTTTTCTTCTTTACTAAAATCGTATATATATATATATATATATAATATGACAGCCAGCTTTTAAGGTAATTGATGAGTGCAGAAGAACTTATCAGAACTAGAATCAATTGCGCTAGAAGAGACAATGAAACTGCAGGCTCTAAAACATCTTTGTGGTGAAAATTTTGTTCTTAGCTTCATCATATTACCTTTTGTTTGTTTTTGTGTGTTGTGGACCTGTGGTCCAAAAATGACTGCTGTGTTTTCATTCTGAAACCTTTAAAGAATTTCCATAAAGATTAGATGCCATTCTGGATCAGAAAAGTTCTATTATAAGGGGGAATAAATTGTGTTTTGGGAAGCCATGGTTCTTTGTCTATTGTCATCCTGTAATCGCCATTCATTTTCATTATTAATCACTTGAATTCCCCCCCCCTTTGTCTATTGGATTTGACATTTAGGAAATGTTGATACTAAATCTATGATTCCCCCTTTTTTTTTTTTTCTCTTTTCTTGATTTATTTGCCTAAGATCATACATTTCTTACTCCTTTTAGCTTCTTTTACTGAAATAGAGCTATGATTCTTAGCTTGATACTAATTTCTCAGTTAGAAATTTGTCACAATGGATCAGTTTTTTCTCATTCCCTATGTTCCTATTGTGGTTTGAGTTGTGAAATGCACTGAAGGTGTTTGTGAAAATATTTGTTAGAAACTTTGAAGTGATGTTAAGATATTTTATTTGTATGTTGTGCAGTCTTGAGGGAGATTCGTCATATTGAGAAATGCGCCAAGCTATTCTTCAAAATTGGTTAAATCATTCAGGAGAGATTCATCTTGTGTAATGGAAAAATCAAAACAAATTGAAGTTTCGAATGGACTTGTCTCGGCCATGGCATCATTCAGGAGATTCATCTCTTGCCTTCCATTGTTGCCATTGTATAATCGAATTGCTGTGGAAGTTGTATTTTCATGTAGTAACTGATTTTTTGTGTTGATGAATAGATGAAATGTAAACAAACTTGTTTTGCAAATAGCATGTTGTGATGGAGTTATATTATTAGCTTTTTAGGTCTTAATGCATTCCAATTTTTTATCTAGTCTAATTAGAGTCATTCTTGCTGGAGAGACCAACAGTTCTTTGTGTTTGAATATGCTTGGAACAAGTACTAAAAATTGGAGGATAACTTAAAAACACAAATTATATAAACTATTCACAGCTTCATTCTGGCTCTTCACCAAAAAGCCAATCTATATGATGGAATTTCTTGGAAATACTAATTTCTTGGAAATACTATTTGTGCTCTTTTCTGTCAAATTACAACTTCATGCTCAATATATTCTCTTGAAAACAAGAATTACATAACAAGAGTCTTCAAGAATGTCTGGCATATTTTAAAATCAATGGATCCAAGATAAAAGTAAACCACCAAAAAAGAAGAAAAGTTTGATCCAAAAAATGAACTAAATTGTATTAAATTATATTCTTTAATTACAAGGCCATAATAACATGATACAATAGACAATTTTTTTTCTACCATCATATTACCTAATTCTCATGTAATAACCAAAAAAATAAAAATAAAAATAAAAAGTCTTGCATGCTTCAAGATCAAATGCTTCAACAATCTTATGCGCCTACTCAGTTGTAAATAAAAAATCATATGCACTCATTTAGTTCCACTCTTGGGGTGTCTCTTTCTTCTTGTTGTACATTCCTCTGCACTGGGTAGCTGCTAGATTTCTGCACTGGATAGCTGCTGCCTGCAGCATGTGAGCTGCTGCTTTCTTATTCTGCATTGATTTCCCTCTTGGCACTGGGTTTAGTTGGCAGCACTGGTTTTAGTTTTGTTGTAGTTAGCTCCAGCTGCATTTACTGTTTTGTTTCCCCTGACTGACCCCTAGGGTCTATACTTCTTTGTATACAAACTATATCAATAATATATCTATCTTTACCCCTAGGGTAGTGCTACATAGAAGAGTGAAAGTAAATGAAACCAATAAGCACAACATCCTTCAAAGGGCATGCACACCAGAAACACATAAGAGATACTAAAGCTTAAACCACAATTCATATACAATACAGCATATGAACTACAAGAATCTCTGATTTATAATCTCCTAAAACCAGATATCAGATATTGATTTACCACAAAGTCTTACCACATTGATGCATAACTACAAGTTTTTTTTTTTGATAAACAGATGCATGACTACATAGCAATTAGTTGTGACTATAATCAGTTAAACTTCAAAGTTCTAAGTATAATTTGTCGACCATCGACTATTATAAATATAGAAGAATGAATGTTTTTCATTAAAAATAAAAGCTGAAAATTTGTGTAACAATATTGTGCTTATCATAAATAAGAATCACAACAAACCAATATATGATCTAAAAAAAATTATCAAAATTTTCTATCCCTATGAAAATAAATTTTTATCACTAAATTCTGACTGCAAGAAAGCCAGAAGCACTTGTTAAAGCCAGAAGCAAGATGTTGCTCAAGCAATCTCTGTGCATGCTTGTTAAAGGAACCTACTACTTCAGACATTTCCTTGAGAAGAGAAGGAAACAAGGTTCCATCGCGTACTGCAAATATCCATAGAAAAATAGGAATTAGGAATCCTTAAGTTGTTTAGTCTCATTTGTTGTACTTAAGATGTTGAAATCTAGATCAGTATTTATCTACCAAAATTATACAAAGTTGTAGTTCAGTCCTTTCAGTAAAAACATTGAGCCAAGTTTTATTTCAAGTGATTAATGATGAAAATGAATGGCGATTACAGGATGACAATAGACAAAGTACCATGGCTTCCCAAAACACAATTTATTCCCCCTTATAATAGAACTTTTCTGATCCAGAATGGCATCTAATCTTTATGGAAATTCTTTAAAGGTTTCAGAATGAAAACACAGCAGTCATTTTTGGACCACAGGTCCACAACACACAAAAACAAACAAAAGGTAATATGATCAAGCTAAGAACAAAATTTTCACCACAAAGATGTTTTAGAGCCTGCAATTTCATTGTCTCTTCTAGCGCAATTGATTCTAGTTCTGATAAGTTCTTCTCTTCTACACTCATCAATTACCTTAAAAGCTGGCTGTCATATTATATATATATATATATATATATATATATATACGATTTTAGTAAAGAAGAAAAGAACATTAAGCCTGAGACATGAGAAAGTCAAGAAGATCTTGAAGGCGCATAAAAATGAAACAAGGAATCAAACATAAAAAGCCCATTTGTGAGAGTTCTCTATTGCATGTATGATTATTCCTTAAAATAAACAACTGCAATTTATGGACAATATTTCAGATTAAAATTTTGCAACGAATAACCTTTGTAAAATTCAGCGCCTTTTTAAAAATCCAACAGATTAGCCAAAAGACCGATTGGAAATAAAAAACAGAATTTCAAGAGCTTGGTTTCAATAGCCCCAACTATCTTGACCCCTCTATGAAGCATTTCAACAAACACCTTCAGCAACAATAACAGAGGACTCAAAGGTCACAGCAACAGCAACAATAAAGAAGCAAGGCAATAACAAAGATCATAGCAAAGGAAGGAAAAAAAAAAGGTAGAACTTACCCTTTACATACCCAGATTTTAAGATCTGCACTTAACTACTCCATGTGTTTACACTAATTTAAGCACTCTCAAGAACACAAATTTCACTCACTCAATAACCCACACACAAAATGACATGTATTTACACAATAAAACAGACTCATACCAAAACCCCATTTTTCAAACCCAAACAAAATCATACAGCTCTAGTCATCAAAATAATTAAAACTGGAACAAAAACAAAAATAAAAGAGAAAATAAATTTGAGAGGGAGAGAGGGAAACCCGGTAGCCCCCAGTGGTGGTGACACCGGTAATAAGCACCGCCAACGGCAGTGGTGTGGGTGCAATGAGAAGAGAGAGAGCTACGAGAAAACCTTGAAAGAGGAGAATACTAGACCGGGAAGCATCGCCGGTGGTGGTGGTGGTGGTGGTGGTGTGGGATGAGCTGAGGCCCACTGAGATTCGGCCATGGATTTAGAGTCTCCAAGAGAGGTTTTTTTTCTGAAACTAAAATTTGGGAAAGCTGAATTGATGAAGTGAAAAGAGAAAAAAAAAGATAGGAGAGAAATTGAAGCACGCGGATTGCCAGCGTGGAGATATAACGTGTCAATTTTCTGAGCATTAGATTTAATCCATGGCTGATATTAAAGCTATTGCACTCCGTACAATACCCTAGCTATTGCACTGGATGTGAATCCCATGTGCTCTGTCTTTTTATCAGACCTTACCTCTGTCGTATTATCGGATTATATCATGTGCTCTGTCTTTTTATCAGACCTTACCTCTGTCGTATTATCGGATTCTATATATCATGTGCTCTGTCTTTTTATCGGATTAGATTCTATATCTGATGTTTTATCTGATTCTATATCAGATGTGCTCTGTCTTTTTATCGGATTAGATTCTATATCAGATGTTTTATCCGATTCTATATCAGATGAGGGTCAGCTATGCTTTATCTCTATCTTTTTATCAGATGTGGGTCAGCTTTATAGAAAAAAGAAAAATGCACAAAGAGACGAAAATATCATTTTTCACGTCTCTCACCAACTTAAGCCTAGTTAAGTGTCTTACATAGGAAAATTTGAAAACTCATACGTCTTTCGTAGGAAAACAATACCAAACATCTTACAGAAAAGAAAAAAATGAAATTACAATCCTTTCACAGGAAACAACCAACATAAAAAAAAAAAAAAAAATTTTAAAAAAAACTAAAATCACAGTCCTCAAGAAACAACAAAGTATCAGTAGATCCCAAAAAAAAAAAAAAAAAAACCATCTCACAGAAAAACAACATTAGTACATCCAAAAAAAAAACCCATAAGAACATATGGGAGAACATAAAATTTGTTTGAGGGAGACGAACTGGGTCGATGGAGGGGAAATCAAGGAGAAGACAAATTGAGTTAGAAAATAAAGCTGTGAAAAAAAAAATAGAAGGCAAGGAAGTTGAGATAAGAGTTTCATATGGGAGAACATAAAGGCCATGTTTGGTTTGATATTTTTCATCATTCAATTTTCATCACTTGATTTCCGTCGTTCATCACTTATAACTTTAAAATATTACATCTATTTGGCACCATCACTCAATACTTTTCACACTATTTGTGGGCCCATACCTGTCACTCGGTGCAGTTTTTTTTTTTAGTACCTAGAAACCCGAACTAGAAATGAAAAAAAAGAAAAGAAAAAGGAAGACACCTGAGATCACTGAACCTAGGAGAAGAAAGAGAGAGAGAAAAAAATGGAAGACACTGAGATCACCGAACCCAGAAGAATAAAAAAAAAAAAAAAGGGAGACACTGAGATCACCGAACCCAAGAGAAGAAAAAAAAAAAGGGAAGATTGGTCAAAAGTTGAGGCTGAGTTATGACTAGTGGGTCCCTCATGTGTGTTTAATTACAAAAATGCCATTGAGTTATGAGTTATAGAAACCGAAAACAACTAAAATATGTTTTCAGTTTTCATAACTCGTAACTCAAAAATCAGAGAATTCAGTGATGGAAACAGAGTTATTGAAGGCCAAACAATCTTTTGTGTCATAGGTCCCATCATTTTTTAGTTATGAGTTATGAAAACAGAGATATGAGTTATGGAAATTGATGAACCAAACACCCCAAAAAAATTTAAAAGATGAGAAAGGAGAAGCAGAAATGATGAGAAAAGATAAGTGTAAGGGTGATGGGATACGTGTGGTTGAGAAAAAAAGAGAAATAAAAATAAATAAATTAAAGTAAAAGGTGGCTTGATGGGATATGCGTCTATCACGGAAAGAATTTTACAAAATAAAAATTACAAATTGTATTACAATATAACAAATTACCATAAAATTTTTACAACAATTGAGTTGTCAAATATTTTATGCATTATTTTAAATTGGCATGTATGTTAAGACTATATAGAACATGTAATCCAACGGTTGGATTTTCAAAATATGAATTCAGTAATAAGTTATTGGGTAGTGTAACATTTTTCAGAGTTACGTCGGGTGTAACTCGAACCCAACCCTATATTTCTTAATTCGATATGAATTTTGACAAATTCATCATTAGATTATATTATTTTCGTATATTTTTTATGCTTACAAAATTTTAAAGTGATCAAAGATTAATAGTTATGTCATCAATCAATTGTCCAGATTCAAGTTTTAGTGGTTTAAAATAATGCATAAAAGATGAGTTTATAGATCACATGGTAATTATATCCGATTGGCATGAAAATTGGCATACATGTTAAGACCATATAGAACATGTAATCTAACGGTTGGATTTTCAAAATATAAATTTAGTAATAATTTATTGGGTAGTGTAACATTTTTTAGAGTTACGTTAGGTGTAACTCGAACCCAACCCTATATTTATTAACTCGATGTGAATTTTGTCAAATCTACCGTTAGATTACATTATCTTCGTATATTTTTCATGCTTACAAAATTTCAAGGTAATCAAAGATTAATAGTCATATCATCAATCAATTGTCTAGATTCAAGTTTTAATGATTTAAAATAATGTATAAAAGATGAGTTTATAGATCAAATAGTAAATTACATCCGATTGGCATGCATGTTAAAACCATATAGAACATGTAATCCAACGGTTAGATTTTCAAAATATAAATTTAGTAATAAGTTATTGGGTAGTGTAACATTTTTTAGAGTTACGTCAAGTGTAACTTGAACCCAACTCTATATTTCTTAATTCGGTGTGAATTTTGTCAAATCTCTTGTTAGATTACATTGTCTTTGTATATTTTTCATGCTTACAAATTTTTAAGGCGATCAAAAATTAATAGTCATGTCATCAATCAATTGTTTAGATTCAAGTTTTAGTGGTTTAAAATAATATATAAAAGATGAGTTTATATATTAAATGGTAACAAATGGGATTCAAGAGTTTATGCCTAACATTTCAAAGAAAATATTGGATTCAATCAAATTTCACTTGAAGTACAATTTTTTTTTTCTTTTTTGGGCACCATTTAAGGAAGTACAGTTATCTTTTTTCCGGACATGTTGAGATGTTATGGCCAACATGCTTGCAAAGGCCACAAGACTTCTTTTTCTTTTCTAATTCTCTTCTACCTTTCATTCGTTTTTGCTTCGGATGACCTTTTATCTTTGTGAGCGGAGGACAATTAATGAAGCAATCTCCATCAATCATATCATTAACATTAGCATCAATCATATTTTCCTTGTCTACTAAATTTTCATCATCCACCACTAGCAATTCCTTTTCACTTAATGATGCTTAACGACACTAACGCGGTGGTAAATACAATGATGGAATTTGGTAATAATCTTTATGAAGGAATACACTAAGTACATGACAACAAAGTATACCCCAAAATTCAAAATTCTTGCAATTACAATATGTCATCTTACCATCCCATAATACTTTGTGTCTTTGATTAGTTTCATCTTTATAATATTGTAGCACAAATTCAATACCATTTTATTGAAGCACCGAATATTGTGTTGCTCTCCCAAATTCCTCTTGAAAAATCTTGAAAATATAGGGCGTCAAAACACTATGTGCTTGGTCTTCTAACGGTGACAATGATCTTAAAGAAGAACTTCTATATGTCTCCAACATCGTATCATGTGATTGTGTTTGCTCAATATCTTTAATGGCAAGATCAACCTAAAATTACAAATAATAAAATAAATTAAAAACTTTTGTATGACACATGAAGACTAAAAATATTAACAAAAAAAAAAATTATACAATAAAAGAAATCAATGGTAAATAATGACTTACTTGTTTGACGAGTTGGATTAAGTTTTTGTGAGAACTAACAAATCGTTTAATAAATGCATTTATACTTTTTGATTTTCCAGTTTTTGTCATTCTACCAAAAAAATGGCCACGAAGGTAACATGGTACCCAAAAATGCCTGATTTGATATAAACCAATTACATGTTTGTTAGAGAGCATGTCATATTTTGTCATAACTTGAAGCCACTAATTGTCAAAATCTTCACATGACTCTAACTTGTATAACTTATAGAAGTCCATGCATCAATTTGAATATTGATTACGAAATGAGCATTACATCCACGTTTTAAAGACTTCATATTTCTTTGCTCCTTAGATGGATCCACTATTTTTAGTGGTTGTTTACCTTGTCGATGACAAAAGAAATCACATCTTACTATTTTTTTTTCTCAAGACGACATTTTCGAATTGTAAAATCATATCGATTTGTATAATATTTATAGAAAATGAAAGTTTCTTCTTCACTAGGAAAACATTGACCAACAAAAGGCCCATACTCATTTTCTATTGAATTTATATCTTCATGTTCTTCAATAACTCCCATTTTATCTATTGGACATTCATTCCAATCAATTATTCCATCATTTGGAAGCTCATTTAATTCAACACAATTCTTTGAAACGCTTCCATAAACCCCACTTGCAATCAAATCATCATCAACTTGTGCTATATTAAAACAAAAATTAAAAAAAAAAATCAACATCATATTATGTGATATATGAATTATATATTACAAATAAAATGAAAATAATAATACCTTATTGAGATAATTCATTTAAGTCAAAACAATCCATTGGAACAAATTGATGAGCCTCATTTGCATCTATTGTCATCCATTGGTGCTATATTAAAATAAGAGTTTAAAATTTAAACGTCATATTCTATGATAAATGAAATGTAAATTTATAAATAAAATAAAATTATAATACCTTTTTGAAGGGGTTCATTTAAGTCAAAATAATATTTTGGAGTAAAGTAATGACTTGCACTTGCAACTATATTCCTATCCATTGATGCTATAATACATATATTAGAAATAAAAATTAACATCATATTAATTTTGGTGCTATATAAAAACAAGAGTTTAAAAATATTCTATGATAAATGAAATGTAAATCACAAATAAAATAAAATTATAACACCTTCATGAAATTGTTCATTTAAGTCAAAGTAATATTTTGCAACCATATTCCCATCCATTAGTGTTACAATATTTATGTATCAAAAATAAAAATTAACAACATATTAATTTTAACCTATTTTTTAAAAATAATTATGAATCAAATAAAATACAATAGTGGTACCTTGTTTAATTATTCCTCAATCTTTTATTGACATTTCTCTGTCTCTTCTTCTCTTTGATATTGGTAAAGGAGAAAAAATTTAGTTTGATATTGGTAAAGTGAAAGAAAATAGATGGTAAAATATTGGTAAAATAAGATTTGATGGAAAATAAAAAGGGAAAGGGAGAGAAATGCGTTAAGAGTGTAATTTTGTTCAAAGAAAAAAGAGCCCCAACACTGCCAGCCGTGTCCCATATTAAGGGGGTTAATCTATCCAAATTATATTTACATGTCATGTCATGCTTTTTCTCTAATTTACTCAATTTTTTTATTTATATAGGATGGCTTGCTAACATTCTCCATAAAGAAAATACATTAAGTTTCAGGTTCTATTTGGATAGAACTTATTTTGTTGAGATTGAAAACTGAAAATACTGTAACAAAATAATTTTTAAATATGTAAATAGTGCTGTGAGACCCATTTTTAATGATAAAGTTAATAAAAAATAAAATTTATGAGACCCATAAACAGTATATAAATATACCGTTCATAACAGACCGGGTCAACAATTACGATTGAGAAGAATAAAAAAGAAAAAGAAAAAGAAAACATAACAGAGGAAACGGAGACGGGCAAACGCCCTATCCAAACTGCACCACAGTGGAGCATTTTTAAAAGCGTTCTCGTTAGGTGTACCAAACACCGAAAGAAAACTCTTTTTATATCTTATTAATTCTGATACACGTAAGCAGTATCGTTTCAGATCTATGGGCATATGAAAAAAAAAAAAAAAAAACTTATACAGACACGTTGAATGGTGGGCACGGACACATTGAATGGTGGACCTGTCTCCACCATCCAACATGACCAGTAAAAATTTTCACCGTCCATTGGAAATTTGATGACGTGGCACATGTCTACCATCCAACGGTAGATTCGTGAAAATTTCGTGAAAATTTCGTGAAAGGTAACCAGTGAGACGTGACCAGTGAAAATTTCGTGAAAATTTCGTGAAGCGTAACCAGTGAAAATTTCGTGAAAATTTCGTGAAACGTAACCAGTGAAACGTAACCAGTGAAAATTTCGTGAAACGTAACCAGTGAAACGTAACCAGTGAAAATTTCTAATGTATTTCTGCTATTGTTCTCTCTCCGTGTCCCTTCATCTTCGCAGTTCTCAGTTCTCAGCTCTGTGCCTCTTTTTTTTTCTCTTGTTCTTTCTTTCTCCACAACCTCTACCTATTTTTTTACCTGTCGCTCTTCCTCTCCGTCTTTTTATTTATCCGCCTAGGCCGTTGCCATTGAGTTCAGCCTCACCGATGAGGACGTCGCCGTGGAGATCTCTGATTCTGATCTACCTCTTTTTTCTTCTTTTTTTTTTTTTTTCCTTCGGTTGTGGATTCCACGTGATTGTGATTATGGATGAGTTGGTTCTTTTTTATGCTCTTTTTTTGGGATAGTTTTGTATTGATTTTGGTGATTTTTTTTTGAGTAGTATTGGGTGGAGGTGTTGGCTGGTGGATTTTTGTTGGTGGTGGCGGGTTGTACCTGTGCGTGGTGGTGGCGGGCTGTGCTTGGGTATGGTGGTGGCGGGCTGTGCTGTGTATGGTAGGGTTTTGTTGAAGGTTTTGAGTTTTTTTTTTTTCTTTTTTTCTTTTCTCTTTCGTTGAGGTTTTTGGATTTGAAATTTGTTGGAGGACCGGAGATTGTGGTTGTAGTTTGTGGCGGTGGTTGTAGCGGTGGTTCTTGGTTGGTGGTGACTGTCACGGGGCTGTGTGTTTGTATATTGTTGGGTTTTGAGTAAATATATTATTTTACCGTGTTGAATATATTATTTAAATGTTTAGAGTAGAATTTTGGGTGTCAAAATCTTATTTTTTTATAAGAGAGCCGATGAGAATGCTCTAAGAATAACAGTATTCTAAAATTATGTAGGTTTACAAGTCTGGTAAAGGTGAGTTTTAGAGATTTGGGATTGGAAAATAGGAATTTGGGGGCTTTTCAATCCCCAATACTAATGCTTAAGTGAACTGAAACCCACCCCTATTCTAGGAACCAAAACTCAGCTTCTTCTACTCCTCCAAATGGGTGAAAATGAATATATATACCTGAATATATCTTTTTAACAATTTTTACTTTGGTTGGTTTCAGTACTTCGTACAATTAATTCTCTCTTGGTTACTACAGGGAACAAATGTCGGTGCTTAATTCAGACGTTAAACCTGCTGCTCAAGTTTTTCTTGGCCTCGTCGTTCTCATCATCACACTCCTTGTCGAACTTCCCAGGTTTTAACCAACAACATTGCTATGTTAATACCTACTATGTGAGTTTTGCTTTTAGCTTCTAATATAAATAAGTTGAAACAGAGCGTGCACTTCATGCTCTGTTTTTATTGGTTTATTTGAATTGCGTAGTTCGAATTGTCTGTGTTATTAGGTTTGCATTTTCTTTTTTTTCGTTTTGCAGAATCTATATTGTGTGGAGCTACTGTGGTTTGTAATGTTCTATGAACAAAGAGATTTTAGTCCAATACTTGTTGAGGGCTTGGGAAAATTAGAACTGTTTGTTTTTGCGATTGTTTTCGTGCAAGTCACGCCCTGTTTTTCTTTTTTCTCCAAATTTGCAATTGTTTTCGTACAAGTCATGCCCTGTTTTTCTTTTTTCTCCAAATTTGCTGAGGTTTATGAATAATGGTGTGGATCCAGGCCTTTCTCTTTCTGCTGGCCAGTTTTCGAAGTTTTCCTATGCGTGAAAATGTGAACTGTTTGGCTTTTTAGTACAAGTCGTGCTCTGTTTTTCTTTTTCCTCTTATACTTGTTAAAGCTTTTTGAATAATAGTGTGGATCTGGTTTTATAAAAAAAAAAGTAGTGTGGATCTGGGCCTTTCCCATTCTGCTGGTTGGTTTGGGAAAATGTTTTGGGCCTCCACAATATTACACTTTTTCACTCACTTTTTTACTCAAACGAATTTCAAAAAATTACAAACCCCTGAATATTCCTTTTTGAGGTGATAAAACAAAAGATGTATAAAATTAGAAACAAGTGATATATATAATCTCTGGGCCTTTCTCTTTCTGCTGGTTGGTTTGGGAAAATGTTTTGGGCCTCCACGACCAAGGGCCTGTTTGGTCATTAATCTCAAACTTATATTTTCACATTTTCACCCTTTTCAAACTACTCTACCAAAACACCACCGAATCTCCCATTTTGAGCTCATAAACAAAAGATGTATAAAATTAGAAACAAGTGATATATATAATCTCTCAGTGTTAGATTGGATACAAACGCTTTTGCGTTTTTGCTTGTGCTGGCTGCTGCGTTTTGTGTGGTACTGTGTATTACTTACTGGAGTTATGATATTATTCATACATTTAAAAATTATTTTGTTACATCATTATTAATTTTTAGCAATATGCATTAAAAATTTTTGTTAAAGTATTATGAGTTTTCAGCCATAAGCGATAATCAAACAGATTCTAATTCTAATGGTTCAATTTTGTTAGGTAAATTATCGCTGTTTTATGTGATTAAATTGAATTATTAGAGATTTTATAGGATTTCTCATCAAAATTTACTGTGACTCTTAAGGCCTAATTTGAGAGAGGGGAATGAGATGGGAAAAATGCAAATAATAATTCTTAATTGAACCAAAACCCAGCTTCCTCTACTCCAAATGGGTGAGAATGAATGTATATATATACACTTCAATATATCTTTTTAACAATTTATACTGTTGTTGGTTCACATAGGGAACGAGACATTTAATACATTGATGCGGTAATTTTGAATATTAACCTAATCTTGAATGCAAATCCGGCATGTTTGCATCATAATATATGTTACTGATTTAATTTTTGCATCATAATTAGCTTTGTTGTTTCGAGAGAATCAAATTTAGCATAGGTAGAACTTCTATCTTAAAAAAAAAAATTGGGTTATATATATATATATCCATTTATTTTTATTTTTGTTTTGTTCGAGAGAATTAAATTAGCCTGGTAATGTTAGGGGTGTTTGTGTATATATATAAATATAAATTAGCGTGTATTATATCCTTTTCTTTTCTTTTTAGAGAATTAAATTTAGCGTGGATTAGTTGGAGTTTTATATATATATATATATATGTGTGTGTGTGTGTGTGTGTGTGTGTGTGTGTGTGTGTGTGTGTGTGTGTGTGTGTGTGTGTTTGTGTTTGTGTTTGTGTTTGTGTTTGTGTGTGTGGGGGTGGGGGTGGGGGTGGAACTGGTGAGTAAGCAAATTTTATTTCAAACGGGACCAGTGTAGTTAAAAGCTGTTTGACAAATTTTTGGGTTGTGTTTGGCACTTTTTTACTTTTTCTTTCGTACAGATTTTTATCAGCTTGGATTGTGTGAGAATCGTTCTTTCTCTCTCTTAAGAGAGAAAGAGACAAGTTAGTTTCAGACTACGTGTGTGGCTGAGAGTAAAAAAAAAAAGTTGACAGTGACTTATAAAACACTAACCATACACGGCATTTTTCTTTTTCTTTTTTTAAATGCAAGATAACTTAGTCAAGACTTAAGACTATTCAGATTTTAGGACTGGCGCTAATATTTTTGGATTGAAGATCATGCGGTTGAGATTGGAAGTTGCAAAATAACCTTCTAATCATTCATTAGCATGTGTATACTGTTTACTTGTTTGACAAATTTTTTGGTTATGTTTAACATTTTTTTATTTTTTTTCTTTCGTACAGATTTTTATCAGCTTGGGTTGGGTGAGAATGACAAGTTAGTGTCAGACTTCTTTTTCTTTTGTTAAATGTAATTAACTTAGTCAAGACGTAAGACTATTCAGATTTTAGGACTGGCGTGCTAATATTTATGGATTGAGATCAGACGGACGGTTGGGATTGATAGGTACAAAAAGTGTCTTTCTAATCATTCACTAGCATGTAATTACTGTTTACTTGTTTGACAAATATATGGGTTGGCATCCACTAACTTCTCTCTTTATAATTGGCGCTAATATTTTTGGATTGAAGATCACGCGGTTTAGATTGAAAGCTGGAAAATAACTTTCTAATCATTCACTAGTATGTGTATACTGTTTACTTGTTTGACAAATTTTTGGGTTGTGTTAACACTTTTTTACTTTATTTTTTTCGTACAGATTTTTATCAGCTTGGGTTGTGCGAGAATCCTTCTTTCTCTCTAAGAGAGAGAAAGAGACACGTGTGTGGTTGAGAGTAAAAAAAAATCTGACAGTGACTTAAAACACTACACATACACGGCATTTTTTTTTTTTTTTTTTAAATGCAAGACAACTTAGAGAAGACGTAAGACTATTCAGACTTTAAGGACTGACGGTAATATTTATGGATTGAGATCAGACGGTTGGGACTGATAGGTACAAAAAGTATCTTTCTAATTATTCACTAGCATGTATTTACTGTTTACTTGTTTGACAATTATATGAGTTGGCATCCACTAACTTGTCTCTTTATAAAAGCATTTTTAATCAGTAACCAGAATGTGTTAAGACTAGACTATTCAGATTTTAGGACTGGCGCTAATATTTTTGGATTGAAGATCTCGCGGTTGAAATTGAAAGTTTCAAAATAACTTTCTAATCATTCACTAGCATGTGTATACTGTTTACTTGTTGACAAATTTTTGGGTTGTAGCAAGTTAGTTTCAGACTACGTGTGTGGCTGAGAGTTTGACAAATTTTTGGGTTGTGTTTAACACTTTTTTACTTTTTCTTTCGTGCAGATTTTTATCAGCTTGGGTTGTGTGAGAATCTTCTCTCTCTTAAGAGAGAAAGAGACAAGTTAGTTTCAGACAAGCCTGGGTTATGTGAGAATCTAGTTTCAGACTCTTTAGGACTGGCGCGCTAATATTTAGGGATTGAGATCAGACGGACGGTTGGGATTGATAGGTAAAAAAGTGTCTTTCTAAGCTTCACACTTTTTCTCTTTCTTTCGTTCAGATTTTTATCACCTTGGGTTAGTGACAAGTTAGTGTCAGATTACGTGTGTTAGCCTGTTAGGGTGTTTTTGAGTAATGTTGTTTGGGTGTGTGTGTTAGGGTGTTTTTGAGCAGTGTTGTTTGGGTGTTTGTGATATATAAGTGTGGAAAAAAAGTGTGAAAATGTATAATATTGTCTAAAATACTTAATTGTTCAAAATGGATAAGTAATTTTATTTGGGTGTTTGTGATATATACGTGTGTGGGTAAAAAAAAATGTGAAAATGTGTAATGTTGTCTTAAATACTTAATTGTGTGTTCAAAATGGGTAACCAAACGGCTTTAAAAGGGCATTTAAGTCAAACTTTGTTTTCTCACTTCTCTCTTTTTCTTTCGTGCAGATTTCTAGCAGCATGGGTTGTGTGAGAATCTTTCTTTCTCTCTCTTAAGAGAGAAAGAGAAGAGAGAGAAAGAGAAGTTAGTTTCAGACTATTTAGGACTGGCGCGCTAATATTTATGGATCGAGATCAGACGGACGGTTGGGATTGATCGGTAAAAAAAGTGTCTTTCTAATTATTACTTGTTTGACAAATTTATGGGTTTTGCTTCACACTTTTTTTTTCTTTTGTTCAGATTTTTATCACCTTGGGTTGTGTGAGAATAGTTTCAGACTAGCTTGGGTTGTGTGAGAATCTTTCTAATTACTGGGTTGTGCTTCACACTTTTTTACTCTTTCTTTCGTTCAGATTTTTATCACCTTGGGTAAGAGACAAGTTAATGTCAGATTACGTGTGTTAGGGTGTTTTTTAGTAAGGCTGTTTGGGTGTGTGTGTTATGGTGTTTTTGAGTAGTGTTGTTTGGGTGTTTGTGATATATACGTGTGGTAGAAAAGTGCGAATGTGTAATGTTGTCTAAATGTTGTTTAAAATACTTAATTGTTCAAAATGGGTAAGTAATGTTGTTTGGGTGTTTGTGATATATACGTGGAGGTAAAAAAGTGTGAAAATATGTAATGTTGTTTGGGTGTTATTTTTTTGTCAGATTACGTGTGTTAGGGTGTTTTTGAGTAAGGCTGTTTGGGTGTGGTTAGGGAGTTTTTGAGTAGTTTTGTTTGGGTGTTTGTGATATATACGTGTGGATGTGTAATGTTGTCTAAATGTTGTTTAAAATACTTAATTGTTCAAAATGGGTAAGTAATGATATATATGTGGAGGTAAAAAAGTGTTTTTTACTTTTTCTTTCGTTCAGACTTGGGTAAGAGACAAGTTAGTGTCAGATTATGTGGGTTAGGGTGTTTTTGAGTAATGTTGTTCGGGTGTTTGTGATATATACGCGTGGTAAAAAAGTGTGAAAATGTGTAATGTTGTCTAAAATACTTGATTGTGTGTTCAAAATGGGTAAGTAATGTTGTTTGGGTGTTTGTGATATATACGTATGGATAAAAAAGTGTGAAAATGTGTAATGTTGTCTAAAATACTTGATTGTGTGTTCAAAATGGGTAAGTAATGTTGTTTGGATGTTTGTGATATATACGTATGGATAAAAAAGTGTGAAAATGTGTAATGGTGTCTAAAATACTTAATTGTGTTCAAAAAATGGGTAACCAAACGGCTCTAAAGAGTATAGAATAGATTGTGGGTAACTAAATTGTGTGTTTTCTCATCATTCATTTCTAGAATTATAGAATAGATAGATCTGTAAAGAGTATGTCTATAAAATTTGTAGATATTTGTTCAGGACCCACGGATTCAGCCGGCTTCAAGCTGCCGGATGGTTTGACTAATTGCAATGATACTGGTGTGAGTAATGTTGTAATCTGTTGATATTTGTTCAGGATCTCTTTGATGACGTAGTTTCAACCGGCGTTAAGTGTTGGTGAAAATGTGTGAATGTGTTTAATTCTGTCTAAAATACTCAAATAGTGCGTCCAAAATGGGTTACCAAACGGCCCTGAAAGTGCATATAAGCCGAACTTGTTTTCTCACTGTTTTCTCCTCATTCATTCCCAGAGTTATGGAATAGACAGATCAGTAAAGAGTATGTCTATAAAAAATTTGTAGGTATTTGTACAAGATCTCTTTGATTACCCATGGATTTAACTGGCGTTGGGCCGGATGGATAGACTGTCTGCAGTGATATTGGAAAGCCAGAAAGATGGAAAGTAGACCCAAAAAAGAGGGAAAAAAAAAAAAAAAAAGCTCAGAATTCAATCAAATACCCAAATGGCTGCGGGAATATATATTTAAAGAAACTCGGTCGTCAACAAAGAACAACAAAGCATTTTGATAGGAAAAAATAATAAAAAAAAGCTCAGAATTCAGTCATATACCCAAATGGTTGGTCCGGGAATATATATTTAAAGAAACTCAAGTCGTCAACAAAGAACAACAAAGCATTTTGAAACTAAAGTTAAAAATACCCAAATAAGTAGTTCAGGAAATTGGCATAAGAACAGAGAGAGATTTCAGATTCTTGTGGCAATTAGTTCTCGGCCTCCCATGCCACTTAAAATTCCTCCTCAGCCACCTCATCAACCACTGGGAATGCCTCCCTAGCCACTACGACCTCTCTGACTACTACGACCTCTCTGACAACGTTGGGGTCATTAGGATCGACTTCGATTCTGCTAGTGCGTCTGCTTGTGCATCTGCGAAATCCTATATACGCAGCAACACCAATGCTGATGAGGGGTACAGCTATTTCAGCAACGAGCTTGATAGTGGCTTTGAATTGCTGAGACCTGATCAAGAAGAAAAACGAGAATTATCAAAAGAAAAAAAAAAAAAAAAAAAGAACATAAATCTGAAATAATGGGGGAAAAAGTTAAACTATGTACCAATGATGTGGCGATGATGCCATCGTAATTTCCCTGGGAAAGAGTAGAAAAAGGAGTGTTTTTGCTATTATGGTTATAATTACACTAGGTTTTAAGTAGATAAGAGGAGGTAATATAAAATGTGTTTCCTGTGACCCGTTTTTGGGTAGGGTTTATATATCGGGAGGATGGAAAAAAAGATGAAACTGGATGGGAAATGTCGTCGTTGGTTCAGGACAGGAAAACCCAATTATAAAATTTATATAAATAAAACTAGAGCGTGACCTGAAAACAATGATATTTTCCGCTTATTTCCTTAAAAAGAAACACAGAAAGAGTAGGTGCCCAATTGACCCTAACGCTTATTTCATTTGCCGCGCTAAGTAAAAATGTGTACGATTGCATCTTTACACCTTCTTGTGTTTTTATATTAGAGAATATTTAATATTTATAACATAGGAATGTGGGAGAAGGGAGTCTTTTAGATACCTAGCTTTACAATGTAGTTTATAAATTTGAAACTTGTGGTAAGAGAGTGAAACACAACTATATAAATTCAGTAACCCCCTTCACAAAAAATTAATTAAAAAAATCATTTATTTATGCCTTTTCAAGTTTCCCTTTTTGTTTTATACATTTCTTACCTTCTTTATCTATTTTTGGTTGATATATTTCTTCCATATTATATATATATATATATATATATATATATATATATATATGTATGTAAAAATATTAGTAAATTGAGATTTAGTGGAACATAAAGTGTGAAGGGAACGGAATCCAACTTTTGATTCCTATCTTTTGTGATGTAGGTCCCGATCCCTTATATATCAGGTTGTAGATTCTGTAGACCTTTGTGTTTTATTTTTGAAGTTTTGGGTTTTCTACAGAATGTAGTTGTCATTTCAGTCATGTTATTATAATATACGTAATTATTTTGAACTAACTATATATTAATAGAAGACTCAATTTTCCTTCGATTTCATGTCTTATCATTCATCACTAGCATCAATTATTCCCTCCACAGTGTCCAAACCTAAAGTTGTGTTAACATCTATAATCAATTTTTCCCTTACTCTCCAATTTGCTCTTAATGCATCTCATCTACTTTTTAATTATTTATTATAATAATTTAGATCGGTCGCATCACAGAATTTGATCAGCAAATTACGTCAACCTTTGGCACCTAAGATTCTTTTATTCCTAGCTTCAATCTCTTCCACATAATGGTTACAAAAATTTGTTGTTCAACTTGGATCTCCCTATACTGCTCTTGCTTTGTTTCCCTAGAAGTTGGAAGTGATGTTTTTACCTATCTATAGAGTTAAGCAACTATAAGAAATGCATAAAATAGAATTTATTATATTCCAATATAGGGAACTAGTCACAAACATGATTTAATAAATCCATAAAAGAAAAAACAAAAATTTGATGATTTGGCGTGGAACAATTTGTTAAAGTTTGTGCGTTAAAATAGAAAAGGTTTGGGAGGAATATTATAATGTCACAACTCACAAGAGTACTGTTTGCACTAAAAAAAGACAAGACATGACACATAGTTAAGTCTCCAAGGTTACCAGGGACAGTCAAACAACTAAAGTATGATTACAACATGTAGTGTATTTTAGTCTCCATGGGTACCAAGGAACAGTTGTACAAGCCATGATCAAGCACAAGGTGAAGATAACACCAACACACTTTTCATGCAAGTGAACAATTAGAATTAAATCCACTACCTTGAGGCAAAAAACATAAATCAAGTTCACTCTCTTTACATACATCTCTCCCTAGTCTAATAATCCTCAATAACTATAAGTTGGCTGTGTAACCACTTTGCAAGCCCATTTCCTCCAACTAACTAACTATATCAACTAACCCTAATTCTACACAAGATTGATGTAAACATATCACCAATACAGGTAGGTCAATATTAAAATACAAGTATACAATGTCAGTTAATTAAATACAACATTATCTAAAGCATGGACACATTATTTACTTAGGCTACATTGGCACATGCACATCACATGTGCTGCACACGCATGCCCCATCAGACGTACCCCACATTTGTAGACTTCGTACATCCTGTAGCATTTCATCATGTTGTACCACACGCATTCCTCATCAACACCTCATACACATATACACCTATGCACTCTTAACATTTTGATGTGACTTATTAACATGTATTTGCTTCCTCAATATAAAAACATATAGGCTTCGTGACACATCTTTGACTCGTATTCTAGTTATTAGAACAAATATTTTGTTATTTCCTTTATCTTCTAGATTACAACTACGGTCCACTGGTTTTTACTAGCCCTATGAGTACTGTATTTTCTGAAAATAACTTAAAAGTGGAGCAGGAAGCTTTCCTCCCTTTCTTTAGAAATATATATGACTGAAGACTGCCACTTTGATCCTAGTCCTTCACATCCAAATATGTCAGGTAGGAAATCTAAAGACTCCATGCATGTAAAATAAACATATGAGGAACTATACCTAATAATGGATCGTTGCTAGAGCTTAAAATTCCAGAATTTCACATTACCTGTCATACCACCAGTGTTAGTTAGCTGCCTAGGATTTTGCCTGTGGTAACTTATTAGATAATTCAATAAGCATCTTTGCCCCTAGTTAAACCCAACTGAAACCTCTTGAGGTTGCGTTCAAAAACTCTAGCATAGAGAATATATTGTTCAAACAACTATCTTGTTGCCGCAATCTAAATATGAGAAAGTTCAAGGAAGTTGATGAACTAAAATTCCTTTTACGTCTATCAAGTTAACTTCAGGAAAAGGAATGCTTTATTAAGTTCCCTATTTCAGGTTCTCTTAATTTATAAGGTACCCTTCTATCTGTATTGCCCCACAGGCAACTTGATAACTCAATTTCATAGAGTGCCAAAATTCAAATGAACAACGTCGTATACAACATAAAATTCAGATTTTTCTCTCAATGTTCTATCAACTCTGAGCTATATATATATCGGCAATATCTTCTTAGCATACTTCTAGTACGAATGAAGCACCAAGTTTTTACTAGTGTTTTGTACCTTCTCTAGTCATTGCTTTAAAGAGTCAAACCTAAAACGAAAACTAGAATACCCAATTCCAAAGAAGACCCAAATCATACTAATCTTTTTTAAGTAACGGACGAACGTAACAAATTTTTCAATACCCAAAAGAGAACAAATAGATCATTTGCAAAAGCAAATAAAGTATGCATAGATTTAAAAATTTTTTAACAAATATATCAGAATCTCTAGTGATACTTGGTGGTTTTTGATGGTAGATCAGTCATTGGTAGTAGATCCGTGGTACCTGGTGGTTTTCTTAGATCAGACATATAGATATGAATAAAATTAAAATATATTTGTATATGTATGTATGTATGTATGTATGTATATAGATAGATAAGAAGAAGACAAAGACTAAGAAGATCGCCGATGGATGAGGGAGTCGGGATCGGTCCACCTGCAATCGAAGTTGGTCCGGCTTGTGCGCAAACTAGGTGAGGTTTGTCGAGAACGTATTTACGGCAGACAGAATGTTTTTAGAACGTGCTTGCCGTCCGTTTTTTGGACCTTTTATGTGAGCTGCTTTTTGATTTTCCGCTCCTCTTAGGAGCTAGGCCTCATTTGATGATGGACCTTATATCTCTTTGGCACACCTCTTGATTTCTCTCATTTTCTGCAATATTGTTCTTTTATTTCTGCTGTAATGACTTAATCCTGTTGGGTCTCTTTTGGCTAGCCGTTTACTTTTTTCCCGGTGGCTTGGTAGGACCACTGGTTATTTCTTACTTATGAGCTCGTGTGTCCCTTTTGTCTTTTTCTTGGACATCCTTGGCCCACTTTCTTTCTTTGGGTTTCTTTGGTCTTTTTACTAATACTGTATTTATAAAATCATTAGAATCTTGATGCTTGTCATATCAAAATATGATTAGTCACATTATTTTCAGCATAAAACTAATTACAAAACTATTTATAACACTTCCAACTTAACATATATAGAACATCATTTATTTGTATCTATCATAAGAGCTTTTATGCACTTAACACAACAATTAATAGAGCCCTTTTAGAATTTGAAATCCAAGCTTACACTGCTTACGATTCAGCAGTTGATACAATGAGTGCTTCAAAAACGTAGATTCACCAAGGATCTCTAGTATAGACACGCATGTTGCATAAGTACTTAAGACAAAGCCTAAAGCCGCGTTTTTACTCACAAACGCAACTCCAAATACCCCCTAAAGCTGTGTTTTTCCAAACGTAGCTTTGGGATATATTTAAAAAAAAAGGGAAAAAAATTCTCGTAAATGGGTCTATAGCCGCGTTTTTAAAACGCGGCTATAGCCCTTCTCACATAAACACAGCTCCAAATTGAGGCTGAAGCCGCGTTTAGTAAACACAACTCTAAGCCGGTCTATAGTCGCGTTTTTATAAACGCAGTTGTAGAAAGCGCAACTTATTATCGCGTTTTTTGTAGTGATCTCAAAATGAGATATTTTGTTCTTAAATGATTAAATGTTATGAATTGTAAGAACCCAAAAGAAATGCTTTGAAGTTATGTAATCAAGTTTTGTGGGAGGTCATATATGCATATTTCTATAATTGAGATTAGTCACTCTTCCTAGTGCTAATTGTGTATATCTTAGTTGAATTGATCATTGAAATTTCACATTAGATTAAGTACTATTTCACATTTGTTATCCGGAGACATCACATATGTCTATGTTCAATGAATGTTTCATTCATTTGTGTGATTTCACTTGATTAAATGTATTTTACATACTCAATCATATGTTGATCAAACACAAAAAGATTTTTGGGTATTTTTAGTTGTATTTGAAAAGAGTTTTGTTTTGAAAATTTTTCGAAAATCCAAAATTTTTTGCAACTCTATTTTGGTGACTCACTCGCGGGTCATGCCAGTCGTAAGCTTACTCAGAAACTCTTGCGAATCTCTTACGAGTGAGTCTTCCAGTCATAAAAAACACTTAGAAAATTTTTAGAAATTTTTGGGTTTTTGCCAGTTTTGCGACTCATTTTGGTGACTTGGTTGCGAGTGGAAGCTCCGATCGCGAGTTTACACAAAAGGGTTCGCGACTCACTTGCGAGTGTGACATTCCAATCGCGAAAAAGACTTATTAGACAAAATTTCAAAAATTTTGTTCAAGGGATTTTGGTGACTCATTTTGGCAACTTGCTCATGGGTGATTGAATCCCGAAAATTGCGTGTTTTGCACAAATAAGGTTAAATCCCAGATAGTGTTAAAAAACTTTTTAGTTTTCTCTCGCATCGGTTAAATCCTAGACAGTGTTAAAAAACTTTTTAGTTTTCCCTCGCATCACGTGCACTCACATTGTCTTGTCTGCCTTTCCCTCTCCCAAAATCTCCATTTTCACTCACAAAACCTCCATTTTTTTCAACAACCCTTCTCTTATTTTCAATGTATTTCAAGTTTCTAGGTTTAGTTTTCTTGGATTTTGTGTATATGTTGAGATATGGAAATATGGTTGTTAAATATGATTTTGTTGAAGTTTTGATGAGTTTGATATATTGGTTTTGTTGGTATAATGCTTATTCTACATGTTTACATGTTTGTTTTTCATTTTTATGCATTGTATTATATTTTGTGTTGTGTTGTGCATACCATGTTCATGATAAAATGTTTCTTAGATATTTTTGTGTGTCTCTTTGGATTCCATTGAATACAAAGATTGTAGGGATAATCGTGTCTCTTTGATTTTGAAACATCAAATGATTATGTGTTCTTACACTTTGTCCTAATTTACTCACTTTTGCAAATGATGTGCACGCACGCACACACACACACTTTGACATGTTTAGTGCTTAATGCCATGATTCTATCATGTTTTGATGTTTTATGTCTTCACATGTCAATTTTTTTTGAATAACTCTTTAAATTCTAGTTTTTTAGGGTTTTAATTCAAATTTTATTGTGTTGGTACTAACTTGTTGCTGATTAAGTTTGTTCTTGTATTTTGTGTTCTTTTTTGTGGTATTTGTTGCTCTGTTTTACAGATGGCTCCAAGAAAAACCACTGCTCAACGTGGTGACGAGGAAACGGATGGATGAGACCTGGTTTCACTCTACCCATCATTTTGAGTGATACAACTAGCATTTTGAGAAAGCTCCAATCATTCAAGAGTGGTTTGTGGATCTTGTTGATCTAAAGGACTACTTCATCCCAAGCTGTTTTGAAGAAAGAGGTTGGGAAAAGCTTTTTGGTGATCTCCCTGGGGTTTGTGAACCACTTGATGCTGCGCAGAATCAGTAGGCTGAATGCTCCGGCTTCGATGGGCTAATGGTTGTTGCAAAGGCCTGCAAGGATGAACACATTATCAAAAAGGCGACCGTGGTGGACCGGCTAAGTCCCCTCTGAAGACTAAGTTAGTTTCTTTTTCGAAAATCAAGTTCTAACTTTTGGGGAGTAATGTTAGAAAAAACTTGCCTTGATTTGATACTCGTTGGTCTTTATATGGAGAACCTTGGAGCGGTTATTGATTTAGTAACTTTCCCAGGATGTGTGGAAATTAGTTAATTCTGACTTAACTTCCTCAATAGCTATAGAAGTTATAACCATTGAGGGAAGTTGAGCATTTGTGAGGAATTTGTGGCGATATAGGTTTGGTTTCCGCTATAGAGTTCCGTGGTTCGAATCCTCAAGACATGTGAGTAAATCCATGTTTGAGAATTTCCTAAGTGTCATGTGATCGTCCGTGCGCTTTGCCTATGAACGACTCCTTTGTCCATAGACGACCATCCTGAATGTTTGGCCTTTGGCTCATAGACGACCCTTACGGACGAACCGGAGATGGTAATTTTTGCTATCCCATCACCACTAATTTTGGAATTCTATGCCAATGCCATACTACAAGAGGATTACCTAGACTGTTGGGTTAGAGGGCATGAATTCAATGTTGAAGTAGGGGATATTGATGATGTTTTTGGCCATGGAGACATAGACCATGACTTCACTCCTTTCAAAGACAAAATGCTCTCCATAGAGACGGTTCAATCCTATATTGGTGGAGGTTGGGAAGCAAAATGCCTCAACACATCCACCTTCCCTCCGGATTTGCAATGCCTTACCTACATCATATTGTTCAACCTCTATCCGGTAAGGAAGATGACCACTATCAACAATGCTAGAGCCTTCTTCCTCATGGAGCTTTATGAAAATATCTACATTGACATTAGTGCTCATGCATTTACCATCATTGCCAATGCACCAAGGACAACCTCTAGGTCAAAGCTTTTTCTCCCTAGTCTAATCATGAAGATTTTTCATTAAAAAGGTGTGGAGACCCCCCAAGACATAAGGTTCATGTTTGTACCTACTGCTATCAATGCTTAAACAGTTACAAAGAGCAAAGTTTGTCTTCCGGGTGATGAGGAGGAGGTTGATCTTGAACAAGAACAGCCTATGGACACCGAGACTAAAGCAGAAGGACAACCATCTTCTTCACGAAGAGGTGGTGGTAGAGGAAGGAGCAGAGCCTCATCATCTTCATCGGTGCCTCCGGATGCTTTTCGGATCATTCTTGAGAGGATTGACGGCTTAAGAGAAGTCCAAACCGAGCACTCCAACAGGCTGACCACCATTCAAGACCAAATCAACTTGCTCATAGCCAAGTTTGATAGCTTCACAAACTAGCCTTAGCCCTTTGGCCTTTCTGGTCAAAAAGGGGGAGTAGCATGGAGTAGCTTTTGAGGGAGAACCTTATCTTAAGGGGGAGAACTTTTAAGTTTTTATAGCTTTTATGGTTTTAGTTTTTATTATGGGCTTTCATAGCACTTATTTTAGTACTTTATGGTTTTAATATTTTGGTTTTTAAGTACTCTATATTTTTAGTACTTGGCTATGGTGTGTTATGAATGATTGAATGTTTAGTTATTTAAACTATGCTTAAATATGTACCTTTGCTTTGTAGTTTTTTAGTACTTTTAGATTATGTTTGCATTATCTTTAGTACACTTGTGCCCTTGTTGGATCTTGTATCCTTGATGCAACTACTGTAGTGTTTTGCATCGGTTAAGTGTTGGACATGCAAATGATACTTTGCAATGAGCTTATTAGCTTGCATATCCGGATGTTCATTCATTGTGTGAATGATCATTGTAGTCACTATTTATAGTGATTGTCTTTGTTTGGTCAAGCCATGCTTTATTGTTATATTCTTTATAGCTTGATCGCATGATGCTTGCTCCATATGCATTTCAAGAATTTTGCTTACAATGATCTTGTATTGTTGTTTTTAGGAAAATTTGTCCATATGGTTCAAGAGTTTCATAGAGTCTAGAGTTAGGTGTGAGAAAGTTTGGCAACTATTCCCTATTCACATTTTAAGTCTAGAGTTTGCTTTAGGGTTTTGTCACGAAATAGCTAAGTGGGAGATTGTAAGGTTGAATTTAGTCAACCATGTGTTAGATTTATTCTGTGCCAAATTTGCTTGTATTTCAGCAATTAGATATCATGTATTTAGGTGGAAATTATGTAAGGATTGTGTGTGAGAGAGAGTGAAGAATTCAAGTGTGTGAGCATTTAGAGTGACTTGTGACTGGTGACTTGCCAAAATGCCACACGTGTGAAACGTGCAAAAAGCTCAAGGGTCACGACAACTGGAGCACTACAAGAAAAAAATGGACAGTGCTGGCAAAGAGTTATCTCGCGACTCAAACTCGCAACTCATCCTAGTCGCGAGTGAGTCGCGAGAATGCCCTATTTTGCAAAAATAAAAAATGACTTTTCACATTCTTTATGTATCCTACTATAAATACCTTTATACCTACGAAAATGTAGAGAATTTCTAGAGAGAATTTTGAGAGAGAAACCCTAGAGAAAACCAAGATTGACTTACCCACAATCTTCGACATTTGATTCTCCAAATTCCTCTACTTTCACACTCTCCATTGACATACCTTTGAGAGGTTCATTAGTCAAATCCTTATCTCACCATACCCATATCAGTAAGGAGATAATTTGATGATTGGGAAGCAGTTCAAGGATGACCAATTTATTTGGTTGATGCAATAGGCTTATTACGGGATGCGGAAAGCTAAAAAAAAGACACGGTTAGGCTTAACTTTGTTGGAGAAAGAAGTTTGGGGCTTAGGTGCATTGGTTAGATTAGGTTTGAAGGGTCTATTGCTATTCATGTATCCCAATTTTATTCTTTGGTGGATCATTTCACCGCTTGGAGGGCGGTAGAAAGGTTTTTCGCCGAGTTATTCGGTTTCCTTTTCGATAACAAGTGCCGGTGTTATCCTTGTATTTGCATCTCTCTAACCATTAGTTTTGCTTTTTAATTGCTACTATATCATGATTAATTATAATTTAGAGTTGTTTATTTATTTGGGTATTGCTTGTACTTATCATTCTGTACATTTATTATTTGAGTATGAACTTGGGTTGGTTATTGTTAAGGGGAAAATTTTGATGTGCCTAAATAGAATATGGAGTAGCCAAGCCGTAACTCGATGATGGGCCCTTGAAATAAAACCCAAAGGCTTTCGGTGTTGTGTAAGTCTGCCCAAGCAAGAGATAGAGGCTACATCCTAACAAGAAGACAATAATAAAGCACAATAATCATGTTTCTGTTGTTAGTTTGTTATATTATTAGTCATTTTATAACATTATAGTTCAAATCAATCTTCTAGCTGATGACGGTATTATCTCCAACGGTAGGGTAATTTCAGGTTAATAAGTGTGTTTACATGGTAAAAAATCATATGTTTTCCTTATTATTATTAAGTCAACATAAGGGAAAACGTCCATAGTATCAAAAACATTATGACTTTCATAATAATAATAATAATAATAAATAAGGATTAAAGGCTCTATAGTTACAAATAAAAGAGGAAAAATAGGATGGAATAAATGGGAGAGAAAGATCCCCATTTCGAGTGCATTAAGTATTAAGTTAAGATTTTGTGAGTGTGTATGCATAAGGCATGAATGAGGTAATGTGTGCTGTTTTGAGTGAGTTGAATGGGATTAAAAACTTAGGTTAAGGCTTTTTATGCGTGGTGGGCTGTTTATGACTAGTTGAGAGATATTTATGGACTGTGATTGTGTGAAAGGGGGAAAAAGTATCTGAGATTAGATGAGTGTGGGCTAAGCATGATGAGTGGTGAGCTTGAAGAAAACTAAACCACGAGTAAAGTAGTAAACAAACCAAGAGTTTCAAGAGTTTCAGAGAGAGTAGTTGTCCTCTTGTGGGCTAAGGTGTTCATTTTTTTTTTATAATGGTGCTTTAGAGAAGCATTAATTAACAAGAATCCAAAAACGTGGGATTACTCGGAGGTAGTGAATCAAGGTTAATCTTTCTGGGATTTTTGGTCAGTAGTAAGAGATTTATTTTTGGGGCTGCCTTGCCTTTTTGGGTAATGATGGGATTTTAGAGTGCTTTGCATTAAATGCCAGGATTTCTAAGACTGAGCCTAATCAATGGGATTAAGGTGTGTATTAGGAACGAATTCTAATGCTGCAATTGCGATTTAGTTCCCTAAGAAGTAAGATTCAACACACTAAGCTAGGTGTTAAATTATAAGTCCACATCAGGGGTTTTGTTGGAGATCCTTTTATGCCCTCAAAACCACATGTTCCCAAATTTTCCCCTTTAGGATTCATGAACTTGTCACATGAATCATGTTTTGAACGTTTTTAACATTTATAATATCAATTTGTTAAGGTTTGGATAACTTGGTTTCAGCTCTCCTTTATTTGGAAGTACGAGTCTTGAGGAAGATGATGGAGATCCATCATCCTTTAGACTTCAGATGATATGACAGCCCTCGGGCACTGTTCATGTCTGGTAGAGGGTGATAGAAAAACGATGGGACAGCCCCTAGTTCATTCTCAAAGGCTTGGTTCTCTTGTGGGGGTCTCTAGTTGTTTTTGGTTAGGGATGAACAAGGGTTGGTTGTTCACTTTCAAGCCTCTTGCTGGGGACCTTTTTGGGCTGGAACTTTGCTCCATTTCAGCACTTTTAGTTGGGCCACATGGCCCTTTCTTTGCTTGGGCTTGTTTCCTACTTCATGAGATTCTTGGGCCTACAAAATAGGCATTAAAGATATGCTTTGCCATGGATTTTTTATTCCTCATGAGCTTTAGTTGTTTGTAAAAATAAAATGAATCCATGAGCTTTAATAAATATTTATGATAAATTTTGGATATTAATTCCCATGGGCTTTAAATAACTACTTGTATAGTTTCTCATAATATTTACTATGAATTACTTTGTAAATGATATTTTCTTTGGGGTTTTTTTAAATAATGACCTCCAATATTTTTCTTGAGAATAATATTTACCATGAGTTTTAAATAAATATGGTAACAACCATTATAATGAAATAATGTGATGTTCTCATGAGTTTCTTTATAGATAATCATAATGGACATGTAGGATGAATAATTACCATGAGTTTTGATAATAAATATTATAAATGTTGTGATGTAAGATAAATAGTGAACATGAGTTTATAATATGAAATAAGTAAATGTCATGGGTCTAATAATCATAACTTTCCATGAGTTTTTATAAGATGATTGCCATGGGTTTTGAGAGTAGATAATTCATAAATTCCGTGAGCTTGTAATATTACAGTAATAAATATGTTTAAGAATCTAAAGTATTGTTTATTATTGGACTTGTAAGTGAAATAATTATGATATAGTATTTTGCCAAGTATTAATAACCTTGGGCTTTTGATAGAATAGTGCCAAGTAGTTAGCTTGAGCTTTTAATAGTGCAAATATAAGTTGGGCTTTTGATATTGCCAACGAAAATTAGGTTTTAATATTGCCAATGAGAATTGGGTTTTGACGTTGCCAATGAAAATTCGGTTTTAAATATTGTCAGTGAGAATTGGGCTTTGATATTGCCAAAAAAAATTGGGCTTTGATGTTGCCAATGAGAATTGGGTTTTGATGTTACCAATGAAAATTGAGTTTTAAATATTTCCAGCGAGAATTGGATTTTGATATTGCCAATAAGAACTGGGTTTGATATTGTTAATGTGAATTGAGTTTTGGATAAATAAATTGCCATGAGTTTAAATCATGAGCTTTGATTATGGATTTAAATTCCATTGATAAAATTGTTTTGCTATAGATCTGAATCATGGGCTTTTCAAATATTGCCAAGCATAAGCATTATTGGGCTTTAAATAGAATATGATGTGTTTATTGGGTTCATAGAGCTGTTTTTGGGCTTAGCTAAATAATGATAATAAAATTGGATAATATATGAGTTTTTGGGCTTTCTTGTAATATTTTATATCATAACCTAATTTAGATAATGAGATATGAAACATTTGTGATTAACATAATAATAGAGTAAAAAATATTTGGGAAAACCCAATAACTTATTAATGGTGTTTGAAAATAAATAGGTGGTACTCAAATAAAGTTAGGTGTAAAAAAAAAATACTCTAACAGTTGTTTTGAAATTTGGGGTTTAAACATTCACTAGTGTTTTGTACACCAAGTAAGCTTTCAGAATACACAAAAAAAAAAAAAGTGATAATATTAATTTGGCATTTAGTTTTAAAAAAAAATACATTTTGAAGAAAAATTCATTTTTAAAGTCACTGCAACAATACTTTTACCAATGATCACCATTGTTCGACTCTTCTTACACTACACAATTGTAAAAGGAATTTCACCAGTACTACTGGGGGGGCTAAAGGATGTTGCCAGCGATGGTGTTACGAACAGTAGCCAAGTCAACATCCAACTTCTAACTCTGAATATAGTCTAAGACTACTTGTCTCTTATCATAATATATATTAAATTGTAACCTTCATGTGCAAAGTTTATTTTCATATTACTTGAGAATTTTGTGATTTGCTTTTATTGATTAGTTGAAATATAGATTTTAGAATGAACTGTTTGAGGTGTGAGGTTATGGAACACCTCAACTCTATTCTCCCTCCCTCACCTTCAACCCAAACTAACCCTAAAGGATTTTGACACTTGACAAGCCGGGGATCGTCAGTCTGTTTGGTCTCCCTTTGCTCTATTTCTCTCTCGACATCACTTAACCTCTCCACTGAGCCATGGATTAGTGATAGGCCACTCTGATTGCACCCATCCCATCGTCAACTGTCGAAGGTCGAAACCCCATCCGGTAAATATCCGTTGCTTGCACTCTTTGGGTCTTGCCACTCACGTTGCCAATCTGGGTTTTCTTTGTTTTATTTTTCTTCTCTTTCGAAAGAGGAGTATATATGTTAGTTTGTTAGTTTGTCGCAGTACATATGCTAAAAAAAGAAAAAAAGGGAAAAAAAAAGAGATTTTAGATTTTAAGTATAATCTATATATATATATATATATATATATATATATATATATATATATATATAAAATCGAAGCCTCTGCTAGTACCACAATTTTCCACGTCAGCATTATTTAAAAAAAAAATGCAAAAATTCTGATTTTATATTCTGCCACATCAGTATTTTTTATTCTTTCAATTTTATATTCGACTGACACTGATTCTCAAAAATATATATATATATATATATATATATATATATATATATATATATATATTCGACTAACACTTAAAAAGAAGAATTCATACCCTACGGTCCAAACTTATTATGCAACTCATTCTCTTCTCTTTGACTCCGTCTCCACTAATCTTACCAATTCACTAGATCTCTGTCTTACATTTCCCATGCTCTCCATCGACAAATACAAACAGGTTTGCAGGTGAAGCCGATCTCCGAGTAGAGCAAAATCTGAATCCCACCGTCAAAATCAAAGAATATGCAATTGAGGCCGACTTCCTCTAAAAAGCAAATTCCAAACCCGAGGTAAGTATTCTCGATTTGCTTTCAATTGAAAACCTATCTACCTGTTATTATTTTCTATATATTGCTCTCTCTCTCCACTTCAATTGGTCTCCCTCCATCTTGCGGTTCACCCCGTTATCGTATTTTTATCCAAGCATATGCAATTTTTTTCAAGGACAAGCCGAGCACTTTCATTCTCAAGTTTTCTCTGCTGCCTACTTTTGCTTCCCTTTTGCTTATGTCTTTTGTGCGAATCTATAAAGCAAGAATAGTTGATGACGAAAAGCACTTGAGTGCTTTCCCTGCAGTTGTGGCGGTATTTTTTTATTTATTATTATTTTTATCTAGATTATTATGTAGTTAAATATGATTTATGCTTGAGCATTTTATCTGAATTTGTTTTGATTTAGGCTTAGGTTTGGGCATGTGATTTTTTGAAATAACTGTTTTTTTTTTTTTTTTTTTTAGTTCCTCTCTATTTTTCTTTATAGAAACAGTCCAATGAATAGTGAGACTAACATGTTCTTCCCTTTGATTTTTGAATTTGATTGCAATTGTCAATTTTTCAGATATGTACTGATATATTTTTATTGTTTATGTGTCTTATTGTGGTAAAAGTTGAATACTTTAACGTGGTTTCTAAACTTGGGCTTCTTCCTTTAGAGGTTGAAGATTCTTCCATATTTTTCTTTTGTTTTTGGTTATTGGTTCTGGATTTGCATTACTTTGTTATTATTATTATTATTATTTTCATATTGATGCGTAGAATTGGATCATGGGTGAATTATAAATTGATCATGAATTCACAAATTGATGGGGTTAGGTGTAGATTATTGGATGCATTGGATTTTTATGTTCCTATCTATGTTATGAGTTTGATACATGTATGTTCATTGCTTTGATTGACTCAAAAAATATTGTTTAGTTTATATCATCAATGGCCCTTTTAATTAATAGGTTTTGGATCATGCTGAATTGTTTGGTGTCCTTTCTTCAAAATTCAAACCTTTACATAATACTCATTGAGACAAAAGATCAACTACTGGGTACTACCATGTTACAAATATGAAAACATATTAGAATAGTTAACTCTCTTCTAACATGTTCAAATAATGCAATGAAATGAAACTTAAATTTATATTGCTAAAATAACTTTAGGCATTAGGACTTTGCTTGAAAATTCTTACTATATATGACAATTGTGTTTCAAGATAGTTATTTTAATATAAGATATAGGGTATTTCTAAATTTAAGCTAAGCATATGGGTAGGGTATCTAACTAAGGGGAAACTATTATATTAATCTTTGGAATAATTTAGAAGGAACATTTATATAAGGCTTGGTAGTCATAATAGAATAAAAGTTGAAGTGAGTTTCATTTCTCATCATTTAACCGAGAAGAAAACATATTTTTAAATATTTCTTCACATATAAGTGATGCTATCTTAATTTCTTTTTATTACATTTTTGTTTATAGTTTGTGAAAGATCTAATGTTATAGGATTTGAAATAATATTTTAAATTATCATAAATAAATATGCAATATAAACAAAATTTATAAAATTATTCTTTTTAAAATATTATTTTCAATAGCTTTCCCGTGCATCGCAAAGGTTAGCGACTAGTTTATGTTAATGTTAGTTGTGACTTTATGATTTTTTTTCTTCTTTTCAATGATACTTGTTGTGACTTATATAATGATTTCTCTTATATGTTTATGTTATTATTTGATATTTAGTAATTGTACAAACTATAATGTACAATGAGTATTTGATATCTGCTATGACTTACTTATTTGAGCCTAAAATATTTTTTGTTCCTAAATTTTATTAGTGAATTTTTATTTATCCTCAAACTATTGAAAATATTTACTTTTTGTCATTAAACTTTAGAAATTTTTTTTTTCTTAAACTATTGAAAAAAAGTTCATTTTTCATCATTATTTTTTTCTCAAAACTAATGAGAAAATCATTTACAAAGTTCAGGGATAAAAAAATAAATTTTTAAAGTTTAGGAACAAAAAATAAACTTTTGATTGATAAAGGTTAGACACCAAAATAATATGTAAGGACTCAATTCGTGACGACCCCAAGATGATAATGGGCTCGTACGTAGAGAGGGCCCAAACAATATCATTTGTAGAACGTGGGTTTGAAGGGCTAGGCCTTGGTCACTGGTCGGTGGATAACCATGGTGTTCATACAAAAGTAAGCCTTGTTCGCTTCGTGGAGTCTTTCTCCTCGAAACGGTCTAGGAGGCTACGGTTCTTGGCATTTTTTCCCAGCCCCCCTTCCGGATTGTTTGCTTCTCCTTTTATATTAGCTTGTATCCCTTATCCTACGTCCACGTGTAGGTTCGACTTTCCAGGACCGATACTTGTCCCATCGGCCCATATCCAAAGTGGTTGGGGTGGTTGTAAAAGCGAAGAGCATGGCTCTGTCGGTGCAGTATTCAATGGCGTAATGTGACTTTCTCTTTGTCCTTGGTCGTTATACTATCCAGCATCCCTTTCTCTATTAATATAGATATTTTAGGTTTTTCCAAAAACTGTTCCTATACCGTTCTTGCCCTTTCTTTCAGGGAGACCTCGGATATACCGAGAACAGAATTATCCTCGGCTATGTCTCAAGACTACTTGGACTTTTATTACACGTCCTCGGCTATATCCCTCCTCGGCTCGGGCCTTGGGCCCCAATGTAAAAATGGGCCAAGGCCACAAATTCTTAGGCCCCACATAATATATTATCCTTCATTTAATAATGAGTATTTGTTGTTAGTACATTGAGTATTCTATGACTTTTTTACTATCTATTATTGCTTTTATATTAATTGGAGATATATTTTAAAACATATTATTGTTGTTACTTAATTTTAAAATCTAAAATAGACATAAGTAATGTCAAAGAGTATATAAATATCTTTAAAAATAAATATTAATTAATTAACTGTTGTATTTATAATAATGTGTCCCCCATGTATTGTACCCTAATTTCTTAAAAATCTCATATCCATAACCATTTCGTACCAGTACCCATGTTGGTACCATGCAACATAAGATAGACATATAAGCCTTATTTATTCGAACTATGGAACTTCATAAAAGGATGCATGCAAGCAAATTTATGAATATAGGAAGGATATCTGAACATCCAGTTCATTTCTAAAACGGGCCACGAATTTCATTTTAATTTTGATTTAGGTGATTCAAAAATGGTTTCAATTTTCAAAGCTCATTGAGGAGAGAAATTATTATTTACGTCGGGAAGATTGTTGATGTGATCCTCCCTAACCAATAAAATGATGCAATTTATGCAAATATATGTTTAAGTTTCCTAATCAGCACAAGAAATAAAAAATAAAAAATACCAAATAATGTTATATTTGCATAAATAATAGTATTTTATTCGTTAAGAGGTCGAAAGGACCATCTCGGTAATTCTCCCAGGGTAGAACAAATTTTATATACCGTGAATGCCATAATTACACTTTCCACATCACCTAAGATTGCTTGAAAAGGTTGAAAAACCTTTGTTCCAAATCTCTATCTAAAGCCCATAAAGGGAGCCCAATGCTTCCTAAAGTTTTTGAGTTCGTTATTCTCAAATTCATGCTCCAACTATGCAGTGAGTTTAGAGGTAAAAAAAAAGCCTAGGAAATTATCTATGAAACATTATTAAGATTTAAGAGAACAATATTTTAGAAAAAGTTGAGACATGACTGCACGCCAAATTGCCAAAACATTATCAAGGTGGTCATTTACTAAGATTTTCATCCTAAGAGCACTCACAGTAGATGTGGGATATGTGCCAAATGCTAAATATTTGGCACATATCCCACACCAAACCCATTTTAAGCCCAATTATCGGATGTGGGATATGTTATATTTTTTGCAACATTGAACAAGACCGTGACAAATTTGCCACGATACGGAACAAATGTGGTATAATATTTATTGATTGTTTATTTCTCTCTCTCTCATCTCTCCGTCGGTCTCGGCTCTCTCAAACCCAATCCTCTCCTCTCTCTCTCACCCCAATCCTCACTGCTCTTTCACACCCACGCCGACGCCGATCTCTCTCTAACAATGGTTTTTCTGTTTTCTTTTTTTTTTTTTTTTTTGTGGTTTGATGGGTTCGGATGGGCTAGGCTATGGGTCGGCGATGTCGGTGTGGAGTGCATTGTGTGGGTTGGCGATGACGGTGACGGCGATGAAGATAGTGGGTTTGGAGTCCGGGTTATGAAGGTTTTGGGTTTAGAAGTGGGTGTGGGTGAGGGTGTGGAGGCGGTGGGTTTGTTGGGGTTTGTGTTTGAGGTGGTGGTGGGGCTTCTGATTTGGTGTTGGAGGGCTATGGGTTGTGGGTTACTTGAATTGTTTGTTAATGGGTTGGTTGGGGTCTGATGGGTTGGGTGGTTACTTGAGTTTGTTTGTTTGATGGGTTTGGGTTTAGAAGTGGTTGTGGATGAGGGTGTGGAGGCGGTGGGTTTGTCGGGGTTTGTTTGTTGCGGCAGCTCTCGATCCACTTTCGCAAAAACCCAATAAAACCCACACTTGCTACTTGCTAGTTCGGAATCGGAGACTTGGGAAAGGGAGGCCATTTTGCAAGAAGCAAGAACAATGGCGCTTCTTCAACATCCGGGGCGTTCAAAGAGCGTGGCGAAGAGGTCGAAGAAGTACTTAGAGGAAGCACTTTACACGAGGCTCTTCAAGGAAGTACTTGAATTGTTTGTTAATGGGTTGGTTGGGGTCTGATGGGTTGGGTGGTTACTTGAGTTTGTTTGTTTGATGGGTTTGGGTTTAGAAGTGGTTGTGGGTGAGGGTGTGGAGGCGGTGGGTTTGTCGGGGTTTGTTTGTTGCGGCAGCGCTGGATTTGTTTGGGTTGGGTTTTGGCTGGGGTTTGCTTTGAGTTGTGTTTTTGGTTGCGGAGGATGTGGGGGTTGTGTGGTGGTGGCTGTTGGTTGTTGCGGAGAGAGTCTGTTGGTTATGTTGATCGGTAGTAAATATTATTTTAATAGGTAGTAAATATTATTTTAATGTATAAAATTGAATTATAGAACATCTGATAAATGGGATGTTGTAAAATAATGTGGTAAAATAATAAAGTAAGCATTTGATGTGGTAAAATGGCATAATATTTAGAACATCTGCTACGGATGCTCTAATGAAAGGTAAATTGGATGTAATAAGACTCAGTATTTGCTCGAAGATTCAAAGTATAACTAGTATTGGTGATGGACACTGCTGAGGCTCCACAAATTGTAGGGCTCGATTATATTTATGCCACTTTCGAAAATGTGCTTTAAGTGCAATAGTTAATCAATGTGATAGAGCTCCAAGCACAAAAAGCTGGGATACCTTTTAGCATTGATGTGTGGCCAGAAATTCCAGGTTTCCTCTTGGATATTGTATACAAGTATTTATAGGGTCATGCTAACGAGTGTCCTTAGAGTAATACTTGACAATCTATTTTAAGAAAGTTTTGACAATACTTTTATGGAAAATAAAAAGAGTTGTCAAATTATTAATTGTTTTTTTTTTCCCTATAAAACCTTTCTTTAAATGAATTGTTAATCAATACCCTAAGTGCATTTGTTAGTATTTTCCAATATTTATAACAATGATCAATGAAATATGTGCAATATTCAATTAAAAAAAAAAAAAATGCTGATGCACTATTGGCGAGAACGCCGAGAAATTTAGCTGAAGCACTGTGATTGATTAAAAATCTTTTCTCTCTGTTCAGGCCTCAATTTTTATGGTTAATGTTGTTTGTTTTAGTTCGAACGCTATTTGTTACTATGTGGAGTTGCATCGTTTTTGTGAAATGAATGTTGGGCGTGAAAGTCATATCAATTTTTTTGTGAAATGAATGTTTTTTTCATTTATGTTTGCAAAATTAATATATTTAGCAAAAATAAATTTTGTAAAATGGATTTTTTTTTCTTGATAAAGTTTAGATTAAAATATGTTTGAAGTTTAGGCTCCAACCACCAATAGGAATATATATGACATTTGTCATTATTATATATAATACATATTACTCACTTAAGTTTGTTGAGCTAAGTGAGTCATGTGCGTTAAATATGATAGAACACATTATTTTTCTATTGGTAGTTGGAGCCTAAGGCTCAAAATGTATTTGGAGCTAAACCTTTTTCATTTTTTTCCTCTCACTTGTGAATTAAACTATATGATTTTTTTGGTTGCTTTTGCTAATTATTGTTAGATATCCATTCTCATATACTTTATTTGATTTTAGGATGAAATATGTGTTACTAATTTTATTATTGAATAATATTTGAATTTTTTGTATTGAGAAAATTAATTATAACCTGAACAAGTCCGTGCTTGTGTAATTTACAAAAAACACCTCTTCAAAAAGTATTTAAGAAGCTAGTTTTAATGAAAAAGTATAAAATGTTCCAAAATTATAATAAATGAGTACTCATATTTTTCACAGAAATAATAAAACACCTCTTCAAAAAGTATTTAAGAAGCTAGTTTTAATGAAAAAGTATAAAATGTTCCAAAATTATAATAAATTAGTACTCATATTTTTCACAGAAATAATAAAAAGGGAGTATACATTTATTATATCCATTGAGTATTCTATAATTTCCCAATTTTAAGTAAATTGTATACTATAATTAATAACATGGTAGTTAAAACAGCTAAACTGCTCTCATCAAGTGAGACTCAAAATATGGGATTTTTCCCCTTTTTAAATGAGAGCTGAGGTGGTGGCATAATTTGAATCTAAGATATTCTACTCTAGTAGTGTACTAAATTTTCAAAAGCTTTACCCGATGAATAGTTAAATTAATAATTTCGGAGCAAGGAGGCTAGTACCCCGGTCCACAAAATTTATAAATCAGCTTTGACACTTTTGGCTAAGTTTCAGCAGAAGAGGTCGAGGATAGCTGGTTAGCGCCAATCTAGTCCGAACCAATGGAAGCCTCCTCCATTTAACTCAGTAAAGGTGAACTTTGATGTTGCAGTATTTGGAGATTCTTATGAGGCAGGGGTGGGGGTTGTGATTTGGAACGAACGTGGGGAGGTGAGGGCTTCCTTGTCAGAGAAAATAGTGATGCCATCGTTGGTGGAGGTGCTCGAGATGCTGGTTGCCAGGAGAGCTGCCATCTTCACTCGTGAGCTGGGTTTCGAGAATGTTTGTTTTGAGGGTGATGTCGAGGGGGTGGTGAGAAGCATAAGGAATGGAGACGGTTCAAATGTTGGGCACTTAGTGAAAGACTTTATGTCTATAGTTGGTTTGTTTCAAACTTATTCTATCGCTCATGTGAAGGCGGCAGGACAATAGTATAGCACATGCTTTAGCTAGGGAGACTAGGATGTCTTTCCTTTGTATATTTGGATGGAAGATGTTCAACCAAATGTTTTGAATTTTGTAACCAAAGATTTGCCTGTTGAATAAATTTACCTCAGCTGGGGGATTCTCAAAAAGAAAAAAAAAAAAAAATGGTAGAAACGTCTAGAAGATATCTTGATCAATCCCAACAGATACCTTTTCGGCCTTAACTACCACCTCCATGCAAGCCCACCCTCTTAACCAATATTCACGAGAACCAAGAGTAAACAACCAGAAATGGAAATGGCAAGTTGGCAACGGGCAATTTTCCCCCAAAAAATTTACCTACCAAGCGGTCCAAGCTAAGCCCTAACAAATCATAAATAATGTTTTGAACAAGAAATTTTAGTTCCATTTTTATGTAAGTGCAACCTTCTAAATAATGGTTATATATTATTTTAGTTATCGTTACTGAAACTCACTTGATAACATGCACGCTAAAAAAGTTAACACCATACATTTAAAGAAAAAATTTTTTTTTTTAATACTTCACTATTCCCACAATTTATATAAGTATAATTATTATAAAAAAAATTTACTGTCATGTCTTTTTAATTTCCTTCACATTCAGAACTATATGCATATTATACTACTAACATTTTTTACATCGTAGTATTTAAAAAGTATTTTTTAGATAATATATATCATAGATTTTTTAACAACAATATATATAGTAATCAAAAGATCAATATTAATTAGCTTCCCTCTTTGAATCTTATCTGAGCCTTTGTCCTGCTGTTTGTTGCTTAGTTTCAACATGTTGGCATAATGTGTATTTGTTCAACTTATATGCAAATGATGTTGATGGTGGCTCCTGGAATTTCTTTTCAGAGTAGTCATTAAAATTTAATAAAAATAAAACTTAAATATATCGACATCACCAAAAAAAAAAAAAAAAAAAAAAATATATATGCAAATATATAAAGTTTTAAAATTTTCTTCTACAAGTTTTGATATTTAAAGATTGTTATATAATTCCCATAAAAAAAAAAAAAAAAAGATTGTTATATAATAACTTTATTATCAATACTATTAACTACATCTCTTTCAATATACAAAATCAAGCAATCATTAGCAGTGGCAGAGCCACTTGAGGACCGAGGGGGGCCTTGGCCCCCCAAAATTTTTGAAAAAATTTATAATTTTTTTTTAAAAAATATCTTAAATAATTTGAAGATTCTTAAATATTTTTGTCATTTTGGCCCCCCCCCCATCCCTGATAATATACCTATATAAAGTCTAAAAATAAATACAATTTTCATTTCAATAAAATATAATCCACAAATACATGTCAACAAATTACAATAATTACCCATTTAGCATCTTTAAAATGAATACAGATATTTTAACAATTATCTCAACAAATAAAAGAGAAAAAAAATTCTAATTTTCATCCCAATGCATCTAGGGCTTACTTGTACATGGCAAAAAAATTTGAAAAGTCTAAAACTTCGTCTCTCGCACACGCCACCACACAGTTGCAATAGTCTTGCAATTGCAGAGCAGAAAAAATCTTTCTTACAGACTTACACAGGTGACTCTCTCTCTCTCTCTCTCTCTCTCTCTCTCTCTCTCTCTCTCTCTCTCTCCGTTGAGGACTTGGGCTTTGCATTCTTCTTCTTTTTCTTCTTTCAGTTCTTTCTATTTGCCTTGAGCCTCCTTCAATCCTTCTCGCCACCTTGACCGCCTTTGCCCTCTTCTTCTTTCTTTTTTTAATCTTTTCAGATTTTACTTTTTTGCTTTTCATCCCTTTGTTTAAATGTAAAAGTTTTGTCTCTTTCTTTAAAGGTAAAGGTTCTGCACTTTCCAGAATTGCAATAGTGTAATGTATGTGTTATGTGTTCAATTTTTCTTGGGTAAACGTACTATGTGTTGAATTTAGACCATAAAAAGTGACTAATTTTGTCCCTTTCTTGTTATAATTGTCAGTAAGCTATTGCTGTGGGCCCCTCAATTTTGTGAAGCTTCTGTGCTTGTGCTTGTGCTTGTGCTGTGTCACCGTGTGCTCCAGGTATTTGTATTTTCTTTGTTTAGTTTTTTTTTTTTTTTTTTTTTTCATTGCTTTCTTTTTTAAATTTCTTATAATATATTATTTATTATTATAATAATCAATATATTATAGACAATATATATTCATGTATTTAGTTATGAAAATTGTTAAAACAATATCTGCGTAACAAAATGGAGGACGAGTTTCTCTCGGATAACTTAGTTGTCTACATTGAAAAGGAAATTGCTAAGAACTTCACTCTTGACTCAATACTTGATGACTTTAGATCTCTTAAAGAGCGTAAGTTCTGATTTTGAACAAAGATGTTTAGCTTTTATGTTATTGTATGTTTTGAGACTTTGCCCATTTTATAGTTGATTAAAGATATTAAATCATTTTTTAAATTTTGTCTCATGATTGTTTAATTTTAATTAAATATACTTTGGTTTATACATATTCAGTTATGAAGTATTGTATATTACTATTTTACATTTCACACACACACACAAAAAAAAAAAAATTATACATGGTCCCCCAAATATAAATTCCTGGCTCCGCCACTGATCATTAGACTATTGATTTCCCATTCAATTACTAACATCTTGCTTAAATAAGTAATTATATAAAAAAATGCATCACCTTTTTTTATGATATGTTCCAACCATTTTTTTTATTCTTTAAACTAATTAGGATTTAATCGACACAATGCTCATATATTTCTTTTTTAGGGAAATTGTGGCCAAGAGGTTGACAATAACCTCTTTATAAATAAATATGCTCTTCTAATTTCATCCTGGTCAACATATGAGACATTTTCTCATAGCATAGGATTTGAAAGAAGATTATTTAAGTCAATACAAATTTGTTTTGAAGATGAATTTTGTAATACAAGTGATTTCTTTATCAGAAATTTGTTCATATTCCTGGGGTAAACTATAAGTTTAATTCAATATATTTAACTTAGGTATTCAATTATTAAATTAATCATGTTCAATAAAGTATTCAGATATTACTTTAGTGCATATGCGTGTTTACAAAATGCTTTATATAAATTCAACAACTTCAACCAAAAACTAAAGAATGCACTAATAGACTGACTATTTGAAAATGTGTGTTTTTTAGAAGAAAAAAAATAGCGATTTTAAAATATACTTTTTAAAAATATAATTTAAAAATCACAATTAAAAATTTGATTTGAGCTTGTTGGCTAATTTGTATAATATTTTCATAACAAATCCTAAATAGTAAGTTGTTCTTGGTTATAATTTGAATATACAACTAAAATCACATTTTTGTCAATTAGTAACAGTCAATAATAACTTGCCACTTAGGATTTATTTATGAAATTGTTGTAAAAATGTTGTGAATATAGTATTTTTCACAATTTTTTGGTTCAATTTTCATTGGACAAAAATTTTGGAGAGATCTAATTTTTATTTAAGGTGTTCAATTTTTTTTTTTTTTTTTTTTTTGTTTTTTATGGTGGTGAAATTTTTTTCTAGGGTGGTTAGTAGCCTATATTAATTGAAAATTTAATAAATTTAAAGTTTTTTTAAGGTATATAAAAAAAAAATTTGAAGTTAGGGTAGTCATGTGACCACCTTGATTAACAAGTAGAGCCGCCCTTGAATGATGTTCAACATGTAGGCAACAAAATTTAAAATAATACAAGTAACCCCGAATTTTCAAATAATAAAAGTAACAACTTGCATTAAATTATTTGCAAAATTTTCATAAAATTAACAAACATTTTTCTAACATAAACATATGTTTATATAGAAACAAGTTTCTGAATATAAACGTTTAACACATGAAAGAAATTAAATAATTTTTTTATGTTCATTCCATGTGCATATATTTAGGGTGCTCATAGTAGAAAGACTTGTATTTATCATTGGTATTGGTATTGGTATTGTATTGACATCAATGCTATTAGTTGTTTCAAAATTTTCATCACCTAAAGTTTGAGGCGTTCTAATAAAATATGAATATAGCTTTCTCGGTAGATTGGGATCATATTTACACCCTTAATTATTATGACATCTCTCTCATTCATAGTGTGCTAATTTTGATATAAAAAAATTAAAAGGTTTTGTTATCTTTATTAAACTTTAATTTAAGTCTATTAAATTTCTAAAACTTTAATTTTCTTGCTATCTTAATTTTATTTAATGGAATTAATATGAAATATGCCGGCATGTGGATCTTTCAACAGGTAATTTTCTATAGCAATAGGAGTTGATCATATTTTTTATATGATATTGCCTATTAACAAAGTTGAAATATTTTAAAAGTTAATATTATAAAATTTATTTAATTAATTTAATGATATTTCGCTCGATTTTAGGCAAGATTTTTGCCCATTAACAGTCAAATTGAAAGGTATAGGGACAAAGGCCCGAATGACATCTTTGGGCCTTAGGCTTTTGACAGGAACGCTGAATTGTCCGAGGAGGAATGAGTGGTTATCGGGGGTCCCCGGTGAAAGTCTTATAAGTGAGGGACGAATGGAAGGTGATCCGAGGAGGAGCTTCTCCTTGGATATGACGAATGCAGCTCAAGAATGTATTCCAGCAACTAAGGTAAACCCCTAAGAAGCTCTAGCGATGGGAACGTGTCTCATGAGCATGTAAGAAGGAAGGAAACTCAAAAATATCTAAGGGAAAGCTACCGCCAACGCATTAAATGCATCATAACTACTTTTTCGACCGCATTTATGTGGAGAAGACCTTTGAACAAGCAGTCTTTGCCTTGGTGAACGCAACTCACAGAAAGTCAAAGAGGGTGTCCGATGGGACAGGTACTCAAGTAAGGGCTCGGATGATCAACAAGTATAGGATCAAGATGGTCCAAGGAGGGCTATATAATGTGAAAGACCCTCCATGAAAAAAGGGGAGAGATACAAGTCTATAATAAAGCTTTAAGTGTAAATATTAAAAAAACGGTGTTCTCGGACCAATCCGAGAATGTAATTCCTTAATAAACTTCTGTTATCTTACTCTTTTTAGCATCAAAGCCTATTTTTCTATTATCCGATTCACGAAAACCCAGTTTGCCAACCCATTCTCTACAAATTTATTGTTTTGGATTGTTTTAGGCTTAAGTCCTTATACCCATTAGGCTAGAAGTCTAAATCAGGTCCTTACAATTGGCGCCCACCGTGGGGCGAATACTTGGGTGATAGTGAACGCAACGTTCAACCATGGTAGGTTCAGATCCATGATAGGCAGAGTCCATAGGATCTTGGCATCGAAATCCTTTTGTCAACCTCGAACGGAGAAGAGATCAAGAGGGGAGTGTGAATAGTGTTTGGACCAGTAAAAGTCAGTCCCGGGGAAAAGGTCACCTCTCTTAGGAGGAGAATACCAGAGCATTACAACGGGAAGTCGACCGGTTGAAGAGAAAGTGCACTTGTGCACAAATGCCAAGGCGAGCCTTCCCTAGCCCGGACGCCTCCTCTGATGGTGAAGAGGATGCTAGCTACTGACGAAGGTCAAGGACCCCACCCAGTGAGTCTTTCTCCTGTGAAGAGGAGCACCGCCACAAACATAGGCATAAGAGCCCACCTCGTAGGGGTGTGGGAAACGACGTTGTGGGCAAAGCATTGGATCAAATCTCCGGGTTTCCTTTCACGCATAAAATTGAGGGGGCAGAACTCCCTCGGCAGTTCACTCAACCTGCTTTTACCATGTATAATGGCAGGACAGACCTCATTGAGTATGTGAGTCACTTCAATCAGAGAATGACTGTCCATTCTAGAGACGAAGCCCCGATGTGCAAGGTTTTCCCCTCCAGCCGAGGACCTGTAGTAATGAGATGGTTCGACAGTCAAGGTCGACACTATAAACTCCTTCAAAGAACTCACCCAGGCATTTGGTTCTCGGTTTGTCACCCGTAGTGAGAGTCCCTCGGCCCCTATCTTCCTTACTATCCTTAAGTATGAGAGAGGGAAAGATCCTGAAGATGTACTCGGATAGGTACTGGGAGATGTACAATGAAATTGACGATGACTTTGAAGACGTAGCAATCAGTACATTCAAGGTCGGCCTCCCAACCGAGCACAACCTAAGGAAGTCTCTGACGAGGAAGCTTGTCACCGATGTGCGCGAGCTTATGGATAGGATTGACAAGTATAAAAGGGTCAAAGAAGACCAGCAACAAAGAAAAGATAAGGTTATCCCTTAGAAGAGGAGGGATCCCAGGTCCTTACAATTGGTGCCCAACCGGTTATGAAGAGATTTTGCTGATCAATCGGGATCTACCAATACTCGGGCGGTCAATTTAGTGTTTCGAGAACCGGTGCATTAGGTTTTGGAGAAGATTAAGAATGAACCGTTCTTCAAATGGCTGAACAAGATGGCCGGGAACCCCTGAGGCGCAACGAGAACCTTTATTGCCAATACCATCGGGACCAGGGGCACACCGCAGAGGATTGCAAAAATTTATGGGACCATTTGGACTAGCTGGTCCGAGAGGGAAAGTTGAAACAACTGTTGCACCATTCTAGCAACCAGGGGGGCGGACAAATTGTAACCTAGGAGAGATAATTCTTCAAGGTCGCCCTTGAGAACGATTAATGTCATCTTCGCCGCTCCCGGTAGGACTGGTTTTTGTCCCTCCAGAGTGGTGTTTGTGGCTCGATTACTCGCCGAAAGCAACGATCCGGAGCCAAAAAGGGCCAGAATAGAAATCCGATCGGTTCTGGGCTTCTTGGCCGAGAAAAAGATTAGAACTATCCAACCTCATGACGATGCTTTGATGATTACACTCAGGATAGGGGGTATATTGTGAAGAGAGTGTTAGTAGACCAAGGTAGCTTTGTCGAAATCATGTACCCCGACCTATACAAGGGCCGAGGTTAAAATCTAAGGACCTAACAACCTATGATTCCCTTCTGATAAGTTTCGAAGGAAGACTGTTATCCCAAAGGGTTAGATTAGACTACCCATATAGACTGGTTTAGAAGTGGTGGAGGTAGACTTCATCGTGGTGGATGCCTATTCCCCTTACACGACTATTGTGGCAGTGCCCCCGCCTCCATGCTCGGGAAGCTGTCTCATCTACCCTACACCAGAAAGTGAAGTACCCCTCGGGGGGTCGCGTCGAAGAGATTGTAGGGAGTCAATCCATGGCTAGGCAATGCCTTGTGGCGGCCATCTCACATCAACACGAAGCTAGTTCCTCGGTCGTTATTGAAAAGGACTTACCGCAATCAAAAACTCTGAAAATGTCAGCCTGTGGACTAGCCGAAGAGCCGAGATGCGAGGAGTCGGAAAAATTTGTTATAGGTGGTGATCCGGAGAAGTTTTTTCAGGTCGGGACTCGCCTACCTCCTCAAGAGAAGGAAGAGCTGTTGGAACTCCTTAGAAGAAACATTGATGTGTTTGCATGGGATGCTTATGAGGCCCGGGGGTGGACCCGAATTTCATCCGCCATTATTTGAACGTTAACCCATCCATCACTCCCAAGAAGCAACCACTTCGGCATCCATCTAAAGAGCATGTGGATGCTGTTAGGGAAGAGGTGATGAAGCTTAAACAGGCGGGGGCTATCAAGGAGGTTTTCTACCCCGAATGGTTAGACAATACTGTAGTAGTAAAAAAGAAGAGTGGAAAGTGGCGAGTGTGCGTGGACTTCACAGACCTGAATAAGGCCTGCCTAAAAGACCCCTCTCCTATGTCTCGAATAGACCAATTAGTGGATTCAACGGTGGGCCATCCTCGAATGAGTTTCTTAGACACCTTTCAAGGGTATCATCGGATACCACTTGCCCTCAACGATCAAGAAAAGACAACATTTGTCACTCCCACTGGAAACTACCACTATAAGGTGATGCCCTTTAGTTTAAAAAACGTAGGGTTTACCTATCAAAGGATGATGACGAGAATGTTTGAACCACAGTTGGGTAAAAGTATTGAGGTCTATATAGACGACATGGTGGTGAAGAGTAAGGTGGTGTCCGAGCATGTAAGAGACCTCGGAAACATCTTTGAAATCTTGAGGAAATATAGGTTGCGCCTAAATGCTTCCAAATGCTCGTTTGGTGTTGGATCGTGCAAGTTCTTAGGATACATGGTGACTTACAAGGGTATTAAGGTCAACCTTGATCAAATCAAAGCCATTAATAATCTATAACCACCTCGGAATCCCAAAGAGGTCCATAAGTTTATCGAAATGGTCTCTGTCATCCGAATCGGTTTATTTCTCGGTTAGCGAATAGGTGCAGACCTTTCTTCCTCTTGATGAAAAAGTGGAAGGGATTCGAATGGACCGAGGAGGGTGCAAAAAGTATGTATTGGAATATTAATTAGTTTGTAAATGGGTGAGTTCTTATAACAAAAAAGAAAAAAAGAAAAAAAAAAAAAAAAAGAATATTTAATCTTATATTATGGGAAAAGTAAATGGGTGTTCTAAGGGCATTGTTTTATAAAATATTTTTAGAAATGTTTTTATGAAAAAAAATTGACAACTTTTTATATTTTTCATAAAATGTGTCAAAAATTTCTTGAAATGGTTTATTAATAATTACTAGAACATTAGTTAACATGACCCTTACATTAATTGCTTACGGAAATAGCATCACAATTTAGAAATCTTATTTGCTTCAGGTATCACTTCTTGAAGGCAAGCATATGCATAAATAAATATTGGAGTTATTTCAAAATGGTAGATGTGTATTTGTACATAACAAAATGCACTTTATGTCCACTACAAGAAAAATCGGCTATTGCGGCGGGCCAGAAGCGCCGCTAAAGCCCAAAAAAGCACAACTAAAAGTACATTTGACCTATAGTGGCAGGTGCTATTGCGGCAGGCCGTCCCGTCGGTGTTACAGTGCCACTATAGGTCGATTACGACGGTCACAAAAAGCGCCACAATAAATCTGCCATTTAGCGGCGCTTTTGGTCTATTGCGGTGGGCTAAAAATCGCCGCCATATGAGGTTTGCACTTGGATCAAGTGGCCTTTTAGCGGCAGGATAGGCCCGCCGCTATAGGGTTGATTAAACAGCAAACTCTACGAGCCTTTTAACGGCAGTTTAAGCCTTTGCTATATGTTGGAAGCTTTAGCGGCGGATTATAAACGCCGCTATAGGTCTCCAATTACTTTTTGGTGAAAAATTAATGACATACAATTTTACCATATTCACATTCTCAATAATTGTATCAATTACTTGGTCAAAGTTATAAAGCTCAAAACTTTAAAAAATAAAGGATAAAATCACATGGTTTTCTACGATCATATGCATGTGGTAGTATGCAAATTTAGCTGTCATACTACAATGTCAGATGCTAATGTTTTTCTTGACAATGAATCATACTATCATAAACAATAAATAAATAAGGACCCCACATTATGTAAGAGTGATGATGCTTGTAACTTATAAACCCATCACTCCCCATTTTCAACCATAAATACATATTCTATGATTCAATCAATCCAAGCCAAATAATTTATCAAAGGCAAAACAATCAAAAGCAAAACACAAAAGCATATAACACAAGGTAAAGCAAAAGAAAAGTGTCTCAAAAAGCTCATCCCCCTCAGCTCCTCCACACGTCTCTGCTGTGAAAAGGCATAAACACACAATTCAGCTTCAAATAATGGAAGAAGAGGAAGAAGTGCCCTCACCAATCTTGCTTTAAAGTTTCCTTTCCCTCAATCTTGCTTATTCTCTACATGCCTTTCCCAATTCATCCGCCAAACACCAATTGCAAAATCAAAAGATTTCAAAATAGAACAACCAAAACGTAAAATTCCAAAATAAAGAACATAGAGAAGAATCAAATAAAAAAAATAAATAAATAAATAAAAAGTACCCAATCACACTGTAACATGTGAGTACCTTATAAATGGGACCAAATTCACAAACCAAATCAGATCCTCCATGTTTGGTCAACCAGAAAATTTACAAAAACTGATAGCAAAAATAAATAAAACTCACTGAATTTTTCACTATAATTAATCTGAAATAGAAAACTTTTTTTTTTCTTTTCCACACGAATATTCTCCACTTTTATCTGTCTATTTATTATCTACTTGAGATTTTGACTTTCTTAAGAAAAAAAAAAAAAAGAAGTTCCCAACAATAAAATCTTTTACTTCACTTTCACTTTCTTGGCAACCAAACGGAGATTTACCTAGGGTTTTGGCAACACTACCATGCAAAAAATAAATTAAAAAACAGAGAGAGAGAGAGAGAGAAATACGTAAAGGAGGCTCATGGCATAGGTGATATAGTTTCTGATTTGAAGGTTTAATTCCTTAAGGATTTGTGCAATAGTAAGATCATCTTCTAATAGTTATGGAATAAAACAAAAAAAAAAAAAAACAAAAAAACACACTTTTGGCTTTAATTGAGATATAAGACTGATGTTAGAAATCATATTCATACCCCCTAGTACTGCTCTGAGTTGAAGGTGGAGCCTATTTCTACAAAAGGGAGGCCACACTTTGCGAACTATGGGCTTATTGCTTAGAAGATAATGCAAAAGATGTCACTAAACTATTGTCTTTGCCATCTCCATTGTGTTGAATGACAAAGAAACTGTTGTTTCGATATGCTAAAAATATATGGCAATGGACTTGACTAAAATTTATCTTGAATAGCAAATGATACCAAATAATAAATTCAATTCAACATAGACTCAACCCAATTAGTTAGGATCAAAATGATTTTTTTTTTTTTTTTTTTGGTATGCCAAATAGTAAGTAGCAGCCTAATTCCAGTCAAACAACGGCCTTGAAATAAATCATACATTGTTTGGGTATACAACGGAGAACTAAATCATACATTGTTTGGGTATACAATGGAGAACAATGCTTTCTATATACAGCTACAAACTAAATCAGAAGAAACTGAATCTAATCATTTCCATAGGAAAACAAAAACAACACTAAGGACAAGGTTTGCAACGACAACTGAGAATATTTTGACTCATCATATTACATATTTGTATGGAATAATAAAGTGGAAAACTATGTCAACAGCAAGAACATATGCTCATGTCTCCATAGATTTTCAATGGCTTGTGATCTAAGTGCAATACATGCTAAATAACTTGATTTTTGTGAATTCAAGAGTATAATGGCCTTGTTGAGACTTGAGAGATATTTACTTTTTTTCATTATGGGGTGTGTGTGGGTTAGGGGAGGATAGCAAGGTCTGAGCCCTCGCTTTGTTTCTAATTTGATGGTGTCACAGGGCAACCTTAAGGGTCACGCTGGTTCATATTCTCTTTCAAATTTGAACCACTTCCAATTTGCATACATTCTTACCTCATTCTCAAAGGGTAAAGCATTGGTTGGAGGGAGTCCCGATTTATGAGGGGCAAACCAGAAGGTAGCTTTTCCCTGTACTTCCTTGCCATTGCATCAGCCTCAGCAAATACTTTCTGCCAAAAGGAATGAATTTTTCTGTTAAGGAAATTGGATGGAAGCAACACATAGGCCATATAATAAACCTCAATTCTGAGAAAAAGATTAACAATATAAGCACCTCTTTGTTTGATATAAATAGGCCAGGCTCATTTTCAAGGTCGGCAATACTGCAAGACACATATAGCACTCCATTTATATGAGGAGTTGGTCAAAGTGAGATATATATATATATATAGAGAGAGAGAGAGAGAGAGAGAGAGAGAGAGAGAGAGAGGTGTGAGTGTATTGGATTATTGAAAGCGAGAAGAAGACATTTATTTTCAACCGTACCTGTTGATAGGAGGAATGGAATAGTAGAAGAAAAAAGATATATTATTAAGTCGAGTGTACTGACACTGCAAGGACCAAACCCAAAATACAAACAACAATTAAAATTAAAATTGCCCAAAACAAATTTCAAAACCTAAATTATTATAGAGAAGGAAAAGCACTTAAAACCCTATAAATTCACATACTTTGGCATAGTCTTTGCCATCAAAGCCATTGGTATTTTCTCTCACACCCTCTTCCTGAAACAGTACCAAACACAAAAATCACAATTCTATTCCAAGTATTTAAGCTTCCAACTATAACTTGCATTAAAAAAAATTAATTAAAAAAAAAAAAAACCTTGAGTTCCTTTATGGCTATAGGGATTGCACCAAACCCTTTCTAGGTATATTGATTCTTGGCTCTTCTTGCAAGAACCTAAAAAAATTGAACCAAAGAAACACAAAAGCGGCGTACGAAACTTGCTACATTAGTTAGGTTAAAACAAACCCATTTTTAGTTAATAAAACAAAATTAAACCATTAATCCAACATGCACTATTCCAATCTTTTCCAAGAAGATAAATCAACCAATTCAATTCAAAATGCCCAATGAAATCAATGATGAAGTGATAACTGTAACAATAAAAATATGAAACATTAACATAGTTGCTTTAGTTTAGTTACATGCTCTCAAATTGAAACAATAGAGATTAATTTTTGCTACTATAAGTTGTCTAAGTTCTACTGCAAACAAAACATTTTAACTTGATTACAATTTGAGATACTCCAGCACTATGTTGAGCCAATAAGCAAGTACATAACACTCAAAAGTTTTCAGTCAATTATACATTAATCAACAATTTAGGCAAGACCCAAAATCAAAATCAAAATCCTTTGAATCTTACTAGCAATTAATCTATTAATTATCTATTTAGTCAAAACCTTATATCTACTGAAACCATCCTGGCAAAATGGTGACTACATTTGAAACAATGAAATAGTCAATCACTTTTGTTATGTAATTAGTTTCAAATCTTTTTATTTTTGGTGGGGGAGAAGTTAAATGAAATTAAGTGTACTGCATCCAATGAACTGTAACAAAAAAATTCTCCGCAAAAACAAACACGTTTCCAATAAATTAAGTGTTAACAGTAATAGAACAATTAAATGATTCCATGGCACAGGGAAAAAAAACTATTGGCTAACTTTGTTCCTTTTCAAAAAATTTACCAAAAATAAAATAAATAAGTAATCTAGGGCCCGTTTTCAATATACTAAAAGACAAGGAAAAGTTAAAAACTTTTAGAAAGCTTCTGTAAAGCAAAATCATAACCCAATTCTTATCTATATATATATATATATATATATATATATATATATATATATATATATATATATAAAACCGAAACTTTTGAAACTCCCACAATTTTCCATGTCATCACTATTTTCTTTTTCTTTTTTTTTTTATTTTAAATTCTTTTTATTTTTGGTTTTATATCTTATCAAGTATTACAATAGTTTAGTTTAAATAAAACTCTATTAGATATATGTTTCAAAAGCTTGAAAATTCTATTTCAACTAAAATTCTATAACAAAAATTTTCACAAATATAAACTTCTGCCAAGGTTGAAACCCTTCATACTCACTCAAATTTTCACAAAGAAAACACACATCAAATTGAAGCCATAGTAGGAAGCAAGTTGATTCTTCAACGAGAACAAATCCTCAAGTACAAAGGCCACCTAATCGCTTTTAGTTTTGAACTCGATTGTCTTATTAACCACAAAGTCTATGAATTGCGGTGATGGACAGCCGTCCACAAATAACATCCACGCAAGGGCTTGATGTTCTTCTTAATTATCTCAAATATTAATATATTTAGATGATTGGCATAACAGACAACGTAATAACAATTTTCTGTCATTTATGTTGCCTTTTGCATAACCCTAAATCAATATTGAAAGGTTGTGTTTTACAACCATCCGATCTTGGTAACCAAATCCTGCACTTATGATTGTTTATGATTATTTTTGTTCATTGTTTGTAGTTTAAACCCATTAAAAACTTATTGCTTGATGTTATTTCATGTTTTTTTTCCCTTTACTTTTTCTTTCAAGGTTGCTAGGAACACAACCTAACATGTGATTTTTTTTCATTGTTTAAAGTTTAGATCCATTAAAATTTAAAACTTATTACTTTATAGGTTCAAACAATGACTTCTTTATCAAATTGTAACACAAATTGAAGTTATACAAGAGAAATTCATGCAATAATGTAGTTTCTTAATCAATTTAAAATTTTATAAAATCATTTTAGTTTATCACATAAATAGGTTGGTTCCCGTGCATAACACGGGTTAGCGACTAGTTTTTTAATAATAAAAGATTATCTTTGAAAAGGAGTATGACACTTGCTCTACGAAATTCCCACCGTCTTTTTGTCTGAAAGCTCTGACAAGATCTAATTCATTGCAATTGAAAAAAAAAAAAAAAAAAAAAAACCACCAAGAATAGAAATCCAAAACGCCAACTGAGAAACATCCCAGATGGGTTTCACTGTAAAAAACCAAAATTATAGAATTTCAGAGATCTGAATCGAATCTCAACAAACTGAGAGACTAAAAAGATTAAAAAAAAAATAAAGATCGAACAAATAGAAGAAAGAAGTTGTTTTATAAATTAAATGCAATACCTTTATGACCAGCTCTATATGGAACATGTAAGCCCTTTCTGTTTCTCACTATAGAACAGACAATATCCATGAAGTCTCACTGCACCCAAAAATCCAACAAATTCAAAAACAAAAACAAACAAACAAACAAAAATCCGAAAGAAACTTCTGCGGTTCAAAATGAAATTAATCCGAACCTTTTTTCCATTAGATTAAAATAAATAAAAAATCCGAAAGAAACTTTTGCAATTCGTAATGAAAATCAAATACAAATTGAAGAACAATCCGAAGAGGAAGAGAATGACTAGAGAGGGAGAGGGGAGAACGGCTGCTGTTGAAGTGGGAGACAAATGCTGAAAAATAGGGCTAGTAAGGTTATAAAGCAAACCCAAAATGACATAGTTTTGGTAATAAGAAAAGAAAAAATAAAAAAGCTTTTACTATGGGTCGAACTTGGGCTGACCAATGAGAATGCGCATGTCCTAGCCTCTTGGACACCTAGAACATTGTTGACATAATTTGTACAAAATAATATTTAATATCTAATTTAGAGATAGTAATAAAAAAAAAAGCTCTTATTATGGTTCGAACCTGGGTAAAATATTATCACATGCATGTCTTCACACTAAACTAGTGTACTTGTTCTTTCTCAAAAAAAAAAAAAAACAAAAAGTAATATTTGATATAAATATTACATAAATATTTATAGATATAGATATAAATATTTATAAATGTTACATAAATATTTATAAATATTTGTTTATGTAGTGTACTTGTACATAAACATTCATATACATAAATATTTTATAAAGAGTAATATTTGATATTTTATAAACTTAGCCTATATATGACTAACTACATTTACTTTTCCCATCAAAAAAAGAAAAAAAAAAAAAAACAAACTATGTTTACTTTTAAAAAAAAGAAAATATGATTAATTGGATGGTCAGATTAAGAGAATATATATAGCCATATAAGTACACACCATATGTCCATCACATGCCATTCTTAGATTTGAAATCTAACCGTTGGATTTGAAGAGTGTAACGAAAGGTTCATTCTGGTAAATTATGGTCACAATTAAAAGATTAGATTTAGAGAAAGGCGTGGTCAAAGTTGGTCAAACCCGATCAAACTTAATAGATGGTCTCGATACCAGTAGACTTGGTGAAATTCATATTCAAATCTTGATCATTAAGATTGAAGAGTATGGTGACATATAAGGTTGGGTTCAAGTTACACTTAATGTAACTTTAAAAAATGTCATACTAACTAATAACTTATTGTTGAATTCATATTTTGAAAATTCAACCATTGGATCACACTTTCTACATGTTTTTAACATGCATGCCAATTTTCTTGCCAATCGAATATAATTTACCCTTTCATCTTTAAACTCATCTTTTATGCGTTATTTTAAACTACTAAAACTTGAATTTAAACAATTGATTGATGATATGGCTATTAATTTTTGATCACCTTGACATTTTTTAAACATGAAAAATATATGAAGATAATGTAATCTAATGGTAGATTTGTCAAAATTCACATCAAATTAAGAAATATAAGGTTGGGTTCAAATTACACTTAATGTAACTCTAAAAAATGTCACATGAACCAATAACTTATTGTCAAATTCATATTTTGAAAATCCAACCGTTGGATCACATTTTCTATTTGCTCTTAACATGCATGCCGATTTTCATGTCAATCGGGTGTAATTTACCATTTGATCTTTATACTCATCTTTTATGCGTTATTTTAAACTACAAAAACTTGAATTTAAACAATTGATTGATGACATGGCTATAAATCTCTAATCACCTTGAAATTTTGTAAGCATGAAAAATATATGAAGATAATGTAATCTAACGGTAGATTTGTTAAAATCTACATCGAATTAAGAAATATAGGTTGGGTTCAAGTTACATTTGATGTAACTCTAAAAAATGTCACACCAACCAATAACTTATTGTTAAATTCATATTTTGAAAATCCAACCGTTGGATCACATTTTCTATATGTTTTTAACATGCATGCCAATTTTCTTACCAATTGGATGTAATTTACCCTTTGATCTTTAAACTCATCTTTTATGCGTTATTTTAAACTACGAAAACTTGAATTTAAACAATTGATTGATGACATGGCTATTAATCTTTGATCACCTTGAAATTTTTTAATTATAAAAAATATATGAAGATAATGTAATCTAACGATAGATTTGTCAAAATTCAAATCAAATTAAGAAATATAAGATTGTGTTCAAATTACACTTGATGTAACTCTAAAAAAATGTTACTCCAACAAATAACTTATTGTTAAATTCACATTTTCAAAATCTAACTGTTGGATCACATTTTCTATTTTTTCTTAACATGCATGCCAATTTTCATGTCAATCGGGTGTAATTTACCATTTGATCTTTAAACTCATCTTTTATGCGTTATTTTAAATTACAAAAACTTGAATTTAAATAATTGATTGATGACATGACTATTAATCTTTGATCACCTTGAAATTTTGTGTGCTTGAAAAATATATGAAGATAATATAATCTAATGGTAGATTTGTCAAAATTCACATTGAATTAAGAAATATAAGGTTGGGTTCAAGTTACACTTAATGTAACTCTAAAAAATATTACACCAACCAATAACTTATTGTTGAATTCATATTTTGAAAATCCAACCGTTGGATCACATTTTATATTTGTTCTTAACAAGCATGCCAATTTTCATGCCAATCGGGTGTAATTTACCATTTGATTTTTAAACTCATCTTTTATGTGTTATTTTAAATTACAAAAACTTGAATTTAAACAATTCATTGATGACATAACTATTAATTTTTGATTATTTTGAAATTTTGTATGCGTAAAAAAAAAATGAAGATAATGTAATCTAACGGTAAATTTGTCAAAATTCACATCGAATTAAGAAATATAGCGTTGGGTTCAAGTTACACTTGATGTAACTTTAACAAATATTACACCAACTAATAACTTATTGTTGAATTCAAATTTTGAAAATCCAACCGTTGGATTACATTTTCTATATGATCTTAACATGCATGCCAATTTTCATGCCAATCGGGTGTAATTTACCATTTGATCTTTAAACTTATCTTTTATGGGTTATTTTAAATTACTAAAACTTGAATTTAAACAATTGATTGATGACATGACTATTAATTTTTGATCACCTTGAAATTTTGTATGCTTGAAAAATATATGAAGATAATATAATCTAACGGTAGATCTATCAAAATTCACATCGAATTAAGAAATATAGCTTTGGGTTCAAGTTACACTTGATGTAACTCTAAAAAATATTACACCAACCAATAATTTATTGTTGAATTCATATTTTGAAAATTCAACCGTTGGATCACATTTTATATTTGTTCTTAACATGCATGCCGATTTTCATGCCAATTGGGTGTAATTTACCATTTGATCTTTAAATTTATCTTTTATGTGTTATTTTAAATTACAAAAACTTAAATTTAAACAATTGATTGATGACATAACTATTAATCTTTAATCACCTTAAAATTTTTTATACGTAAAAAATATATAAAGATAATGTAATCTAACGGTAGATTTGTCAAAATTCACATTGAATTAAGAAATATAGCGTTGGGTTCAAGTTACACTTAATGCAACTTTAAAAAATGTTACACCAACCAATAACTTATTGTTGAATTCAAATTTTGAAAATCCAATCGTTGGATCACATTTTCTATATGTTCTTAACACGCATGCCAATTTTCTTGCCAATCGGGTGTAATTTACCATTTGATCTTTAAACTCATCTTTTATGCGTTATTTTAAATTACAAAAACCTGAATTTAAACAATTGATTGATGACATGATTATTAATTTTTGATCACCTTGAAATTTTGTATGCTTGAAAAATATATGAAGATAATGTAATCTAACGGTAGATTTGTCAAAATTCACGTCGAATTAAGAATTATAGCGTTGGGTTCAAGTTACACTTGATGTAACTCTAAAAAATGTTACACCAACCAATAACTTATTGTTGAATTCATATTTTGAAAATCCAACCGTTGGATCACATTTTCTATATGTTTTTAACATGCATACCAATTTTCATGCCAATCGGGTGTAATTTACCATTTGATCTTTAAACTCATCTTTTATGCGTTATTTTAAATTACAAAAATTTGAATTTAAACAATTGATTGATAACATGACTATTAATTTTTTATCACCTTGAAATTTTGTATGCATGAAAAATATATGAAGATAATGTAATCTAACGGTAGATTTGTTAAAATTCACATCGAATTAAGAAATATATCGTTGGGTTCAAGTTACACTTGATGTAACTCTAAAAAATGTTACACCAACCAATAACTTATTGTTGAATTCAAATTTTGAAAATCCAACCATTGGATCACATTTTCTATATGTTCTTAACATGCATGCCAATTTTCATGTCAATCGAGTGTAATTTACTATTTGATCTTTAAGTGGGAAGGCAAAAAAATAGAGGGAAGTTTAAATGTCTATTGCGGCGGTCCAACCCGCCGCAAAAAGGAGTAAGTTTGACCCGCCGCTATATCTAAGCCTAATACCGCTAAAACAGGTCTATTGCGGCGGGTCATTGGCCTGTCTATTTTGCTATAGTACACCACAAAATACTAAAGCTATTGTGGCGGGTCAATGACCTGCCTCTATATCTAAGCTTAATGCCACTAAAACAGGTCTATTGTGGTGGGTCATTGGCCCGCCATCGTAGTACACCGCAAAATACTAAAAGCTCTCTGCGGCGGTCAATGACCCGCCCCTATATCTAAGTTTAATGCCGCTAAAACATGTCTATTGTGGCAAGTCATTGGCCCGTCTTGTTGTAGTACGCCGCAAAATACTAGAGTTATTGCGGCAGGCATATAGAACGCCGCAATAGATCTCATGTACAACGGCGAGCCAAAAACATGCCACAATAGGCGACATATAGCGGCAGTTTTTGCACCTGTCATAATAGGTCCACCACAATAGCTCAGTTTTTTTGTAGTGGTCATTTTATCTTTGATGGCACAGAAAATGCATAAAATATTAGACTATCCTCGTGTCTTTTTTTCTGGGCTACAGATAGATATTATAAGGACTTGCAGACTTGCAGTCAAGTCAACATGCAGCTTCCATCTCTGAATACTGTATAAGTTTCATATCATTTGGACCTTATAAGTCGAGAGAAAATTATGTTCATGCATGTATATTACTTAAAAATTCCATTTTCTACTTTTTGTTGGTTAGCTTTTTAGGGTTTCATGAAGTTTCGTATCATTTGGACCTTATAAGTCGAGAGAAAATTACGTTCATGCATGTATATTACTTAAAAATTCCATTTTCTACTTTTTGTTGGTTAGCTTTTTAGGGTTTCATGAAATGTATTGTTCTTTGTTGTTTGCTGCTTTTGCGGCTTGTTTTGTTATGTATTTGTGTTAGAATTGTAATCATTTGTTGAGTTGAGAATAGAATTGAATACAAACAAGAATTTTCTCTTGGGTTTGCTCATATTGCTGACAATTAAATAGAAAGTTCTAAAGTGTTAAAATGATAGTTCAATGATAATGGCATCATTTGTAGTGTTCTATGTTTATAGTTCAAAACCTACCTTCTTCTCCCCCTTTATCTACAAACTGAGAAAAAAAAAAAAAGGGGTCTCATAATCATCTTATCCCTACAACAAACTTCAATTTTGGAAACAAATTTTTATCCGCATTAATAAAAGCCTTATGTTTCTACGGTTGAATAAAGTAGTAAAGAAATTCACATACTACAGTTGGCATAACTATCAAAATGTGAAAAAAAAATGGTTTTTAGATTTTTCATTAGCACTGTGAAGACAGGTAAAAAAAAATATAGTCAACTGCCTGATCAATGTGGACAAAATAAATTAAATCTTTTAACAACTCTAGGAAAAAAAAAAAAAGAGTCTCATAATCATTTTATCATGACAAAGTTCAATTTTTTCAACATATTTTTATCCACATTTACAAAAGCCTTATGTTTTTACCGTTGATAAAGAAATTCACATTCTTATTTTTATAGGTGGCATAATTATTGAAATACGTGAAAAAAAAAAAGGTTTTTGTTTTTTCTTTAGTACTGTGTAAAAAAAAAGTATTGAAAAAAAATTAAATAGTCAACGGCGTGATCAATGTGGAAAGTATAAATTAAATATTTTATCAGTTATTGTAAACGTTAGAAATCAGGAACACTAGATTATATAAAAATAAAAAATTTGTTACAGACTTACAATCTCTCTCTCTCTCTTTCGCTTGCTCTCGCTCCTGGTCTCAGCTTCTCAGGTTCTCTCAATCTCACTATCTACCTTCCTTATTCGGTTTTTGAGAAAATCTTTCTATTTCTTTGTTATTTTTTTAGCAACCAAGCAGAGTTCTTGACTGTAGTTGTTTTCGCTTTGCTTCAGATTCACCAAGCTGGTACTACTACATCCATAACTTCTATATATATTATATTCACATTTTTCCTTATCCAAACCCTCCGATTAGGTATCTTCTATATGTTTATTAATGAATCTAAATTCTCATTCTCCTTGAAAACCCAACCTTCAACCTTTGTATTTCTTTGTTTTTCAATTCTTAAATTCAATTATTTCTTTCCTTGTTTCTTAATTACCAACTTTTTAATTTTGGAATAGCTGAAAAAATGGTCATTGATAGCATAAACTTTTTTAATTTTGGAGTAGCACAAAGCTTAACTGTGCATGCGATTTAACTTGGATAAATCCTTTATGGGAATTGGATTTAGGATTTAATTTAGTTTTATCATTTTGATCAATGCACGATTGTCACTAAGAAATACTTACCATAACATCTGTATTTGAGATTGGTAAATTAAGGAAAACCCCTTTTTTTTTTTCCTGAAAGGCTTCAGAAACAGAGTTTAGAAGTCACTTGTAAAAGTCTATAAAGCTTCAATTTTCATAGATAGACTCTTCTCATGGCCTGCTAGTGAACTTTGCAATCTTTCTAGGTGGTCATTAAACTAATTGTGTGATTTTTCTGAACTTTTTTGTGTGATTCCTTGTGAACTCGTTTTTTCTCAAAATATCCACCTATAGGAAATTAAAGGGGCACTGCATTAGTACTTGAACATTGTGGTCATTGTTGCAATATGGAATCTGTTATTTAAAGGCATATCCACCAACTTGCTCCACGTGTACATCGCCGGAGTACATGGGTGATTACATTTTGTTTGAATAAAAAAAATTTACTTACTAAAAACAGTCACATTAAAGAACACTTAGGCTAGAGTGTTCAGGGATTGGGTCAACAATTAAGTCATCAATACCATTTTGTTCGGTTTTTTTGGTGTCTGCATAACTAGTAACTGTTCTGTTCTGCAGGAAATGTTTCTTCTTCAAACGAGCCAATGATGCTTCTACTTCATGTTGGTCATAATTCAACTGTTTGGGACATCATTGAGCTTCTATATATATATTAAAAACACCAGCATTAAGTTCTCAATGGGTTAATAAATGTGGTGGAGAAAACTCAATGACTTCATCCATTTGAAATCACCACATTCCACCAGATAAACCTTGTTACACATAACCTATTTGCAGTACATATTAGTATCTCAATATTAAAAAATCAATTCTCATCAAAATTTGTAATATACCAACGTTTGCTTTCCCCATCAGGCAATCCCTTTCTTGCTGATTGGTAAGGATCATGTTGACACTAATTTACAGGAAGTACGTACTTCTGTGCTCCAGAATGTGGTTGTTGATGTTAATCACTTGTTTTTACACCCGTTGCCTATGGGAAGCATAGTCAACACTAAAATTCTCGCTGAGGTTATTCCTGACATTCATGATTGATTATAAGCATGATGTTTGACACCCCAGATTTCCGAACACCCGTTTCCCTTTAGCCGATGTTCGACCCTAAGTCTAAAACCATGCCCGTCTAAGCCATATAAAATTCAGTTTGTATAAATAAAAAAGTGTTGTGCAGCGCCTATCACACTCAAAGCCATCAATCATACTGGGAGCAAGGGCGGTCGAAGGGTCAATTTCCCTCTGTTGGATCCACTAAAAATCCCTCCCCATTTCAAAGGAAGTAGCTAAATTTTTTAGTACATCTTCTAATTTTTTTCAAGATAAATTTATTAATTGAAAAAAATATTATTTTTATACTTACATCTTGTAATTTAGTCAGCATATTTTGGCAACAATCAATTTGGTCTATATTTTTTCTCCATATGACAAGGACATTATTTTTAAGATAGTCTTACCGTATTATATGATATAATTAGTTTTTTTTTTTTCTTTTTTGTAAAGAATATGATATAACAATAACAAGAAAAATACCTATTAGCGACCAAGAATTTTTTATGGATCCAAAAAGCCCTCTCAAAAAATCTTATTTGCGATGGCAAAATAAAGTTTTCGCAAATACTTGGTAAAATGTGAAATATTTATGACTAACAAGAAAAGTTGTCGTAATTATGTGTTATAGCCGACACAAATACTAATATTTTTGAGAGAAATTTTCTTTCCATATTATTTGCGAGGGACAATTAAAAATCTCTCGCAAAAAGTGTATTATTTGTGAAAAAAAAAAAAAACCGTCACTAATACTAAATTATTTGCAAGAGCTAGGATCGACTTCACAAATAATCATTAAAATGTCAAAATTTTTGGGGGGAAATGGTCCCACCAAATTATTTCCAAGGGACAATAAAAATCCCTTGCAAAAAGTTTATTTTTTGTGTGGGTTAAAAATATGCCCTAACTAACACTAAATTATTCGCGAGGGCCACGATTGACCTTGGCCAAAAATCATTAAAATATTAATTTTTTTTGGAGATAAAAGTTATTCTAAAATTCAAAGAAAAATAAAAAGAAATGTATAAACATATAGCACTTTGTATTCTTTAGATGAACCTTGTTTTTTACAGTCTAAAAAAAACCTTTTATATACATCATATAAGAAAGGTCTATCCTTATTTTCTAAATAATTGTATCCATAAAAAAATGATAGCACTTTCAACTTCAAAATGGTAGCCTAAAATTAAATAATTTTAGCCTTTTGTACTCTCTCTCTCTCTCTCTCTCTCAAAAGTGAATAAAAATTTCTTCCCATTAAAATAATGCATAAAAGATGAGTTTATAGATCAAATGGTAAATTACATCCAATTGGTATGAAAATTGGCATGCATATGAAGAACATATAGAACATGTAATCCAATAGTTGAATTTTCAAAATATGAATTTAATAATAAGTTATTAGGTGATGTAATATTTTTTAGAGTTACATCACGTGTAACTTGAACCCAAATTCTATATTTCTTAATTCAATGTGAATTTTGACAAATCTACTTTTAGATTTCATTATCTTTATATATTTTTCATGCTTATAAAATTTCAAAGTGATCAAATATTAATATTCATGTCATCAATCAATTGTCTAGATTTAAATTTTAGTAGTTTAAAATAATGGATAAAATATGAGTTTATAGATCAAATGGTAAATTACATCCGATTGACATGAAAATTAGCATGCATGTTAAGACCATATAGAACATGTAATCCAACGTTTGGATTTTCAAAATATGAATTCAATAATAAGTTATTGGGTAGTGTAACATTTTTAAGAGTTACGTTAGGTATAACTTGAACCCAATCTTATATTTTTTAAGTCAATGTGAATTTTGACAAATCTACCGTTAGATTACATTATCTTCATACATTTTTCATGGTTACAAAATTTCAAGGTGATCAAAGATTAATAGGCATGTCATCAATCAATTGTCTTATTTTAAATTTTTGTAGTTTAAAATAATGTATAAAAGATGAGTTTATAAAACAAATGATAAATTACATCCGATTGGCATGAAAATTGGCATGCATGTTAAGAAAATTTATAACATGTAATCCAACAATTGGATTTCCAAAATATGAATTCAATAGTAAGTTCTTGGTGGTGTAATATTTTTTAGAGTTACATCAGGTGTAACTTGAACTCAACCCTATATTTCTTAATTCGATATGAATTTTGACAAATCTACTGTTAAATTACATTATCTTCATATATTTTCATACTTAAAAATTTTCAAGGTGATTAAAGATTAATAGCCAGGTCATCAATCAATTGTCTAGATTCAAGTTTTAGTAGTTTAAAATAATGTATAAAAGATGAGTTTATAAATCAAATGGTAAATTACATCCGATTGACATGAAAATTGGTATGCATGTTAAGACCATATAGAACATGTAATCCAACGGTTAGATTTTCAAAATATGAATACAATAATAAGTTATTGGGTGGTGTAACATTTTTTAGAGTTACGTCGGGTGTAATTGGAACCCAACTTTATATTTCTTAATTCGATGTGAATTTTGATAAATTTATCGTTAGATTACACTATCTTCATATATTTTTCATGCTTACAAAATTTCAAGGTAATCAATATTTAATAGGCATGCCATCAATCAATTGTCTAAATTCAAGTTTTTATAGTTTAAAATAACTCATAAAAGATGAGTTTAAAGATCAAATGGTAAATTATATCCGATTGGCATGAATATTGGCATACATGTTAACAACATATAGAACATGTAATCCAACAGTTGGATTTTCAAAATATGAATTCAATAATAAGTTATTGGGTGGTGTAACAATTTTTAGAGTTACATCAGGTGTAACTCGAACCCAACCTTATATTTTTTAATTCGATATGAATTTTGACAAATTTACCATTAGATTACATTATTTTCATAGATTTTTCATACTTACAAAATTTCAAAATGATTAAAGATTAATAGCCATGTCATCCTCCAATTGTCAAGATTCAAGTTTTAGTTGTTTAACATAATGCATAAAATATGAATTTATAGATCAAATGGTAAATTACATCCGATTGGCATGAAAATTGGAATGCTTGTTAAGACCATATAGAACATGTAATCCAATGGTTGGATTTTCAAAATATGAATTCAATAATAAATTATTGGGTGGTGTAACATTTTTTTGAGTTATATTAGGTGTAACTTGAACCCAACCATATATTTCTTAATTCGATTTGAATTTTGACAAATCTACCATTAGATTACATTATCTTCATATATTTTTCATGCTTAAAAAATTTTAAGGTGATTAGAGATTAATAAGAATGTTATCAATCAATTGTCTAAATTAAAGTTTTTATAGTTTAAAACAACGCATAAAAGATGAGTTTAAAGATCCAATGGTAAATTACATCTAATTGGAATGAAAATTGGCATGTATGTTAAGAACATATAGAACATCTAATCCAACGGTTGGATTTTTAAAATATGAATTCAATAATAAGTTATTAGGTGGGATAACATTTTTTAGAGTTACATTAGGTGTTACTTGAACCCAACCCTATATTTCTTAATTTGATGTGAATTTTGAAAAATTTACTGTTAGATTATATTATCTACATATATTTTTCATGCTTACAAAATTTCAAGGTGATCAAAGATTAATAGTTATGTTATCAATCAATTGTTTAAATTCAAGTTTTTGTAATTTAAAATAATGTATAAAAGATGAGTTTATAGATCAAATGATAAATTACATCCGATTGGTATGAAAATTGGCATGCATGTTAAGATCATATGAACATGTAATCCAACGGTTGAAATTTCAAAATATGACCGAATTACTTTTGAAATCTAAATAATGACCGAAACACTCTCGAAACTTTAAAAAATGACCAAACCCCCCCCCCCCCGGCGGCAAAAGTGCATAAAATTACCAAAATACCCCTCGAAACATGGAAACCGACCATAAATATCCCCCCATGTTTGATAATTTTTTGGGTTCTGGGAGTATTTTGGTAATTTTGAGGTTTCAGAGGTATTTTGTTCATTTTTTGATTTTTGGGGGTACTTTTGTATTAATTTTTAGGTTTTAGGTGTATTTTGGTCATTTTTTTGGGTTTTAAGGGTTTTTTGGATTTTGGGGGTATTTTGGTAATTTTTGGGTGGTATTTTGGTAATTTTTAGGTTTTGAGAGTATTTTGGTCATTTTAGAGATTTTGGGGATATTTTGGTCATTTTAGTAGTTTTAGAGCATATTTGGTAATTTTAGAGATATCGGGTTGAATGGGTAGGTTACTAATTAAATGAGTTGGGTTAGTAATGGAAAATTAATTTATATATAAATGGGTCATAAATGGATAAATGGGTAATTACAAACCCAACCCATTTATGACCCAACCCTCCCCTTTGCCACCCTTGCCTATGGGGTATTTGGTTCATTTTAGCTATCGGGGGTATTTTGGTGTCTCAGCCATTTTTTGAGTTTATTGTGGGGTAGGTTGGCCTTCTTTTAGTCTTAGGGGTATTTTAGTTATTTTCACTGAATAATACAATATATTTCCTCCAATTTTGGTGTTTTCTTAGGATTCAAGGGTATTGTGGCCTCTTTTTAGGCTTCAAAGGTGTAGGAACACAATTTGTAACGACCTAAAACGATATTGGGTTCGCACGTAAATAGGCCCAGACAATATAATTTATAGAGCGTGGGAGTTAAGAATTAGGTTAACTTTTTTGTAATGAAAAGATTCACCCTTACGTGTCTCGAAGGCCCGTGAGTGGCTCAACGATCGTTTTGTTTTGGTAATCGATACAGTTCTTTTTCTCTTTATGTTCTTCTTCTTGAGTCTATGTTTTCTTTCTTTCTTTTTTTTGTTCTGGTCCCCTTTTGCATGCTCTTCTTTTAGTTTATATACCATCCTTTGTGTTCCATCCTCACCACACACGTGTAGGTTGGGTTCGGAAGATTTCTTTTTGTCCCATCTAGCACCTCCTGGAACTTCCTATGGGCAGGTGTTGTAAGGCTGCCTCCATCTTGTTCAAGTATCACCTCCACATTAATGGGGCCGGAGAGTTGGTTGAGAGGTAATTAATGCGGAGGCAGTTGTAGTTATAGATATTTATTTTGTCTTTTCTCTTTTACCTTTGGTCCGTTATCCTATCTTCGGTGGTGACATAATTCGAGAGCGCGGTTGCAACAAGACCGCGTCCTGATCGTCCTCGGACGTATATTGCCGAGGAGTATGGCGTCCTCGGACGGTGAGAACTCTACCTTCGTGATATTGACCACCACCCCCCTTCGGTAATTGCCTTGTGACCTGACTTGGCCTCCTCGGATGGGCCACAGGCCCAACGATCCTGACCTTAATGGGCCTGTTGATTGTGAGCCCCCACAATAGCCCCTCAAAATCCTACTTTTCAACTCCTCGGGAGAGAAGGTGGATTTTGACGTTATAAGCCCGTACCTATGCGTGTTTTGGGGCATGCCCCTGACACTTCAACATCCCGATTTTGGCAGTATTAAATTTTGGCAATGCCCTTGTCTCCCACGTTCGACGGTGAGATTTAAATCAAACGGCAGATGGCCTCCCTTGTTTTGTGAGCGGGAACTTTACCGCTCACAATCCTCATATGACTATAAAGGCGTTCTCAAATTAACCCCGTACTTTACCTTTGATGATTCCGTGGTTCTAGAGTTCATACATTGAACCTGCCTTTCTCTATTTTCGTTATTTTCCTGGCGACTACAAATAATCGTACTTTGTCCGAGGTCCTTCCTTTGAATCTGTAAGTCCTCTCAAAGTTTTTACCACTTTTATTTCAAACCCAACAGTCTTTTTTGCTAAGTCTTTTAGAAAAATGGGGAAACAAAAGAATCAATTTCGATGTCTTGTTGAGTCCGAGGAAGGTATTAGAAACTTTCGCTCTAAGTATAAAATCCCCTCAACGGTAGGGATGAGGTACGCAGCCCAAGGGGAATGGGCTGATGCCGGACAAACTGGGGAAGTAGTTATTCCCATGATTGCTTTTATAGAGGGCGGGATGACTATCCCCATGGGTAGTATCACTAGGAGTTACCTTAATTTCTTTAGGCTATCCCCTACCCAGTGTGCTCCAAACATGTTTAGGGTCCTGGGAAGTATAGACGCTCCGAATAAGAGAATGGACCAAAAGTTAACCCATCATGATATGAATTGGGTGTACAACCTCCATCACTTAACCGGCCGGGGGTATTATCTCAAGTCGAGATATCCCGAGGTAAGGCTAATTCAGTGCCTTCCCACTTCAAACAAGAACCTAAAGGAGGACTTCCTCATTTTCTCTGGGGAATGGCACGATGGTCTGCCTTGCCCGACGGTAGAGGGAACACCAGGTGGGCGCGTAGGCATAGATCTATAATATTTAGTTCGCGAACACATTTCGTTTTTTTTTTTTTTTTTTTTTTAAATTATATTTGTCTTCAACAATTTTCACTTTCGACTCAACGGTTTTGCAGATAGACGCTACACAAAGTCCAATCTTAGGTTAGTCAATAAGGCGAGCTTGGATAAGTTATTAAAAGCCGAAATATAAGTGAACGAGGCTGACGGTCAACTCCGGGCAGCACACTTAATTCTCGCCTATACCCCCTTTCTTTTGCCTTTCAGTATTTGAAGTGCGTGATTAGAGCCCGCGATCCTCGGGTTCACCGTATCGGTGTTGCCTACGAAGGGTTCATTGTTCCAAAGGGTATTCCGCTTCCCAAGTACACACCTCGCACTGAGCCTCTTTTCGTAGCGAGTGTCTCGGCAGGAACTTCTTCATCCCTACCTTCCCTCGGGAAAAAGGAAATAAAAGGGAGAAAGAAAAAGGAGAAAGGTGAGGAAGCTTGATTTAGCGGTATCTGAGTCCTCGGACGATTTCGGGATTTTTGATCAACCCATAAGCCCCGAGGAAGATCCGACGAGATGGGGATACAAAGAAAACCCCAGAAAATTTTCATGGAGTTGATGGAAGGTCAGCCGGGAAAGAGTGCGCCTGCAAAATCAATACCATCCCAGGCTTCATCTCTTCACGCTAAGTCCCTTCCTCCTGCTCCTCGTCAACCTCCTCGGCCATCAACACGCCCGGCGCTTCCTAATCCGCGAAGGCGTAAAAGGCGCAGGGAACCGAAGGGCAAGGAGGTGGCAGACACGAGCAAGTCTCGTCCAACTCGAGAGGAGGATGTCCAACGAGCCGCAGCAAAGCAGCGTGAAAACCAAGCACCAAGCCACGTGGGGCCAAGAGAAATCGATTCCCAACATCTCGAACCATAAGCATGGTTGCCAGCACCTATGCACGGTGGGGAGCTCCTGCGAGATGATGCATCTATAAGGGACTTTAATGGCGGCATAGGTTGTCACGTAGCCTCGGCCATAGAGGAAGCCTTATTGCTCCCAAAAGATATGGCCGAAATAAAGAATATGAGGAAGAATGAACTCGTCCTCAACAACAAACGATATTTGGGCATGGTAAGGAGCTATCTTTTATCTTTTTCATTCTCTGGATTGTTACTCACCAATATGCACTTTTCATTAACTATAGTGTTAACCTTTTTCCTACAGATCATCCAAAATACTTTCAAGCTAGATGAGATGCTCAACGCCTGTTCCGATCAGCTAGATGACGAAAGAAAAAGACGGGCAATGGCTGTACTGGACCTTGTCCAAATTTGAACAGGACTTGGCCGATGCAAGGAAAAAGCTACAGGTCGAAGAGCAAGCTCGCAAGAGCGCCGAGTCGGCATTAGAAAGCTACCAAAAGCAGGCCGAGGACCAAGGGAGACTTCTGCGTGAGGCGAATGCCGAGCTAAAGAAGACTCGGGAGCAAGCTCTAGTTCTCGGGAAGCACCTGGAGGAAACTCAAAAGCTAAGGGAGCGAGCTGAAAAGTCTAAGGAGCAAGCCGAGAAAGCAAAAATCGATGCCGAACAGGCAATGAACGAAGGCGAGCGAGAGAGGCTACGAAGTTGGTATATTTGAATCGAGAAGGCTCGAGAGCCGAGGTTCCGGAGGTATGCCGTATCTATTGTGCAAGAATTTGGAGCGAGGCTCTTAAACCGTCTTGGGGTTGAAGCCTTATCCGAGTTACGTAAGCCAGAGAACGTATTCTATCCCGAGGCGATCCACCCCTCGGTTCTTTTACCCCATCAAGCCGATGCTCCCCCTTGAGCTATTAACCTCAACGAGGAGGTTTCGCCTCACAGTTTTCCTCCTCGTAGCGCCTAGAGTTAGCTAAAGAGGAACTTGCCCCTCCCCGAGCTTCCCGGACAAGACCACCACCGCTTCCGGGAGGCAGAGACGGCCTCCCAAGGTTTTCAACGGGATTTGGACTCCATAGTTCTACCAACTCGGGGCGTCACCAAAGCCAAAGAGGGAATCACCACTTGAGAGGCAGACCTACCCGCCATTGAGAACCCGAAGATGCAATTAAAATTGAAAAAGTAGAACTTGTTTTCTAGCCTAACTCGACATTTAGTAGGGAACTTCCTTGCTCATTTTCTTACCGCTTTTACTATTTTATGTTATTTTTGTACTCGTTCACTTTGTTATTGTAATTTGGATAGGTTCATTTCAACTACCTTTGGCTTGTATGGGACAATTTTACTCACACATATCATCAATCGATAATCAGCAATAGGCAATAAGCATTAATACAACAGGGTCATAGGGAGACGTTTTTGATATGTGCGTATTCTTTCCAATCAATTGCAATTCTTTACGAAAGCTCATAAACTAAATAATATCATGCCTTCAGTACCTTGATTGTACGCCAACTTACATCCAAAGATCTCTCTCTGACTCCTCAATGAGTGTTACAGGGCGTTATTTCCCGTTAAGTTTGTGATTAGAATATCTATCACAACTCGATTCCATTCAATACTTCAATACACAACATATGATGTTAATTTCTACCAAGTTTGCGGTCCGAGGACCTGGCATAACTTAGTTTTCGCTTAACATTTCAATATACATCATAGGACGTTAATTTCCACCAAGTTTGCGATCCGAGGACCTGGCATAACTTAGTTTCTATTTAACATTTCAATATACATCATAGGACGTTAATTTCCACCAAGTTTGCGATCCGAGGACCTGGCATAACTTAGTTTCTGTTTAACATTTCAATATACATCATAGGACGTTAATTTCCACTAAGTTTGCGATCCGAGGACCTGGCATAACTTAGTCTCTGTTTAACATTTCAATATACATCATAGGACGTTAATTTCCACGAAGTTTGCGATCCGAGGACCTGGCACAACTTAGTTTTTGTTTAACATTTCAATATACATCATAGGACATTAATTTCCACCAAGTTTGCGATCCGAGGACCTGGCATAACTTAGTTTCTATTTAACATTTCAATATACATCATAGGACGTTAATTTCCACTAAGTTTGCGATCCGAAGACCTGGCATAACTTAGTTTCGTTTTAACATTTCAATATACATCATAGGACGTTAATTTCCACCAAGTTTGTGATCCGAGGACTTGGTATAACTTAGTTTCTGTTTAACATTTCAATATACATCATAGGACGTTAATTTCCACTAAGTTTGCGATCCGAGGACCTGGCATAACTTAGTTTCATTTTAACATTTCAATATACATCATAGGACGTTAATTTCTACTAAGTTTGCGATCCGAGGACCTGGCATAACTTAGTTTTTGTTTAACATTTCAATATACATCATAGGACGCAGGAGTACAAGATGTATGGTTGACATAAATTAAAAGAAATATTTGAATTGAAACACTTTTATTAATAATAATACCTCTTGAGATTATTTACATTCCAAGGATGAAGTAAGGCTTTTCATCTAGGTCTTCCAGATAATAGGCTCCTATTCCCGCTATGTGAAGTGATTCGATATGGCCCCTCCCAATTAGGTCCCAATTTTCCCCAATTTGGATTCTTGGTGGCCCCTAGAACTTTCCTCAAAGCACCAAATCTCCTACTGCTAGTGGCCTCATCTTCACATTACTATCATAGCCCCGCTTGAGCTTATGTTAGTAGTAAGCTAGTTAAACCATCGCGCTTTCTCTCCGCTCTTCAATCAGGTCCAAACTTTTCTCCAACATCGCATCATTACTATCCGAAGAGAATGTACTGGTCCTTAACGTTGGGAATCCGGTTTTCGGGGAATGACGGCCTCGGCCCCATAGGTCATAGAAAAGGGAGTTTCCCCCGTTGAACATCGGGGTGTTGTCCGATACGTCCAAAGCACATGTGGCAGTTCTTCCACCCACTTTCCTTTCGCGTCATCCAGCCTCTTCTTAAGCCCATTGACTATCACTTTGTTAACACTTGATTTTGCCCATTGCCTTGTGGATAAGCCGGAGTGGAATATCTGTTTCTTATACCCGATTCTGAACAATATTCCCTAAAGGCATTGCTATCAAATTGGAGTCCATTATCCGAGACAAGAGTGCGGGGAATTCCAAATCGCGTAACAATGTTTCTCCAAACAAACTTCTTCACATCTATGTCTCTGATGTTCGCCAAAGGTTCAGCTTCAACCCATTTAGTGAAGTAGTCTGTGCCGACTAGCAGGTACTTCTTGTTTCCTATGGCTTTAGGAAAAGGGCCGACAATGTCCAGCCCCCATTGGGCAAAAGGCCAAGGGCTAGAGAGAGGGTTAAGAACTCCTCCCGGTTTGTGGATATTTAGAGCATATCTTTGACACTGATCGCACTTCCTAACGTACTCTTGCGCTTCATTTCGCATATTTGGCCACCAATATCCTTGTGTGAGGGCTCGACATGATAGAGACCTTCCTCCCGTATGGCTTCCACAAATGCCCTCATGCAATTCCTCCAAGATTGACTCTGCTGTCTCAAGAGGCACACATAGCAGGTATGGCCCAGAGAAGGACCGTTTATATAACTTTTTATCCTTAGATAACCCGATCGAGGAGCTTTCCTTCGTATTTTCTCGCCTTCCACCTTATCTTCGGGTAATATGTCACTTTCAAGAAATTTTAATATGGGATCCATCCAGCTTGATGACATGATGGTTTGATTGATTTGGTAAACCTCCTTTCTCGGTGAGGTGGGGTACACAGGTCTTCGACGATAATCACCCGAGGAAAATTTCGTACCGAGGAGGTGGCAAGGGTTGCCAAGGAATCAGCGTGGGTATTTTCACCTCGAGGAATATGCAATAAGTCGAAAGATTCAAACTTCGTTCGTAGACGCCTAACCCGGTCCAAATACCCTTGCATCCTTGGGTCTCGGGCCTCCAACTCTCCTCTCACCTGGCCGAACACCAATCTCGAGTCCGAGAATAACTTCACAGCCTTTCCACCCATTTTACGGACCATACTCATTCCCATTATCAAAACTTCGTATTTCGACTCGTTGTTAGTAGCCGAGAACCCTAATCTTAACGACTTCTCGATGATGACCTCCTCGGGGGATATCAACACCAATCCCAATCTTGCTCCCCGTTGGTTTACGGCCCCATCCACGAACACCCTCCAAAAGGACTCACCTTGTGCGGATATTAGGCCAACCGATTTTTCATCCATGTGACCATGGTTCATATTAACTTCTTCCGGGCATTCGGCGAACTCAACCACCAGATCGGCAAGGACTTGACCTTTCACAGAGGTGCGAGGCATGTATTTGATATCGAAAGCACCCAGAATCGTGCCCTACTTGGCAATTCTTCCGGTGTAGTCAAGACTTCTAAGTATGGACTTGAGAGGTAGTTGGGTCAAGATAACCACAATATGGGCTCGAAAGTAGTGCGGGAGTTTGCGTGTTGCATAGACCACCGCCAATATGGCCTTTTCCAATGACAAATATCTCACCTCGGCCTCATGGAGGGATTTACTCACATAATAAAGCGGCCTTTGGACGCCATTGTCTTCTCGTATCAAGACGAAACTAATTGCATGAGGGGCTACCGCCAAATAAGCAAACAACACCTCATCCACCTCGGGGCTAGACATGATAGGTGGCCTGGATAGGTATTCTTTCAACTGCTGGAACACTTCAAAGACACTCCATGGTCCATTCAAATCCTCGCCACTTATGCAATAGGCGAAAAAAAGGACGACACCTCTCGGCCGACCTGGAGATGAACCGATTCAACGCAGGAGTCATCCCGGTCGGCCGCACTTCTTTTGGATTTCGAGGTGCTTGCAAATCGTTGATGACCCTAATCTAGTCTGGATTCACCTCAATTCCTCTATGGGTCACCATGTACCCCAAGAACTTTTCGGAACCTACACCAAATGAGCACTTTGAAGCATTCAAGCGCAACTTATGTTTTCTTAGTATCCCGAAGATACTCGTGAGGTCCTCCACGTGTTCGGACACCACTTTACTTCTCATAACCATATAATCGATATAAACTTCAATACTTCTACCCAGTTGCGGTTCGAACATTTTTGTCATCATGCGTTGGTAGGTAGATCCAGCGTTTTTCAAGCCATAGGGCCTCACCTTGTAATGGTAGTTCCCAATCGGGGTCACAAAAGCGATTTTCGATCGATCGTCGGCGGCCAGCGGTATTTGGTGATACCCTTGGAAGGCATCCAAGAAACTCATCCTAGGGTGACCCACGGTCATATCCACTAACCGGTCGATCTTCGGCATAGGAAATGGATCCTTGGGGCAGGCCCTATTAAGATCCGTGAAGTCCACGCACACTCGCCACTTTCCAGTCTTCTTTTTTACTACCACCGTATTGGCCAACCACCGAGGATAAAAAACTTCCTTGATAGCCCCTGCTTGTTTGAGCTTGGCAACTTCGCTTCTAACCGCTTCGGCATGTTCCTTCGATGGTCGCCGGGGAGGTTGCCTCCTGGGCATAACGGCGGGATTCACGTTGAGTCGGTGACAAATGAAATTCGGGTCCACCCTTGGGGCTTCATATGGGTTCCATGCGAAAACGTCCACATTGGCTCGGAGGAATTCCAGCAACCTTGCCTTCTCTTGTAAAGGCAATTTAGCCCCAACCTGGAAGAATTTTTTCGGATCATTAGCAACAACTACCTTCTCCGGATCTTCACACTCTACCCCATTGGTCTGGCACGCCTAAGCCTCGATCATGGGGACTTTAATTGCTATAACTCATTGTCGGCCGTAGCCGAGGTTTCTGCTTCGGCCGATGTTGTATAGCCGCTACTAGGCATTGCCGAGCAGCCTGATTCCCTACTATTTCCAACACTTGGTCTCCGGATGGGTACTTCACCTTCGATGTAGAGTAGACGAGACCGCTTTAAGGGTGTGAAGCCAAGGTTTGCCCATAATAGCCGTGTATGGAGAAAAAACATCTACGACAATAAAGTCCACCTCCACCACATCCGCACTCGACCGCACGGGCAGCCTGATTAGTCCTTTGGGATTGACCAACCTTCTCTCAAAACTTACTAGAGGAGAGTTATAGGTTGTTAAGTCCTCTGGCTTCAAACCTAGCCCTTTGTACAAGTCCGGATACATCACATCCACAGCGCTACCCCGATCAACCATCACTCTCCCGACATCGTACCCGCTAATCCTCTGCGTTACCACCAAAGCATCCTCATAGGGCTGTATGGTCCCAACCATATCCTCATCTGAAAAGCCTAGAATCAGGGGGACACGCACCTTGGCCCTCTTCACTGCTTGGGAATGATCCTCGGCTGGGGATCGGGACACTGACAATACTGCGGAGGGGCAAGATCCAGTCTTTCCCGGGGCCGCAAAGATAACATTAATCGAACCCGGAGGGAGTCTTGATGAAGCGTCCCCACGTGCCTCACGAACCGCTTGGCTCGCCCTTCCACCGGAGTGATGCAAGAGTTGTTTCAATTTCCCTTCACGGACCAATTGCTCCAAGTGATCCCATAAATTCCTGCAATTATCCGTCGTGTGCCCATGATCCCGATGATAGTGGCAGTATAAGTTCGGGTTGCGTTTCCTAGGCTCTCCGCCATCTTGTTCGCCAATTGAAGAATGGCTCGTTCTTTATCTTCTCTAGAACTCGCTGACGGCTCTCGAAATATTGCGTTAACCACCGGGCATCCGCCAAAACCCGATCGCCCAACAAAATCCCTCCGTGGTCCAATTTGTTATTATAACGGTCCGACCTGAAATCCCTCCTCTCTGAGGGATCACCTTGGCCTTTCCTTTTCCTCGAAGTTGATCTTCCTCTACCTTTTCGTACTTATCTATTCTGTCCATCGGTTGGCGCACACACCGGTGACAGGTTTACCCGTCAGGGATTTCCTCAAATCGTGATCAGGTGGGAGACCGACTTTGAAAGTGGTTATAGCCACAAGATCGTTCTTTCCCTCTATTTCGTTAAACATTTCCCAGTACCTATCCGAGTAATTCTTGAGAGTTTTACCCTCTCGCATAGACAGAGTCAGCAAAGATCCCAAAGGTCGAGGAGTCCTGCTGCATGTAATAAAGCAAGCACCAAAAGCCCGAGTAAGTGTTTTGAAAGATCCAAATGAATTGGCCCTTAAGTCGTTGAACCACCTCATCACCGTCGGACCCAAACTCGATGGAAAAACTTTGTACATCAAAGCCTCGTCCCTGGAGTAAATAGCCATCTTAAGGCTGTAATAGCTTACATGTTCCACCGGATCTGAATGGCCATCATACGGAGAGAACGTAGGTCGATGGAATCGCCGAGGATGAATCGCATCGTCTATGTTTCTCGTAAAGGGCGATTTGGAAATTTGACTCAAGGCCTTGTTCATGGCATCGTTTCCCAAGCCCCCGCTAGGTGGACTTCTACGCTTACATCGATGGCGGTGCTCCTCTTCATAGGAGAAGGTTTCGTTTGGCGGAGTTCTCGATCTCCGCCTATAACTAGCTCCGTCCGGCTCCTCGGATGATGGTTCGGAGCAAGGTGGGGAGCACTCCTGTCGTGCATGGCGTAACTCTCTCTTCAAATCTGCAATCTCACGTTGTAGATTCCCATCATGCTTCGCGTGGGAGACGTGACTCTTCCCACGAGAGTGGCTTCTAGTGGTATGAGTTGTACGTACACTCCCCTCATGGCCTTCCCTCCGTTCGGGACTCCTCCGGGGATCACCATGCCGGGAGCCCCTTGACGCCAGTGCACGAGTTGACATCCTCCCGATGCGGTCCCGCCTCGTGGTGATGTGGACCCACTTCCTCCATCAGAAACGTTGCACCGGAAGTCCTTTAAGTTAACACAAGCTCTCCCCACAGACGGCACCAATTGTAGGGACACAATTTGTAACGACCCAAAACGATCTTGGGTTCGCACGTAAATAGGTCCAGACAATATAATTTGTAGAGCGTGGGAGTTAAGAACTAGGTTAACTTTTTTGTAATGAAAAGATTCACCCTCACGTGTCTCAAAGGCCCAGAGCTGGCTCAATGATCGTTTTGTTTTTGTAATCGATACAGTTCTTTTTCTCTTTACGTTCTTCTTCTTGAGTCTATGTTTTCTTTCTTTTTTTTTTTTTGTTCCGATCCCCTTTTGCATGCTCTTCTTTCAGTTTATATACCATCCTTTGTGTTCCATCCTCACCACACACGTGTAGGTTGGGTTCGGAAGATTTCTTTCGGTTTATATACCATCCTTTGTGTTCCATCCTCACCACACACGTGTAGGTTGGGTTCGGAAGAGTTCTTTTTGTCCCATCTAGCACCTCCTAGAACTTCCTATGGGCGGTTTGTAAGGCTGCCTTCTTCTTGTTCGGTATCACCTCCACATTAATGCGGCCGGAGAGTTGGTTGAGAGGTAATTAATGCGGAGGCAGCTGTAGTTATAGATATTTATTTTGTCTTTTCTCTTTTACCCTTGGTCCATTATCCTATCTTCGGTGGTGACATAATTTCGAGAGCTGGTTGCAACAAGACCACGTCACGATCGTCCTCGGACGTATACTGCCGAGGAGTATGGCGTCCTCGGACGAATTCAGAACTCTACCTTCGTGATATTGACCACCACCCCCCTTCGGTAATTGCCTTGTGACCTGACTTGGCCTCCTCGGACGGATATGCATCCTCGGACGGATATGCATCCTCGGATGGGCCACAGGCCCAACGATCCCGACCTTAATGGGCCTGTTGATTGGCAGGCCCCCACAAAAGGTATTTTAGTTATTTTTCTTACTTCGAGGGTGTTTTAGCCATTTTTTGGGTGGTAGGGGTGTTTTGGTCATTTTCTACGGTTATGCGGGTAAGTTGGCCTTCTTTTAGTTTTTTCAAGGGTATTTTAGTCACTCCAAAGTAATATTAAATTATATTTTAATTTTTTGGTCCTCTAGTCTCATCTTACATTTTATTTTCTAGTTATTACATCATATTTTAGTAATTTGCAGCAAGGAATTATATTTTATTAATTTGAAGTATTAAATTAAAATATATTAAATTAGTTTGAAGTATTAAATTCAATAAAATTTTGTTAAATTGAATTATGAACATATATTTCATTTTATTAATTTGTAGTGTTAAATTATATTTTATTAATTTGAAGTATTATATTAAATCTTATTAATTATTAAATTATACTCAAATAATTTGTAGTATTAAAATATATTTACATAATTGGAAGTATTAATTAATAAATTATATTTTATCGACAATTGTAGTTGTAGGGTCACGTTTTATGCCCAAGCCCAAGATGTATGAGATTTTTGATCAGTGAGCCTGGTACAATAAATTTGTAGAGAGTGGGTTGAAGAGTTAGGCTTTAGGGCATGGATAACAGTTAATATGGTATTCATGACAGTCAAGCGAGGATGAATTGAGTTTATCAAGGAAGGCTGGTCCTCAAAGACAACTGAGGAGCTTTTTCTAGTGCATGTTAAGTGGTAGGGGCTCTAGCCTCCTCCTAATTGCCTCCCATCACCCCCTTTTATACTTGTTTCCTTCCTTCCGATTTAGATTCATAATGCTGATACTTATCCCATCCGCCTCTCCCCAAAGTTGTTGGGAGTGGTTGTAAAGGCAGAAAAACATGACTTTGTCAGTCTGTAACACTTGAATGGAATAAGGGCGACTTTCCTTTAGATATTTCCATTCTTTCCGTTGTCCTTTTCCATCTTAGTACTTTTCCTATTCTATGGAATGACCCGGAGTGCCATGTTCAGTGATAGGTCATTCCCTTTGTCCTCGGCCATACCTGGCCGAGAAGGGGTTCTTCCTTGGACTAGGCCCTTGGCCCAACGTGTGTATTGGTATGGGCTCCTCGGTTTGCTACCCCTACAGTAGTATTAAATTGCATTTTAGTAATTTGAAGTATTAAATTATATATTTGTTAATTTGTAGGATTAAATTATATTTTTTTAATTTCAAGTATTGAATCTTTTTTTATTAAAAAAGTCCGTAAAGATCTATTAAGGCGGGCTTAATTTTTGCCACAAAAAGTTATATTCCCGTCATAATAAACCATAGCCTACTCTTTCTTTATTGCAGCAGCTTTAAAATTTTGAATGTTGTCACAATAAAAATTCTGAATTCCCTCTATAACTCTTCGGCTCCCACCAAAACAGTGAGTAAAAATTTTAGTGTCTCTTTACTCTCTCACTCAAATCAAACCATCGGACTGCCGAGCCTCACCCAAACACTCTCTACCTCATTCTCCCTCACTCTCGTCTCCGTACACTCACTGCTCGGATTGCCGAGCCACCACCGTCCTCCCCACTGTCGGTCCAACAGTCCTCCGACAACCTCATTCTCCCTCACTCCCTTCCTCACTCTCCCTCACACTCCGTCGGCCTTACCTTCTGCCGCCGACACCACCACCTCCAACAACACAGCCACTGCGGCCATCCTAGGACTCCTTCCCTCCCTCAGCCGCCTGACACACCCCTGACGGTATAGCTTCCACTCTTTATTTATTTAGCACTTTTTATTTTTGTTTTTTCATACAATATTTGTCTTGGATTTTTGGTTTTTCAATGATGGAGTTATTCGACAATGAATTGGGCCACAATAGATTTTATTGGTAAGCTCAAATAAATATTCAAATCCTGCAATATGTGTTTAGTTGTTTGCTGTTGTATCTATGATGTTACTAAATTAGACCCTATTTGAATTTTTGGGTTTCTTTTATTGTAGATTAAAATTTGCAAGGTTCTATATATTTTTTTTATTGTATTCCACATGTTCGATGAAACCCCTCTTAGAATTGATATGTGATGTTTGGGTTTGATTTTTCCCACCCCATACCTGAGTGTCTCCCCATTTGCATTGCTGAAAGCTTTCCTTATTTTCATATATATATATATATATATATATATATATATATATTTATATATTCAGTCTATTAAGAACACCCAACAAGTGTGTGCGGTCGTGTTTCAATGCATTTTTCTCTGCACATACTTTAGAGCTTAGTATAATGCAATGGCAATAATTGCCAGGAGCCCCGAGAATTGTATTATTGATTCATCAAACTCCTTCTGAGCATGAAGTCTTCATTTTGACTTTTCCCTTTAGCATTTAACCAACCTTTTATTCCTTAGAATTTATCCTAGTAATTATCTAGTGTGAAACAAAGGGACTAATATTCAAATACTTAAAAAAGAGTTCCAACTAGCTGATTAGCAAAAGATAAATAAATAGTCATGGCTTTCATTGCTCACTTTTCTTGACCATAAATTATATTATACAAGCAAATGTTGGATACTCACTTTTCATGGCTTTCATTGCTCAGTTTTGCATAGTCTGTCTTTATGTTTTGTTAAGATGTCATAGATTCGTGTAATTTGTGTGATTGATTGTATGGTCCCGGCTGTATCATTATACTTGGGCGATTCTCCTTTTTGATATCAATAAGAATTGCATTACTTGTCAAAAAAAGTTGGATTTTATACTATGTTGCTGTGAAATGTCAAGTTCTTAAATATTATAACATGTAGAAATAATTCTTTATCAAATTTTAAAAAATGAATTTATAGAGTGTACGTGTGTCGTGTGGGACATTGGCTAGTAATAATAATAATTAAATTTTTTTTTCTCATTTAAATCCCAAACATGATTACTTCATGAGGGAGTTAAATATTTAATTTTTTTATATATGTTCCTTTCTTCATAAACTTCCAAGGGTTAAGAGTCTTGAGACTCCACTCATACACCAGCTATCTTTTTCTCATAGAATGCTAAGCACTATCAGTGTTGACTAAGGAGAGGGACTCAGTGCACCAAGAAAAAGTGTCCACAATGTGGGGGCATTGATTGGGTTTACCTAATCCTCACTGAGGATCAATCAGATTGAGTTTAATTAAGGATATCATTTTTTTTGAAAAAAAAATTGGGAGAATGAAAAAAATTTTATTTGTCTTTCAAACTTTGCCAATAAGAGTAGATATTCTAAGATATTTAGCAGCGTCATCCTAGACCTAAAATGTTGAGTTTGCCAATTATATTATTAGTTAACTGTCTTTGTCTAATGACAATGTAATCCATCTGACACTTAAAAGCAGTGTCTTCATAGTGTGTTCGCATTTGTTGCGTTGTTGTTGTTGTTGTTGTTTACTTAAGACTATTAGATAGTACTAGAGGGAGATGGAGTTCAAAGTAAAACGTGGGATGGGATGGGGAGGTGAAAATATTGGGATTAATCATTTGATTTTTGAGGGAGATTCTGAAATTGTTGATAACTCTCTTCGCAACGGTGATGTGCTAGGTTCGGCTTTTAATCATTTAGTAAGGGATACAGTTCAGAGTTTTTATTTTTCTCATATATTTATAGGCAAGGTAATGCTTTAACCAAAAGTGCGGGACTTTTTTTTCCCTTTATTAGTCTGGATAGAGGTTGTTCCCCCAAACATTGTTGATTTTTTTAGCTAATTTACTAGCTACTTAAATAAAAAGCATGCCGATCAGTTTCTAAAAAAAAAGGTGTATTAAATTGTGCTGACTGAGAAGAAAGTAATTGCACTAACCGCACCTTCTTTCCCTTTTTTTTGAGGTGACACTAACCAAAGTTGGCTGCTATATATGATTGGAGGTTTTAACTAGTGGGGTTTACTTTAATTTTTTTGCTAAATTAGTGGGGTATTTTTAAACGTTAGCTTTAGTGTTAGTCAGAATGTTCTCGTAATATTTTCTAGGACACATTATTCATCTCATTCATCTGAAATCACACAGCATCTCCCATTGTTGACCACCTCTTTAAGGAATGCAACAAATTAAGCAAGCAGAAAAGAGATAAGCCCCTTGTCAACCAATTTTAGCTTGAGGTGGTCCTTGTTACATGTAATATATGTCGACTATTAACTTCATATGTGGCATTAGGTGCAATTAATGCACCTCATTCCTCATTAAGTTCAAGCCACGTCATTATTAGGTTGCCCATTTTTTATAGCTGAAATTATAGGAGCTGTCATTGAGATGCATGAACATGAAAGTGCCTTGGAATGTATTTTAGTTAGTCTTTTGTTAATGTGGCGTGAAGTGTGGCTTGAATTTTGCCACAAGCCCAAGCCCATTCTCGTAAGTCTGTCAAGGATGACCGAGTACAACTAGGAATACAATTCCTAGTAACAGCCGACCAATGACATATATATATATATATATATATATATATTAGGTTTGTGTTAAAAAGGGCAATAGAGATTATTCTAATTAACCTAGTGAGCAGCAGCCGCATGAGAGAAAATAGAGAAAATAGAGGCAGCCGACTTCTATTCTTATTGTCTCTGTGAGAGAATGATAGGGTGTAATTGAGATTTGGGTTTCATGAGAGTGTTATTGTGCACTGTTGTATCTCCTTATTTTTTATAGTGAAATTTCTCTGTCGTCTCCGTGGAGGTAGGCGGTTTTGCGAACCACGTAAATTCTTGTGTTCTTTGTGTGTGCTTGTTATTTAATTTCCGCTTATTTACTATTATTGATTTGAGTCCTGGGGTGCTATTTGCACAAGATCTTTGGATTTTGAAATTTCATAAATAGCCATGCTTTATGGATGATGAATTAGTGATCTGCTATTTGCACCAAAGTTAACATTGATAGTATAATTGATGTGTAGGTGTAGAAAAAAGTTTTAAACACCCAACAGTGGCAAGATCGCCATCACGTAATTGTTGCGAAAAAGCCGCCGGACTTAAAATCCTTTTGTAAGTTTTTGCTTCCTTTTAATTTGCTTCTTCTATTTGATTTGTAAAGAAGAGTTGGGCTTGTCTAATGATCTTCATCGTCCCATTTTTGTTATATCCGTAGCCTTTTGTAAAGTCCTCACATTGAATTATTTAAAAACAAAGTTTTGAATGGGTTTATATCTATATTTATTTATAGCTATGAATTTTTTTTCTCGTGCTCAACCTTTACCATTCTGATGTAAAGAATTATTGTAGTTCTTTGTTTGTATGGATCATATTGTTTGAGTTTTGTTTTTTCGTTTATTATCATTTACTTCCTTTGCAGTTTTGTGTTTTGGTTTATTATCATTAATCGCTTTTGTAATTTTTTGTTATGCTTTGTGATTACTTAAGTAAAGTAATTACTAATCAAAATGTCATTACTCTATAAATAAGCTTGTTGATGAAGACTAGGAATCATCTTACATAGGAATACAAAAAATTTAAGGAGGGACATAGAATACTATATATACTATATAGACACATATAACCATAACCAACCCCATAGTTTGGGGGTTAAGGTTCTGTTGTTTAATTTATTGAATTGGGTACCAAAAAAAAATTGATTGAGCTTGCAAGTCCGTTTGTTAGGGTGATAATAAAAAGAATTGTTATGGGTGTTAAGATACGTTGATAATGACTATAGTGTTGATTATTCTAATGTTGAATAGGAATTTAGGAATGGCAATTGGGGAAGTCCTTATGTATGGTGCCTTTGATATTTGATGGCCCTAAAGTTGCAGATGCACATGTTTCTTTATGATGCTGTTTGGTAATTTAAGTGTTGCTGTCTTAAAAATACAATGTTTTTGCAGGTTGATAATTTTGTAGGTTGATTTTCAAACCACATGCTCATATCTTTTGATTTTTATGATGAAAATGATGGATTGTATGTAATTTAAAGTCTTTTTGGTGTTATCTTTAATGTGAGTTACTAAATTCAATTGTGGATTAGTGAAACTAAATATTATGATTCTTATTACATTAAGTGGACATTTTGATGTGATGGGTCTTTGTTATTGTCAAGGAAGATAATAGTAGGTAGACATGGCAAGGGAAGGTAAAAGTAAAGGTAGAATTATCATACCAAAAGTTACTCGAGAGATTACTATTCTTTTTCACCCAAAACTAAATGGAGCTTGGACGACTTTTACTAAATACCCAAGATCCGGGCACGAAACTCTATATGCTTGCTATAGAGCTCAACATTTTAAGGATAAGCAACGAGATGAGGAAGTGAAGAAAGCATTTGTAGAATTGGTGAAACGTTGTTATCCCGATTGGATGTTTCACATTAAAAATCCTATTTTTAAGAAGTACACAGAGAAAAAAGATTGTTATAAGAATGATCCTTCCTTCATTCCTACACTCTTTTGGAAAAAGATAGTGGATAAATGGATGGATGGAGATTAGGGGGTGAGTATAAGATAGTACATTTCATACCTTGCCAAGAATGATGTTCAACTTATATGCATTAGAATTTAAACTTATACTAGTAACTTCAAATAATAAAAGTACCAACTTGCATTTAATTATTTATAATTTTTTCATAAATTTAACTAACATTTTTCTAAATAGAACTATATGTTTATATGTATATATATATGTGGGTAAATATGAACTTAGTAACTCATAATAGAAATTAAACATTTTTTTTTTTGTTAATTCCATGTACATATTTTTAGGACGTATTTTTCTTCTTTGGCTTAACAATTACCATATATATCTACATTTTATTATTAGATGCTTATAGTGGATAGACTTGTCATTTGCATTGGTATTGTATTGAAGTCAATGCTATTATTTGTTTCAAAATTCTCATCACATGAAATTTACGGTTCTTTAATTAATTTTAATGGCATTCACTTCATGTTAAGACCATTTTTACATGCTTGATTATTCTCTCTCTCTCTCTCTCTCTCTCTCTCTCTCTCAAAAAAAGTTTTGTTAATTTATTTAACTTCAATTTAAACCTCTAATAGTTGTTGGGAACTTAAATTTCAATAGTAATAATAACTTCCATTACACTAGCATTGTCCAATGAATTTAAGAAGTTGTTATTACCTTTGTAGGGTCACAATTTAGAGCCCGGACCCAACAGGTATGGGGTTCTGGTCCAAAGAGCCTCGAGATAATGAATTTATAGAGAGTGGACTATAGAACTAGGCCTAAACGAAGTGTATTCTTGCTAAAGTTGGGCCATAAAACGATTGAAAGTAAGAAAATTCCCTTCATGTCCATAGATTCTTAGTCCAAGGAGATGCGTGGAATGAACACGGGTCCTTGTTCAAAGATTATGGTTCTTTCGTTTGTTCTTGTTCTAGTTTCCTTTTTTCTCCGTCCTCCTCTTCATGGGGACTCCCCTTTCTTATATAGTCTTCTTGAGGTCATCAGAGCCTTACACTTGTTGATCATCTAGACCCTCACTTGAGTGCCTGTCCCATCGGACATCCCCCCCATCTTTCTGTGAGTTATGGTAGCAAAGGCAGCACTATTCACAGGTCTTCTTCACATTAATGCGGCCAGAAAAGTAGTTGCAATGCATTTAATGTGGCGGTGCAACCTCTCCTTGGACACCCTATGCTTCCTTTCTTCCTACGGGCCTGTGGGACTCAACCTTGTTACCAATACCCTTTGGGGTGGATCTTTCTAGTAGGTAGAGTGCATGTTTGAGCCATATTTGTTACGTCCGATGAGACATTTCTTCTCGGACTGCCTTCTAAACATCTTCAGGCCCACAAGAACTCGGTCGGGAGCCCTTTTGGCACCCACGTCTTCTCCTCGGACTTGGTCAATCTTCCCATACGGGGCCCAAGGCCCATTGTATGATCTTGGGCCTTTGCCCCTATAATAACCCCTCAAAATTCCGGTTTTTCCCTCTTATCCGAGGAGAAAAGCTGGGATTTTGATACTTATGGGATAACTTATTATAATTTCTTGTCCCACGCGTGTGGGAGTACAGACTCACGTGCCTCATTATTGCCATTGGCGTTTCACAGCCCACAAGGCGCTATTAATTGCGCCAGGCGGCTTTATGTCTTCCGCATCCAATGGTGGGGCACTTAATCAACGGTAGATATTTCCCCAATTCTTTGGGCGGGAGTAACCCTGTTCAGTTTATCCTTGCTATATAAGGCTTCTGAGGGGAATTACTTCCTCTTTTTAGAAAAGGTACTCAAACGTTCCAGAGCACTTCAACATTTCCTCTCACAAAACACTCAAAAGTCCATAGCTACTTCCATAAGGATTTCCGTATGGGTTCTTGGAAAGCTTGGAAGGCTTAGAATCTGCGCTCCCTTAAGTGTTCATTTCCCTATATTCCTTAACTTTTTTTCTCTATTGATCTTCTCGGCTTCCTTCCATTAGTAAACCTTCTTCGTACCACCTAGGGTTAGTAGGATGGGTAAGTTTTAGAAACTGGCCGATTCTCTTGCCGGTATGGAAGGTTTCGGGGCCAAATACCGTATCCCGTTAGGAGTGGGTCTAGAATCTCGCTCCTTGGACTAGATCTTAACCAAGAGAGAGACAGGACAGGTCGCCATTCCTATGATCGCTTTCATAGAAGGAGGAATGACGATCCCCATGGGGAGGATAACTAGGGATTATTTGCGCGGTCATAGGTGGCCCCCACCAAGTCTTTTGCTAACTTGTTCCGGATCTTAGGGTGCGTAGATGCTCTAAACGAGCAGATGAACCTCGGCCTTTCATGGCACGATGTAGTTTACTTGTACGAGTGCCATTGCCTTAATGAGTCATATTACCTAAAATCCAGGTCCGACTAGGTGAGGCTGATATCCCGCCTTCTCAAGTCCAACAAAGGCTTGAAGGACGACCATTTGATTGTCTCCGGAGCAAGGTACCAGGTGGGGTACTATAGGGTTAGATCCCTTGGCGGGAATCTTATTTTTGAGCTTTCCTTTCACTTATTTCGGTTTTGGTTTTGATTATTTGCCTTCTCGGACTGACATAACCCTCCCTTTGGGTATTTTGCAGACAAGGAACAAACAACTCCGAGGATAAGTTTGGTTAACGTCCAAACCCTTAACTATCTTTTAAGGTCCGAGATCTTTGTGAGCGAGGACGGGTAATCGCATGCCGCTCACCTTATCTTGGACTACGAGTCCCTTTCTTACGCTTTTATAGACGTGGGTCAAGCAATAAGGGCTGGAAGTCCCCGATTAGTTCGCATTGACGTCTCTAAACCAGGCTTCCTTACTTGGAGAGACCTACCACTAGTCCCCTCTTGCTGTTCAGCGTGTTCTCCAAGAGGTAGCCGCCTCGGGAGAGGGAAGTGACTCCTCACATTCATCTCTCGAGGCGGAAATCGACCACTACTGTTTCACCGAGGAAGGCGAGGTGCCAACAAGGCCTGTAGAGCTCCCCATTTTGGCTCGGATCTTGATCGTTTCTCGGTGGCTCACTCTCCTGGCCCGGTAATTGCTTAGATTGACACGAGCCAAGAAGCCGAAAAGGAGGATATGGACTTGAAGTTGAGGTCCGATCTAAGGGGGCTCTTATCCAATAGGAACAAAGGCGAGTCCTCCAAGGAGCGAGTTCAGCCTACACTTCCTCCTCCTCTTCCTCCTTCCACCGACCCTGCACTACAACCCCTTTCTAATTTAAGGCGGAAGAGGCCGGTGGAAGAGTTGGAGGAAGGTGAGGTTGGCCCTCAAAAGGCCAAACAACAGAAAAAGGGCAAAGAGCCTAAGGACAAGAGGATAAAGTCCATCGATAGCCGAGAGGAGGTGGCTATTAGGAAGGAGTAACGCACTTGTTATCCCCATCTAGAGTTGGATGGCGCCCTTATCTCGTGGGATGCAACCCTTTGGGAGTCCCGGCAGGGGCGGGCATCTTACCTTGCTAAGGCCCTACAGTAGCCCTTCCTTCCGCCTCGTGACATGGAGGGGCTCAGAGCCACCCGGCAACCGGACCTCTTCATGTCGTTGAAGAGAGATCTGGCCATGGTAAAATGAAGACTCTTCCTTATTTAGGTCCTTTATTCCATGCTTGTCTATCCGTCGTTTTCATTTTAATGATTCTTTCGTTACTCTTGTGCGGGTCACCCAACAAATCTTCATGGCCGAGGAGTGGGTGAAGAACTCTCGGGAAGAGTCGAACACCGAGGTTGATCCCGCCTTGCTGCGGAGAAGGCTGTGGGTACTTTTAGGCTGGAAAAAGAGCACTTGGGCAAGGAGATCAAAGAGGCATTTAAGGCTGGGGACAAAGGTGCCGAGGTAGGCCTCAACACTACAACGAAGCAGGCCAAGGACATGCACCAGCGACTTCATCTATCAGAAATAAACCTTGCGACCGAGAACAAATGGTCTCAAACCTCAAGGCACAAATTTGTTACAAGCAAAAGAGGCCGCAGGTTTGGCTTGGGAGGAGGTTGAGGCTGCGGTGGCGACCTCCTATGAGCGCGGAGTGGCGGATGCTGAAGCTAGGCCGATGGCGAGGAGGTGGCTGCGGTCTGCAGAGACTACATCACCGTGTCTTGGGGGGTAGCCTTGGACCGGGTGGCGGTTCTTGGAGACTTCGACCTTAGGAAGATCGAGAATATCTTCTTCCCCGAGGATATTCGCGAGATTCCGAGTTCGATTCCTCTTGAGGAGCCTCCTACTGCCTTAACCACTATCCCGATTCCATCATTCCTGAAGAAAAAGGGGGGAACGAGGAGGTACAACCACCCGCTAAGGACAAATCGCCTAAGGACGCCATCGCTATAAGGGACGTTGTCGCACAAGCCAAGGAGGCCGGACCCAAGCCCACTGCAGGAGGTGATCACCTCGAGGTAGAGGTCCTTGCAAAGAGCTCAGCCCAAGATAAAGCTCGGGACATTAGTGTAGGACTTTTCTTGTAGTTGTTTTATTTTGTCTTTTATTTCCTTAGCTTTTGTCAATGTTTGTAAGAAGATACATCTCAGAGCTTAATGAATGATATAATTTCTTCTTTGAACCTTGTTTTATTGCTTCCATTTTTGCCTTCATTATGAATGAATTTCGACTATGTTACTAGATTTCCGAGGAGAAACCATTACTCGTAGTTTAAGTAATACGGTTAAGAATGAATGAAAGAATGGTGATCAATTTCCCTCAAGCCCGTGGTCCGAGGAGCCACGCAGGACTTGGGTTTCGCTTAACACTTAGATAAAAACTGCGTAGTGGTTAATTTCCTCCGACCCGGTGGTCCGAGGAGGCACGCAAGACTTGGGTTCATTTTAACACTTAGATAAAAACTGCGTAGTGGTTAATTTCCGTAAGCTTCGTGGTCCGAGGAGCCACGCAGGACTTAAGTTATGTTTAACACTTAGATAAAAGCTGCATAATGGTTAATTTCCCCGTAGCTTGTGGTCCGAGGAGCCACGCAGGACTTGGGTTTTGTTTAACACTTAGATAAAAATTGCGTAGTGGTTAATTTCCCCCTAACCTGTGGTCCGAGGAGCCACGTAGGACTTAGGTTCTGTTTAACACTTAGATAAAAATTGCGTAGTGGTTAATTTCCCCTAGCATGTGGTCCGATGAGTCATGCGGGACTTGGGTTCTGTTTAACGCTTAGATAAAAACTGCGTAGTGGTTAATTTCCCCCTAACTTGTGGTCTTAGAGCCACGCAAGACTTGGGTTCTTTTTAACACTTAAATAAAAACTGCGTAGTGGTTAATTTCCCCCACTTTGTGGTCCGAGAAGCCACGCAGGACTTGGGTTCTGTTTAACACTTAGATAAAAGCTGCGTAGTGGATAGTACCAAGAATACGAGTTTTCATTATAATAGTACATTTTCAGGTTATTTACATTCCAAGGATGTGACACTACATGTTCATCCAAATCTTCTAAAAAGTAGGCCCCTATGCCAGCCACCGAGGTGATACGATATGACCATTCCCAATTTGATCCGAGCTTTCCCCATGCAGGATTTTTTGCGAGTGCCTTAACTTTTCTTAATATTAGATCCCCAGGTGCTAGTGGCCTTAGTTTCACCTTAGCATCATAACCTTGCTTAAGTTTGTGTTGATAGTAGGCAAGTTGGACCATTACTCTTTCCCTTCTTTCCTCAATGAGGTCTAAGCTTTTTTCTAGCGGCTCGTTGTTAACATTAGGACAGAATGTGTTGGCCTTCAATGTTGGGAAATTTGTTTCTAGAGGAATGACGACCTCAACTCCATAGGTCATTGAAAAGGGGGTCTCCCCTGTGGATTTGCAAGGTGTGGTGCGATACGTCCACAGGACATGGGGCAATTCTTCTACCCATCTTCCTTTCGAGTCATCTAACCTCTTCTTTAGCCCATTTACTATGACTTTGTTGTGACTTAGGTTTGCCCATTCCTTTACGTGTAAGTTGGTGTGGAGAATCTATTCGTAATTCCCAACTCACTGCAATACCTTCTCAAAGCTTTACTATCAAACTGGAGATCGTTGTCCGAGATTAGGGTGTGAGGGACTCCGAACCTGGTGATGACTTTTTTCCAAATAAATTTCTTGGCATCTACATTTCTAATGTTTGCCAGTGCCTCGGTTCGACCCATTTTGTGAAATAATCAGTCTTGTGAGAAGGAACCTTTTGTTCCCCCCTGCTTTAGGAAATGGTCCTAGGATATCCAGGCCCCACTGTGTAAACGGCCAAGGGCTGGACAGCGGGTTGAGGGTCCCGCTCGGTTGATGTATATTTGGGGCGAACCTCTGGCGTTGGTCACACTTCTTTACGTATTCGTGTGCCTCTTTTCGCATGCTCGGCCACCAGTAACCTTGGGTTATGGCCCTATGGGATAAGGATCTACCCCCTGTATGGTTCCCACAAATTCCTTCGTGCAATTTCTCTAAAATAAGCTCCGTGGCATCCGGGTGTACGCATAGCAAGTACGGTCCCGAAAATGAGCACTTATACGATTTCAAGCCCTCGGACGGCCAGAATCGAGAAACCTTTCCTTCTAATCTTGTCGGCCTCGCTCCTTTCTTTGGGTAAGATGTCCTTTTTTAAAAACAGTATTAAAGGATCCATCCACCTAGGCCTTGCCCTGACGCCGTGAACATGCATCAACTCGGCCTTCACCACCGAGGGCCTGTATAGATCTTCCACGAGTATAACTCGAGGTAGGCATTGCGTCGAGGAGGTGGCTAGCATGGCAAGAGAATCGGCATGGGTGTTTCCGCTCCCGGATACATGCTTTAGGCTAAAAGGGTTAAAACGCGTCTGCAAGCACTTAGCTTGGACCAAATACTCTTGCATTCTTTCATTCTTTGCCTCCAATTCCCCATTTACTTGTCCTACAACAAGCCTTGAGTCCAAGAACATGTTTATGGATTTCCCGGCCACTTTCTCGACCATAGACATTCCTTCCAACAGGGCCTCATATTCTACCTCGTTATCGTGGGGCGAAAAACCCAGCCTTAGTGATTTCTCGATGGTAATCCCCTCGGGGGAAATTAGGACGAGCCCCACCCAAGAGCCCCTTTAATTTGCCGCGTCGTCAACGTATGCTTTCCAACAAGTGGGCCCTTTGAGAGCGTGTCGACCGGAGTTTTTAAATCGTGCTTGGTACCCCTCCCCCTTCTTCTGGTGAGGGTTTAGCAAACTCGGCTACCAGATTCGCGAGGACTTGGCCCTTCACGGTGGTACGAGGCATGTACCTAATGTCGAAGGCGCCAAGAATGGTCCCCCACTTAGCTATTCTCCCTGTGTAATCGGCACTTCGGAGTATTGGGCGAGCGGGAGTTGGGTTAATACAACAATGGTGTGTGCCTGGAAATAGTGGGGGAGCTTTCGCGTGGCTTGTACTATTGCTAAGATGGCCTTTTCTAGGATGAGGTAACGGATCTCTACCTCATGCAACGACTTGCTCACGTAGTAGACAGGCCGTTGTATGCCATTGTCCACCCGGATCAAGCACGGACTCATCTGCGTGAGGGGCCACAACAATGTAGGTTAATAAAACCTCATCGGCTTGAGGACTAGACATGAATGACGGCCGAGACAGATACTCTTTGAGCTGTTGGAAGGCTAAGACACATTCTTGAGTCCACTCGAACCTTTTCCACTTGTTTAATAAGAGAAAGAAAGGTCTACACCTATTCGTCGAACGAGAGATAAAACGGTTCAAGGCAGTAATCATGCCGGTGAGCTTTTGGACGTCCTTGGGGTTACGAGGAGGGTGCATGTTGTGGATAGCTACGATCAGTGGCCTGTGGTGACTTCAATACCTCTATGGGTCACCATAAAACCTAAGAATTTCCTTGATCCAACTCCGAAGGAACATTTAGAAGCATTCGGGCGCAACTTTGTACTTTCTCAAGATTTCAAAGATATCGCCGAGGTCCCTCAAGTGATCGGACACCAATTTACTTTTCACCACCATGTCATCTATATAGATTTCGATGCTCTTGCTCGTCTGTATTTCAAACATCCTGGTCATCATCCTACGGTAGGTGGACCCGGCATTCTTCAAGCCAAAAGGCATCACTTTATAGTGGTAGTTTCCAACGGGAGTGACAAAAGCCGTCTTTTCTTGGTCGTCGGCGGCCAGGGGTATTTGATGGTATCCTTGAAAGGCATCTAAGAAGCTTATTCGAGGGTGTCCAACAATCGAATCCACCAATCGATTTATCCGAGGCATAGGAAAAGGATCCTTTGGGCAGGCCTTATTCAGGTCCGTGAAGTCCACGCAGACTCATCATTTTCCACTCTTCTTTTTCACCATAATCGTATAGGCTAGCCACTTGGGGTAGAAAACTTCTTTGATAGCCCCTGCTTTCTTTAATTTCATCACCTCCTCCTTCACCGCATCCGCATGCTCTTTCAACGATCGCCGAGAAGGTTGTTTCTTAGGTGTAACGGTAGGACTAACATTAAGATGATGGCAAATGAAATTCGGATCGACTCCCGGAGCCTCGTAGGCATCCCATGCAAACACATCCACATTCTCTCCGAGAAAATCAATCGACTTTTCCTTCTCTTGAGGCGGTAGTTTCGAGTCGACTTGAAAAAATCTTTCCGGATCGGAGCCCACAAGAACTTTTTCCAAATCCTCACAACTCGCCTCCTTGGTGGGTCCCCCACCACCCGCGGCTGGGCGAGTTAATTGCTATAAGCCATTCTTGGCAGAAGTAGAGGGCTCGGTATTCGGTTGTTGCGAGATGGCGGACACCATGCATTACCGAGCCATGGCTTGGTCCCCTATCACTTCTTTGACCTGACCCTTTGATGGGTATTTCACCTTTTGGTGTAAGGTTGAGGATACAACTTCTAGGGCATGAAGCCACGGTGCGGCTACAATGGCGGTGTAGGGCAAATATGCGTCCACCACTATGAAGTCCACCTCCACTATGTCCGAGCCTGTTTGTATAGGCGGCCCTAATAACGGCCTTTGAATGTGAGTCTTCCCTTCGAAACTTACCAAAGGGGAGTCGTATGCTATCAGGTCTTCTAGTCTCGGCTTTAGCCCCTTGTACAAGTCGAGGTACATTACCTCCACGGCACTGCCTTAACCAACTAGCACCCTCTTCACGTCATATACCCCAATTTTGAGTGTGACAACTAAAGCATTGTCGTGGGGCTGAATGGTTCCAACTTTATCCTCATCCGAGAATTCGAGTATGGGTGAGGCCATCCCTTTAGCCCTTTTAGACTCACGGTCGTCGGCTTTAACGAGGAGTTGGGCCACCGACATCACTCTGAAAGGATGGGAGCCAGTTCTTCCTGGAGCGGTAAGAATGACATTTATCGTGCCGATAAGCGGTCTCAAGGTGCTTTGCCTTGCCTCGACGCCCGTCTGCTCTTGTCGTCCAACGGGATGATGCAAGAGATGTCTCAGCTTTCCCTCTCGGACTAGCCGGTCTAAGTGGTTTTTCGGTTTTTTGTAGTCATTAGTGGTGTGCCTCGGTTCTTGGTGGTATTTGCAATATAGGCTCTAGTTACGTTTCGCGAGGTCGCTTGCCATCCTACTTGGCCATTGAAAGAATAGTTTATTCTTGACTTTCTCTAAGATCTTATGTAATGGTTCTCAGAACACAGCGTAGACTGCCTATACCCCGGTGGATCCGGACTACTCCGTGTAATCCCTTCTCGGCCGGTTATTGTTGCCAAATCGGTCCGACCTGAAGTCCTTCCTCTCCTGAAGGACAACCTTCACTTTGCCCTTTCCCGTCTGTTGGTCCTCTTCGACCCTCTTGTACTTGTCGATTTGGTCTATGAGCTGGCGCATGTTAGTGACCGGTTTCCTAGTTAAGGACTTCATTAAAGCGTGCTCTGTCGGCAGGCCTCTCTTGAAGGTGCCGATGGCGATGTCATCGTAATTTCCCTCTATCTCGTTATACATCTCCCAATACCTATCCGAGTAGGCCTTGAGGGTCTCTCCTTTTCGCATGGACAAGGACATGAGGGAATTTAAGGGCCGAGAAACCTTGCTGCTCGTTATGAAGCAAGAACTGAAAGCCAAGGTTAGCCGCTTAAAAGAATTTATGGAGTTTGGCTTGAGGCTATCAAACCATCTCATTGCCATAGGTCCAAATCTGGACGGAAACACCTTGCACATCGGCGTCTCGTCTCTGGAATGGATGGCCATCCTCCGGTTAAATTGGCTCACGTGCTCTCACGGGTCCGTCCGACCATTATATATAGCGAAGGTGGGTTGGTGGAACCGACAAGGAAGTTCGGCCCCTCTATCCTACGTGTGAAGGGTGACCGAGAGATGCGGTCTAGGGCCTTACTCATGGCGTCGTTTGCTAGGCCCTTGTAAGACGGGCTTTTGTGGCCGTGTTTGTGAGGTTGCTCTTCCTCATAGGAAAAAAGTTTCACTTGGTGGGGTTCTCGACTTTTGCCTGTACTTATTGTCCTCTTCATCGTTGGTGTTTAGACTCGGGAAAGGGCGCTTCATTTGCGCTTGGCGTAACTTCCTCTTCATGTCGTCGATTTCTTGCTGTAGAGTCATAGTATCGTCCCGCTTTTGGGATGCATTACCTTTCCCTTTCGAGTGACTTACGCTCGTGTGGGAGGTATTCACGCTACCCTCTCGTCGCTTGTTTTGATCTCTTTCCCGTTTGAGGTTCAGAAAGTTATCCCGCCATTGGGAGTCTGCGGGTCCCGTTTGGCGCAGACCTGATCCTTCCATTTCTAACGGTCTCACTTGCTAAGGCACAAGTTTTTCCTATAGACGGCGCCAATTGTAGGGTCACAATTTAGAGTCAAGGCCCAACAGGTATGGGGTTCTGGTCCAAAGAGCCCCGAGACAATGAATTTATAGAGAGTGGGCTATAGAACTAGGCCTAAACGAAGTGTATTCTAGCTAAAGTTGGGCCATAAAACGATTGAAAGTAAGAAAATCCCCTTCACGTCTATAGATTCTTAGTCCGAGGAGACGCTGGAATGAACACGGGTTCTTGTTCAAAGACTATGGTTCTTACTTTGTTCTTTGTTCTAGTTTCCTTTTTTCTCCGTCCTCCTCTTCATGGGGATTCCCCTTCTTATATAGTCTTCTTGAGGTCATCAGGACCTTACATTTGTTGATCAACTGGACTATCACTTGAGTGCTTGTCCCATCGGATATCCCCCCCAATCTTTCTGTGAGTTGTGGTAGCTAAGGTAGCACTATTCACAGGTCTTCTCCTTAGACACCCTACACTTCCTTTCTTCCTACGGGCCTGTGAGACTCATCCTTGTTACCAATGCCTGTTGGGGTGGATCCTTCTAGTAGGCAGAGTGCATGTTTGAGCCATATTTGTTACATTCGAGGAAACATTTCTCTTCGGACTGCCTTCTAAACATCTTGAGGTCCACAAGAACTGGGTCGGGAGCCCTTTTGGCACCCATGTCTTCTCCCATATATGATCTTCAACCATTAACAATGTTGAATTTTTCAAATTTAATAGTATAAACTTTACTTAGTTAATTTCCTATTTTCATGATATTTACTCGATTTTTTCCTATGAATGGTCACAATTGAAAGTAATTTCTTAATTTTTAATATACGATCAAAATTAATGCTATCAACTGGTCAAAATCCCGGGGTAGACAACTTGATGGGAGCCAGATATAGGTCATAAATGAAGTCCTTGATCAACTAAATCTTTTGGTTGCTAGGCATCTAGTTATATGAGACATCTTTTTTTATCCTAGTCATGTGAACATATAACATCGTCAAACTAAGTTTACATCATTTGCTTTTAAATGAAAAAAAAATAGTCATATTAATGCAACATTAACTTAGTTATATAATGTTAATAGTAGCTATATAATCTTTCAATAATATCACGTACAATTTTGAAAAAATAGATTAAATATAATTATTGTAGTTTTCTTTTGTGCGATTGTGAAGGGAATTAGACTAGAATATGTAAGCTAAATGGTCAATTCAAAAATACCATTTGAGATAACTCTAAATTGATTTAAAATACTCTACACAAAAGTATTAGGTTAAACACACCCAAAAAAAAAAAAAAAAAAAAAAAACATGTTATAATATTAATATGGCAATTAGTTTTTTAGAAAAATACTTTTTGAAAAATAATTCATTTTCTAAGTTACTAAAACTTTTATAATAAAATTAGTAATAATTTTATATAAGAGAAGATAAGTTCCTATTGGGCCTTAAACTCGCTGCAACAATACTTTTGCCAATGATCACCATTGTTGTACTCTTCTTATGCTACACAATTGTAAAAGGAATTTCCCCAGTCCTACGGGGGGCCTGGGGGACGAAAGGATGTTGCCAGCAGCAATGGTGCTACCAACAGTAACCAAGTCAACATCCAACTTCCAGCTCTAAGAATATTGTCTAAGACTACTTGTCTCTTATCTTAATATAAAATTGTAACCTTCATGAGCAAAGTTCAATTTCATATTACTTGAGAATTTCATGATCTATTTTTATTGTTTAGTTGAAATATAGATTTAAGAATGAACTGTCTAAGGTGTGAGGTTTGCAGCTTTGGACTTTAATTTTCATATTAATTATATATTGCGTTAGTTTTTGTGAAATGGATTGCCAAAACAAAGATTATGATTGTGCAGACTTAATCTAATTGCACTTTTAGAAGATAAGGAACAACTCAACTCTACTCCCCCTTTGTCCTCCCTCGGTCCAAACCAGGGACGGTGCTTATATATATATATATATAAATATTTATGTTTTAATTTTACCAATTTGGTTCAATAAAATTACAATATTATTGGCACTCTAAAAGACCATGAAAAAAAATTTATGGATCTAATTTGAAAGCTAAAATAGTGTGAAACACTATAGCCAATTTAGACCCCCAATTTTAAATTACGGCTTGATTACTTTTACTCTGACTTAACTAAATGTAGAACAAGAGTAAATGTGTCGTAATAAAACTGGAACACTACTCTAAAGCATAAGCAAATACAATGAACAATAAATGTAAAGTATAAAGAGTAGGGAAGAGAGATGTAAATACAAGAAAACACCGAGACGTATTATCGAACAAGAAACCGAAGAAATCGGTAAAAAACCTATCCACGATCGTCCAAGTCAAAATCGATCTACTAGTAAATAAGATGGCGTACATGAATATCAAAAAGACCCTTAAAGCCTAATCTACTTAATGTACTTGAACCCTCTAAGTTCCTGCTACCAACGGGCTTCACGGAGCCATGTCTTCACTAGTTATCCGGATCTCGCAATTAGCTCCAAATTGCATCTACCACTCAATGACTTCTTCCAATGCTTCCCATATGCATCAAAACTTCTCTCAACACTCAGATTGGGTGAGGTAAGTGTTTAAGCCAAAAACCTCTCAAGGATGTGTAGATGGTGAGGTGGAGTAAAGGAAAACTTTAGAGAAATTGTGTGTTCTCTCTCAAAAGTTTCTTGGAAAAATGCCTTACAATTTTGTGTGTTAAGAAGGCTTATATAGTGTTGGTAAAGGTATGAGAAAAATCATATTCAAAAAGCTCCAGGCAGAGAGTTTTGCAAGTCACTCATGACTTGACTCGCGAAATCCAGCCAATCAAAGAGTCTCTTCGAATTCTAGCATTTGTTTCTCACGTGGCCTTTCGTAGGTGGGCACTCGCGAGCCAATTGCGAGCTAGTCGTGAATTTTTCATCTTCATAGAATCTTCAACAATCTCTTACACATAGTTCTTACATTAAATCCCACAAAAATACAGGAAAATTATTGAATAAAATTACAACTAAATTTGATACGGAATTAAAGCCAACATAAAAAATATAGTTGTAAATCAAAACTTTACATAATCTAAAAGAAAATTTAGCAAGCCCAAAGAATTTAGCACAACAACAAAAATCATAAATATCAAAGCTAAAGAAGATTTAACCCAATCAACCAAATTTTATCAAAAGCAAATAGCTCGACCTTTCAAAATTTTAAAACAAAACTAATTTGTCATTCCAACAAAACACACACACACACACAAACAAACAAAACCCTAAGCCTAACTAAGAGACTCAGAGACTGAATTGAAGCAGTGAAGGGAGAGGCAGCAGTAGCAGCAGCAGCAGGCCAGTAGTAGTAGAGCAACCAGCCCTGCCCCTAGCCCAAGCTCACAAGATTTGGTATTTCTCTCTCTTATACGAGCAAGTGAGCAACGTGCAAAAAAAGATTCTTTAAACTGTCTGAAATAAGAGAGAGAGAGAAAGAGAGAGAGAGAGAGAGAGTTCTTTCTCCTTTTAAGAGACTTAAACAATAACTTAAAAAAAAAAAAAAAAGTAGAAGTGACTAGTGGTGGATTGATATCCACCCATGTGTTATGCTCTGTGAGTTGAATTTTGTCTTTTTGTGCTTATATGAATCAAAATTTGTTTAATAGTTAATAATTATGTTTGTCTTGTTAGTGTCTTTTTTAAAAGTAAAAATTGAGTTTGTTTGAAACTCTAAAATTAATTGGGACTTGAGATATAATAAAGTTAGTAAATTGTATTGCATTGTGTACATAGTGTGACGATGATTTTTTTTTTTTTTTTTTGTATGTGCATTTATTTCTCTGTTTATTATATATATATATATAAAGAAATAATGATTTTGTGATTTGTGTCTACATTCTTGTTGACCATTTATTAATATTAAACTAAAAATTTATCTAGAGTTTCATAATTATTATTATTATTTTGTTTATACTCTGCCTCCCTTAACACCAAGTTCTGGTTCCCTTCTTGGTCCAAACTGGCCCTAAGGGATTTTGACACTTGACAAGTCAGGGATCGTCGGTTTGTTTGGTTTCGCTTTGCTCTATTCCTCTCTCGACATTACTCAACCTCCCACCCATTGAGCCATGGATTAGTGATGATAGGCGACTGAACTCCGATTGCACCTGTCCCATTGTCAACTATCAAAGGTCAAAGCCCCATCCGGTAAATCTCCGTTGCTTGCACTCTCTGGGTCTTGCCAATCTGGGTTTTCCTTTTTTTTTTTTTTTTTTTTTTTAATATATTTATTTTTTTATTTTTCTTCTTCTTTTGAAAGAGAAGTATAAATGTTGGTTTGTTAGTTTGTCGAAGAATACATGCTTAAAAAAAAAAAAAAAAAAAAAAAGAGATTTAGATATATAGGTTATATTATGTTACTATATGATTGATGTGGTATAATTTATGTTAATGTTAGTTATGACTTTATGATTTTTTTTCTTCTTTTCAATGATACTTGTTGTGACTTATATAATAAATTTGCTAGTATGTTTAGTATTATTATTTGATATTTAGTCATTATATAAATTATAATGTTCAATGAGTATTTGATATTTTCTATAACTTATTTATTTGAGGCTAAAATATTTTTTGTCCCTAAATTTTATTTAACCTTGCTTTTCATCTTTAAACTTTTAAAAATTCAATTTTCGTCCTTAAAATAAATGAAAAGTTTGTTTTTTTCTTCAAACTATTGAAAATATTTTACTTTTTAAGTCTTTAAACTTTAGAAAAGGTCTTTTTTTTTTTTTTTTTTTTTTTTTTTTTTTTTCATTCTTAAACTATTGAAAAAAGTTCATTTTTTCATTATTACTTTTTTTTCTCTCTGAAAACTATTGAAGAAAACCATTTACAAAGTTTAGGGATAAATTTTTTTTTTTAAAGTTTAAAAATGAAAAATAAAATTTTGATTGATAAAGTTTAAAAACTAAAATAATATATTATCCTTCATTTAATAATGAGTATTTGTTCTTGTGAGTACATTGAGTATTTTCTATGACTTTTTTACTATCTATTATTGCTTTTTATATTAATTGTAGATATGTTTTTAAACATATTATTGTTGTTACTTAATTTTAAAACCTAAAATAAACATAAATTATATCCAAAAGAATACAACTATCTTTAAAAATAAATATTAATTAATTAATTGCTGTATCTCCAATAATGTGTCCCCATGTTTTGTACCCTAATTTCTTAAAAAATATGATATGCATAACCATGTCGTACCAGTACCCATTTGGGTTGCAACATAAGATAGACATATAAGTCTTATTTATTAGAATTATGGAACTTCATGAAAGGATGCATGCAAGCAAATTTATGAATATAGTAAGGATATCTGAACATTCAGTTCATTTCTAAAATGAGCCACCAATCTCATTTTAATTTTGATTTAGGTGATTCAAAAATGGTTTCAATTTTCAAAGCTCATTGAGTGGAGAACAATTTTATAAACCGGCAATGCCATAATTACACTTTCGATATCACCCAAGATTGCTTGAATTGGTTAAAAAACCTTTGGTCCAAATATCTCTGTAAAGCCCATAAAGGGAGCCCAATGCTTCCTAAAGTTTTTGAATTCGTTATTCTCAAATTCATGCTCAAATTTGACATATTCCAAGTTTCCAACTATGCATTGAGTTTAGAGGTAAATAAGCCTAGGAAACTATCTATGAAACATTATTAATGCTCTGTTTGTTTCAGCATTAACATTTTCTGGAAAATTGTTCATTTTCCAAAGAGCATTTTCTAGAAAACTGTCTTATTTTCAGGTGTTTGGTAACGACCTTGAAAATGTGCTTGAAAATGTTTTCGGTGTTTGGTATGCAATTTTTAAAAATATTTCTTGTATAATTTAAAACATATATATTATGTAAACTAACTAATGTAATCATTATAAATAAAAACCAAGAATGAATTTGGTTTTCATACTAATTAATCTAAAATTTTGACAATAGATACAATCAAAATTAATTAGTTGTCAAATTTTCATGATCTTTACCACTCATCTTGCTCATATATATAGAAAGTAACGTACGTACACACACACACACACACACACACACATATCAACCATTTGTCTACTATGGTCAACTACAAGTCTTCAATATTACTCTAAATTATGTATTTACATAATGTATTGCATAATATATCATCACTACATAGTATCTGCTAACAAAAAATATATTTGCCAACAAATGCAATTCTCCTAAACAAGTATCATTCATTATATAACAATATTATTAGTTTACGGTAAAGATTGTCCCGTGTAAAAGCAATTTGGAGCAATATAGTTACTATGTTTAAAATTTTCATCTTTTACTTCTTTCGTTCTTTCTTCTTCTTCTTTTATTATTTTTATTTTATTTTATTTTTTTGCACTTTATGTACGAAAAAGAAGTAACTTCTGCACTGGAATCCATCAAACCGAAAATTTCTTAGAGAAAAAGAAAATCGAGCTTGAAATTCAAAGCAAAGAATTGGGATTTTGGCGAGAGAGGAATGAAATAATTACTGCTGCAAATTTGTTCTCCTTTGCAAGTTGGAGCTATTGATCGATTAGTGAAGTAAAGAAAAATCTAATCGAGAATTGTATTACGAGAAGGGAAGAGAAACATGGAGAAAAGAGAAAAGAGAGACAGAGTTAAAGAGAGAGATCTATGGGAAGAGGAGAGACCGAGTTAGTGACGGTGAGGGTGTAAGGAGAGAAAAAACAAAGGGAAGAGAGAAAAAGTGAGAAAACTTACCATGAGAGAGAGAAGGCACCAAAAATTATGTTTCCCATGACTATAGACGAAGATAATAGTTATAGGAGATGCAACGCATGAGAGAAAGATTGTTTTCCAAAAAAAAATTGGAAAACAGCTTATAGAAAATAAGCCTTATTTTTATTAGAGTTTTCCATTGACCAAAGATAGTTTTCCATTGACCAGGTTTTTTTTGTGCTACCAAACACTGGAAAATGTGGAAAACTATCTTTACAGAAAGTTTTCCAACGAAACAAACAGAGCGTAAGAGAACAGTATTTTAGAAAAAGTTGAGACACGAATGCACGCCAATACGCAACTGCATATGCGTGTGTACAAAATGCATTACATAAATTCAACAACTTTAGCTAAAAACTAAAGCATGCACTAATTGACTAATTATTTGAAAATATGTGTTTTTTAGAATTAAAAATATATATATATATATATATATATATATATATATATATATATATATATATATAGTGATTTTAAAATATGCGTTTTGAAAATACAATTTAAAAACTCCCAATTAAACATTTGATTTGGATTTTTGGGCTAATATGTATTTGTTTGGGAAATTTTTAATAAGTACTATGTTTATAATATTTTCGCAACAAATCCTAAATGGTAAGTTGCTACTAGTTATAATTTGAACTTATAAGTGAAATCACTTTTTTGTCAGCTAGAAACAGTCAATAACAACCCACCACTTAGAATTTATTTACAAAAGTGTTGTGAAAATGTTGTGAACATAGCATTTTTCACAATTTTTTGGTTCAATTTTCAATGGACAAAAATTTTGGAGAGATCAAATTTTATTTTAATGGGCTTAAATTTTTTTCTAAGGTGTTCAAGTTGTTAGGGTCATATTTTATTGTAATTGACTAATTATTTGACAAAATGCACTTTACTTGTAATTGGGTAGATCTAAGATGGGTTTAGTACTTCAAGAAACATGTTGTTCAAGTTAAGTATTAAAGACATAAAGATTGTTTCAAGAAACAAGTGAAGAAAAGCTGTTCATTAAGTCTTGACAGATAGCTCGATAGAAGCCTGCTATTGAGACTTAATGTGAAGCTCAATAGATAGCTTGACTGCTGCTCAATCTATCGAGAATTACAATTTCAGAATTTCTAGTTCTAAAATTCGGTCCAAGCATCTGTATTTATTTAGGGTTTCTTTTCTCACAACCTTAGACATATATAAGGCTTACTTTAAGAACCGTCACACACGGATACAGAGACTAAGAGAGTTATTTTCTTTGTGTGAAACTACTGCGTTTGTACGTCATAAGGTTTTGTAACTAAGTGCTTCCTAATCTTCATTGTTGATGAAGTGAAGAACTTTGCAGCCAACAACATTTGTTCAAGTTGCTGGAGTTAGTCACGATCTTGGGATCCATGCAAAGAGTTAGTCACAAATTGGAGGTTTGTGCATCAAAAGGAAAGAATGCTTCTAAAAGATCAAGTCCAATTGGGTATTGGAAGGAAGGTTCAACTATAGGTTAGTATTTCGGGATAGGCCAGGGTAGTTGGTAAGATTCTTTATACTTATAATCGCTTGATTATTGATTAGTGAATTCTTGGGAGTGGTGACCTTAAAATCATCTGATGAGATTTTTGCCTTACGAGGTTTTCCTCATTTGTCAACAAATCACCATGTCTAATTTATTTTCCGCCACACTTAGTATTTTTGGTGATTTGTAGGTGCCTTCACGATTTGCATGCAATTTGATGGTGCATCATCACAATTAAACTTATTTAATCAACATAGGAAATTGAATAATTAACCGAGGTCAAGCTATCTTAACCCAACAGATGTTTTTTTTTTTTTTAAAATCTTTTTTTTTTTTTTTTTTTTTTTTTTTTTTATTGGTGGTCAAGATTTGTTTCTTGGGTGGTCAACAACCTATATTAATTTTAACTTTTTAAAGGTATATAAAAAAAAATTCAAGTTAGGGTGGCCATGTGACCACCTTGATTAACAAGTATAGCTACCTTCAATGATGTTCAATGTTTAGGCAACAAAATTTGATCTAATACAACTAACCTTGAATTTTCAAATAATAAAAGTACCAACTTGTATTAAATTATTTGCAGAATTTTCATAAATTTAACAAACATTTTTCTAAATGAAACATATGTTTATTTAGAAACAAGTTGCTAAACATAAACGTGTAACACATGAAAGAAATTAAACAATTTTTTTTTTATGTTCGTTCCATATGCTTATATTTAGGATGCTCATAGTAGGAGTACTTATCATTGGTATTGATATTGTATTGACATCAATGCTATTAGTTGTTTCAAAATTTTCACCACCTGAAATTCAAGATGTTCTAATAAATAAGAATAGCTTTTTCGACATGTTGGGACCATATTTACACCCTTAATTATTATGACCTCTCTCTCATTCATAGTGTGCCAATTTTGTTATTAAAAAATTAAAAAGATTTTTTAGCTTTATTAGACTTCAATTTAAGTCTTTATTAGATGTTTGAAACTTTAATTTTTCTGCTAGCTTAATTTTATTTAATGGAATTACTACGAAATACGATAGTGTGGATCTTTCGACAATTGTATTTTTGTTGATGACAAAGTTAATTTTCATACGATATCTTCCATTAATAAAGTTGAAATATTTTGTAAGTTAATAGAGTAAACTTTATTTCATTGATTTCATAATATTTCACTTAATTTTAAGCGAGATTTTTGCCCATGAATGGTGAAATTAAAAGGAATTTCATGATTTTTAATATAGCATAACAATTAATCCAATTAAGTGATCATATTTTAGTTAAAACTCACCCAGCTTTTGGTAAATCCTATAAATAAATAAAAAAAGGTTTCACCATCAAAACAATGTAAATGATTAATTTAAGACTTGAATTTTCATCAAAACACAAATGTAGCCAAAATGTGGTATCTATACATCTTAATACCTAAAGCACACTAAATATGTCTCTTTATTAAAAAAAAATCAAATAAATGAAAAATCGTTAATTACCATTTTTAAAAATTGAGGCAAATATTTCGTCAAATTATTTTTAACTTATAATCTACAAATTTAAAGTTTTTCAAGTAACATCTAAGCAATAAAAGTACCAACTTGAATTTAATTATTTCCATCGTTTAATAAAAATCTTTCTAAATGCAAACATATATTTATACATAAACACGTTGTTAAACATAATGTTATGTTTCCTTTATGTGAATATTTTTAGCGGATGATTTTTTTTTTCCCTTTTTGATGGTATTTGTTTCGGGGGTTTTTGAGTTTCATCTTAACCCTTAAATTAACCCTTTAAGGGTTTTTCGTACTTTTTTTAAAAATAGGTTTTTGTCCTTTGAAGAAGACCAATTTTTTTGTAGTGAATTAAAAGTTTTGTCCCTTATGAAGTTAAATTTTGGCTTACCACAGAGTGGGATATTGGTCTTAAATGATGCCCTTGTTGAACTAAATCTTTTGGTTGGGCATGTATTCATAATGCGTGAAACATCTTCTTTTATCATAGTCATGTGAACATATATAGAACATAGTCAAACTAAACTTACATCATTTTCTTTAATAGGAAATTAAAAAAATAAAATTAGTCAGTGTTAATGTAACATTATCTTGGTTATGTAATCTATATATATAATAATAGGTGAAGCAGAGAGAGTATGAAATTGAATTCCAAATTAGGAATCTAATTTTGTGCCATGTGTCTAGAATCTGAAATTGAAGTTGAATTTTGCATTATGTGGCTAAATGTATGTGAACTCATTCTCATTAAAATCACTTCTATGTATCGGGTCAAGTGAGTTATTATGCTAATTAAGTTTTTTCTTGATTTTGCAGTCAAACGTGAAAACCAAAGAGATTATTATCGGTAATAAGAACTCATCATGTGGCTAAATGTATGTGGGCTCATTCTCATTAAAACCACTTCTATGTATCGGGTCAAGTGAGTTACTGTGCTAATTAAGTTTTTTCTTGATTTTGCAGTCAAACGTGAAAACCAAAGAGATTATTATCGGTGATAAGAACTTGGTTGGGTACATTGCATAATTTTCAAAAAGATAGCAAAGCCAGAGTTTGCATCTTTGTTATAAATTGCTTACAAAGTTTGCATCTTTACATTTGCACTGAGTTTCGGATTAAAGTGCTTTCTTCTTGGTTTCGACTTTGAATTTTGTTTACTATTCACTTATAAAGTTTGCATCTTTATATTTGTTATAAATTGCTAATATGTGATTAGATGTACATTATGCTTAAAATTCACTATCCTTATATTTGGCTTTTGTTCAGGTTTGGCACCTATAACAATGAAGAAAGCAGCTTTGTGGTGATGGATGATACTTTTTGCGGGCTGCAAAGGAACTTAGTGATCAATGGAATCTCACGCGAATTGGAGAGGACCCGGTTGTAGATGTTTGGATGGCAGATGTGAATCACTATGTTTTTAAAATTTTTAGTGAAGGTAAAGGTTATGAATAATGTAAATTTTCCAGAGAGAGATTTATTATTCTAAATTTACACAAGTTTGGTCACCTTCTTGGAGTGGATCACTCCACCCTGTCTTTCTACTGGAATTTTTTATTTAGATTGTTACAATTTAATCCGAAATTTTATTTGAATTTTTCTATTGTTGTTACTATTATATATTATCATTCCAATTGTTCAATTAGAATCTAAAATTGGAGTCCAATTTTACTATACACGTGTATAATCTAATTATTTTTAATTTTGCTATCATGTGCAGAAGCTAATGAGATGAAATCAATAACACATTAAACACTCATGCTTTGGGAATCAGTAGTACCAATTTAAATCCATTGGACCTGCTTTGTGATAATACAACTATGAAGGATGTATAAAAACACGCACAAACCCATCTCTCTATAAAAAGATATTGGAGATAATTTCTTTTATCAGCCATGAAACTTTAGAGGTTTTTTCTTCACACAAATGCCCATCATGTGACAAAATGACTTATCGTAAAACTACAAAATGAGTACAACTCTAAGTGTTTTTTTTTTAATTTTTTAATTTTTTTTATTTTAATCTTAAATTTTTTAAGTTGCGAAAATTTCAATCACCAATAGAGATTGAAGATTCAAAAGCGTGAATAGATCTTTTGGATAAACATTGTTACCAAGGTTCATCTCTCTGTGTAAAATATATATATTGCTAAATTTTGTTAATAAAATTTTCTGGTTAATAATATGAATTTAAACTTAACTGAGCCTTTTAAATATGAATAAACTCATGATTAATAATATATCCATTCCCGTGCGGTAGCACGGGGCTACATACTAGTGTCAATAGTAGATATATATCTCTTAATAATACATTGATCACATATAATTTTGAAAAATAGATTAAATATAATTGTTGTAGTTTTGTTTTGGTGCGATTGTGAAGGGAAATAATAGAATATTAAAGCTATATGGCTTGAAAATACCATTTGAGAACATTCTTAAATTGATTTAAAATATTATGTACAAACGTATTAGGTTTAAATACACAACAAACATGTTATAATATGCATTTGACAGTTATGTGATTTGTTAAATAGTAGCGTAGTGATAATAATAATAATAATAAAAATAAAAATAAAAATAAAAATAATGAAAAAACCACCCTTTAACTTTCCCAAAATTTATTTCAATTTTCTAATTTTGCTTTGATTCATTTCAGTTCTCTAAGTTTCAAATTTATTCAATTAAAACTTCTTTGTCAATTTTTGTTAATTTTTTTTTATATATAAAGGAAAATATTTTTCAATTGTTAATTGAATTTTTTTAATTTAAAAATTTTGAAAAAAAATTATAAAATTGGATAATTAACCGTAACTATTAACAAAAATGGATGGAGAGGCCTTAATTTAATAAAGTTGACGGTTCTATGTTCTACTCTTCTATTGACTAGCTTACTGTCCCTTTCCTTGAACAGGACCAATGGTTCTATGTTGCCCAGTGACTCCAATGGATTATGCATGGCTTATGTTAATTATATAAAATTCTCCAATCATAATTTTTTATTTATTTATAATATCCTGGTTTTTTATTTTTTATTTATTATTTATTTTATATATATACTAAAAGACTAGCTATATATAATTTTCCCATCCTACAACAATATATATATAGCTTGGTTTGACCCAAGTAGCAGTGGAACGTGCTAACTTGGATGGTTTGTAATCCCATCAGGCTCTAATTAATATCCCAAATATAAAACTTAAAGAATAAAAAATACAGCACCCTGCCAAAAACAGCCTTCCTCTGTAACTCATATAATTTTGTTTGTATTAATTTTGTGCCCTCTAATGGCATTGGCAGGTTCCATGCCCAGTTGCCCACCCCCATTTTGTTAACTTTTATATATTATTAAAATTTTATTTATTATGTTATTGATGTTACATTTAGTGTCATGATTTTTTTTTTAAGTAACAAAGAGGTTACTAAAACATTCATGGTAAAATGTAATAGTTTTAAACTTTCATAATCTCTCTTTGCGTCAGGGAAAGATAAATTGATATTGGGCCTTATACTCGCTGGAACAATACTTTTTTTTTTTAGGCGATTCTCGTTGTTGGACTTGTTCTTACGCTACACAATTATAAAAGTAAAATTCATCAACACTACTTTGGGCTAAAAGGTATTAAATTACTGATTGTTGATATGGAATATATTTAAGGGAAATGCTAACGAGTGTCTTTAGAATCTAATTAAAGAAAGTTTTTATGGAGGAAAAAAAAAAAACAATTAATGTTTTGACAGTTTTTTTCATTTTCCATAAAAGTGATGTTAAAACTTTTCTAAAATTGATTCTTAACCAGTGCCTTTAAGGCAGTCGTTAGCGTAACCCTATATTTAATCTCACAAAATTTTTATTCAAAACACTCTTTTTCAAATTTCGTAAGATTTAATTCTTCCTTTATATGAAAATTACTTTTTTTTTTCCGAAACCAACGCGGAAAAAAAGAATGTAATTATGGCATGTAAATACACTCAACGAGATGATGCTTCGTAAATTCCTTTATCCACTTACATAGTAAACAGATGAATAACAAAAACTATTTATTGTGTCTTATCATTATAACCTAAATTTATTTTATTTTATTTATTTAAAATCCAATATACATCACACACGTACATCTTTCTTTCTTTTTTTCTTTTTTGCTGAGACACGCGTACATCTTTTATATATGATAATAAGATATATTATATATGATGATAATAAAATCTAAATATAATTCAAATCATAGAAAATAATAATAGGTATAAAATTCAAGATTATTATAAAAATATTAAAATTTTAATTATCATAAATAGTAAAACATGAAACTAAAGATATGGATTTTGGTAACTTCATTGACATATATCATATATAATAATCCATCTTAATAATATGCTCAGTTATGATTTTAATAAAAGTATTGAATGCACCTGGCAACAACGTGAACATCTAGTAAGTACTTATTTGTTTAATCATAAAAAGCACTTATTTTTCAAAGTTTTTTATTTTTATTTTTTTTATGTGAATACTTTAACTTTTATTAAGTAGAAAAGAAATTCAATATATTATGAGCCAATGCAAACTCAATCATATTAGAATTTTCTACTATCTATGTCACATAAAGAGGAGAAAATGGGCAAATACCCTTTTTTGGGAAATTAAACATTCGTTTGCCCTCTTTTTGAAACTAAATAGGGAATTGCCCTTCTTTTGTAACTCGACAATAGAGAAATCGAGTTTTAATGAATAACTCGATATTTGTATAGTCGAGTTAGTCTGACCCTTCGAATTTTTCCCAATAAAAAAATGTTTGTGTAGACGGTCATAACTCGGGAAGGCGGAAATCGAGTTATTTTCAGCGGTTTGAATCAATAGGACCCTAACGTCTCACAACGCTATTCAGTCACTCGCTTTCCTGTACACTCTCTCTTTCCTCGCTCTCGCCATCACTCTCTCCCTACACTCTGTCTCTCTCGCTCTGCGATCAGGCTTCCCACTCTTCCTCGAGTCTCCATCGGTCGTCGTTGGTTCCCCCGCCTTGGCCGATTCACAGTACTGGTCCTCTCCCTCCGAAATATTTTCTGATGTTGGTTAATGTTAGGTTGTGTTTTGTGTGGGATTTTGATTATTTTGTTGAAACTTAAGGAAGTAGTAAATTTACTAATGAAGATGAGAATTTTGTTGTCTTTTATATCTTTGCAATGATGATTTTCTCATTAATGAGTTTAAATGTGCTTGGGGTTTTGATGAGGGGTTTTGGCAAATCGAGTGGTGTTATAACTTATATTTTCATAAATAGTTAATTAATAATTATCCGAAGCTTTAAGAAGTGATTTAAATAGTTCTGAAATAATTTTTTTATGGCAAGTTCTTATTTATTTAAGAAGTGATGTTGAAAATCTTGTGCTCAAAATATAATGTCTTCTTGAATCTATGCTTTTATTTTATATTAAATGTGGTTTACTTGTTAGAAAATTGCTAACAATGTATTTGCTTTGCCATGTCGATATGCAGGCACTAGATAGAGTGCGGCTGGACCCGATGTGGATACCCGGTTGGCCCAAAGAAAGCCGAATCATCGGTCAAGTCCACTTTGGAGGTGCGCCGCTGACGAGGTATGTAGTAGTATTATTAATACATGTTTGTTTTATAATTACCTCGTGTTTAATCTCCTAACACAATACTCGTCCGTGTGCAGGAGGCGCCCTGGCATGATAAAGGTTCGACGCCGTAAATGTGTATTGCCACGGGTGGGTTAGATCCACGTATCATGCAACACATAGATGCAGCGGGGTTGACTGGTTTATTCAAGGTTCACGATATGGAGGTCGACCACGCCTTGATCACGGCGTTGGTTGAGCGGTGGCGTCCGGAGACGCACACGTTCCACTTACCCCATGGAGAAATAGGTATCACCTTGCAAGATATGGAGGTGATCTTTGGGGCTTCCCGGTGGATGGGTTGCTGTCCTTTGGGAAGACAGGACTACAAATGGAGTGAGTTTGTGCGAGCAGTTGTTGGGCCATAAACCTCCACCCCGATACCAAACTCAAACAAGTCTACCCCTTGTCGGGGCGAGGATAAGATACACCTGGCTTGATGCACGGTTTGCCGATCCCTTAGTTGTGGACGCTGCCGACGAAGTCGTGCAAAGCAACATGCCCGCTACCACCTACTTGTACGGATGGGGGCCCTCTTGTTCATGGACAGTGTGCGGACCGGGTCTCACTTCTTTGCCTCTCTGTTAGTTGCTCAACCTGATCGGCAATGCGAGACGGTATAGCTGGGGTAGTGCAGCATTGGCCTGGCTGTATAGGCAACTTTGTGGTGCATCGAAGAAGGATGCGATGCAGATTGGAGGAGCACTCTTGTTGGTGCAGCTATGGGCCTATTCAAGGTTCCCACAATTATGCCCTGTTGTGAGGCCGCCTCTACCGCCTTGATGCACTCGGGGCCCCTTGCCATTAGGTACGTTCATTGAGTTCTCGTTATTTGTCTCTTTCATATAATTAAAAATATGCCAAACTAACAAACGAAAGAAACTTATCAATGCTTAGTATATGGATGTGAAATATAAAAGCAAAGTTTGTTAAATGTAAGGTTGATGAATGAGCATTTGTCGACACCTCATGTTTGGTAGGTGGAGCGGGCCAAAATGCACCGCAGAGCATGCCACACACGTCCTTGCTGCGCACCGGGCGTCCGGCTACTGATGACGGGCCGAGCAGGTATTCGGTTAATTTAGTTTGAATTCTTATGACCACGTTTCCCTCAATTCTTATGACTACGGGCCGAGCACGTTTCCCTCAAATGCACCGCACATGCTTTTATTTTCGTTTCCCTCAATTTTTATTTTATTTTGAATTCTTGGATTGTTGTAGGAATGAGTTGATTTCATAATACCATCCAATCATTTTGTTTGATACTTGGATTTCCATCCCATCATTTAACTCAATTGGAATGTCCATCGTGAAGTACTTCACATTAGAACTTCCATTTGTAGCACCCGCATGAATACTTGCTCGTCCTTACATAAAGTAAAACAAAAGTAAAAATTCTTGAATGTTAAATCAAAGGGTTTTTTCCAAATTGGGTTGGATTGAAGGGTTTTTTCCAATGCAACCCAACTCACATGACTCGAGTTAAGTTGGGTTAAATCAATGGGTTATATATAAATTTAGTCATATATATATAAAGTAGAATTTGGCTATATTCTTCATTATGTACGGAAACGTTTGTGATTTACACCGAAAAAAAAAAAAAACACAGAATAAATTGTCCCTTTTCCAAGATGTTTGAAGCATGTGCAACATGCGCAAAAGATTGAGCATGAAGTCTTGGTTTAGTGCAAGACAGTGAGTTCAAACTTGTGTTGCAACCAAAAAACAAAAACTCCACCAATTGTTACAAATGTCATTAAGCTGATGCAATGAAGAGAAGACACACATATTGGATTATGTAATTGGTTATAATTCAATGAGAAATGAATTTACCTAATAGTATACCAAAGATAATCAGATTTGTCTTTGGTTGTATTTGTGTGCTCAAGTAATTCATTTGATTTTAATGATGCATCTTCAAAACTGACGATGACATCTTTAAATTCTTTCCAGCTACTAACTGAATCAAAAGTTTGTGTTCATTTTTTGATTATGTCATTATACACCGTTTCAACCTATTTAACATGAGAAAATAGAACTTTTAGCCTGCTATGAAAATGAACTAAAAAATTTCAAAACAATATTTCTTAAGACTTTATATAAGGCGAATGATTGTAAACGCAGAAGATATCAATTAAATTCTAAACAACAAATTTCCTACTATAAACTTGACAAATATGGGTCTTTTCAGAACAAGGGAATCAAGGCATATTAGAATACAAATGATATTTTCAAAACGCATGGCCCCGCAAGGATGACACGCATAAATCGAGAAATGGTCCAAATTTTTTCTTTCCCTAATCCTTGCGTGAATTCCGCTTCACTTTGTCTTCTTCGTTGTTTTTGCACTTTCTGCTTCTTTACATGCGTTTTGGAGTCTTGCTTAACAAAGTTAGCCTGGACTTGTGCTCATAATTCTTTTAGAGAGAGTTTGAATCTTTGATAGTTGTTATACTTCAATATTAAAGCTTTAAAATAGAAATTTTTTAGAACTGTTGAAGCTTATTAATATTTCACACCTTCGGATTCGCTATAGTTTTGGTGGTTGACTTAGATATTACCACAATTATATTCCAGATTTTCGTTGAATTAAATTTGCTGAGTTAGAGCTTCTCTTCTTTGTTGTAATATAGTTGGATGTTAAATCTCATAAAATGATAAAATTCTTTAAATTTAGAACGTTGGGAAAGCTGCAAATGTTAAACTACGAAAATTTTATCTAATTATTGTGTAATCATGACATGAGAGCAAAAATATAACCCTAATTTGCATTTTTGGCCTAAGTACGTAAAAAGAGGGAATGATGACATTATTGATCATTGGCCCGTAAAACACATGATCACTTCTCGGCTTTCATTGAAATTTGAAATTAAGCAAACTAAAGGATGGAGTTACTCTGCCTTGAATGTCATAGAGTGACCATAGGCTAAGCCATTGCCATAGCTTGTCCTTGTCCAATGTTGGATGGTTGTCATTGCTTGGGTCCACACTGTGAAATTTCCAAAATACAAAGCCATTAGTGCCCCCCCCACTAGGAACTCGAGAGTCCAGGGTATAGGTTAAACCCTTTGTGAGATTTGGGGTTGTTTAGGATGCCAGAGTGAGCATTGAAGATAGTCTCAATTGTTGCTTTGCCTTCAAAAACTTACTAATGTTTGGAGTTTATGCATTTCACTACCCCTGTGTGAGAACATAGCAATATTTAGTATTAAGTGACCATCTAAGGTTAATATAAACTTTTATGTTATCTAAACATCCGTTTGGGATGTTCTAGTTGATGGTGTTTTCATAGGTAGTCAATGTGAATCTAAGCTCTTTACAATTCATTGGTGCCACTGGTGCTGCAGGTGGTTTTAGTGTGTGAGCTCCATTTGGGCATAGATATAAGTTTCATAGGTACGATCGAACTCTCTTGGCTAGAAGTTTCATATGTACAATTGCACCAGATTACTATCACGCTCTACTTTAGTCGGTTGTTTTTGCATATAGTCTCAATATATGCTACAAATTTGATTAAACAAATAAAATTTAAGCTTGTACGGTTTGTAATTAAGCTTGTGAAATCACTTGTAATTAATTAATAAAATGTTATGAGCTTAAAACCATAGTTATTGCTCTCGCCTAATAAGTAGACAATTTAGTATTTCTTCTTCTAACATAGGGGTATCCAGGATTACAAACATTGTTATTGTGATGCAAAAAACATTGTTACATTGTACATTATAAATTACCTTTCTTTGAATTGAAGGTTATATTTTTAGAGTCTAGTAGAATACTTGTTTGACTTCGATTTACGTATTCAAGTGGTATATTTTGAATATGCACAGCCTCGATTGTCTTCTTGGAAAACAATGGCCTAAGTTTAAAGAAACAAATAATTGTTAATCAGTGATATATGAGAAAACATAAAGACGCTTGACACATTACCTCTTGTTGTTGACCTAAATGAAATTTAGTTCGTGCTCCTTGCACCAAAGTTGGAGAGCACAATTTAATTGCAGCATGCAACTCCTTAAGTTGTCCCCACTTTAGCTACCTTAATAGTCCTAAAATTATTAAAAGCTATGGATTATTAACGAGTACTTTATTCATATAATTTTAGAAGCGTGCAAAATATGCTGCTCACCATATTCTTCAAGAGGAATGTAATTTTAGACATTGACATGATTAGTTTGAGATAACTAAAAGGCTTACGTAATTTCCAACACTAAAATTTATAAGAAATATATATTTACATAGAAATATAATAAAAAGTATTTGATGAGGATTATACCATGTAATAATTTACATAGCTTCCATTTCTTGCAATATAAAGTGGTACTTGAAATGCAATGTCTTGATGAGACCTTATAATAGTCATTTTGTTCTCATTCATTGAAACATTGTTAATGACTAATGCAATTAATGTAGCACAATATTTCTATTACGATAAAAGATTTTGCGAAATCATCAACTTGGATTCATCTTTGACCATAAGGATGCTCTAGTACCCTCCTCTAAGTTTGGTTTGATTGAAAACCCTAGTATTTGATGGTGTCGTTAGCTTTGAACCCTGTCCAAAGATATGAACATGGGGCTGAAAATGGTGGACATGAACAACCTAGATCTTTTAATATTTTTGCAGGTCAATTTTGTTGTTCTTTTAGTTTTGCCCAATAATCCCTCGAAGATTTTGTGTACGACTAGAAGCAAGAAATTCCATGCTTTGCATATTACATATCACAAACATAATGTTAAATTAGTATGATGTCTCACTATCACAAACATAATCTACTTATGCAGATTGTATGGGAGCAGACACGCATACGCTAGGCTCCCCTGCGTATTGACCTTATTTGGGCAAAAGCATATTTGGAGGGCCGAGGTGCTGTTGATATTCTTTTGGATAGTGGAGTGGCATCATCTGAGCGAGTCCTCCGTCAGTTTGGGATGAAGCAACCAGTTCCAAGTGTCGTGGATACGTCGACTACCCTTCACAAGATATCCCTTCGGGGTAAATGGGAGAAGAAGCGGGAGGTAGAACATGATCCCTTTATTCGGCAATGGGCCAACCGAGTGAATGTAGTTCGCGGGTCCGATCTCCTAGACGATGATGATACGTATCTCGTTGAGTACATGATGTGGTACAATCGCCACACAAGGCGGTACATAACACCGTAGTCCGTGTATTGGGAACTCATGGTGAGGCAACAATTCCTATTTTATGGATGAAACCATTGTTGGATTAAATATCCTCAAAGACTTTATCATGCATGCAAAAGTCCATAATAATTATCGTTGTTACATCTCTATAAGTTTCTCTGTCATTTTGTTTTAAAGTCAAAAATACTTTGCATGACATGTCATTATGTTTTAAAGTCAAAATCTTTTGCATGATTTAAGTTGTTCATAACAAACTGAATTTGTCTTGATCCAATTTGTTTGCATGAGGAATGGTTAATGGGCAATGACTAATGATGACTACACCTTTGTTCATATAATTACATTCAACTTTTAAAAAGGGTAGGTTGGGTTGGGTTGGGTTTTATTGTATTTTATTTTATTTTTTGTTTATTTTTTTTTTGTTTTTGGTTGGCTTGTACTTTAAAATGGACGGTGCAACTCTGTGTAGTAGTGATAAATTCACATTTCATGATAGTTTAGATAGCCTTTCCTCCAGGACTGATTAATGTATTACATATTCCTTGATAGATATTACCTCTAGGATTGGGAAGTCCCTTACTAAACTGTTGGTAGAATGCAATTCCCAACGACTTAAAGGTCATTTAAAATCTTGCAAGTATGCAAAGCAAGGAGATGTGCATTTATACTAGATTCAAGTATGATATATGTTCTAAGTTTTTGGTACTTCCCTTAATTGAAACTTGAAGCTTGCGTTTGATATTTTCAATTCATTTGATTTGGGCGTGTACGTTAGGAAATAATAACTTCAAAATATGTGTCCTGATTGCAATGTGATATTAATGGAGTTGTAAATCGGTGAAGCCTAGATACGTAGTGAAATTCGATATTTTCACTTATGCTAAGATTGAACTTATGTACAACCAACTATACGTGTTTTTTAGAAGTATTATCTCAATGTTTAGATTGCATAGCGATAAACATAACAGAAACCGAAAATTCCCGAGTGTTGGGTTGGAACTATAAATTTTTGCTGGGGGGCCAACCCCTATTTTTATACACTTGTCTTTTTAAAGATGCTTCATAATTATAAGTAATATAAGGATTTCATTAGCTATGTTTGCTACTTTTTCTTTTGATTTTGGAACAGATTTATCCAAGTTTTGCATCATACTTGCATTCTTGCTTTTATGACACCCTTGTTTTGTAGGTTCGGACGATGATTAGGTCTATACAGAGGTGCGATGAAGGTTCTGACATGCACACCGACCTTACATTTACACTAGAGCTTGTGGAGGAGCTAGGCCGACTTAAATTGGCGAATGCGCTTGCGAGAAGCGATTGACATTGATACACAGCCCCGATTCGTGGCGGGCAACGTGGTGGGTCTCGTGGGGGTGGACATTGTGGAGGTGGTCAAGCTGGTCGCAGCCGTGCACGACCGAGTCGGCTCCCATCTATGAGGAAGGGAATGAGGAGGGTGTAGAAGAGGCATGGCTTGGCAGCGATTGGAGTCTTGTCTCGATGACGACGGCAGGACACCGTGATGCACGCCTGGCAATGGTGCTAGGCCATCCCATAGCGTCGATCATCGTGGCACTGTTCCAGCCCACACTACATCCCATGGTGCTAGCACGGACTTTGAGGGCCCTCCTCGTATGTCGCCCCCGATTTTCAATGGATCCGCCCATGATGGTGGATGCATATTTGTTCCCACACCAGGCATGCCCACCCCACCTCTAGTGCATGTGGACCCCACCATGTCGGCTCCATCTCAAACCGCCCACGGAGAGGTCTGACAGATTGAGCGAGATATCGGTGAGGACATTGAGCCGGTGGAGGCTTTGCGGAGATCGCGACGCCCACGTGCGCATGCTCCCGATTGCGGGACCGGTGATGGTATGTACTTCGTCTACACTTCCCATCTTCTTGAGCTACTTGTATCTTGTGCATTTGATTGATTATGTTAATTTAATTATCTTTGTTGTGTCCGATGAAACAGGTAAGATTAGACTGTCAGGGCATATGGGCGGAAACGAAAAGATCATTAAATGCCTTAGTGTATGCTTATACTTCCTGCCTATAGGTGATTGCATAGTTACGTTTCACTTTTCTTCTAAAGTCGTATTTTTTTTTTTAGACCTAACTACAATGGTGGACACGAAAAGGCCATTGAGCTGGATTGTCCTTGTGTGCTTATTCTTCATGTGTATACGTGATTGGAATAAGCATGCAAAATGTTCTACTAATTGGGGAGAATCTTGGTGGCTGTGCATCTATTTCTCGGATCATTGCTTGGGGAGAATCTTGGCTGTCAATGTGTTTGTTGTCAAGAAATTGATATTTTGGAGAAAACCCATAAGGCGTATTGTATTTATTGATGTATTAGGAAGTTTTTCTGCACTTGGAGTTTTGATTGCAATTTGACAAATGTCCGGATTGGTATTCATTTGAAGCCAAACTTTCTTGTGTTTTTGTATGTTGTTAGCTACAGTAAAGTGGGTTGTAAGAGTAGTAATTTTTTTTTTTATTTTTGTTATTTTTGTGAGAAACAAATGTGTGGTATTGTTGATAAGCAAGAAGAAGTAATTTGATACTTTCTGTAAAAGAGTTTGATGACGAAGTTTATGCGGATCAATGGCAGAACCAACTCCTTTGTAGCAAATCATTTATCCGAGTCTCTACAATGCTTGGCTAGGTATGTGTCTCTCTCCTAATTTTCTGATTCGCCTTCCCTACAATTCCTAGATTGGTACATCCTCCTTCCCATTTTCTTATTTTTAATCTCCTTTAAATCCCCTCCTCTCTAGAATGATTAGATCTGTGTACATTTGATTACAAGTTCGTTAGTAGGAACTTTGGAGAATAGAATTTATATTTTTTTCTAGCATTGTTCTAGAGCACTCACAATATAACTTACCCAAAGTGAAAACGGCAAAAATCTTAGTTATGTGTGCATGTTTTGTTCCTTTCGCTTCTTGGGGTTTGTAATTGTTATTTATCATTGTATATATTACCTTTTCATTTTGGTAGCAAATTGGGAACCCAATGAGAAACATTTAATTGATTATTGATTTTTTCATCAATTAGCCTTCTTATTTTATGATTTTCGTAGTATATATATATATGTTGTGTGTGTCATTGGCCAATGAATCAAATCTTGTCCATCATTTGCTTTAATGAAATGATGGAGGCATTAATGAAAAATTTGCATACTTGTTTGAATGTTACTTTTATTGTTTGTGTATTGCCGTTTTTTGGGTTTGAATTATTATCTATGCTTACAAAGGTATATGCATTTTTCTCAATAATTTTCGGTTAGTATCTAATGTCTCCTTCACCACAAAGACATTAAGACGTTGGAGAAGTGGCCAACCTTGAGAATCCTGGGAGGCTCATAAGGCAGCAATCCAAACACTCATAAAAGTCGCCTTCAAGCGAGCTTGTTACAGGTATAATATGATTCAGTAGATGACTGTTCTGCTAGATATTGTTTTAGATTTTGTTGGTAGTTGGAACTGGTTACATCAGATTGGAATGCATAGATCCAACTATGTCTTTCACTATGAACTTATGGGGTTCATTTTTATGCTACCACGATTTTAGGTTCAAGTGATACAACTTTAAAACTTTGGAGAGGAAGCAAATGTACACATACTTTTGTTGGGCATACAGGTATTTTTTCCATTTATTTGCCTTCATTGTGCTTTATATATATATATATATATATATATCCTTATACGCAATGTGTTGAAATCATGTGGGAATGGAAATAATTGTAGATTTTGCAAACTAACGATGCTGTAAAATTTTCTTCTTACATGTCTGTTTGGTGATCATCAAACATATTTTCTTTGAGCTTCCTATAAGTTAGAAGTGGAAGAAGCATTTAATAAGACTTTGATCTATAAGTTGGCATTAATTGACCAAACTGTTGACATGGGTAATCCTCATATGTTTAGTGCTTTACATGGTTTGATTGCTAAAAAATTTAGACATGATGATACCTCTTTGTCTCCTGTGGAGTATTTAGTGGGAAAGGAATGCTTGCACTTTTGACGGAAGTGAGATTGATTCTTGATTTGAAGTTGCTCTTCCGGACTTTATCTAAGCGGACTAATGCTTTGGCATTCATTACCAATTTGACTGGTTTTGTATTTATCTTCACATGATTGAGAGTTGTGTTATTTGCTTCAAACTTGGCTTTATAATATGGCTTTATATATCATTGATAAAACAGATCAAATATAGGTGATGCACTTATTCCGAGGGGGATCGGTTGCACATTTGAGGAAGGGCACAAAATACGTATTGTTGGCGGAATTGGCGTGCAAGACCACTCTCATAGAGATGAACCTGTTTTGTCCCAGTGGAGCTAGCTAGAGGGAAGATATAGTAATGTATCTATTGAAACCTGTAGTATTCCATGTAATGTTCACTTTTTACGTAACTTTTAAATTTTAAGTGTTCATTTTTTTCTAATTCAGAATAATATTACAAGGTACATCATAATTTTAGGGTTTTATTTATTGTGTTTGGGATTCAAGAACCTTTATATAGTGTGTGTTATTTGTTTTTTTAGTTGGTTGGTGTCAATTTTTATTCATGGTCATTTTGTTCGGACTTTCTATATTGTGGCTATTAAAATTTTCAGAATTGACTTGAAGAATTTAGATAATTTTCTAATGTTGGACGATTTATCATGTATGAATAATTCCAATCCTATCTTTTTTAAACTTTGAATTTTCTTTGATTGGTATGGATTGTAGTGAATCCTCCAACGAGGAGGATTTCCAAATCATTCATGTAGAGGTTATGCAATTCATTGTTGTTTTTTACGTCATGTACATTCGTTAATCGTGGCTCATTGTGTATAGGCTGATGTAGTATTTTGTAACTACACAATAATGGACTGCAGTGAATCAAATAGACGGGGGTACGACCAAAGTCGATGAATAGGATTAAATAGAGTAAATAGAATGTAGTACACCGATTTTCCTAGAAACCACAAAGTGGACCGAATAAGACCAAAGTAGATATAATGGACCGAATAAGACCAAAGTAGTCCAAAAACAAAAATAATAAGGTTATTTTTCCATATATACATATCTGCCAAAGTGAAACAATTGGAAAACGATGACACTTCTACTTAAAGCACACATGACAACAGATGGTACTTGGAAGTATACATATCTTACTAAATACCACAACAAGAAGTCGTACTTTTGCATTCATGCATCCGTGACGTTGTCTCGTGGGTGCATCAACTTCATCATCCCCCACAACATGAGCCACCACTTCATTCAACATGTTTGCACTCAACGTTGCAATCCTTCTTGCGTGGTCACGCTCCTCAATGGCAACTTCCAACTGATACCTTAACAAAGTGTGCCTAATGTCTCCACTTTGCCATAGTTGGTTCCTTCGCTTTGAGAAGTGCTAGGTGGAGTTGAGGTTGATATGTTTGGAGTTTCCCACGATGTAGACGCACCACCATGCACGCCCATACCATTACCATGCAAATACTCCATGTATGCAGCTTCGGCTTCCTTCGATCTTTATATGATTTGTGATTGGCGTTTGGGAATTTATGAACTTGTCTACTCGCATCTAGCCAACTGTTGTATATGCCTGGAACACGACCGTTAAACACAACATAGGTTCGTCCCATCTGCTCTACAAAAACGCAATGGTGGGACCTCTTTGCACTAGAATGTGGTTGCACCTTCTAACGTGTGAAGTGAGCTTTTGTAGAGGAAATGGGGCTAAAACTCGATTCTATAGAAATCGAGTTATAGCATGCGGAGTTACATGTAACTCGACTTCTAATTAACCGAGTTTCAAATGCCGTCATTTCAATACGTCTTGTCAACATAACTTTCGATTTATGTGGTATCGAGTTTTATATAAAATCGATTTCCTTAATATCGAGTCATGTTGTCCCCCTCCCCACATTTCAGAATCCATGCACGTGTCCGGCTTTATCGTGTTGAAAACCTTCTTTGCCTGGTCTCTCGAAAAAGAAAGCCTATGAGGTGAACAAAGTTTGCTAACTCTTCCGCCATTTTCCTTGTCATTATTGCATCCTCACCACCAGCGTCTTTGTTGTGGTCCCCTTCTTCTTTGTTCTGGCACATCTTCCCTGACGGTATATATTCACTTACATAACTACTTATAAATGGATTGACTTACATAACTACTTATAATTTGGATTGCTTTCTACAACTGTCTTATTTCGACATTATGTGTGTGTATATATATACATAAATGTATGTATGTATAGATATATGTATATATAGACAAACGTACTTACCCATATCATAAGATGTATATGTGGCATTCTCAAATATATGTATATATACACACACACACACACACACACACACACATATATATATATACATGTATGTATGTATGTATATGCAAATATATGTAAATATAAACAAAGCTACCTACCCATATATGATCACATGTATATATATATATATACACACACACACATGTATAGGTATGTTTACATATAATGTATGTGCTTAGGGCACCAATTTTTGAAACATTTTTGTTAGGAATTGCAAAACTGTTAGTGCATTGAAAATCCTGGAAAAAATTGTCCAAGAAACGATTAATTATTGTGTGCTCTTATGACTTATGTGAGAATAATCTTATATGTGTGTGTGTGTGTGTGATAGTGACATTGTATATATATTGTTCCTAAATATGTCGAGTTTTATATAGTAATGTATATAATAATTATTTTTGAGAATTCTTTTGGGAAATATGTATATAATCATTCTAAATAAACATATATATAAACAAACATTGTACGGTGAATTCATATGATGACATATGCATTCATTCATACATATTAACAATGATGTGTAATGTATACTGAGGTTTAAATTGTATGGCTCTTTCAGTTCGAAAGTCTTTTTCTGTGTGGGTTACAAAAAGAAAGCCCTGCGAGGTGAACAAGTTTTGCTGACCATGTTTGCATTTTCCTACTCCATATTGCATCCTTACCAAGCGATATTACAAACACCCTGATTCTTTGTTGTGGCACGTCTCCCTAAAAGGCCAATGTTTGTGTCCAAACGAATCAAGTGTGTACACCTATAATTAGGATAGCATCATAGTGCATCCGAAAAAGATTAATTATCTGTCGCATTAACATAACCCCTATCTTCTCGCATGATAACCACAATTAATTGTCCTTATCCGGTCGGCATGGGTCGTCTTCGCTTCTACGTTTACTATGATGGGGAAAAGTATTTCCATGACTTGCATGGGCTGTCCTATAAAGGCGAGTCAGTGAAAGCGAAGTTCATTGAGTTGAAATGGGGAACACACTTGAGAAAAATGCAGGAAGATAATGGAAGCTCTACGGTTGGACAAGGAGTCACATAAGATATCCATTGTGTACCGTGCCCCCAGATACTTGTGAGTACTCGGGTTGTCTACAACTCAAATCCGTTGGGTTGCGATCTTGACGTGGACATGATGTAGGCGGTGATTAAGCGGACCCCCAGTTCATAGCGTCCGACTTGTATGTAAATGTTGAGGCTGTTGGGTTCCATGGTAGTGCAAGTTCACAAAGATGCCGGTGGGGTGGAAGAGCCACACTCATTGTCGGTTGACGTGCATCCTCCCTTTGCCTATGCCACGCCTTTCCCCTACAATAATCAACCATGTAGTGCGGTTGATCATTTGGACAACACCGAAGTGGTGGGCGCCACCAATACACATGATGTGGGAGGGTCTACTCACACATATGAGCATGTCCAAGCTGATATGGACGAGGGAATTGATATTGATGCCAGCCGAGATGTGTATGAAGAGTTCATTGATATTGATGGACCAGTGGACGACGCGGAGGTCTTAGATGTACCACCGATCGAAAATAACGAGGAGGATTGCCTTACAACAGTTCCTATCCAGAATGGTTCACATCAAACACATGAGACAATATTAATGACCCATCACCGCATTGGGTACAGGACATCTTACAAGTTGGCATAAAGATGACCACCCAAAGCAAGGGGATGCTATTCAAGAATAAAGCCTCTGTTCAATATGTGTTGACCCTCTACTCTGTGGAGCATAATAAGCAATACAAGGTCATCAAGTCGACACTACTAATAGGCTGGTAGTGCGGTGTAAGAATGAGGCATGTCTGTGGTCAATTCGGGCCAATTGCAGCAAGAAGCACGGGATGTGGGTTATCGGTACATGTAAGGGTCCCCATAGTTGCTCATCCCTCCCGCCTACCAACCGATGGGTGGATGATGGATTCAAAGTTCATCTCCATTGCACTTGAGAAGTATGTACGGGAAGACCTAACCCGAAAGGTAAGGGACTTGCGTAGTATGTTGCATGCAAGGCATGGGCATGATGTAACTATGTACAAGGTTTGGGAAGCCAAACAGAAGGCGATTTGCACGTATTTACGGGGATTTTTGACGAGTCGCACGCAGAATTGCCCACGATTTCTAGCTGCATTGTCTAATGCAGATCCGGATCTTTTGTGACCACATTAAAGTGTGACCCCAATGTCCGGGGACTTGTATATTCAACTCCGCGTTTTGGGCTTTCGGTTCGTGTATTAGAGGGTTTAGGCATTGCAGGCCGGTGATAAGCATAGATGCAACGCACCTTTATGGCAAGTGCAAAGGAAAACTGTTGATAGCAATGGCAACAGATGGTAACAACGAGGTTTATCCACTCGCATTTGCCGTTGTCGAAAGCGAGAGCACGGAGACATGGGAATGGTTCTTGGCATGCCTGTTGACCTATGTTACAGACCGCACCAATTTGTGTATAATATCCGAGCCAGGCATCGTGGGATACAATCATGCTTCGATGACACCACTAGGGGCTACTTGCAACCGCCCTTAACCCATCACCGGTATTGCCTCCGCCATTTAGTAAGCAATGTTAACACTAACTTCAATAGTGTGCCGTTGAAGAACTTGGTATGGAACGCAAAGAATCGCGAATCAAGTTAGGAAGTTTGAGAACACCATGGATTGCATCAAGAATGTCAACCCGGCTGCGTCACGACTATCTTAAGGAGGTAAATCAAGAAAAGTGGACACTTGTACATGACCATGGGCACCGATATGGGGCAATGACAACCAACCCTGTCGAGTGCTTCAATGGGGTACTTAAGGGCGCACGTAGCTTGCCAATAACTGCAATGGTGAAGTTTACATTTTACAAGGTGAACTCATACTTTGACGAACGTCGAAACAAAACCCTAGAGAAGTTGGAAGAGGGGCAAGTGTGGTGCAAATATGCCTATGACAAGTTCGAGGAAAATCAAGAGAAGGCGAAGCTCCATATTGTTAGAAGGATGAGTGCGCAACAACGGTTATATACAGTGGAGACACAGTCTTCTTTGTTGAACAACGGTGGGGAGATCACACCTATAGGGTTTCCCTCATAGACATGACATGCACGTGCGGCAAATGGGAAGCAAACAAGATCCTTTGTGCCCACTTGATAGCAGTTTGTGCCAAACACAACCATGATGCCACCGAGTATATGGATCATTTCTACCGCCTTGAAGAACAGTATCACAGCTATGAGCCTATATTCCAACCACTAAAAGATAGGTTAGAATGGCCGGAGCCAGCAGAAAGGAGAACCGTGATGCCAAACCAGCAGTTGATCCGTGAAAAAGATCGGCCCAAGTCCACGAGAATCCGCAATGAGATGGATGACGAGGATAGGGAGTTGCCAACCTCATTGTGGATTGAGAATGGACCAAAGTTGAAGTGTGGGTTGTGTCGCCAAGAGGGTCATAACCGTCGTACATGTCCAACTCGAAATGTGGCTTCAACAAGCCATGGTGCTATGTAGCAGGTAACAATTACAAATCATAGTAACAAGGGGTATCATAAGTTATTCTTCTTTACATGTTTAGATATTACATTATATGAGTTATAATTAAGATGTGGGCAGTAATTTGTAGTATTCTTTCAATCTTATTGTTTGTGGTGTACATATTCTAGTATTCATGAGGTCTCTATTTCCCTAACTGTATATGTTTTCTTTGCAGATTTGTAATTGTTGCCAAGGTGTAAATGTAGATGCTCCTCATTTAAGCGAGGCAAGCTTGAATGCTCTTCTATATTTGTCAATTCAATTTATTAATTACCATGGGTTGTATACTAATTTACGTGTTGGCTACTCCTCGGAAAGGAGGCAACAACGAAAAAGAACAAAAAGAAGGTGTCACTCAAATGCTATGACTCCATGTTTGCCTAAAACCATTGTTGGCGGATCTTTGTCCAAGTTTCAACTTTACAATTGTGAAGAATGTTTAAAATGCAGAAATGGAACTTTTTATTTTTGTACATCAACTGATTTAAATGCATAGAGGCTCTTTACTTACAAATAAGCTTGTATATATGGATGATTTTTTTATTCGCGTAATGCAAATGGGGGAATGTTCTTGATGGATGTGGTTGGTTATGATTTGTATGGATGACTTGTTGTTCACTGCATGGTTGTCAGCAGGTCCACTTTTACTATGAATAAGCACGATCTTGAATGGGTGTGAACAGTGCAAGTCGCAAGCAAAACTACAAGTAGAAAGGTTATACTAAATGAAACTCGATTTTCCAGCTAACGAGTTACGTTGCAGTCCATTTTCAATCCCCTTCGACTGTATCCATTCTCAATTGTCAAGTATCCGGGTTACTCGATTTCTCTATATCCGAGTTACGTTCAACATAACTCGATTTATAGGGTACCGAGTTACGTTGGAGAGCACTCTACACAGCTAGATTCCTTTTGGACTGTATCTGGACCAGTCTAAATAGCTGGACTGGGTGTTTGAGCCCAGTCAAGGTAACTCGATTTCCTTATAACCGAGTTATGTTGAGAAGAACTCGCTATCTGTAGCTTCGAGATACGTTGAAGACCATTGTGCACACTTAGATTCCTCTTGGACTGCCTCCGGACCGGTCCAAATATTTGGGCTGGGTCGGGAAGCCAGTCAACTTAACTCGATTAAGTTATTACCGAGTTATGTTGAAAAAAACTCGATATCTTTAGCATCGAGATACGTTGAAGACCATTGTCTACACTTAGATTCCTCTTGGACTGCCTCTGCGGACTACCCAATTATCCTGGCTGGGTCAAGAAGCCCGGTCAACTTAACTCGATTTAGTTGTTACCGAGTTATGTTGAAAGGAACTCGATATCTATAGCATCGAGATACGTTGATCACCATTGTCTACACTTAGATTCCTCTTGGACTGCCTCGGGACCAATCCAATTATCTTAACTCGATTTCTTTATAAGTGAGTTATTCGCATGTAACTCGATTTCTTGAGTATCGAGTAATTCTACTTTAACCCGATGTTCAGGATATCGAGTTACTTTAAATGGACTTCCAAACCACCACACACAACATGGATTCCTCTCCGAGATACATTGCGACAAACATGGACTCCTTTTAGTCCCAGTACACATAACTCGATTACTTAATAATCGGGTTATGTGTATGACCAACCCACTATTTAGTGCTCAAACGTATGAAGCAAAGAAGCTGTTCAACTTCTTCTCGGCGAAAGTTTGGAGAACCAGAACAATGGCTTCTCAATGGCGGAGAGACAACGACGATGGTCCCTGCTGATCGGTCCCCACACTTTTTCAAGATTATTCGCCGAATCTTTGTTCGGGAAGGAAAGCTTGTAAGTATGCTCAAATTTATAAACTAGATTCCTCCGAAAATCATATGCTAATATACACTTCGAACACTTCATCTTCTTTATTTGTGATTCTTGAAAAAATGTACATTTGTTACATGTAGTCAGAAAAACTTTCATTTTGCAATACGTAGGTTACACTTTAAGAAGAACACAGTCACATAACAGAGTACTTTTGCATCGTACACTTTTATATGAACAAAAAATGAAACAGGGATAAGCGCATGGTAGAGATTGAGGAAAAATAAATACAGAGCAAGAGCAGATGGCATTTTTTTGAAAATGTGATAGGGCTTATAGGGTCACCACAGATGTATAACTCAATTTAAACTGTGAAACTGTGTCCTTGGATCAAACTAGGATACAGAAATCGTTCACTCTTTTTATCATTTGTTTTTTAGAGTTCGCAAACTTATGAAGTGGCTAAGTGGCAAAAATTACTACTTCTAAATCCAAATCCTGCCCATAAACAAAAGTGGGTCATCTTCAATGTTTCCCCAACACCCCAAAACCAAATCACAGACACATTATCAAAATACAACATTTCCCCAAAATTTTTACATTTCAACAACAACAGAGAAATGTAAAATGTTGATAGCTGTTGATGGTTATTTTGGTTATAAGATTAGGTTGTATAATTTGGTTTCAAAATTCATAAGATTTGTTACTGTTATAGCTATTAAATATAACGTCAATGTTGCAGGATTACATTTTATTTTGTTTGATTTTCTTTTCTTTTTTGTGTGGGGGTGGGGGGCTGTAACTAAGAAGTATTTTGCCATCATTCAAACTTTTATTTTCTAGCATTGTGTATAAGGATTGATTGCATGTGTTTATTTCCCTAACCTGCATTTATGTTATGGAGATTCTTTTTACAAATGGATTCCGGATAAGTTCGTGCAGAAATTTGGAGTGGACCTGTCAGATATGGCCTTTCTCACTATTCCAAATGGTAGAAAATGGAAAGTCAAGTTGACACAACATGTTGGGGGTTTGGTTTCAAAATGGTTGGTCCGAATTTGCAAGCTCTCATGGTGTAGCCGTGGGGCACTTGCTGGTTTTCAAATATGAAGGAAATTCACAGTTTCATGTACTCATATTTGATGCCACCGCAATGAAATAGACTATACTTTAGACGACGAACTCCAAGTTCATAGGATCGAAGATGATGAGAGTGATGACAGCTCTGTTGAAATCATCAAACACTTTTATAGGGGAGAGGGTTCAGGTTTGAATGTTACACTTTTGTAAGCAACTGGTTGATTTGTTTAGCTTCTGCTCTATTAATTTTATGTGCATGACTTCGTATTTTCAACTTCTTTCAGGATCAGCCCATCCTAAGAAAGACGGTGGTGTAGCTAAAAATCTTGTTATAGCCGATGCTTTTAATTCAGAAAATCCCCTTTTCACTGTTATCATGCGTCCATCCTACGTTAATGGCAAGGATCGTGCGGTAAGCTTTTAGCTTCACTAAAATTGAATATTTTTGTAATTTAGAAATGCAACTCCCATTAACTATCATTTTTCATAGATCAATTAGAAAGATTGTCACACTAGATACTTGTGGCTGGACATTTTGTTGGTAATGATTTTTTCTTATTTGTGTTTTTAGGTGAAAAGATGTAGATCAATTAGATACTTGTTGCTGGAATATATTTGTTAAATATCTATTATTGTTCCTTGTACAGAGTTTACCCCAACACATTATCAACTACTTACCAAGAGACGGGTTTACCAAGGACTACACCAAAGCAAGTATACTCCCCTGTCAAGCTCAGATTGTGGACCGATTATGGCTCGTGAAGCTATACATTTATGAACGAAGTGGGGGTTCATCATGTGTCGTATCAGCTGGTTGGTCTGCGTTTGTGAGGGAAAATAGTTTGCAAGTAGGAGATGTTTGCGTATTTGAGTATGTTATTGCACATGGTGTTGTGTTAAACGTCCACATTTTCAAGTGCCAAGACTAAGTGGTTAGGGTGGATGCAAAGTGATGATAATATTATGTGATGTTTAGAGTGTGTTTACTTTGCAACTTTACTATTCATCCCTATTTTGTTCATCCCAGTTTGCAACTTTATTGATTGGGTACTTTTGTGATGTTTAGAGTTTCACTCTTGGGAAATTTTTAATTACTATGATGAACTTTCATATGTATTTTAAAATGAATGTGATGCTGTATTTTTTTTCTGCGCTTTTGTTTGGATTTTGGCCTTTTTGCATGTCATTCAATTATATTACATTGAATGGCGACTCTTGGATTTTATTTTAGGGGGTCAACATTGTTATTGCTATAGGATTTTGTTCTTTTCAGATGACATTGTTGTATGTTTTGTATATATTGTAACACTTTAATACAATAACACCATGTGCAATAATTTTTAGTCATTATTTTTGATGTTTGCAAATTTAGATGTTTAAAAAATAAGTGAGAAGTTAATCCATCAATTGTGTCAATCAATATAATGTGGCAAATTGAAAAGCTTGATAGCTAAATTTTCAAAATTTCACTTGGTAGCAATTTTTCAAATGTTATAGATGAAGTTGGAACTTCTTGTAAAAGCGCAAGGACTAAAATATGTCTTGTTTTATTCAATGAACTTGATGAATTGTTGCTCAAAGAAAAATATCATTGTTTTCTGAAAAATCTTTGTATCTTACACATGAATAACACAAAATCTTGGTGAAATATGTACCAATACGCTATTTGCAGCCAAATTTTCCACGGCTCCTTTGCCACCTAAAAAACCACGAACAAGAGGATTTGTATGGAACTATTCCAATGCCAAGCTCCCTGCATGTACAAAAACATTAAAATTCGAGAGACCATACTCATGCTTCTGGATAAGATAATTAAATTATATTGAAATCAAATCTACACAAAATGGATGATATATTTTTTTTTTGTTGCGTAGTCCTTCAAAAGAACAGTAGTGTTGCAAACGCAAGGATGAATATAAGGGGAAAATAAAAAAGGTGAGAGATTTAGGATACACGGAAGCATTCAAAACACCAAAATTTATAGAAAAACATCATCTTTGAACTAAACAAACCTGCAAACAACATCTGTTAGACTCCTATCATAATCTTTGCCATTAATCGCTTATGAAAGTGGGTCATCCACACGGTAGAAATGCAAGTAATTCTATCATTGTCATAAGGAATCATGAGTCTGGATTATTTCTAAATCCATTTTCTCAAGAAATTTTCATGAAAAAGAAATTTTCATGAAAATCGTGAAACTTACATTTTATTGAGAATCATACCACTAAAAAAGAAGTAAATAAAAAATATTAAATAAAAAGGCTCCGCATGATTTTGGAACAACTTAGAAGACTACTTGTTATTGTCAATTAATGTTGAGAAATGATTACACCTAACGGGAAGATTAAGGGAGACCGGTGAAAATAACTCAAGTTCTACAAAATTGAGTAACTCGCAAATAACTCGCTTTATGATGTATCCATTTATATGCAAGCCATTACACACGTAAATTGCATTCTTGAGATATTCTACTGCAAATAACTCGATTTTACCGGAGTTCGGTTTTGTGCGAGGTAGCCATATACAGTTGGATTCCTCTTGGATCGCATCTGGACCAGTCCAAATATATGGGCTGGGTGGGTGCATGTGTACAACGTAACTTGATTTTCCAAATCTCGAGGAATTTGAATTCTTGTGAGTGTCCACTGCACTTTAACTCGATTAAAGTAGAATCGAGTATTGTGGCAGCCTACCTTTAAACTTCGATTCGTCTTGGACTGCATCTGGACCACCCAAATATCGGGGGCAGCAGGAAAAATAACTCGAGTTATGTATAATCGAGTTATTTGAAATTAACTCGTTGTCTGCAACATCGAGTTATGAGAAAGCCGTTCCACCATTAACTGGATTCTTGTTATTTGTGCTACACATAACTCGATTTACGATTGATCGGTTTATGTGCAAGCCCTTGTTGAAAATTTGATTGCATGTAACTCGATTTCCAGAAAATCGAGTTATATGGACATTACAATCTATTACCCATTTTTATTAACTCTTCCCGAGTTCTGCAGAACTTGCAGCTGTCCGAAATTACATCTTCGATTGCTCTCGCTTCATCCGGCTAGAACCCACAATTTCCCCGCGCAAATTGGCCGAGGATTTTACATAGTAAGACTCTTTTAACGGTTCTTTGTCTTTGAAATTACACATTGTTGGTGCATTATTCTCAAATTTTGCATTTTGATGCTTCACACTTCTATGTCTATGTCTATGAAGATTGTGATGAAATTGGGTGTTTGCCTAGTCAAATGCATTGTTGTTAGTAAGGTTGCCTATGTCATAGGTTGTCTTCCTTCCACAAAATGAACTTGCTAGTGGCTCCATATGTGTGTGGTATAGATATATGCTGGTTGTATGTCCGAACTGTACATTGTGCAATTTATTTTCTGTTTTTGTAGAAGCGGTGAAACTTACTACATGTGGCTACGATGGTATGATATATGTCGGTTCCTAAATCCACTTGTATGTTTCCTATATGATAAGACTTCTGTTATATACTCTAGGTCTCTAACTTCAAATTATTGACTCGGACCAAAATGCATTACAATTATTGCACCAACTAAACAACCCGTGAATAAGAATATTTGGTTTTCATTGTGTTGTTGTAAACTGCTCTAGACAGTATATTGTGTGCATGATTTTCTACACATGGTAGCTGGTTACTCTTCAATTTTTGTTCTCTGCTTCAAACTTCATTTTGGTTCTGTTTTTGTGTGAGCTGATCGTGTTTGCACTCATCGACCATCGATTAGTTATGGGTTCGAAGAGGACTAAGAGGGGAAAATGCAAAGGCGCATCCGAACCTGAAGTGGTGTTTGATCAATTAAGGTTCCTCACGCCAAAAATGAGCAAACCTTTGAAACCTTGATTAAGCGTAGGCGTATTTGGGGAGAAAGGCAAATCAATTTACAGGAACGCATCCTTTTGTTCGTGAGAATCTACGAGTCTAGGCATTGGGCTGTCCCTATGTACAAACATACAACCCCCTCCGGTGACTTGATTAGAGAATTCTATTCGAATCTATCGGTGCATGAGGATCTTGGTGGTCACAAGGTGGCATCGTCCATACGTGGTGTACCATTTACAATAACTAGGGAGCACGTATCTAAAGCCCTTGATGTACCTATAATTTGTACACCTACTTATCCAAACTCTATGTCTCCTCGTATTGATGATGTTATGGATGTTCTTTGTGGACGATCAAACAATCGGGATTCAGCGAGAAGTATTAGCTCAAGTGAGTTGACTGAGCTTAATTATATCTTCTTTAGGATAGCTTGTCACAACATTTTCCCTATCTCTCATATCCATACAATCCCAGTAGACAGGTGTATCTTGCTTTACGCCCTTGTCACCAATAGTTCCATTTGTTTTCCTTCCCTTTTCATCGAAACCATTGTCAAGGTGCGTAGGAGCAAGTATAAGAGGCATGCTTTGTTTTTCCCAGTTCTCATCCATAGGGTCCTCAAATATTTAGGATTAAAGAACTTTCCTTCCCACGAGTTGGTTCACATCCAAGCCCCTATAGGAGCCAAATTTTCAAAACAAATGAACTGCCCAAAAGAAGGTTGTCGACCTCGGTGTTGGTCCATCCAATGGACCACGAGTACGGTCTACTACTGGAGATGTTCAAGATGAGGACATGCATGGGGATCCCACATCTGTTGTTGCCGAGGATGGTGATGATGAGATAGATGTTGACACTGTTGATGCAGCGCATACATGCCCCTCTTCCTCCCTCTCTTCATGCTATGATGGAGACCATTATGACGACTCGGGCAGCCCATGGTCGCCTTCTACATGGTCTTCTTGCCGAGGTTGGAGCTATGCGAGCGGACTTAGCTCACTATAGACGTCTGTTCCACCTTCTACACCATCGACTCTTGATGATTCCCATTGGGTATTGTACCCAAGGGGGACAATTTTCAGTTCGTGGTTGCTATAACATATTTGGAGAATTGTATGACAGTTCTATATTTTTTTATTTTAGTGGCAATTTGAAGAACATGGTATCCGTTGAAAGTAATTTGATATATTAATATGATGGTTAGTTTCATGCCCATCGTTACTATCATTAGTATTATTGAAATGGATGTAATGGTCTAAGAATTTATGTTATTATGTGATTCTATATAATATCAAGTAGATCCAAGTCTGTGTGTAAATAACATTTATTTTATAATTCTGCACGACGCTCACGTGTTTTTAGATTATAGTAATTATTAATACAAATGGAAGGTTTTGTGAAAGCACAATTCGTTTACAGGTTTTGATATTAACGATGAACCACCTAGGAGATTTTCCTTGGAACAATGGTCAAGCTATATCTTGACTTCAAGCAACTATTTTTATTGGAGGTTTTCTTTGAGCTTACATGTATTTTCCACTAATTGGATATTTTTGTCGATCTTAAATCAGCAATTATATTATTCTGAATTTGATCCTCGCCTGGACTATTCCTCATGCATCATATTTTCATTACAAAATTTATTGATGAAAACTTTGCAGTCATGGGACTCGTCGAAAAAGATAAAAGCGACACTTGGCATGACCTCATTCACTCTAGCATTAGGTCTAACGGATTTTTTTAATCAAATATGAGAAATCCAAACCTGAAGTGGTGGCCCCTTACATAATATATTAGATAACAAGTGAGCTCAAGATAATAAACATCGTGAAGTTTAAGTATGTTGTGAAGGACCAAACACGATTAAACAGGATATAATGGTGACCTCAAGCCACTAACATCAAAGTTCTAAGAGCAAAGTGGTGCTTTCAACCTGTAAATTATTATGGCACGCGTTTGTTTGAGAGCTTAGTTTCGGGTTGAACATGGTTTTACCTATGTGCAATCTCTTCTAACCAACGATCACGAATTATAGGAAGAGCGTTTTGACTACCATCCTTGAAAATGACCAACGATAATAAACACCCACGATGTTTAAGATTTTGTAAAGGTAAAGTCCACAATTAAACAGATATAACTAGGAGCTCAAGCCACCACCAACATCTACGATATAACAGATGTGGTATTCGGACCAAATTGGGCCTCGCTTCAAACCGACAAGTCTTTGACCACGATGTTTGATCGAATAGTCGAGTAAGTAGGTATTCCCTCAAATGCAGTCTCACATCAATTAGCTACGATTACAAGAGAAATTTGGTGTTTTGACCTATGGCGCTACGTAATTTGTAAGAGTGATGGTTACGAGACCAAAGTGATGCTTTTAACTTTGTAAATGTTTAATGACCAAAGATAATGAACACCGTCATATTTACACATCATGATGTTTACAGACATTCAAAATGACCAAATCACGTAGAAAACACTGTGATCTTCATAATTTATTTTGTGAAAGACCAAACATAATTAATAAATTAATATTGCGAACTTGCTGGTGAAAGACAAAACACAATTAATATAGTGAAGTTTGAAGGTGACCAAGTTCCAACTCTAAACACACGTCACTGACCGCTTCGTAGCACCAATCGTAGTCATATCAAACTCCTTCAATCGCAGCACATGTGCCAACAGACGCCGCTTAGTTAAGTCATGTTCGGTGCTCTACACGATGTGGATACCAGTGTCGACACTGTTTCACACCCACACTCACGTGAATACAGAATTGTGAAATTGGATGCACAGATGTCTCATTTACATTTACTGTTGCAACTACTGCCCACCTTTGATGTGACATTAGGAACATTTAAAATCCTATTCATATAGTGTTTTTCCTGAAGGGTTTGACATGACAGGCCCTAATAAGTGAAATTGTAATGCCTGGACCGTGAAATGAGGTTATAAATGCACCAGTGATATAATGTTAACTTTCTACCCGCTAACTTCGTAGATTGATTAAGCTATGAGTCGCAATGCCTCAACATCAAATCGTACAATGCGAAACAAGTTTGGACCTACTTCAACAAATGCATCATCACAAGTTCCAACAGATCAACAACTACATACATACACAGACCACTATGGAGGAAAATGGGTTGGAAAGAAGAGAGATTTCGTTAATATGCCAATATACACGTATGAGAGTCTTGGAAGCGTCGGGCACATTATGGTCGGCAAACCTACAAAACTAAGTACGAGATACCACCGCAATAGAGTTCACTATAGCAGAACCACCATGGTCAACCCTATACGAGAAGAGGTGTGAGTTAGAGGTGTATTGTCGATGGCACGGGTTACGAGTTCCTAAGGCACGCTCTGCCGAGTTACCTAGAGATGAACCTGCCAACATACTTGCTCGTCTTGAACAAGAGAACAATCAAATGCAAAGGCGACTAGACCGTTTTCACGCAATCCAAAAAGCTAGGAAGCATCTAAAGGGGAAGGCGCAAGAGTGAGCCATGAAATCTATTAATGAAATTACTGCGTTAGATGATGAAACAGATATTTCAGACTTCTCAGATTCAAGCAATGATGATTTCCAAAAATTTCTACCTACGAACATTAGACGTTGTTGTTAATGTCTACACATTATGTGCAATACATGATGTTATTGTTAATGTGTGACAAATGATGATTATGTATGTTCAACTTTTGCAACTCTAAAGATTAACTGTTTATTACTTTTGGCTAAGTTTATGTGAAATCACTTTCTCATTTTTTTCATACGTGTTCTTTGTTGCTACATTCAAGTAATGTGAGTCATGGACGAACAATGTCCTTTTGCTTTGTAATGTAGGGAAAACCTTAGGAAGTGAAATGCCTCCAAATTATATTTATTGCACATTACTTGTAGGAAATTTTAATAGATTCAATACATACAGACTGATCCAAACCACATAGACCAACCGCGCATATGATTCAATAATTGAATAATTCTTTTATATGAGTTGTTTGAGTCACGATATAATATGCACGTATCTGTGTATCTTAGTTGTAATAGTGTCCTACTTTATATAGATACATTACATAAAGACTCGTCCAAACCGGACTAACCACTCACTCACTTTGAAAATCCATATGGCTCACCCAACACACTCTCACAACGATATTTGGTTTGCTTAAAAATAGAGTAAAGGCCTAAAAGCCGATCAGCCTTTCAAATGTTTCATTCAAGTTATTGGTTTGTTGTAGCATTGCTTGAAAGCTCCCTAATATTGCAATTGTGATGATCGGAAACCATTGATGTAAAACTTGGAAGCATAGTTTTCTTCATGTAATTTTACATTGATGTTGAGAAAATGTAACTACATTTTCTACCCGCAAAGACTCCTGAAAAGTTTGTAGGGAAACAGGGGGGATAAAACTCTCTCTTTGTTGCTACACTCTTTGCTCGTAATACTAGCATTTGGCAAGTGAGGTTGGAAAAGGCTAACACAGACTCGGCCTTTGTTCGGCGAAGTCATGTTCGCAGATTCTCGCATGTGCTGCTCAACAACTCGACACTATTGAACCCCTGTCCAGTCATATCATCCATGCTCACGTGAATAAACAGATATGCAACATTTTGCAATGCACTATTTTCAAGGATGCAGAGGACCCTTCAAAAGTGTAAGCAAATTTTTGGGGTAAGTGTCCATCATTGCTACACTTGATTGATGTAGTTTCGCATGTGATACTCAACATCTCGAAACTATTGAACCACGACCACACGTACCCATCCCCACTCACGTGAATACACATATGTGCAACCCTTTGCAATGCACCGTTTTCGAAGAGGCAGAGCATCCCCTGAATTGGCTATGCATCAATTTTGGGTGTGAGCTGTCCACCATTGGTACACAGATGTTGTTCGTAGTGCTACATGTCCGCTTTAACAGCCTTCGCGCCTTTGTTCAACCCCTGTCCAGTCAATACACGAGATATGCCTTCTTTTTTGCAATGCACCGTTTTCAAGGATGCGAGCATGGCTGAAAAGTTTATGATACATTGAACACAGCTCAAGATCTTGTCTCAACAAGTCATGTCGGATGAAGCACAGGGAATTCTGAATAGTTTTGAACAAGACATACCAAACTGGTCGAGAGAAATAAACCATAGTAATGATCAAAGTCCCTAATTAAATATAAGCATAAACATCACTAGTTTAAATTTTAAATAGGTTATCCTTGTCCAAACTCGATGGTCAACCAAGTGAAATATTGAGACACTAATCACAACAGAGTCCTTTCGATCACCTCATTGGCAAAGTGACATCTCCTTTTTCTAAATTATTGTCTTTCGAAAATGCAACCCCGCCTTCCCGAATCTCATTGCTTAATATGTTTTGATGGAGGGTAATAGCACAAGACATTGATGTGTGACAAATTGCTTCCCAATAATATACTTGCTTCCTATATATGTTTCCAAGCCATATTTAAGAGAACATCATAATCACATTATGTATAAAGGCTCACCATATTATGTGGCCACGAGATACCCATGAAAGAAGGATTTTTAGGCTTCAATTTTTGGCTGCTTGGATTGCTCTCTCTCTCTTCCTCTCGGACATAATCTGTAATTTTTAAGAACAAACTTTTCTCGACTTCATGTTTTATGGGTTTATACATTAAGGAAGAAATGTTTGTATCATCTTCATCTAAGTTTTTGATATTTTTACCCGATGATCTTCCAATTTACAATTCTTCCTACGTGGATATTGAATCTCAATGGCAGTCTTATCAAATATAACAATATGGAAGCTTGAATTTCCTTCATATCTCGAAGACTAAAAATAACCATAACAGATAGAATGGTATTCAGCGAAATCCTGCCAACCATTACAAAACCTAATGTTGTTATCAGCTTTCTTCAATCACACTTGCCAAATTCCACCATAGGGAGCAATGACTGTAGCTACGGTGGATAGCTCAATATTTTGAACCACGACCAGAAGTACCCATCCACACTCACGTCAATACACATAGCAACGCAGAAAATTTTGTGCATCAATTTCGAGTGTTATTGGTCCTATTGCTACATTGATGTTCGTAGTCTTTGCTCAATAGCTTTGCAATCTTTGTTGAACCCTATCCAGTCATATCACCTACACGCACGTCAATACACAGCTATGCATCCTTTTGCAATGCAGCATTTTTAAAGGATGTACCTATAGCATCCCCGAGAAGTTTATGATACATTTAACACAGCTCAACATTGTCTCGTCAAATCATGTCGGATGAAGCACATCAATGTTGAATAGTCTTCACGTGAATAAATACGCAACCTCTTTTGAAGTACACATCACTAGCCCGCTCATCGTAGCACAAGCTATAGCCATATGAAACAGCTACCTCAACGAATCACATGCACCAACAGACGCCACTCGAACAATATATCGTCAACTCATATCATCTTTATTCACGTGAATACTTATACTCACATCCACCGAATACTTGTCCTTGCAAAACCCCTATATAAAGTCCCATTTACATCTACCCTTGCAAAACATCTACACATACCGAAGTCCCATTTACATACATCTACCCTTGCAAAACTTCTACACATACCGATCTAAAGTCACATTTTCCAATGTCAATGCGTAATTGGATGCTACCTCGTTTTCCAAATAACTATAGAACGCAAAGAGATTTCGACGAGAGGGAATACTATGCCGGATTGCAACAGAGTGGGACTTTCGCGTGAACGAGTCCAACGCTCCGCACAATGATCTCCCGCAAATCGGAGCGCCTTTTGTCGAGCGTAGTTCGCTCACACTTGCCACGACAAAACATGCACCAATATAAGCGTGCAGAATGAAAATAAAAAAGAGAACAATCTTATGATACTTCGTAGGTCCAGGTATCATATGCTACAATTGGCGGAGGAGCAAGCCGTTGCAATAAGCAGGCAACTCACTCCGACAGAACGTAACAATGTCCTCAACTACGAGGACTACCTATCAGAATGAATGCCACTGTGGTGTGTGTGTGTGTGTGTGTGTTATGTTTATGGTTAAGTTAATAATGTTAGTGTAAGTTATTTTATGTTTTTCGTGTTATGTAAATACGTGCTTATTGAAAAACATCATGTGTGAGAATATTTGACTTTTATGACTTATGTGAGAATAATCTACATTACGAATAACGTGCATGCTTCTCATAATCAATAATAAGGTTTACATAGTACAAATGCAACCATACATATAACACATAGTTAAGCAAAATAGTTCTCCAACAAAATCTAATTACACCCACGACCACGACACGATTACTCTTCATCCGACATCTCCACGTCCTGACTGGTAAATGGGATCGAAGAAGTGATTGCATGAACTGTGCATGCTCGTACCACCCTTCTGCTTGACCGACTCTCGAATCTCGACTTGGGTCCGATATCGATTAAGACGTATCTTCATTCGATTATTTTCTTCTCTTATGCGGTTCAATGCTTTACGAAGTTCGTCGATCTTGTCTCCGGGCATTTGTGATGCGAGTCGCCGAGGCACTGGCAACTTAAAACCAACCAACTCATCATAAAACATTTGTTGTTCACGAAATAACCAAGCCCACTCCTGTCTCATGGTATTGTGAACGTAAGCACTATTTCGCAAATTCGGATTGATTGGATAGCTGAACTCATCTTCCAATACCCAACAACGACCCATAGCGGTGGAACACATCATGAGGCCTATAGAGTTGTGGGTTGCGTAACTCCGGACATTGACATTGAATACAATAACACCAAATGATCAAGTTAACGAGTGTGTATCAACTGTTGCTAAATAATGTAATCTTGCATAGAATGGTACACAACAAAGACATTCATAAAATTGTGTACTATTGCATGCTAAAAATGAAATACTAACACTAACACCAACATTTGACCATAAACAATAGACATTGTTGGTAATGTCTACACATTGTCTTCAACACTAAATGTTGTTGTAAATGTCGACCAATGATGATTATGTGCAATACAAAATGTTGCTATAGTAAAGAAATTATTTCATTCTCTTCTCACCAACGTTTACTACAACAAATAACCAAAATCACACCAATGTACTTACTTCACATTCATTCAACCTAAAAATCAAAATTTAGTACAATATCAAATGAAAATAACATTGCCCTAAAATTGTGATGTGAATTTTTACCGAGGTGATACAAATTTCAATTGAGTTTGAAGAAAGCCGCTGTTGATCCGTGGAGGAGTTCCAACTCGGTTCAGAGAAAGTCCTCGGTTCAAAGAGAGAGCAAGGCACACTGAGTGGGAGAAGGTGTGCAGAAATTATAAGAGAATAACTCGACTTTACGGATATCAAGTATACTTTATAACTCGATATTACAGAATCGAGTTACATTGAAACACTCCACACGACACAAAGACGAAGACGAAATCAGGGTTTATAACAAGTATAACTAACTCGATTTTTAATTAATCGAGTTATGTAGAGATTCAAAAAAAAAAATGTGAGTGCAAGGGAAAAACACATGTATAACTCGATCATTGGAGTATCGAGTATTTCATATAACTCGATTTTAGGATTATCGAGTTACAAAAGAGGGGCATTTCCCTATTTAGTTTCAGAATGAGGGCACAAAGATGTTTAATTTCCGAAAAAAGGGCATTTGCCCATTTTGGCCCACATAAAGAGCAACACCCTTGGCATGTTGCGCTAAGACATGTGTAGGTATTCCCTAATCGCTTCAGATGGCACACTCGTACCATTTTGAACATTTGCATCTTTTGCTAAATTCCCAAAATAATATTAGCAATACTAACAGGAGGCTCACTTGTACCATTTATAGCGTCAAAAATTATTTTTAAGTCACACTCAAAAACTGCCTCTCAAATGCGCTTACATCCCATGCAAAGTGACACCCTCTTCCAAAGCCTTCGCTTTTGTCTCAAAAGGTTCCAATGGTTGGTGGAAATTCTTATTTATCGCCATGTCCACTCCTCTCATGGACTCGTATCACTCTATGTAACATGGGTGCGATTCCGGATTCGGATTTGGGTGTTGGTGTGGATGTGGGACTTGGCAATTTTTGAAAAAGTTAGATGCGGGTGCTGCGATTAAAAAATTATTAAAAATATTTTTATTTAATTTTCTATATATTTTTACTATTAAAATATTCTTAAAAAACACATTACTATGCCTTGATTCACAAAACAAAACACAAAATGATTGTACTTTTAAGTCAGTTAGTATCTCCGAGGTGGGAAATTTGTCCCCCGAAGCCGATTTCGGCTGTTTCGGTTGCCAGCCGATACGACCCGATTCTAGCTGAATTGGCTTAGTTTGGCGTGAATCCATGAAAAAAAAAAAGCTAAAACGTGGCACCGTTGCGCGGCCAGCCGCGTCGGATGCTGCACCCCACGTCAGGCCATGTTAGACTCTAATGCGACACCCTCCCGATCACGTCCGTGCTTCATAGGTATCATTGTCCTCATACCTAAAGATTGCATTGACTTGAACACCACCCCATCAACGTTGACTTTGCACCATGCACGTCAATATCCTAGAATTATATATATATATATATATATATATATATATATATATATATATATATATATTTATGCGTGTGTGTCTTCGTTGTCACTTGTTTTGTACTGGCTTTTTGCTCTGCTGTTTCTGTTTTGTGTTTAGAGTTTCGTATAAAAATAATAATAAATACAATAAAAGGAAGACAGAATAAGAGGAGAAAAAAATAATCTGTTTTGTGTTTACACTTTCGTATTAAAAAAAAAAAAAAAAATGGAAGACAAAGAATAAGAGGAGAAGAAAAGAAAGAATAGAAGCTTCGCACCTGCTGATGTAAGCATAACGCTCGTAGATTCATATGATTCACAAGCAGCATTGGTTGACACCCGAGGCTTGTGAAGTTTGTGACTCTGTAATCATAAAAGAGTTAGAATATGTAGATGATGTTTTCTTTCAACTCATAACCACAAGAAAAAGAACACATGCAGTTCAATAATAACCTCTTAAATAGGGACTCAGCAAATACATAAGACAAATTGTTTTGGAATCCACGCATAAAATTAAGAAAAACTCTATGAAATTTTATTATCACTTATAGAAGAACATTAAGTTGTTTTGTAATCCATATAAAGAAGTGGACAAACAAACAAAATCACAAAAAAAAAAAAATCCTAAGTATATCAAAATAACCCTATCATATAAGAATTCAATTTTGACCCAAAGACTTGAAATGTTATCATCAAGATACCTAGTACTATTTCTATCCAAAAAGAAAAAAGGAGATAAATTACCTTAGGGCCATGTTTTTCAGCCTCACAAGTCTAAACCTTATCTCCCTCCACAAAAAAAACACATATTAGTCTGAGCCATAAATGGCAGCTTCTACGCCCAATCCATTTCCATTTCTCTTGTATCTCCGCTTCGTCCTAATCTATCTTCCTTTTTTACTCCTCTTCCTTTTCCTAATGGGTAACAATAGCTTTTTATTTATTTATTGTTGAAGGGTAACAATAGCTAACAAATTATTGTAAATTGACAATCCCTAATTTTTGGTTCCATTTCTCTATGTATCAAAGAAAAATCAGTTGCTCTTAGGCCTCAAAGTTGTGGCAATAGTTTTGTTCATGATACTCATTGTTACCGTACACAATTGTAAAAAGACAGCACTACTAAGGTCGAAAAGGTTGGTGGCAGTGATTGTCGTAACAACAACCAAGTCAATATCTAGCTTCCCGCTTTGAATCTTATTTGAGCCTTTTTCTTGTTGTTTTTTACTTAGTTTCAACATGTTGGCATAATGTGTATTTGTTCAACTTATATGCAAATAATGTCGATGGTGACTCCATAAATTTTTTTTGAGATGGTTATTAAAATTTAATAAAAATAAAACTCAAATATATCAACATCAAAAAAAGAAAACCACACACAAATATATAAAGTTTTAATATTTTGAAATCGTTGTATGATATCATTATTATCAATATTATCAGTTACATCTTTTTAAATATACACTATTAAAAATTCATTAGACTATTAATCTCTCATTCAATTACTAACATCTTGCTTAAATAAGTAACAATATATATAAAAAAAAATGCATCATCCTTTTTTACGATATGTTCTAACCAATTTTTTTATTCTTTAAACTAATTAGGATTTAATCGACGCAATGCTTCACTAATTTCTTTTTTAGGGAATGGCCAAGAGGTTGACAATAACCTCTTTGTAAATATATATGCTCCTCTTATTTTGTCCTGGTCATTAGAATGAGCATATGAGACATTTTCTCATAGCATAGGATATGAAAGAAGATTATTCAAGTTAATATGAATTTGCTTATAAAATGAATATTGCAATACAAGTGATGTCTTTATCAGAAATTTGTTCATAGTGCTAGGAAAAGGGTAAACTATAAGTTCAATTCAATATATTCAACTTAGGCATTCAATCGTTATATTAATCATGTTCAGTAAAGTATTCAAGTATTACTTTAGTGCATATGTGTATGTACAAAATGCATTACATAAATTCAACAACTTCATCTAAAAACTAAAGCATGCACTAATAAACTAACTATTTGAAAATGTACGTTTTTTAGAAGAAAAAAAATAGTGATTTTAAAATATGCCTTTTGAAAATACAATTTTAAAAAATCACAATTAATCATTTGATTTGGACTTTTGAGCTAATTTCTACTTGTTTGGGCAATTTTTGAGAAATACTATGTTTATAACATTTTTACAACAAATCCTAAATAGTAAGTTATTATTGGTTATAATTTGAATCTACAACTGAAATTTCCTTTCTGTCAATTAGTAACAATCAATAATAACCTACCACTTAAGATTTATTTATGAAAGTGTTGTGAAAAATGTTTTGAGCATAAGATTTCTCACAAATTTTTGGTTCAATTTTCAATGGAAAAAGGTTTGAAGAGATCAAATTTTATTTTGATGGGCTCAAATATTTATTTAAGGTGTTCAATTTTTTTTTTTTTAAATGTGGTCAAGATTTGTTTCTAGGGTGTTCAACAACCTATATTAATTTAAAATTTCTTAAGTTATATATTAAAAATAAAAATTCAAGTCAAGGTGATCATGTGAGCACCTTGATTAACAAGTACTGTTACCCCTGAATGATGTTCAACTTTTAGGCAACAAAATCTAAACTAATACAAGTAACCTCGAATTTTTAAATAATCAAAGTAACAACTTGCATTAAATTATTTGTAGAATTTTCATAAATTCAACAAACATTTTTCTAACAGAAACATATGTTTATATAGGAACAGGTTGCTAAACATAAATGTGTAACAACTGAAAGAAATTAAAATTTTTTTTATGTTCATTCCTTGTGCATATATTTAGTATGCTCATAGTAGGAAGACTTGTATTTATCATTGGTATTGGTATTGTATTGACATCAATGCTATTAGTTGTTTCAAAATTTTTACCACCTAAAATTCGAGGTGTTCTAATAAATATGAATAGCTTTCTTGGCATGTTGGGACCATATTTACACCCTTAATTATTATGATCTCTCTATCATTCATAGTGAGCAAATTTTGGTAAAAAAAATATTAAGAAGATTTGTTAGCATTATTAGACTTCAATTTAAGTCTCTATTAGATGTCCCAAACTTTAGTTTTCTTGCAGCTAGCTTAATTATTTGATGGAATTACTACAAAATACACCGGCATATATCTAATATTGCACATGATTCTACTTAGGAGTACTATTTCTATAATACTGTCCATTAACAAACTTGAAATATTTTGAAAGTTAATTGTATAAACTTTATTTTATTAATTTCATGATATTTCATTTGATTTTAAGCGAGATTTTTGCTCATGAACGGTCAAATTGAAAGGAATTTCATGATTTTTAATATAGGATAATAATTAATCGAATCAAGTGATCACATTTTAGTTAAAACTCACCCAAATTTTATAAATCCTATAAAAAAAGGTTTCACCATTAAAACAATGTAAATGATCGATTTAAGGAATTTTCAGCAAAATACAAGGGTAGCCAAAATGTGGTATCTAAAAATCTTAATACCTAATGCCCACTAAATATGTCTCTTTTATAAATTAAAAAAATCAATTAAATGAAAAATAATTAAGTTCCATTTTTAGAAATTGAGGCAAATATTTCATCAAATTATTTTTAACTTATACTCTACTAATTTAAAGTTTTATAAGTAACATCAAGTAATGAAAGTACCAACTTTAATTTAATTACTTCCATAGTTTAATAAACATCTTTCTAATTGCAAACATAGGTTTATACATAAACATGTTGATAAACATAAAATTGTATGGCTTGAAAGAAATTAAACATTTTGTTATGTTCAATTTATGTGCATATTTTTAGTAGATGCTTTTTTTCTTTTTCGACGGTGTTTGTTTCGAGTGTCATCCTAACCCTTAAATTAACTCTTTTTGAGGGTTTTTTCATACTTTTTAAAAATAGTTTTTTGACCCTTGAAGAAGACCAACTTTTGTAGTGAATTAATAATTTTGTCCCTTCTGAAGTTTAATTTTGGCTCTACCACATGGTGGGATGTTGGGAGCCAAGTTTTGGTCTTAAATGACACTACAAAAAACATGGCTATAGCTGATCTATAGCCCTGCCGAATAATTTTTTAAGGGGGACCTATAGCTGCGTTTTTAAAATGCGGCTATAGGTCCAGTCCAATAAAATTTTTTTAAGGATGACCTATAGTTGCGTTTTAAAACACAAAAAACGTAGCTATAGGTTAGCTATATACGCATTTTTTTGAAAGTGCAGCTATAGGTCTAGCCATATAAATTTTGTTAAAGGGTGACCTATAGCCACGTTTTGCAAAAACGCGGCTATGCAAAACGCAACTATAGGTAACACCCAAATTTTTTTTTTTCTTGACCTTCCCACGCACGCCCCATTTCCCACCTACATCCCCACTTTCCCACCTACCCCCACTTTCATCTTTTCTTTCTTTTCTCTTTCTTTCTTTTTTCTTTCTTCATTCTTCACTCACTTCACCGTAACAACTCTTTAGGTTCTTTTTTTTTTTTTTTTTTTTTTTCACATCCGGGTAACTTTTTTTTTTCTTTCTTCCTTCTTCACATCTGGGTAACTCTTTTTTTTTTTTTCTTTTTCCTTTTTTTTTTTCTTCCTTCTTCACATCTAGGTAACTCTTTTTTCTTTTTTTTTTTTTTCCTTTTTCTTTCTTCCTTCTTCACATCTAGGTAACTCTTTTTTTTTTTCTTTGTTGCTTTGCAGCTACTTTTTTTTTTCTTCATCTCAAGCACACCGATTTGTCTATAGATCTAGTTTTTTTTATTTTATTTTTTATTTTTTTAATTTTTAATTATTTTTTTTATGTTTAGTTAGTAAGAAAATGGAGGAGATGCTGAAATTTTGAATGAAGTGGATAAAAACATGGCAATATTTGTGTCTATGTCTTGATTTGAATTTGACTTTTGATTTTGAATTTTTTGGAACCGTGCTTGAATTTGTGCTATTGTGTTGTTGATATTGTGCTTATGTTTAAATGGGTTTGTGTTCTTTTGTGTTTTCGAGCTTGTGCTTTTGTGTTATTTGAATGGAATTAGTGTTAGATTTGGGTTGGTTTTGTTGAATGAGAGGAGATTCATGAGTTTGTGTTCTTATATTTTGGAGCACATTGTGTTTGATTTTGAATTTTCTGGGTGTGTTTGTATTGTGAGTATGTTGTGTTTGATTTTGAATTTTCTAGGGAAAAAAAAAAACCTATAGCCGCGTTTTTAAAAACGCGGCTATAGATCCGAAGCTATAAACCGTGATTATAAATGCGGCTCAAAGTTGGTTTGTAGCCACGCTTTTTAAAAACGTGGCTATAGGTCTCAGCCTATAGCCGCGTTTCTAAAAACACAGCTATAGGTCCGAATCCTATAGCCGTGGTTAAAAAATGCGGTTATAGGCCTATTACTGCGCTATTTAGGCCGGGTTTGTAAATGCGGCTATAGGAAACGCGGGTTTGTAAACGTGCCCTTGATGAACTAAATATTTTGGTTGGGCATCTAGTTATAATGCATGAGACATCTTCTTTTATCTTAGTCATGTGAACATAGAACATAGTCAAACTAAGCTTACATCATTTTCTTGTAGAGGAAAAAAAATAGTTAGTGTTAATGCAATATTAACTTAGTTAGATAATGTCAATTGTAGATATACAAACCCTTAATAATACATCGTTCGCATATAATTTTGAAAAATGGATAAAATATAATTGTTGTAGTTTTCTTTTGGTTTGATTATGAAGGGAAATAATAGAATATTTAAGCCATATGGCTTAAAAATACCACTTGAAAACATTCTTAAATCGATTTAAAATATTATGTACAAACCTATTAGGCTTAAATACACAACAAACATGTTATAATATGCATTTGAAATTTACATGATTTGTTAAATAGTCGCATAATAATAATAATAATAATGATGATGATAATAATAACAATAATAATAATAATAATAACAACAACAACAACAACTAGTCTCATCGCACGCACTTCCCGCATGCAATAAGACTTTTTTTTTTTTGGGTGCATAGTTTTCTACAAATGCTAACTATTAAGCATTGACTCATGACCTTATTTTTCACAGGAATTTCATGCTTCTTGATCTCCTCTATTTCTATGTCCCTCCATTTTAGGACCTATCATCATGAATAAATTAATTGTAATAAAATAAAGTAAATAATAAAAAAAATTTACACGAAATTCTATAGTTCACTGTTACAAAATTACAAAAAGAAAAATGGTGTCATCTCTTGAACATTTTTCATTATTTGACTTCGATCTCATTTTGTCTTGGTTCTTTACTTTTGCCCCTATAAAAGCAGATATACAACAACTAAAATTGCTCCAAAAACCTAAAAAATAGTTATTATACAATGTTTATAATTTCACTTTTTTTCTTAAAATTTCCATAACAAGCAAATCAAAATCATATGGGCAATAAAACAATAAAGAAAGAAACAAAACTAAGAGAATTACCTTGTAGGAAGAGCTACTCTTTCCTCTGAGAGAGAGAAAAGGAGAGGTTTTAAAAATAAATAAAAAGATTAAACAGAGACTTAATGAGAAGTTGGAATTAAACGGTGCTTGAGTTTAGGAGAAATTTATTGTTGGCAACCACTATTACTGGGATAGTAGGAATGTCAGTGGGAAGCTATTGAGAGGAAATTGCAGTTTATTTTAAGAGAGTTAAAAAAATAAATAAATAAAAAAGCTGGAATTTCTTTTATATAAAAAAACTGCAATTCTGATATAGTTTTTATTTTTATTTTTTTTATTTTGTTGAATTACAGTTCTATCTTCATTTTTTAATTTTTTAAGAGTAAGACTACCTAATTAAATTGGGGTATTTTGATAATTCAGGAAAGTGATAATTAACTTTCCGAATCCTCTTCATATAATAATAATAATAATAATAATAATAATAATAATAATAATAATAATGAAAAACCTGCCCTCTAACTTTTACAAAATTTATTTTAATCTTCTAACTTTACTTTCATTCATTTCAATCCTCTCAATATCAAATTATTCAATTAAAGCTTCTCTATCAACTTTCGTTATTTTTTTTTTATATATAAAGGAAAATATTTTTAAAACATTAATTGGATTTTTTTAATTTAAAAATTTTGAAGAAAAAATTATAAATTGAACAATTAACCACAACAATTAACAAAAGTTGATAGAGAAACCTTAATTTAATAAACTTGAAATTTAGAGGACTGAAATATATAGTAAAACATAGAAGGTGGGTTTTGCATTTCAGCGTAATAATAATAATAATTGTGGGGCACAAGAATTTAAATAAAGTACTTATGCCACGTGTTGTATCCATGGTCGAGAAGTCCAAAGTGCCGCGTCGAGGAGGCCATATGCTTGGACAGTAAAGCCACGTCAGTGGCACATGTTACTAGAGGAAGTCATGATGCAGAGAAAGAGCTTCAGGGAGGGGATTAGTCTTGACATAACTCAAGGGATGGTGGCTACCACCACATTTAATGTATTCCACCAAACCTCCCGATTGCATTTATGTGGAGAAGACCCCTGAACAATGTTGTCTTGGCTACCTCAACTCACAAGAGGCTTGGGAAGGTACCTGATGGAATAAGCACTCAAGTAATGGCCAGAAACGATCAACAAATAGAGAGCCAAAATTATTCAGAAGGGGCTATATAATGTAAGAAACCCTCCAGAGAAAGGGGATCAAAAAATCTATACTGTAACACTCGTTGACACCTCATTTTGCAACCCACATTTAACCTCACCTGGAGAGTAAAAGGGTAATTTTGCCTTGGAAATATGCATCTTAATTCTAGTTATTAGAATCTTAATCTCATTTCACCAAAATGATCTTGATGTTGTAAAGATCAAATCAACTGGTCATAAGCTTTAATCGAACCACCGGATTGAAAGTTATCATCAAATCAAGTTTTAATGGCTGAGATACACTATCACAAATTGAATCCGACTATATGTGATTATAAACAATTGATTTCAATTGGTTATAAGTATAATCAATTTGAGATCAATGATGTGTCATAATTTGATTGATTAGGACTATATTTTATGGTAGGGTTTCACACACCTAATTAACTATATAGCTAAACATTCATCATTCAATGAGTAATTTGTGCAGTTGTCTTTTAATTAGGGTAAATTTGGAACTAATTAGGTCTGAAATGGGAGTGATTGGACCCTATTAATATTAATTGGAAACTAATTTGGGACCTATTAATGCTAATTGTGCTGAAATTGTTTTCTAACAAATGACCTCTACTCACAATTTCGTTGATATCTTTCAGAATATTTTGAATCTATGAATGAGATTAATTTTCCCAAAAACTAGACATCTAGGGCTTCAATTTGAGCATAAGAAAGAAACAATTATGATCAAAATTGAATAAGATATGATTTTTTTTAAATTGGCTTTACAGGCTGTTACAAGATCTATGAGAAGATTGAATTTTGCTTGCTCCTCACTCCCACCAATCTCTACATTTAATGTACCAGATTTCCCCAAAGGCTAAAATGAGGTCTAGGCTCATGATTCTTTGTCAACTCTCATTAAATAACCTTCCATTTATATTTCCTCAACCACTACTATATAAATCCCCCCTCTCTTCCATTCCAAAACACAGAAAAACTCCCCTCTCTTGAGTTCTAGTGAAGTTGAGTAGTCTTACCGTATCTTGATCTTCTTAAGACTCAAGATATTGAGTGAGACTCTCTCTTCCTCTCCTAACTCTTCTTTTCCTCCACTTTTAGGACCTCTAGCAAGAGTCTCCTTCTCTACCATATGGATCTTGCATGAAAGTATAATCCCTTTCCCTAACTTGTTTTTTGTGTTGCCATGATGAGAATTTAGGATTAAAGCATGATAGTAACTATTTAAATTCTCTTGAATATGTTTGAATGTTCTTAAATGTTCTTATGTGTTCTTCATGTGTTCTTGGTTGTTCATCATATGTTCATGCATAACACTAAGTTTCGATCTTAAATCCACATCAAAAACATGAAAAAGATGTTTGTTTAATAATTCTTTAGATTCTCGAATCTAGGATATCACCATCCACACACATTCACTAGATTTTATTTTTCAATCCAAATGAAATGCTTAATAAATTGAATTAGAGTTTATCACATGCACATACTTTAAATTCGATATGCAAATTGATTGATAACATATTGGATAATGTGATATGAATGTTGGTCACCTAATCTAGAAGACCGGTTTCATTGTGCAAGGTGGATGTAGAATTTATTTTTTAATCCAAATGAAATGCTTAATAAATTGAATTAGGGTTTGTCACATGCACACACTTTAAACTCAATATGCAAATTGATTGATAATATATTGGATGATGTGATATGAATGTTGGCCACCTAATCTAGAAGATCGGTTTCACCGGGCAAGGTGGGTGTCTAACACCTTCCCACCTTGTAACATAGCCTCCAATCTTAGATCAAGGGTTAGTAGATCAAATGCTTATCCAATGTAATTTTCAATTTCTAGATTGTAAGTAGGAAACAAAGCCATGTACTTTATCTTAGATTGTATCTAGAGCAAAGTCATGTAATTTCCTATAATCAATGTAAATTCATCTGCAAATCAATAAAATGAGGAATTTTTCAATTTTGGTTTTCTTATTTATTCCAATAATTAAATAAGTGGCGACTCCATTGTAAAACCCTTAATCTAAAGGGGATAATATAATCAGTCGAACCTCTATTTTGAGAGGCAATAACACGATTTCATCCATTCATGTGGGTTTGGCCTAACATACCATAAAAGAGGGGGCCGGGGGCGCGGTCTCTCACAGTGGCGACTCTGCTGGGGATATTGAGGGTTAAGTTTCAATTAGATTATGGTGACCAACCATGTCATGCATCATTTGCTTGAATGAAATTTATTTTATTTGTGTGCTAGCCTAGAAGCTCGGTAGTATTAGCCATGGATTGTGATCTTCCCGAGACTCACATACCCGGTGGTGAACCTACCACCCACCGCGACAAGGATCATCATGGTTATGCCATGGTGGTTCATAAGGACAAACTATATCATTCGGACCAACGCGGCACTCCTGGCGTCCCAAGTTGGGAGGTATGACGTCCTAGCTTGTGAGGACCTTTAACCTACCTTCTACCCATGTTCTAATGACCTATAGAACCTACCTTTAGGTCGGTCCATGTAAATTGCATTGCTTTTTGTATGTGTTCGACCATTGTTTGAACCATGATGTGCCCAAGTCCAATGCTTGTGCCCATCATAATTGTTTGAGCCTTGTATGCTATGAATGAACTCAAGCCTAATAGCCTATGATTGAACTCTACTTGGCATGGAAGCCCAAATTTGTTTCTTGAATTAGTCAAAGCCCAGCACTTGAGCCCATCAAAAGAGTATACGCATGATCAATATCAAAGGCCAAAAGCCACAAGATGCATGCCTTCCAAGTGTAAGGTCAAGCCATTTCAAGCATATACCAAAAGATCATAATCAAGGTTCAAGTCTTCCAAGTGCATGCCCAAGCCATTTCAAGCAAGACCAAAAGATCATAATCAAGGTTCAAGCCTACTAAGTATCAAGAATCTTCAATGGACCAAGAAGAAGCAAGCGGCCCAACTTTGCCTCACTCCACATTTGGTTTGCAACATCATGGTTAAGCTTAAAGTTTGTTTATTTCATATTTCTATATTTCTTTGAATTCTAAAAATCCATTGAGAATTTGATGTACTTTGTTCATGTATATATTAAAAAAAAAAATTCCAAAAAAAAAAAAATCAAGATTCCCAAAACTTTCCCAAAAAAGAGAAAAATTTTCAATTGAAAAAAAGTCTTTGGACTAAGGGCATTGGGCCCTTGAGTCATTTAAAAAAAAAAAAAAAATTCTTTGAACTAGGGGCATTGGACTTCCTAGTGGCTTTTTCAAAAAGGCCCATTTTTTCTTTCAAAGATTTCAAGATTCTTTCAAGTCTTCTTTTCAAAATGGTACATGAGGATCCCTTGGACAAAACATTTTCTAAATCTTGATATTTAAAAGCTTGAGCAATCAACTTGTACCAAGGAATGATTAATTTCATTTGATCCATATAAAGACTTTTGCTACTTGACTTAGAATATAAGAAGAAATGGTCTTAAAAGGCAATAAAAAAGAATCCATCCATCGGAAAATCCCAAGAATCCATGCACTAAATCCAATTTTCAAAAGTCTTTTGTTTCACATCATTAGAGCATTCATACTTTTTCTTTTAAGATGAATTTATTAAAAGAGCTTGAATCATTGTGCCTACAACCAAGCATTACTAGGGACAGGAGGCCATCTTTGGTTAAACCAAATTATTTCCTATTACCTAGAATGTTCATCATTCATTGCTAACCCATTTGAGCCTTCAAACATTTAGCCTTTTTTTTGCATGAACCCATTAAAATCTAAACTTGGGGTGGGAAAAATCAAGTTATGCATACTTAAATATCATGTTGAGGAGGATTCAACCTTGTGGCTTGGAGCTAATTGATAAAGCTCTCCTAGAAGACATGAAAGACGAGTAGAGAATTCATTAAGCTAAAGATTAGAGATCATGAAATTCTATCAATGTGAGAGAAAAAAAAAGTGTGCATCAAGTTTGAAGAGCCTAAAATTCATCATGCTAAGAGGAATACAAGATATATCTAAAAGAGATTCCATAAAAAAAGGAAAGATTCATCAAGCACAGAAAGGTGCAAGTGCATCGAGGCAAGAAAGAAGTCTAGAAAGTGCATCAAAATGACCACAAATCATTAATCTGAGAAAAACAAGGAGGGCAAAATGTTCCCAAAAGTTCATTCAATCAAAAAAAAAAAAAAAAAATTGCTAGCTGAAAACCCAAAAGGGTAGTCTAGGCAAAAGTTAGGAAAAAAAAAAAAAAAAAAAAAAGCCCACTAGGCTGAAAACCCAAAAAGGCGGTCTAGGCAAAAGTTAGGGCCAAAGATAAGAAGAAGAAGAAGAAAAGAAAAAAAAAAAAAATCCTACCAAGTTGGAAACTTGATGATGCAACCTAAAAATAGAAGAATTTTACAAGATGAAAGTCTAGAGATATGATTCAAGATGAATGAGCATAAAAACAAACATTGATACAAGTAACCAATGAAGACTAGTGAGAAGATGACAATGAAAAAATGAGAAAACTCCTCCAATACTTGGATTTTGAGTAATGCAAACTTGGGGGAACATCATAGGGAATTTTGAGCTTTTTTATATTACTCATTTCATAACCTAAACCTGGCCTACATTACAACCCATGAATAAGACCTCCTTAAAGTCGCTAATTGTAGGCGCATCTTAAACTCTAATAATATTTTTCTCTTGAATTAAAAAGGCAAAATGCTTAAAATTGTCAAACCCCACAGGATGATATGTTTGATGAAAAAATTTCTCAAATCCTCAAAATGACTAAAAAGAACTTCCAAACCTGGAGCACTCTCCTTGTTTGCACCCAACAATGTGATTCATAAATATTATCACATTTCATTTTTTGATTGTCTTTGGAGACTTAATCTGACGATGTTCAAAAGGATGAAGCAAATTTGATTACATGAGTTTAATGATCTTGATCCTTCCTAATCAAAGAGATTTGTTTGATTCTTAAACACTTTGATTTGCCAAAATGGTTGTTTAAAGGATCACCTCTTGTTAAAAAAAAAAAATCATTCTTTTTCAAAATCCAGTTCTCTTGAACTACGTCTTGACCTGGTCCTTTATGAGAGAGGTATGTAGGTAGCCTTGTAGAGGCCAGGTCCCAATCACCCAAACAATCTTGGAGAATAAAGTCAAAACCAAGTGACAAAATTGTTTGGGTGCATGTTAGGTTAAGCCCATTTGTTTGCATTAAGCATGTTTAAACTTGGAGCATTGGCCTATTTATATTGTGTGCAAATATGTTCTTCTTGCATGGAAGTATGTTTTCATTTGAGGCATTAATCCATTTGTTTGCAAGCATGTCGACACTAAGGACACTAGCAAAAAATGTTTTCATGATAATTGGTTTCTAACAAGATAGAGAAAGAAAGCCTTTTTGCGGGAACCAAGGATGGCGGACCATAATCTTCTTTCATGTTCCCCAATGGTCACAACATCAAATGAATTTAGCTTCAATCTAAGCATGGAATATGCCCTAAACTAGGAACATTGGGAATTAAGTAAGGACTTATCCAGCAATCTGCATCAACTTTTAGCCAAGGTTATTCTCATTCAAAGGATAGGTTTTTCAAAAAAAAAAAAATCATCATGAATAAATCTTCATCGCTTTTACTCCATTTTCATCTTCATCTTCTTCACTTTTTGATAATGAACAAATCTTCAAATGTCCAAAAAAAAAAAAAAAAAAAAAAGAGAAGAAAAGAAAAGAAAGAAAAAGAAATTTTCAAAAAAGCCTTGGGACTAAGGGCATTGGGCTCGTACTTCTTAGGTTACCATCAAAAAAAGAAAAAAAAATCATTAATCAAAATTTTCAATTCCTTCAAAAAAAAGAAAATAAAAATTTCATCAGTAAAAATTTTCAATTCCTTCAAAAAAAGAAATTCAAGAATTCCAAAATTTTCAAAAAAAAAAAAAAAACTTCATTAAATTCTTCTACAAGAACAGAAAGCTATGATCCTTTTCCATATTCTCCAGTGGTGCAACACCAAGTCAATTGTCCACCCTCAACATTCATCGAAGCATGGAATATGTCCCAAACTAGGGGCATTCGCTAGGTATGCCAAAGTCTTTTCAATGAATAACTCTATTACTAATTGAAAGTATTTATTTTCCAGGTACTAGGGTAAAAGGCCCACAAACATCGGCATGAATAATGCCTTCCAAATCCTTGGACCTTTGGGAAGCATGTCTAAAATTCAAATCCTTGGACCTCTGGAAAGCATGTCCAAAATTCAATTTCAATGGACCTCTGGGAAGCACGTCCAAAATTCAAATCCTTGGACCCCCGGGAAGCATGTGCAAAATTCAATTTCAATAGACCTCTGGGAAGCACGTGCAAATTCAATTTCAATGGACCTTTGGGAAGCACGTTCAAAATTCAATTTCAATGGACCTCTGGAAAGCACGTCCAAAATACAAATCTATCGAATCTCCGGGAAGCATGGACCTCCGGGAAGCACGTCCAAATTCAAATCCTTCGGACCTCTGGGAAGCATTCCAAAATTCAAACCATCGGACCTCCGAGAAGCATGTCCAAATTTCAAATCCACAGACCTCTAGGAAGCACGTCCAAATTCAAATCCATCGGACCTCTAGGAAGTATGTCCAAGCTTCAAACCATCGGACCTCCGGGAAGCATGTCCAAATTTCAAATCCACGGACCTCCGAGAAGCACGTCCAAAACTTCAAATCCATCGGACCTTTGGAAAGCATGTCCAAAATTCAAGATCATGACTGAAATCCTCATTTTGTCGTGACCACCGATAAGCATGTCTTGTACTCATTTTTTTCCCCAAAAAAAAAAAACAAAAACAAAAAAAGGCTGCTTGTATGAACTACGTTTTGATCCGATCCTCTCACCAAGAGGTACGTAGGCAATCTCCCCTGAGATTCTATCCACATTTTGATCCACTACATGACGGTTTGCATTCTTATCCGCATGCATCGTACATTCACCACGGTTAAATATTGATAGCAAAGTTAAGTGTCCTTTTCATACATTGACATTCGCTCTTCAAGCTTTGTCAATGAGGGGCATTTTGTTAACACCTCATTTTGCAACCTGCATTTAACCTCACCTAGAGGGTAAAAGGGTAATTTTTCCTTGAAAATATACATCTTGATTCTGGTCATTAGATCCTTAATTTCATTTCACCAAAATGATCTTGATGTTGTAAAGATCAAATCGATTGGTCATAAGCCCTAATCGGACTACTAGATTGAAAGTTATCATCAAATCAAGTTTTAATAGCTGAGATGCATTATCATAAATTGAGTCCGACTATATGTGATTATGAACAATGGATTTCAATTGGTTATAAGTATAATCAATTTGAGATCAATGATGTGTCATAATTTGATTGGTTAGGACTATATTTTGTGGTAGAGTTGCACACACCTAATTAACAAGATAGCTAAACATTTTTCGTTCAATGAGTAATTGGTGTAATTATCTTTTAATCAGGGTAACTTTGAAATTACTTAGGTTTGAAATGGGAGTGATAGGAGCCTATTAATGTTAATTGGAAACTAATTTGGGACCTATTAATGCTAATTGTGCTGAAATTGTTTTCTAACAAATGACTTCTGCTCACCATTTCATTGATATCTCTCAGAATATTTTGAATCTGTGAATGAGGTTACTTTTCCCAGAAACTAGACATCCAGGGCTTCAATTTGAGCATACGAATGAGACAATTCCGATCAGAATTGAGTAAGATATGATTTTTTTGAAGTTGGCTCTACAGGCTGTTATAGTAGTTACGGGAAAATCGAATTTTGCTTGCTCCTCACTCCCACCAATCTCTACATTTAATGTACCAGATTTCTCCAAAGGCTAAATGTGGTTTAGATTCATGATTCTTTGTCAACCCTCATTAAATGACATTTCATTCATATTTTCTCAACCACTATTATATAAACCCCCTTCTCCTCCATTCCAAAACACAGAAAAACCCACCTCTCTTCCCCTCTTTTGAGTTCTAGTGAAGTTGAATAGTCTTGTCATATCTTGGTCTTCCCGAGACTCAAGGTATTGAGTGAAACTCTCTCTTCCTCTCCTAACTCTTCTTTTCCTCCACCCTTAGGACCTCTACCAAGAGTCTCTTCTTCCACCATATGGATCTTGCATGAAGGTATAATCCATTTCCCTAACTTGTTTTTTGTGTTGCCATGATGAGAATTTAGGATTAAAGCATGGTAGTTACTATTTAAATTCTCTTGAATATGTTTGAATGTTCTTAAATGTTCTTATGTGTTCTTCATATGTTCTTGGTTGTTCATCACATGTTTATGCATAACACTAAGTTTCAACCTTAAATCCACATCAAAAAATATGAAAAAGATATTTGTTTAATAATTCTTTTAAATTCTTGAATCTAGGATATCACCATTCACATATATTCACTAGAATTTATTTTTCAATCCAAATGAAATGCATAATAAATTGAATTAGGGTTTATCACATGCACATACTTTAAATTCAATATGTAAATTAATTGATAACATATTAGATGATGTGATATGAATATTGGCCACCATAGTCTAGAAGACTAGTTGAGTGCTTAACACCTTCCCACCTTGTAACATAACCTTCGAACTTAGATCAAGGGTTAGTAGATCAAATGCTTATCCATGTAATTTTTAATTTCTAGATTGTAGTTAGGAAACAAAGCCAAATACTTTATCTTAGATTGTATCTAGAACCAAAGCCATATAATTTCCTATGATCAATGTAAATTCATTTGCAAATCAATAAAATAAGGAATTTTTTAATTTTGATTTTCTTATCTATTCCAATAATTAAATAAGTAACGACTCCATTGTAAAACCCTTAATCTAAATGGGATAATATAATCAGTCGAATCTCCATTTTGAGAGGCAATAACACAACTCCACTCATTCATGTGAGTTTGGCCCAACACACCATAAAAAAGGGAGTTGGGGGTGTGGTCTCTCACAAACACACTGTAGCAATAAAAAATAAAATTGTATCCAAGTCTAAAAGGTTTATATACTAGAATATTCTACTCGGACTTCGCCGAGGAAGGATTCCCTTGCTTTACACTTGTCTTCTTTGTTTCCTGAACACCTTCGATCCATTGTGCACGCGACCTGATCCATTAAGGCCTAACTTTCAAGCCCACTCTCTACAAATTCATTGTTTAGGGCTCTCTGGGCCTTAACCTATTCATCTCTTGGGCTTATGGACTTAAAAACCGTCCTTACAATTGGCATCGTCTGTGGGAAAGGCTTGAGCTTTAGTGAGTTCGACGTCCAACCATGGCGGGATTAGGGTAAGACCGGGAGGAGTCTATTAGTTCCCAACGTCAAGATCAGTTCCTTAACCTTGAGTAGAGGAGGGACCGTGAGGTTAGCATGCACACCACGCATACTAGCAAGAGCTAGTCTCGAGGTAGGAGTCATATCTCTCACGAGGAGAATACCAGAAGCTTGTAGTTAGAGATTGACCCATCTTCGTAAGAGGCTACGCCGCGAGCAACAAAGAAGGACTCCCTTGGATTCTAACCCTTCTTTTGATGATGAGGAAGATGATAGTTACAGGCCCAGGTCCAGGACTTCTCCCAGTAAGTCTTTTTCATATGATGAAGACCGCCATTGCAAACGAAGGAGTAAGAGTCCACCTCGCAAAGGTCCGGGCAACGATGCTATGAGTAGGGCTCTTAACTAGATCTCCAAATCACCGTTTATGCGTAGAATTGAGAGGGGAAAGCTTTCCCAACGTTTTACTTAGCCAACATTCACTACGAACAATGGAAGAACGGATCCTGTGGAGCATGTGAGCCACTTTAACCAGAGAATGTTTGTGCACTCCAGGAGCGAGGCCCTAATGTGTAAGGTGTTCCGGTCCAGTTTGGGGCCTATGGTGATAAAGTGGTTTAACAACCTGAAGGAAGACTCTATCAACTCCTTTAAGGAGCTTACTCCGGCGTTTGGGGCTCGTTTTGTGACTTGTAGTAGGGTTCCTCGGCCTTTTGACTCCTTGTTATCCATGACAATGTGGGAGGGGGAAACCTTGAAAATGTACTTGACGAGCACCGGGAGAAGTTCAATGAGATAGATGGGGATTTCGATGACGTAGCTATAAGGGCTTTCAAGGTCGGCTTGCTTGCCAAGCACGATCCGAGAAAATCTTTGACCAAGAAATCAGTCGGGAGTGTGTATCGGCTCATGGACTGTATCGATGAATATAAGTGGGTCGAGAAGGACCAGCAACAGGGGAAGGGGAAGGCTAAGGTGATCCTTAAGGATAGAAGGGATTCCAAGTCGGATAGATACAATAACAACCGACCTCAGAGAGATTTTATGGGGCATTTTAGACCTACTACCACTCATGTAGTCGATCTTGTGTTCCAAGAACAGGTACACCAAATCCTGGAAAAAATCAAGAATGAGCCATACTTTTAATAGCCAAACAGGATGGGGGGGGGGACCCCACGAAGCGCAACCAAAGTTTTCATTGCCAGTACCACCAGGAATGAGAGCACACTACCGAGGATTGTAGAACTTTGTGGAGCCACTTGTAGCAATTAGGTAAGACAGGAAAGTTGAAGCAATTCCTGCATCGGCCTAATGGACAGGGTAATCGACAGGTCGGGAACTCAAAGAGACGCTCACATAAGACCACCTTTAGGTATGATTAATGTCATCCTTGCTGCTCCAAGAAGGACAGGCTCTCGGCCATCTAGGGTGCTATTCGTAGCCCAACCATTTACCAAAGACTTGCCCCTTAGTTCGAAGAGGAGCAGAATGGAGGTCCAACCAACTTTGAGCTTTTTTGATGAGGACAAAGTGGGAACCTTGCAGCCACACAATGATGCCATAGTAGTTTCTCTCAAGATATGAGGGTATGATATGAAGAGGGTATTGGTAGATCAAGGCAACGATGCAGAGATTATGTACCCCGACTTATTTAAGGGACTCAAGCTAAGGTCCAAGGACCTGGCCCACTATGACTACCCTACGATAGGGTTTGACGAGAAGATTTTCTTTTCAAAGGGCTAAATTTGACTACTCGTTCAGATAGGGACATAGGTTGTGGAGGTGAACTTCATCGTGGTAGATGCTTACTCCTCCTACACCGCTATTTTAGCAAGGCCTTGGCTTCACGCCATGGGAGCCATACCTTCCACCCCGCATCCGAAGGTGAAGTATCCGTCTGCAAATCGGGTCGAGGAGCTAGTGGGAAGCCAGTCTATGGCTAGGCGGTGCTTGGTGGTTGTGATTAGACATCGGTCGGGAGGTAAGCCCTCGGCCTCGGCGGCGGGGGACTTAGAGCAACCAAGGGTGTTGGAGTTGCCTACGGGGGCAATGGCGTAAGAGGCTAAATGCGAGCAATTGGAAAAAGTCGTTATTGGCAACGACGAGGAGAAATTCTTCCAGGTTGAAGTTTAGTTGCCCCCTTGGAAGAAGGAAGAGATGATAGAATTTCTTAGAAAAAATATTGATGTATTTGCGTGGAGTGCTTACAAGGCCCCCGGGATGGATCCGAACTTCATTTGTCACCACTTAAACGTCAATCCATCTGTCCCGCCAAAAAGTAACCACCTCGACGCTCATCCAAAGAACATTTTGATGCTGTCAAGGAAGAAGTGCTCAAACTTAAGCAGGCTGGGGCCATAAATGAGGTGTTTTACTCTAAATGGTTGGCCAACACGGTGGTGGTGAAGAAGAAAAGTGGGAAATGGTGGGTGTGTGTAGACTTCACGGATTTAAATAAGACTTGTCCAAAAGATCCTTTCCCTCTACCTCGGATAGATTAGCTGGTGGATGCAACCGTAAGCCATTCTCGAATAAGCTTCTTGGATACTTTCTAGGGTATCACCGGATACCCTTGACTTTGAGTGATTAGAAGAAGACTTCTTTCGTTACGCTTGCAGGGAATTATCATTACAAAGTGATGCCCTTTGGGCTGAAAAATGCGGGGTCTACTTATCAGAGAATGATGACCAGGATGTTTGAGCCACAACCGGGTAAGAACATTGAGGTCTACATAGATGATATGGTGGTAAAGAGTAAGGTGCAGTTTGAGCACATAAATGATCTCGAAAATATTTTCGAGAGATCGAAGAGACACAAACTGCGCCTCAATGCCACTAAGTGTTCTTTTGGAGTAGGCTCTGGCAAGTTCCTAAGTTATATGGTTACCCACCGCGGAATTGAAGTCGACCCCGATCAAATTAGGGCAATCCACGATCTGCAGCCTCCTTGAAATCCCAAAGAGGTCCAAAAGTTGACAGGAATGACTGCCGCTTTAATTCGATTCATTTCTCGATCAGCGAATTGGTGTAGGCCCTTCTTCCGGTTGTTGTATAAGTGTTCCTCGTCCTTCCAGCAATTGAAAGAGTATCTTTCTCGGCCACCTATTATGTCTAAACCCGAGGAGGATGAGGTTTTGTTCGCTTACATTGCTGTAGCCTTACACGCGGTGAGTCCGGAATTGGTGCGAGATGAGAATGGGGTGTAGAGACCAATTTATTACGTGAGCAAATCATTACATAAGGCAAAAGTTCGCTATTTACCACCGGAGAGGGCCATCTTGGCAGTAATGCATGCTACACGAAAGTTCCCACATTACTTCCAGGCTCATACCGTTGTGGTTCTAAACCAACTCCTTCTCCGGTCATTACTTCGGAAAGCTAATTACAGAGGGAGGGTTGCAAAATAGGCAACGATCCTAGGAGCCTTCAATATTAAATACATGCCTCGCACCTTTATAAAGGGCCAGGTCCTCGCCGACTTAGTGGCTGAGTTTGTTGAGCCTTTGTTTGAAGAAAACGGTGAAAGGCCGAGCATGGATGGAAAATTAGTTGGGGTGATCTCCTTGCAGGAGCCTCTACCTTGGAAGGTGTATGTTGATGGCACAACAAACCAAAGGGGATCAAGAGTGGAGTTGGTTGTAATATCACCTAAAAGGATCATCATTGAGAAATCCTTAAGACTGGGCTTCCCGGCTATGAACAATGAGGCTAAGTATGAGACTTTGTTGGTAGGAATGGCTATGGTTTAAAAAATGGGAGAAAGAACAGTGGAAATATTCTCAAATTCAAGGTTAGTCGTAGGCCAGGTAAAGGGAGAACTGGAAGCCGGGGATATGAGAATGCAAGAGTACCTGAACCAGGCTAGGCACCTGTAAGCTGGATTTGACTCTTTTTCCCTACAAAGAAATCCTAGAAGCATAAATACACATGCTGATTCCCTTGCCACTCTTGTAACCTCCTCGGCACAGAGTCTACCTCGGGTCATCTTGGTTGAGGATCTGTGTAACTTGGTTGAGATGAAGAGGGGGAAGGTCCAGATTCATCAACTTAGGGTGGGACCTAGTTGGATGGATCCTATTGTCCTATTCCTTAAGGATGACATCTTGCCCGAGGAGAAGGGGGAGGCTGATAAGGTGTAAAGAAAGGCCCCCTACTTTTGACTGTTCGAGGACCAAAAGTTGTATAAATGCTCTTTTTCTAGGCCATACTTGCTATGCATCCATCCCGAGGCGGTGGAGCCACTCTTAGAGGAGTTGCACGAGGGGATTTGTGGAAGTCATACGGGAGATAGATCCTTGGCTCATAGGGCCCTTACTCAGGGATATTGGTGGCCCAACATGCAAAGGAAAGTACAAGAATATGTGAAGAAGTGTGACTAGTGTCAGAGATTTGCTCCCAACATTCATCAACAGAGGGGCGTTCTTAACCCTCCGTCCGGTCCCTAGGCTTTTGCTCGGTGGGGTTTGGACATTGTGGGACACTTCCCTAAAGTAGCGGGAAACAGGAGATGGCTTTGGTCAAGACCGATTACTTCACCATGTGGGTTGAAGCTAAGCCCCTGGCAAACATTAGGGATGTGGATGACAAAAGGTTCATGTGGAAGAATATTGTCACTCGGTTTGGGATTCCTTATACCCTCATCTCAAATAACAGACTTGAGTTTGATAGCAAGGCTTTCAGAAGGTACTATTATGAATTGGGTATCACGAATAGGTATTCCATATGTTATAGTGAATGGTGAATGGCCTCAAGAAGAGGTTGGATGATGCAAAGGGCAAATGGGTGGTTGAGATTCCATATGTCCTTTAGACATATTGGACTACCCCTTGTAGGTCAACGAGAGAGACCCCCCTTTCAATGACTTATGGGGTCGAGGCTGTGATTCCTCTCGAGACTGGATTCTTAACACCGAGGACTAGCCTATTTGTTGCATATAACAATGATAACTTACTGGAAAAAAGCTTGGATCTAGTTGAGGAGCAGAGAGAAAACACCATGGTTCAATTAGCATATTACCAGCAGAAACTCAAGCAAGGGTATAATTCCGGTGTGAAGTTAAGGCTATTGAACCTAGGGGACTTTGTATTGAGAAAGGTCATGGGTACTGCAAAAAACCCAGCATGGGGAAGTTAGGGCCCAATTAGGAAGGGCCATACCGTATCACCTCGGTAGTAGGCATAGGTGTATACTTCTTAAAAGATCTAGACGAAAAAGTTGTATTGTGACCCTGGAATGTAAATAACCTGCGAAGGTACTATTATTAATAAAGGGCAGCTCTACCATGTTTTTATTTATGACATTATGTGTTGCATTAGTTCTTTGGGTTGAGATATTAAACAGAACCTTGGTCATGCTTGGCTCCTCGGACCACCTACCTTGGGTAAATAAATACTCCTCATTACTTCTCTAAGTGTTAAACAGAACCTTGGTTATGCCTGGCTTCTTAGAGCACATGCCTTAGGTAAATTAACACTCTCTATTATTTGTGTGGATATTAAATAGAACCTTGGTCATGCTTGGCTCCTCGGACCACATACCTTGGGTATATTAATACTCCTTGTTACTTCTCTAAGTGTTAAACAAAATTTTGGTTATGCTTGGCTCCTCGGATCACATGCCCTGGATAAATTAACACTCCCTACTACTTGTTTGAATATTAAACAGAACCTTGGTCATGCCTAGCTCCTCGAATCACATACCTTGGGTAAATTAATATTCTTGGTTATTCACTTAAGTGTTAAACATAACCTTAGTTATACCTGGCTCCTCAAACCACATGTCTTGGGTAAATTAACAAATCCTACTACTTGTTTGAATATTAAACAGAATCTTGGTCATGCCTAACTCCTCGGACCACATACCTTGGGTAAATTAATATTCTTGGTTATTTACTAAAGTGTTAAACAGAATCTTGGTTATGCCTGGCTCCTCGGACCACATGCCTTGGGTAAATTAACACTCTCTATTACTTGCTTGAATATTAAACAAAACTTTGGTCATGTTTGGCTCCTCGGACCACATATCTTTGGTAAATTAATACTCTTGGTTATTTTCTCAAGTGTTAAAATATAACATTGGTTATGCATGGCTCCTCGGACTTCATGCCTCGAGTAAATTAACACTCCCCATTATTTGTTTAAGGGCAGAGCGTAACCTGATTTATGTCTAGTTTCTTGGATTACATGCCTTGGATAAATTAACACTTGTTTATCCCTTTTCCTATTAAGTGTTTTGTTTGGCTCTAAGGGACTTAGACATCCCTATTGATTGCCCAATTATCAGTACTAACACGATTATTTTTCTCACTGTGTACATGCATTTAATTTACTTGGGTTGGCAACAATTCATTACCATTAGCTTTTGATAAAGTACGGGTGTTCACCCTTAAAGGCATCATCCATCTCAAGTCTCAATAGAGGACAAAACACTAACTACGACCTACTATGGGTAAATATTGCAAGGAAAATAAAGATTCATAAAGCAAAAATTGATATCTTTTCATTAAACCAAAGAGGGGTACATTATAAATAGTGACAAAATGCTACAACAAAAGGTACCCAAAAAAAAAAGAGAAAGAGAAAAGGGAAAAAGATCCTAAAACTATGCCTTGGCTTGGGGAGGGTCATCTTTGGGGTCAGCTACCTTGGACTTGGGATCAACATCCTTGGCCTTGGAAACAACATCCTTGATCATTAGAGCAGTCTCTGTACCCTTGGCCTTCGGCGGGGGCTTGACCTTCTTGCCCATGCCTTTATCCCTCGGCCGAGGACCATCCTGGCCAGCCCCCTTGCCCTTGGCCATTTCAACCCTCTCGGCCTTGGTCACCAGCCTTGCCAAGCCCTTTGGGAACTTCTGGAGGAGGAAGAGAGGCCTAGGTGGTGGAGGGCTGCTCAAAGGAGGTTAGGGGAAGAGCAACAGGAGAAAGGAGTACAGTTGGAACCTCGCGAATGTCTGCGGGGTAGAAGATGTTCTCAAGGTTCCTCTACTCGGAGGCAACAGGGACTTCTACCTAGTTGAGGGCCTCTGCCCACACTTCCTTGCAGTAATCCCTACAAACCTCCGACTCCTCCGCGAGATGGATCTCCATCTCATGCACCCCACGATCAAAGGATGCTTGCTCCGAGGCCTTTGCAGCTTCTTTGGCCATCCGAGCAGCCTCTTTGGCCTTTTCTAAATTTCCCTTCAACTTCAAGACCTCTTGTTTGGTCGTGGCCAGCTCTATTTCGACATAATGGAGCCTTTTGCGTAGATCCTTGGCTTGGTCCTAAGCATTTTTTAAGCTGGCCTCAATGCTTTTTCTGTCCCTTTCCTCGATTGTCGGCTTCGCTATGAGCTCCTTATTCTTTTGTTCAAAGGCGCCCAAGGCCTTGCTGGTCTTGGAGCGAAGGTTGACCTCAAACTTAGCCTCATTCCTAACATCCTTGACCAACTCCTCGGCCACAAAAACCTCTTGGATAGCCTGCACATCAACAATGGAGGAATATGGTAAAAAAGAAGAGAAGAAGAAAGGAAAACACTCTTAGTGAAGCATGCCAAGGAACTTACCAGGACTAGATCCCTCTTCGGGGATAGGAAAAGGTCGGGGTGCCTCATGTGCTTCAAAGCGTCCATGTCCTTGGGTAGCAAGAGAGGCCGCTCCAGTGCCTTGACCATGTAATGGGCGTGACCTCTCTAGAACTCCTTGATGGAGGAGCTCCAAGGTATTGCTGCACCATCCAACTCCAATCGGGGGTTCTAAGTTGAATGGCACACGTCGGCTGAGTGCTCAGCCTCCTTACTCTCCATCGAGGAGGCCCGCCCTTTGTCCTTAGCCATTTTATACGCACAGGCTCCTTTTAGGAGACTACCTCCCCCTCATCGGCTATTTCCTTCTCCTTTTTTTTCTTCTTCAAGTTAGGTATGGGGAGTAGGCCGATTGTAGAAGGAGAAGGAAAGGGGGGAGAGTAGGTAGAGGTTGGGACCCCGAGGTGCCCTTATTCCTCTCCGCGAGGAGCTCCTTCAGCCTTTCTTCCTATTCAAGGCCATTTTCTCTTCTTCCTCGGAGTTTTCGTCTATACTTGCAATGACGAGACCAGAGGTGTGAACACTTGAAAATCTATCGAGCTCGTCTTCCGAGTCCGAGACTTGAACCACTAGTCCTCCTTGCTTCTCTCCCTCTTCCTCAAAGCGAAAGTGGTCTATATTGGCCTAAAGTGACAAGCACGGGAAGGCTATCTCTTCCCTTGAAGCCGCTACTTCACCGAAGGAATGATGGAAGGGCAGCTCAACTGGCGCGAGATCTTCTCGGGCTAAGAAACCGAGCACCGAGATGTCTATCTAGGCTAGCCGAGGATTGCCTACTCTTATCGCATGGCCCACATCCTAGAACTTGTCCAACAAGGGCTCGAAGTTGAGGATGAGGTGGACAGCTCTCAATTGCCTGTCTTCGCTAACTAACACTTGAGACCTCAGCACCTCGTTAAGGCCTGCGACATTGACAAAGTTAAGGTTGGGAGCTACGTGTCTTTTATCCGTAAAAACATCCAAGAAGCAAAACCACCGTCGGGATAATGAAGCCAACCGTCAGAAGTAAACAAAACACTAAAAGAAAGAAGAAAGCGGTGAAATCGCAAAGCTAATGCCCACGTTTAAAAAAAAAACAAAGAGACCTAAACCTAGGGTACCCCACTTGGCTCTCCCTCCCAGATTAGGCGGTGAAAACCGTTGTGCCATTCCCCCAAGACTATTAAAATGTCATCCTTCATGCCCTTCTTTGATTTGGGGAGGCACTAGACAAGCTTGAGGACGAAGGATCTAGACTTAAGGTAATACCTTAAGTCTACGAGCAAGTGGCACTCGTACATCCAAATGACATCGTGCTAGGTGAGGTTTAGCCCCATTTGCTTGTACTGCGTCCACACTACTTAGAACCCTAAAGAGGTTGGGCGTGCATTGATGGGGACATAGCTTATGGGCGATTAAGTAATCTCTGGTTACCCTACCCATGGGAAGCATCTTCCCCCTTCTATAAAGGCGATCATGGGAATGACGACCTCCCCTTCGTTCCTATGGGTAAGCCACTAACCCGAGGCACAATACCACAGAGAAACTCCCTAGGGAATGTGGTATTTGGCCCTAAATCCTTCCATACCGGTGAGAGAATCTACAAGGTGAGTAAATCTACCCATCTAAAGCAGACTAAGGTGAAGTGAAAGAAATTTTCATGGAAAGGAAATAAAGAACAAAAGGCCGAGGAGAAAAGAACCTAAAAGTGAAAGAACTAACGAGAATAAGCACAAGGGTTGCTTCCTAAACTTCTTAAGGGTTAAATTTTTTTTTTTTTTTTTGAAAATCTGGAAGACTTAGAAATTTGGAAAGCCCTAAAGATTTGAGAGTTTGGAAGTCCGGAGAGCTTGAAGATTTGTAAAGTGGGGAAAATGATTCCCCCGAGCACCTTATATAGGAGGTGGGAAATTTGAGGAGAAACGCCATCCATAGGATCTCCATCTCATCGTGGGATGTGGGGAACAAAGTACCGCCTGGAGCATTTAATGAGACGTTGTGGACTCTAAAGCACCAAAACGGTTGTGGGACAAGTGAAGTGACGCCTCACACGTGTGAAAATTAAAGAAACGTGCAGAATTAATACTCCAAAGTCAAAACCCCATTTTTCTCCTCGGATAAGAGGAAAAAAATCCAGAGTTTTGAGGGGCTATTATGGGGCACAAGAATTTAAATAAAGTACTTATGCCACATGTCATATCCATGGCTAAGGAGTCTAATGTCGTGCCGAGAAGGCCACACGCTCGGACAGTAAAACCATGTCGGTGGCACGTTACCAAAGGAAGTCATGATGTAGAGAAAGAGCTTCAAGGACGGGGTTAGCCTTGACATGACTGAAGGGATGGTGGCTACCACCACATTTAATGCATCCCACCAAACCTCCTAATTGCATTTATGTGAAGAAGATCTTTGAACAATGTTGCCTTGGCTACCTCAACTTACAAAAGGTTTGGGAAGGTGCTTGATGGGACAAGCACTTAAGTAGTGGCCTGAACGATCAACAAATGGAAGGTCAAGATTATTTAGAAGGGGCTATATAATGTAAGAACCCTCCGGAGAAAGGGAATCAAAAAATCTGTAGAGAACACACTGTAGCAATAAGAACTAAAATTGGATCCAAGTCTAAAAGGTTTATATACTAGAATATTCTCCTCCGACTTTGCCGAGGAAGGATTCCATTGCTTTACACTTGTCTTCTTTGTTTCCTAAACACCTTCGATCCATTGTGCGCGCGGCCTAATCCATTGAGGCTTAGCTTTCAAGCCCACGCTCTACAAATTCATTGTGTAGGGCCTATTTGGTCCTTAACCCATTCATCTTAGAGACTTAAAAACCGCCCTTACAATAATAATAATATAACATTATCGAGCTAAACCAATTGACTATCTACTATCTCATTCTTATGTTAGCAATATAAAATTCTCTAACCATAGGTTTTTATATATATACACACACTAAAAGACTAGCTACATAAAATTTTCCCATCCTACAACAATATATATAGGGTCGTTTGACTTGGAAGGTTTGTAATCCCATCACCCTCTTAATATCAATATATACAAACTCCCCCAAATATATATATATATATATATATATATATATATATATATATTTATAGACACACAGCACCCTGCCAAATATATATATGTAACTCTTGGCATTAATTATACAAACAAGTATAATTTTGTAACCTTTAATGGCATTGGCAGGTCCCATGCCCACCCCCATTTTCATTCCCTCTTTACTCTGCTTCCTCCTGCCCTATCTTCCTTTTCAACTCCTCCAAACAGGTAACAATAGCCTTTTTTCTTCTTTTTTTTCTTTTTTACATTCAGATTTCATGGTATGAATACTATTAGGGTTACTACAAAATTTTAATTTAAATTAGTTAGACATGGATGTAGTTAACATATAAATATTATTAAAATTTTATTTATTATGTTATTAAATTATTTCATGACACTAAATGTAAATTTAGTGTCATGAAATAATTTTTTTTTTTTTTAAAAGTTACTAAAACATTCATACTAAATGTAATAGTTTTAAAATTTTAATAATTTCTGTTTGTATCAGTAAAGATAAGTTGCCATTGGGCCTTAAACTCGCTGCAGTGATATTTTTTCTTGTGATCCTTATTGTTGGACTCGTTCTTGAACTACACAATTGTAAATGAAATTTCATCAACACTACTTCCGACAAATTAATAGGATATGTTGTTACCAGTCAACAACCAAATTCCAGTTCTAAATATTGTCTATAAAATTGTAACCTTCATGCACAAAGTTAAAATTCATATTACTTTAGAATTTCATGATCTTCATTTATTCGCTATTTAAAATATGGGTCATACTAACGAGTGCCCTTAGGGCACTCATTAATAATCCATTTTAGGAAAGTTTTAATATTACTTTTATGGGAAATGAAAAAAATTGTCAAAATATTAATTCCTTTTTATTTTTTATTTTTTTATTTCCTATAAAAACTTTCTTTAAATGTATTATTAACTAGTGCCCTAAGGGCACTCGTTAGCATTTCCCTTAAAATATGGATTTTAGAATGAACTAACCGAAGTGTGAGGTTTGCAGCTTTGGCCTTTAATTGTCATATTATATATTGCATTGTTTTTTTTTTTTTTTTTTTTTGCAAAATGGATTGCCAAATAGAGATTGTGATTCTGTATATCTAATTGCACTTATGGAAGATATAGAACCTAAGGCTAAACCCTAAACCCTAAAATTAAAGAAGTCTTAGGATAGCTTCGTTAGTCACAAAAATAGAGGATAAAAAACAAACAAACAAAATCACTAAAAAAAAATATTTGTGTATTCCTTACTCTCATGACTAGCCTCATCGCATGTGCAAGTGCTTTCCGCGTGCGATGAGGCTCTACTTTTTTGGTCTAATATCATAATTTTTCATTCATATCAATTTTTAGATTATGACAACTTAAAAAAAAAAAAAAAAGTCATTTAACAATGCCATCTTTTTTTTTTTTGTTTTTTTTTTTCATTCTTGTTGTTAGTGCAAAATGAGCAAGATGCTTGAAACTCTTGGCCCTCTTGGCTTGGAATGTTGTTTTAGCATAATCACGGATTCAGCAAAAACTAATATATGAATTGAAAAGGCTTATAAATAAATAAATGTGAAAGTAAAAATACATACATATATATAGGGGATAAAAAACAAACAAACAAAATCACTAAAAGAAATATTCTTAAAAATATTTTTTTACTCCTTACTCTCCTATATATGACTAGCCTTATCACACGCGTTTTGCACGTGTGATGATGCTCTACTTTCTTGGTCTAATGTCATCATTTTTCATTCATATCAATTTTTAGATTATGACACAACCCACCAAAAAAAAAAAAAAAAAAAAAATCTTAGAACTATCATTTAACAATGTCATCTCTTTTTTTTTTTTTTTTTTTTTTTCATCCTTGTTGTTAGTGCAAAATGAGCTATATGTTTGAAACTCTTGGCCCTCCTGGCTAGGAATATTGTTTCAGCAAAATTACAAATTCAGCAAAAACTAATATATGAATTAAAAAAGCAAAAAAATAAAAAAGAAAAGAGAAAAGGGAAAGTAACAAAAAAAAAATGTACATAACAAAAATCATTATGAACCAACCATGAAACTCTTATCTTCTTTGTGGGAGAGCACCAATTTGCTGTGTGCAGGTGGAATTCTTTGCAAAATTGAATAGTATTAAAAGAAAAGAAGTGTATATATATATTGGTATAGCTCTAAATTGTTGAAACTATTTTTATTTGAATTTGAATTGAAATGTGGGGTGTTTAAACAAGGATATGTGGTAGTGCCTAAATTTAAGGAATATGGATTTTTGGCCTTGCTAATGTTATATACTCCACCAACAACCAAGTTCAAATGCATCTAACAACCATTAAGACACAGTTAGATGAGATTCAACGCAATCTAGAGGAGAGCCTTTAGCTATTCATGCCAAAAAGGAGGAGAGCAACTCATTGTACAATTTTGACTATAGCATATAGTAAGGGGGAGAGCTTCACAAGAAAGGGAGTGTGCATATTGAAAGGGGGAGTTTTGTGAGCTCAAAAGGAGGAAGCTTACCTACAGTCACACACTTTTGGATAGTCTAACCATTGTTTGGTGATAAGTGTAATTTTTACATGATTTTTATTATCCTCTTATTTATTAAAATTGCTAGTTTTCCTTTATTTCTTTTGATTTGATTTGATTTTTATTTATATTTATCTATTCATTTGTGCTTTGAAGGAATGAGAAGATTTCTGATTAATCTACAAGGGCTTTACATGCAAAGTGGGGTTAGGCCAACTGAATCAAGTCAACTTACATTCAGCTAGGCATGAATTCAAGAGAAGACCAACCCAATTAAATTCAAGTCCAATTGGAGCAAGGAATCAAAGGAAATTTGCACCAAATCCAAGTCCAATTCGATTAGGATTCCAGCCTGCACATCAGTTAGTATTTTCAGCATAACTCTGGGCTCAGATGTCCAATCGAGATGATTCAAGTTGGGCTGAAAAGTTAACTTAAAGGGCTACAACTTTGTAGTTTATCAAAAGTCCGAATTCTGAAGTTAAATGGGCCAAAATAGTCGGTTAAATGAAGCCTAAAAATCTGGGATTTTCTCTGAACGGGAATAGGATTCCTTGACCTATTTAAAGGCTCTTTAGGGGGGAAAAAAAAAACCCGAGAGGAAAAGGGGGTGCCGCATTTGAAGAATTTTCTTTGGAGTCTTTACGAGGACAAAGGGCGCTGCTTCATGTTGATCAACCAATTCCCATGAAACACATAAGTTTTATTTGTTTTCTTTTCAATTTGATTATGAACTAAATTTTATTTTCTAGAGCGTTGATGTAGTCTAGCAATGAACACACAATTTATATTCTGAGTTATTTTATTTTTAATATTTCCATGATTGAGTGTTTAATTCTTATTCTTAATGCTTAATATTTCTTTTTACGAATTATTGATTGATCAATTGAATGACAATGAGACTCGAGAGGTGATTTGTTATTTTAGTTCTAGAATTAAACACCATTAGTTGAGCGAAAGTAGAGATGCTTTATCTGCGATTAGTGTGATTTTTCAAAAAATTCAAAGTACGTAATGAGTCTCCAATTAATTAAATTCACATAGAGATATGGAATTGTTATTTGAAGATATTTTTGATATTATTCGAGAGAAGATATTGAATACTTAAGGAATTTTTAATCATCAACGGGATATTATTAGAATTTAATAATTAAGAAGAATAAATTGTGTGGGATTTGTTAGGTGAAATCAACTGCTCTAGATCCATTCTTATTATATTTTTTACCCTGTTAGATTTTTACACTTTGTTAATTCTTTTTATTCGTAGATTTATTTTAATTAAATAGTTTAATTTAATTCAGATAGTAGAACATTCCATTTATTTTCGATTTTCCAAATAGTAATTAATTTAGTGAATTTCGATATTCAATAACATAGTTAATCCCTGTGGGTTCGATATTCGTTTTCTAAAAACACTTTAGTACTTGTTACAATTCTATGCGCTTGCAAATTATTTTTTGCGAACATTTGGCTAGTCTAGTTTACTTTTTAAAGCTTTTATAACTTATGGATATTTACATTGCTTTCTTTTAAAGCTTTCAAGTACTTTAGTTTAAAACTTAGTTTTTCTTTAGTACTATTTGTGTATCTTGGTTTTTATAGCCATTTTGATGCTTATTGTTTTCTATCGCTTTTAGTTTTAGTTTCTTTAATGCATCATGCTTGTTGGTTATGCAATTAATTTTAGCATTGCTCTTAATTGCATTGCATGCCCAAATGATCATTTACTAGATAAATGTTCATTGTAGTCATTCCTTAATGACTATTCATGTTTGATCATGTTATGCTTTATAGATTATATCTTGCTTAATATCTTGATCACATTTTGCTTGTTCCTATACCTACCTTGTGTTCTACTTGTCATGAGCTTAATGAAAGTTTGTTTTATGTGCGAGTGTTTTAGGATACAAGTGTATATGGTACAAGTGCTTTATAGCTTTTAGAATTAGGTGTGAGTGAGTTTTGCCTATGTTCCTAAATTCACGTTTAAGTCTAGAGTCTGTTTAGGGGTTTTGTCACGGAATAGCCAAATGGGGAGATTGTAAAGTTGTAATTTACAACTATTTTATGTTGGCTTTAATTCCGTACTAAATTTGATTGTAATTTTATTCAATCATATTTCCCTATATTTATATGGGTTTTTAATTGTAAGGGATAAGTATGAAAGAGTGTGAAGACTCAAGCTTAAAAGGATGAACAAGTAGATTTTGCGAGTGTCTCGCGAGAAGCTAACCCGCAAAGTAGCCACGTGTAGAGCACATGACTAGAAGGCGAAGAGTCATGCCAGCCTGGAGTTTTTGTGAGTGTCTCGCGAGTAAGGCCTTCTTGCAAAATACTCACGAAACATTCTCTTTGGCTAATTTGTCATGTTTTGTTTTACCAAGTCTTTACCCACACTATATATACCCTTATTACCCACATATTGTATGGAGTGTTTTTCAGAGAGAAAACCCTAGAAAATACAATTGAGAGTTAGAGATTATTATACCCATAATATTTTCCTCTACTCCTACCTCTCAATCTCCAAATCCTTGAGAGGTTGATAGTTCAAACACTTATTACACCCAATCTGAGTGTAAAGTGAGGTTTTGATACTGTTGGGAAGCGTTGGAAGAAGCCAATCATTGGTGGATGCAATCGGGCTGAATTGTAGGATCCAAGAAAGTTAGAGAAGACAAGGTTCTGAGAAGCCAATTGGTAGCAAGAGTTTGGAGGGCTTAACTACATTAGGTAAACTAGGCTTGGAGGGTCTTTTGTTATTCGTGTACTCCAACTTTATTCTCTAGTGGATCGATTACCGCTTGAAGGGTGGCGGAGAAGTTTTTCGCCAAATTCTTCGGTTTCCTCTTTGATAACACGTTTCGGTGTTATCTTGTGTTTGCATCTCTCTTCCCTACTCTTTAAGCTTTTCTTTTATTGTTGATATTGGATGAAGATGGCTTAGAGTAGTGTTATTGGTTGTTTGCACTCATTTACTCTTATTCCGTACTTAGTTTAAGTTAGAGTAAAAGCAATCGAGTCGTAATTTTTATTAGGGGTTTAAACAAGCTCTTGTGTTTTCACACAAATCCGAGCTTTCATCTTACTACTTCAGTTTGTAGTAAGGTTCGGGCATCAGATAAGTGTGGTTCTGATATTGGTAATCTATGATCATCAGGTGTGACTTGTGAAAGTTAAACCGTTTTTATCGAATGCATGTTTTCTTTTTCTCACCAAGTTAAAATATTAGAATTCTCAGGTACATTTTCCAGCCCTTTCAAATTTTTTCTCTCTCACTCCTGAGTTGCAGTGCTTGACTGGAATTTTCTTTAACACTATAGTTCAAGGAACATGAAGCTAATAGACCACATTTAAATTGATATGTGTAGCATATGTGATACTAATTCAGCACCTGACTATTAGTAGTATTAACTAAACGGCTTGACGTTTTGAAAATGCAGTTTTGATGAATCGTTGGGCCTGAATGAATGGAGAGCCAACCCACTAGACTACAGTATGACATGCACTTTTGGGCCCAAAACAACTCACTTTATCTAAAGTGGGCTGCAAAAACTTCAGTTTTAATTCCAATTCGTGTGACTCAAAAGCCGTTTCAAAACTCGAAGAAAGGAGAGCAATTTATATTTTATATCACTTAAAAAACCCTAATTTCATACTTTCAATATCACCCAAATTTGCTTGAAAGGTAGAAGGACCTTTGGTCCTAATCTTTTTTCTTTCTTTTTGTCTTTTTGGGTCCAAATCTTTGCAAAACCCATAGACAAGCCCAATTAATACTTTCTTTCAGTAAAGGGCCCATTCCTTTCAATTTCAGGCTAAATTCGGCATATTCCAACTATGAATTGAGTTTTCAGCCTGTTAAGTATATGACACAATATTAAAATAATAGATTAAGAATGGTTGAAATGGAACACACCGTGCACTCTCGTGGTTGTTTGTTTCTAGAGATTTTAGGAATGTTAGGACATATGTGAATCATTATTAGGAACATATGTCAATGTAGAATTGACTAATCTTTTAACAAAACATACTTTACTTGTAATTGGGTAGATCTAGGATATGTTTAATACTTCAAGAAACAATATTTCAAGTTCAAGTGTTAAAACCATACAAGTCTGTCCAAGAATCAAGTTGAGAAGTGCTGAATTTTAAATCTCGACAGTTAGTTCGACAACTAGTATCTATCCAGGTTTAAAAAGTTGTTTTAGCCTGATGCTCAACAGCTGCTCAACAAATAGGTTATCTATCGAAGTTCATGAAAATCAGTTTTTCTGAGCTGATTTTACTCCAATCTGTGAATAGATGTTTGAGTTTTCTTTTCTAACAACCCTAAACATTTATAAGGATTGTTTTAAGGGCCGTCATAGTTGATGCAACTCAATGCAAAATTTTTTTACAAGAATATTGTGAACCGGAGACATATGCTCTAGTTCATCTTTCTATTCAAGAAGCTGCTGTATTTGTATACCATAGGGTTTTGTAACCAAGGAGCATTGTGTGATGAACTCAAGAACTTTGCAGCTTGCATCTTTCTTAAGTTGGTGAGTAAGCCGCATCTTGGGATCCACACATTAAATTGGTTAGTCATGTACTAGGAACCGTGCATTGAAAATGAGAGATTGTCACTATAAAATAAGTCCAATTGGGTATTGGGGTAAAGGTTCAACTATAGGTTAGTATAAAGTATTGGGATTTCTTTACTTGTAGCTGTTTGTTGTGATAATAGTGGATTCTCGAGAGTGGTGACCTTAAAATCACCCCGTGGGGTTTTTGCCTTGTAGGTTTTCCCTATTCGTAAACAAATCACCGTGTCAATTTATTTTTCATTGCATTTTAACTTAGTTGGTGATTTGTTTGTGCTACCACGCTTATTGTATGTTAATTGAATTAATTAATTAACTTAGCTAATTAATTGATTAATTCATCACAATGGGTCAATACATTCTTGGCCTGTCAAGGAAGAATGGAAAATTGAGAAGAGGAAAGTAGAGAGAAAATATTTTTAGTGAGTGTTTGATTGGAGAGAGGGGAGGAAAGAAAAATGGTAAGGCCTAGGTGTTTTCTCCTCGGGTGCCCCAAAATGTTTTCTCGGAGGAGAGGGGGGAAGCTTATGGAAATAAGCCGCCAAAAATTCCCCTGAACGTTGCACTTAATTTTTCTTTGTCCCTTTTTTTTCCCTTTGATTTTGTCTTTCTCTGTTACTAAGCTTATGGTCGTGTTGGCCTATGGTTTTTTTTTTTTTTTGGTCTTCTGATAGCATTCTTAATCATTCGTCTCCATCTCCTTTTTTTAAACAAAAAAATTATGTCTCTTTTCTCATTAATTTTTGTTTGTTTTTGTTTTGTTTTTTTTAGAACACAGTCTAGGTTAATTTCTTATACTCTTTTTTATTTTATTTTAATAAAGTGTCCATCTATACACAATTTTTTTTAAAAAAAGTATAATGTGTTACTTTTTATTATTATTTAATAGGGTTATGATAGTAAATTTATACAAATTCTATTTTTAATCCTCTTATTTTTTGTCTCAACCAAATAAAAAAAAATTATATCCTTCCACCTTTCCATATGCTCCCAACTAAACACAAATGAGGGAAACTAAAATTTTTCTATTCTCCTCCTATATTCTATTTTTTCACTTTTTCATTATTCCAACCAAACAACTCCTAGAGGTGACCATTTACTAAGATGAAACTATGATTTTCATCTTAATAAATTGTAACTTGGGCTGCGTTTGGTTCTATGTAAATCGAATTCTGAGTGTAAAATGAATGTAGGGAAAAATGAATTCCCATAAGGAAAATGAAATTCGGGTGTTTGGTTTTGCAATGGAAAATAGTCCGGAAAACTCTTTCCCGTGTTTGGTAATATTCTGAAAATACTATTTTCCTACAAATTTTTCACATTTTCTCAACTTCCAAACAAATTTTATAACAAAAAATTTCAAAATATACACTTTAACACAACCAAAAATAAAAATAAAAATAAAACATTTATTCACAACATATACATGATATACTCGGTGAGAGGAGGAAGAAAGAGTGACAGATTGAGGGAAAGAGAGATAGATCGGGAAAGAGAGAGATCGGAGTGGATGGAGGATGGTGGCAGCCAGATTGGGTGGGTTTGGGGGTGGAGTGGAGTGGGGTGGTGGTCGATGGCGGTCGGATCGGCGACGTTGAGCAAGAGGGAGAACGAGATCAGTGTGTCGAGAATGAGCTCGGTCTTGGGTGGGTCGAGAACAAGATCGGTCTTGGGTGGTTACGATCTAGATGGCGGCGCCAATGAGCTTCCAACGGCGACTATGAGCTTCAAGCAACAATGATGGCGACTCTCTCTCTCCCCACTTTTTTAGTCTGTAAAATGTGGTTTGACGGTAAAACCATGGTTTTAAAAATCGGTACAATGAAAGAACTAGAAAATGGACTAATTACCAGTTTTCTAGTCGGATCGTGGTCCAACCGATGGTCAAACTAGTGACGTCATAAATAATTTAATTAATATTATAAAATAAATAATTATACAAATAAATAAATAAATAATTTTATACCTGGTCATTTTAACTAAAAAATTAAATAATAGTAAACATTAAACTTTAACTTACCAACTTTTAGACACCACTCAACACAATTCAACCAACATAGAAACAAAAAAACATATACAAGAACCCACAACCCACTATTAAATATTTTAGTTATTTTTCAACCTTTCAAATAACAAAAAGTAAGCGTACCAATGGGTAGTAATATCATTACCCACTTGATATTTTTTTTTCCCTCTACACATTCTACACGTTAATACTTAATATCTCAACTACCACACATTTGGTTCAAGTTTCAACATTACTTTTTTACATTTTCCCATCTCACTTTTTGCTTTTCATATCTCTCTCTCTCTCTCGCTCTCTCGTGAATATGAGCATGTGCAAATCATTAAAAATGAAGCAGCAGAAAAAAAAAAAAAAAATCTACCTATCTGAAGTAGCAGAGCATTAAAAAGCAGCAAAAAAAAAAAAAAAAAAAAAAGCCTCTTTAAAAGGGACAAGTTGGGTTTTTTGGAGTTGAACAAGTAGGAAAGCACCGCCATGGATATAGTAGTAGCAGTGACAATAGCGCCTATGGTTCTCATAGGCGCCATAGCAGCAGTTCGAACCTAAGGCCTCGGACCAAAAACCTTTAAGATTATTGCACCCAAAAAAAAAAGCTCTCAATCAAGTAGCGGATCATTAAAAATCTGCTTATCTTTGGGTTTCTTTGATTCTTCCTCAACACAAATATAGTAAATCTGATATTTTTTTTTTCCTTTAGAGCAAAAGGTAAGTAAAGTAAATTTGATATTTTTGGGTCACTGTTGTGGGAGTCTTAGGTTTCACCGCTTCATACTTGAGAGAGCATTTTCAAAATCAAAACCTCTCTTCTTAAATCTGAAACAAGATCTCTCTTTTTATTTTTATTTTTGGGTTAAAAAACACAATAGTTGAAGCATTTATGAAGAAGTGCTAAAATCGGTTATGTCGATTGAACCGACAGTTTGTACTATTTGTCCGGTTTTTTTTTTTCATTTTCGATTTTAACTAATAACAAGAGTGGACTAAGGTCCAATTCCCTGTTGAACCAGTCCAGTTTTTAAAACCATAGGTAAAACAACTAATGAAATGGTTTTACGGGTGAGAAGGTTTATTTTATGGTCAAAGTGTAAAACATTTTTAGTTTGACCATATTTTTAATTGGTACCAAACACACACAAGGGTGTAAAATATTTTCCTAAACCGGTTTTCATGTGAAATAAATGCAGCCTTGATAAAATTTTTTTGAGCAATTGTAACTTGATAAATTTGATAGCAAACAATAAGTCGATCAATTTGATAGCTCTCAATCCTCTTTATCAATTTTGTTAAGCCTTGGGGATTAACAATGATCAATAAAATATGTTCTTAAATTCAAATAAAGAAACGACACATTTTGTTTCTACATTCTAGAATTTAGGCACAAAAATTGAGAGCGCCGTAAGAATGAGTTGAAGCATAATGGGCTGAATTCAATATTTTTTTTAAAAAAAGAGTACGGTTTGTTTCTACATTCAAGGCACAGAGAGCGCCGCAAAATAGAGCTCAGTCTATTCCGCTTCCACAGCCCAATGCAGAACTTAGATCAGAAAACGCATGCACATGATTTTGGCCTTTTCTTGTTTTGGGAATTGGTCCATTTGGACTGACACCTCGCTCACAATTTATTTGGGTTTTTGTTGTTTCTTTCTGTTTGTACGCTAGGAGTTTTACATTATTGTATGCATACATTCATGCATTGCTTTCCATGTTTTGCATTTGTTTTAGCAGAGTGTATGCATTGCTTCTTTGACCTTAGCGGTTGAACTTACGGTGTATATGCTCGACCAACATTTTTCATATTTGCATGATTAGCCTAAAATTAAAAATGTCTTACTTGGACTTTCTTCTACATTTTTTTTTTGTACCCCTGCGTACGTTTTTAGATCCCAGTAAACTAGATTATTTAACCTAATTAATTAACCAAGTGAATACTTAGGTTTATTATTCAAATCTAAGTTAAAACAAAACAATCATATCATGTAAAGCAGCGGAAAATAAAGAACACAATGATATGATGACCTAGGAAAACCAAATTAGTAAACAATTTGGGGAGGATTTAACCTAGCCATCCTCAAGGCAAAACAGATCCACTATGAAAGAATTGAAATTTTTACAATAGCGATTTAAACCACTAACATCCTATTGCTACCTCGTGTAGAAAACTTAATACCACGACCACGTGATAGTTCCGAGTCCACGGACTACTTCTTTTCTTAATCTTCAGTAGCCACAAGTTCTCCCACTTGTGATATTCTTTAAGTTCTTTACAAAGAATCGAAACAATCACTAAGCTCTTGACATGAATCTTGATAACCCTAAATGTGTATGAAGGTAAACACCTCTAGATTTCACAAGAGATTTAACACATAGCACATTAACAACTTTAGAGAGCTTTTAGGTACAAAACCCTAGATCTATAAAAGAGGCACAGGATGTACTCTAATCTCTCTAAAAACTTATAAAAACGTCCTTAGGGTTTCCTTTATGATAGGCCAAACACGTATTAACCCCTTGTGATGAATTAATTGATTAATTAGTCAAATTTATTAATTAATCAAATTAACATACAAAATGTGTGGTAGCACAAACAAATCACCAAATAACTAAATGCAGTGGAAATTAAATTTGACACGGGTGATTTGTTTACGAATGGGGAAAACCACCGAGGCAAAACCCCACCGGGTGATTTTAAGGTCACTACTCTCGAGAATCCATTATTATCAAAACAAACGATTACAAGTAAAAGAATCTCAGTACCTTATACCAACCTATAGTTGAACCCTTACCCTAATATCCAATTGAACTTGTTCTATAGTGACAATCTTTCCTTGTAATGCACGGCTCCCAATACGTGACTAACCAATTGCGTGGATCCCAAGACGTGACTTAATCACCAACTTGAGAAGGATGTTGACTGCAAAGTTCTTGAGTTCATCACACGATGAAGATCAAGAAGCATCTTGATCACAAAACCTAACGGTGTACAAACACAACAGCTTCTTCAAGAAAACGATGAGTTAGGGCAAATTTTGTCTCCGGTCATAATTTGCATGAACAAACTTTGTCACACACATGAGCAACCTTTGACGGCCTTTAAAATAATTCTTATATATGTCTAGGGTTGTGAGAAAAGAAACTTCAAACATACATTCACGGATTGGATGAAAATCACCTCTGAAAAACTAAACTTCATAAACCTCAACAGATACCTTATCTATTGAGCAGTTGTCAAGCCTTGAGTGAAAACTCTTTAAGCCTCGATAGATACTAGCTGTCGAGTTTTAATGAACAACACTTCTTTACTTGTTTTTTGGACAGACTTGCATGGTTTTAACACTTGAACTTGAAACCTTATTTCTTGAAGTATTAAACACATCTTAGATCTACCCAATTACAAGTGCGTTTTGTCAAAAGATTAGCCAAATTACATAAAATAGTAACACATGTTCTTAACATTGAATCACATATGTCCTAACAATCTCCCCCTTTGGCAATCCGTGACAAAACCACAACAAACAAATGAACATGTGTGAGAAGTCATAAATCACTCAACTCATATTCACTTGTTAAATACAATAAAATCTATCCTAACACAAACTTTTGAAAAACTTTGCAAGGAGAGAGTTTATGGCAAGTAGACTTTGACAACCTGTATTTCTGAAACACTTTAAACAAAACTCATCAAGGCATCTTAGTGTGAAACAGAAATAATAGATTATATACAATAAATAAGAAACATATGTATAAAGAGAGAAAATAAACAACACATGGAGAGATAGGTGAAAGAACTGTTTGGATTAGTGCCCTTAAATCCTATTGTATGATGCTATGTATGATATTATGTATGACATGATGTATGACTTAATATTATAATTAATAAAGTTGTTTAATTATTATCTAAAATAATGGTAACATGAATATTCGAACATTATCATATAGTCTATGAGATGCATAGTATGTGATTTATGTGAAAAGTTCTAGAAGACATAAATCACAAGTTCTTTGTAAACTCAAAAGTTTAGTTTGTAGTCGGTGATGAAATTGGGCATTTTATCTGCAAAGACTATAACATATTAACTAAGATGATTTGTCTTGATCATGAAAGTGGAGACTTTTAGTTGATATGTTGATATGTTTTAAGAGTTAAGACATATTGAACTAGACCGCTGTGAGATTTATTATTCTCCTAATGACTGTCAAATGAATAATAAATCTCACGACTTCTATTTACATGAACTCTTAATCCTAAAAGAATAATGGACCTGATCATGGAGTGTTGGTTGCTTTGATATATCGGGAGTGAGGTCTAAAGTAACGGTCAAAACCTCAGTATGTTGGGCAACCACATTTGGTGTTGATGGAAGATATATTCTTAAGATGGAATTCATAGTCTCTTAACAAAGATATAAAATATTTTCTTAAGATAAGTTTAATGGGTTCGGTTATTCAGAGAGTTAGGCCTAACCACTTTGGTAAGAAATTACTAAAGTATATATTTATGAAATTAGATTTCATAAATATATGATAAATAACCTTAAATGATTAAATCGGGTACTCAAGGATTAAGATGTAGTAATTTACAAAGTAGCAGTCTATATTTATAACTTTGTATTACTACGAATATTTTATGAAGGGGTTGTATGTACAATAAAGTCTTGGGATATAATTTATTAATAAGGCCTGGAGTGTAATTATATTTATATAGCAATATTAAATATAATTAATGGTAACTTTGGACTTGTCAAGAGTTGACAAAAAAGCCCAAGGCCTATTGGAGCTAGTGTCTTATTTGTTCCCTTTTGGTCCTACTCCAAGCCACATACTAAAACCCAATTGGAAAGGTCCAAAAGGCTAGTCTAATTAGGTAATCAGTTATAAGGAGAGAAACATACAATTTTTGGAATAACATGAAATGGTATGTATGTGAGTGTTGGACACTCTCTCATTCTCCATTGAACATATATATATATATATATATAGATATATATAACTAATTGAGAGACCACACTTCTTGGGCATCAAGTGGAATTGGAGTGAAGATTAAAAGTCTTCCCAAGTGCTTCTAATCTTTGGTTTTGAATTTCACCGCATCAAGGTACACTCTCTTGTTCTTATATTCTGAAACTTACATGGCGCATATTATCAATTCCGAATGAAGTAGATTCGTTAATTTTCCATTGTGTATGTTTTGTATGTGATACAAACATGTATTTTTCCAATAATTGGCATTAGAGCGGTCTTCAATTTCGAATCTATATAACATGTTTTGTGAGTTTTGGAATTAGAGATAATAGTTTCATGATGTTAGAAGGTTATATATGTACTTAATTTTCTGCATGGTTATTGAAACTATGGTTTGATGAAAACTGATATTAATGTTATGATGTTGTTTAAATTTGAATTTAAGTATGTTAAATTGAACTTTAAGGCTATAGCATCAATGGAATTTAGTTTTGAAATCAAATTCTATCTATCATGTTCATATGGTGGTTGTTTATTGATGAAAACCATTGAAAACTGTTCAGATCTTCCCTTTAAAAATTGAAATCATGGGTTTTTCGTGAGTTAGCTTCTCGTGAAGTTACTCATGAAAAATGCCTCTGAAGTACAAAATTTTTCGTGAGTAAGCTTTACTTATGAAACAAAAACACGAAACACTCGCGAAAGTTTCTGTCTCAATTTTGTGTTTTCACTATTTTGCTTTAACTCATTTATGCGGGAAGAGCTTAGTTGCGAGATTCTCACGAAAATACCACCGAAGGGAATTTTGAACTTTTCCTATGTGTTTTCAAATGTATAAAATGCAAGGCTGTGTGTGATTAGATTACACATGTTTATAATTAAAAACCTTTAATTTAAAACATCTAGTGGGAGAGAGATACAAGGGTTGGATCTCACGGCCTCCATTGTCAGTTTATAGTAGTATGATTAAGCACCTCACCTTGGCGTATATGCCTTGCTCCCTTCGGAGAGTGTTTAATTCATGGAGCTATAGATTAAACTTCTTAATGATGGATGATATGTGTTTTTACATTAAGAACGACCACACTACCGTGGAGTTACTTAATGACTCACATAGAATTCAGTCAATGGTGTATACTAGACTAAGTTTAATGTTAACCTCCCTTCGGAGCTATGTCATTATTACTTAGAGGCTAAAAGAAATACGGTATGTTATTAGTGTTTGATAAGAGTTATCATGATAGCACTAATAATGAGAATAGTTCTCAATCAATCATAATGTTTATAATTTACTTGCTTCCCAAGAATTTTAAACGTGGGATTGAGTTGTTGTTGTATATATTATATTATGGTTTTATTAAGGTTCCATATTATATGTTTATATGCTAAATTGATAATGTCCAGTTTACTTATTATATTCATGTTTATTATTTTTAGATTTGAACATGACATCATTTAGCCCACTTGTTAATATTCTTAATCAAAACAAACTGATTGGATCCAATTATGTTGACTGGAATAGAAATTTGGACATTGTTCTCACAGCAAAAGAGCACAAATATGTGCTTACTCAACCATGTCCTAACTTTCCTTCATTAGATGCTCCTCCCGAGGAAAAACAGCAATATGATCGTTGGCAAAAATCTAATGAGATGGCCAAGTTCTACATCCTAGCATCTATCTCAAATGTTCTACAACATCAAATGCAGGATGTAGAACTAGTTTCAGACATTATGTTAAGTCTAAAGGAAATGTTTGGTGAGTAAGGCCGTTTTGTAAGGCAAGAAACCATGAGGCAAATTTATAATACCAAAATGACTTAAGGCGCGTTCAAGAAGGGAGCATTGTCTTACAATGATCTCTAATTTGAATACATTGGAGGTTTTAGGTGCCGATATTGATGGAGAATCCTAAGTGGATATGATACTCCAGTCACTACCAGAATCATTAAAGGAATTCAGACTCAATTATAATATGAACAAAAAGATTTATTCATAGTCTGAATTAATGAATGAGTTGGTAATGGTGGAAGGCATTCTTGGTACTTCTAATGTCGATGCTAATATGGCTGAAGCTTTTACTTCTCAACCTAAGTCAAAAGGCAAGGGTAAGAAGAAGAAGAAGGACTTCACCAAGCAAGATGGTAAACAAATTACCTTAGGGGTTGCCGACAAAGGAAAGAAGATCAAAGGAAAGTGTTTCCATTATAGTGAGAAAGGACATTGGAAGAGGAATTGTTCAAAATTCAAGGCTGCCAATAATAAGGGTATGAAAAGTTCATTTCTACTTGAAATATGTTTAGTAAAAAATCCCACAAATTCCTGGTGTGTGGATTTAGGTTGTACTAATCATATTTGCAATTCATTGTAGGGGTTCCAGGAGACCAGAAAGCTTAATGAAGGGGAAATGTTTCTTACTTTGGCTAGTGGGAGTAGGATTCCAGTTATAGTTGTTGGAGTTGTTAATTTGTGCTTTGAATCTAGAGTTTTAATATTGGAAGACTGTTTGTATGTACCTAATGTTTGTAGGAATTTAATTTTTGCAACTTATTTAGGTAAACATGGATATTGTATTATCCTAAAAGACAACGTTGTAATAAAGAAGGATAAAGTGTTTATCTGTTCTAGCAATATTGTGGATGGTCTTTATATTTTAATCCACGATAAGCATGAATTATATAATTCTGAATTAGATAATGACTCTCATGTAAAATCATTAAAGAGAAAGTTTCCTTCTACTAATGATGCATATGTTTGTCACTTGCGTTTGGGTCATATTAATCCAAACAGAATTCAAAGACTGATCAAAGATGGATTCTTAGAGCCATTGGACTTTGGTGAATTTCCAAGTTGTGAATCTTGTTTGGAAGGCAAAATGACCAAACGACCTTTTAATGCAAAAGGTAGAAGAGCCCAAGAGTTGCTTGAATTAGTTCATACGGATGTATGTGGTCCTATGTCAACCCAAGCAAAAGGAGGTTATAAGTACTTCATCACTTTTACCGATGATTACTCAAGATATGGTTATGTGTACCTAATGAAATGGAAGTCCAAAGCCTTTGAAAAGTTCAAAGAGTTTAAGGCTAAAGTTGAGAATCAATTAGGTAAACGCATAAAAGCCATTCGATCCGATTGTGGTGGTGAATACCTTCTTGGGGACTTCAAGGATTACTTAACTCAAAATGGGATAGTATCCCAATTGACTGCACCTTGAACTCCCCAACAAAATGTTGTAGCAAAAAGAAGGAATAGGACTCTTTTATAAATGGTTAGGTCCATGACGAGTTACTCAACTTTACCGATTTCTTTTTAGGGTTATGCCTTAAATAGAACAATACATCTTTTGAATTTAGTTCCATCAAAATTTGTTCCCAAAACACCCATGGAATTGTGGAGTGGGCGTAAGCCTAGTGTGAAATATCTCCACATTTGGGGTTGTCCAGAACATGTGTTAAAAGGGAAGCTTGATAAATTGGAACCAAAATCAAAAGTGTGTTTGCTTGTGGGTTATCCAAAAGAAACTACGGGTTATTTATTCTGTAGTTATAAGGATAACAAAGTTTTTATTAGTACGAATGCTAAAATCTTGGAAAATGACTATATGAATAATTTTACTCCTAGAAGTAGAGTTGTATTGGCTGAAATGAATGAACCCGTAAATGAACAACCAATGGATGAAACTAGAGATGATGTGGCTATATTAGATACACCACAAGATATTACTCATGAGATGACTAGTACACAAGTGCCTCGTCATAGTGGGAGAATTGTTCGGCCTCCTATAAGATTTATAGGTTTGGGAGAAACTTATGAAGCTATCTCAGAAGAGGCTAAATCAGATCCCTACACTTATGAAGAGGTAATGAATGATATAGATACATATCATTGGGTCAAAGCTATCAGATCTAAATTAGATTCTATGTATTCCAATCAAGTTTGGGATCTTGTAAAGGTTCCTAATGGCATTAAACTTGTTGGTTGCAAATGGGTTTACAAGGAGAGAGGGATAGATGGAAATGTTGAAATCTTTAAAGCAAGGCTAGTGGTGAAAGGGTATACACAAAAAGAAGGTATTGATTATGAAGAAACCTTTTCACTAGTAGCAATGCTTAAACCTCTCAAAATTCTCTTATACATTGCTACTCATTATGATTATGAGATTTGGCAAATGGATGTCAAGACTGCATTTCTCAATGGAAATCTTGAAGAGGAAATCTATATGATGCAATCGGAAGGTTTCATAGCAAAGAACCAAGAGCATATGGTATGCAAGTTGAAAAGGTCCATTTATGGACTTAAGCAAGCATCTAGGTCATGGAACATTAGATTTGATCAAGCAATCAAATCATTTGGTTTTGAACAAAATCTTGATGAACCATGCGTGTACAAAAGACATCGAGATAAAGTAGTAATGTTCCTAGTTCTTTATGTTGATGATATTCTACAAGTTGGAAATGATGTAGGTGTAATGTCATTAGTAAAGGTTTGGTTGTAAAGCCAATTTGATATGAAGGACTTGGGTGAGGCTAACTTTATTGTAGGGATCAAACTTTGGCGAGATCGCAAGAATAAGATGTTAGGCTTATCTCAAGCTAGATATATAGATAAAGTTCTAGAACGGTTTAGCATACAAAACTCCAAGAAGGGATTACTTCCTTTCGGACATGGAGTTCCTCCGTCTAATGACCAAAAGCCTAAGACTCAAGAAGAAGAAAATATGATGAGACAAGTTCCTTATGCTTCTGTAGTAGAAAGTCTCATGTATGCCATGCTTTGTTTTAGACCAGATATCTGTTATTCAGTTGGCATGGTCAACCGATATCAATCAAATCCAAGACCAAAACATTGGCATGTTGTAAAGCATATTTTCAAGTATCTACGGAAAACGAGAGATTATATGCTTGTTTACCGGTGTGAGGATTTCAAGTATCTACGGAAAACGAGAGATCATATGCTTGTTTACCGGTGTGAGGATTTGATTTCCATTGGCTATACTGATTCAAATTTTCAATCAGATCTTAACTTCAAAAAATCCACTTCAGGATGTGTATTCACCTTGGGAGGTGGAGCCATAAGTTGGAGGAGTGTTAAGTAATCTTATATTGCGGACTCCACCATGGAAGCTGAATATGTTGCTGCTTGTGAAACGGCAAAGGAAGTCGTTTAGCTCAAGAAATTCTTTTTTGATCTTGGTGTTATGAGAATGGAGCAAGTTCCTATCACATTGTTTTGCGACAATAGTGGAGCGGTTGCACAATCCAAAGATTTAAGGAATCATAAGAAAGGAAAGCACATTGAGAGAAAGTACCACATCATTCAAGACATTGTTGCTTGTGGAGATGTAGTGGTAGCAAAGATTGAAAGTGCAAATAATCTAGCAGATCCCTTTACCAAAGCCTTGTCTCAAAGAACTTTCGAGTCACATTTGGAGGGAATGAGAGTTAGATTAGTGCACAATAGTCTTTAGGGCAAGTGGGAGATTGTTAGGATTAGTGCCCTTAAATCCTATTGTATGATGCTATGTATGATATTATGTATGACATTATGTATGACATGATATATGACTTAATATTGTAATTAATAAAGTTGTTTTATTATTATCTAAAATAATGGTAACATGAATATTCAAACATTATCATATAGTCCATGAGATCCATAGTATGTGATTTATATGAAAAGTCACAAAAGACATAAATCACAAGTTCTTTGTAAATTTAGAATTTTAGTTCATAGTCGGTGATAAAATTGGGCATTTTATCTGCGAAGACTATAACATATTAACTAAGATGATTTGTCTTGATCATGAAAGTGAAGACTTCTAGTTGATATGTTGATATGTTTTAAGAGTTATGACATATTGAACTGGACCACTGTGAGATTTATTATTCTCCTAACAACTATCAAATGAATAATAAATCTCACGACTTCTATTTACATGAACTTTTAATCTTGAGAGAATAATGGACTTGATCATGGAGTGTAGGTTACTTTGATATATTAGGAGTGAGATCTAAAGTAACGGTCAAAATCTCAATATGTTAGGCAGCCACATTTGGTGTTGATGGAACATATATTCTCAAGATGGAATTCATAGTCTCTTAATGGAGATATAAAATATTCTCTTGAGATAAGTTTAATGGGTTCAGTTATTCAGAGAGTTAGGCCTAACGACTTTGATAAGAAATTACTAAAGTATATATTTATGAAATTACATTTCATAAATATATGATGAATAATGTTAAAAGGATTAAACCAGGTACTTAAGGATTAAGATGTAGTAATTTACAAAGTGGCAGTCAAAATTCATGACTTTATATTACTACGAATATTTTATGAAGGGATTGCATGTATAATAAAGTCTTAGGATATAATTTATTAATAAGGCCTAGAGTGCAATTATATTTATACAGTGGTATTAAATATAATTAATGGTAACTTTGGACTTGTCAAGAGTTGACAGAAAAGCCGAAGGCCTATTGGAGCTAGTATCTTATTTGTTCTCTTTTGGTCCCACTCCAAGTCACATACTAAAGCCAAATTGGAAAGGCCAAAAAGGCTAGCCCAATTAGATAATCAGTTATAAGGAGAGAAACATATAGTTTTTGGAATAACATGAAATAGTATGTATGTGAGTGTTGGACACTCTCTTATTCTCCCTTGAACATACACATATAACTGATTAAGAGACCACACTTCTTGGGCATCAAGTGGAATTGGAGTAATGATTAAAAGTCTTCCCAAGTGCTTCTAATCTTTGGTTTTGAATTTCACCACATCAAGGTACACTCTCTTGTTTTTATATTCTCAAACTTACATGACACATGTTATCAATTTCGAATGAAGTAGATCTGTTAATTTTCCGCTGCGTATATTTTGTATGTGCTACAAACATGTATTTTTCCAACAAGAATTGTAATAACAACCTCAAATGTATAATATCAACAAGTACAAGGTTTGCTATCACAACATGATCACAAGATTTAAGGTACATGAACAATGTATCTAAAATAGAAAGAAATGAAAAAAATACATAAAGTCCTCACTACATCCCTTAGAAAATATAAACACTCCCTTTAACAAAAATCTCCTATACTAACCCTCCCCTTATAAGTATGACTACTCTCATCTCAAAACTACTCCCCTTTTTTGTCACGAGTGACAAATGGTAAGTATATCAAGTAGACATCTTGTCATCACTGGGTGAGCTAGCAACCTCATCCTCATCATCATCATTGTCGTTGGAGTCATTGTCATCTTCCTTGGATGCCTCGGGAAAAGGAGAGGAGATGCCACGAACCCACCAAGGCGAGCATGCCGTCTGGCAATATGGCCGACACAGGTGTTCACACGACACAACTCATCACCGAGTGTGTCAAGGTGAGCATCCCCGAGCTGTAGCTGCACCATGATCACCTCGAGGGTCACACCACCTGCTAAAGAATAAGGAGTGGAGGTGGATGGAGCGGTAGAGGCTGGACGAGCTACTATCTCTATCCTAGGTTGCCTCAAGCGAAGCTGTGCAAGACTCCGTTTAACGGTAGTGGCATCAATGGCATACATGATCGGGAAGTGATCGGAAACAAGAAAGGAGACAAAAAAATGGAGAAGAATCCAGGTGATAGCCGAAGGAAAAATGAGCTTATCACGGGTCGTCGTATCCCTATAGACATCTATAAGGGATAGGATGAAGTGAGGAGAGAAGTCATTGGAAAGATCCTTAATAAGGGGTAAAAAAATCGAGCACAAGGCTCTGTGATAGTGTTATAGTAAGACAAAGGATGGAGAGCGAAAGTCATCACCATGTTAAGGAATCTCGGACCTTTAGCAAAGGCCGAGTAAGGGGTGTTTTGACGGTCACCCCAAGATGAAGGTGTCTCACAAAAGCGAGATGAGAGTTTGTCTTTGGACACTGTCCTCGGACAATCGCAACCAGCGTATTTAGGATGCGCTACCCTAGGAGTGTGTAGTACCTCAGAGACAATCTCTAGGGTAACTACAATGTACGTACCTCGAACGCGAAAGAAGAAATAAGGTACAGAGGTATCGAATCCGTGCATGTTAGAGTAGAACTCTTGAATGATCAATGAGGGACAAGTGACCAGGGCACCACACAGTGACTCCTAACCCCTACCGTGGATGAAAGTGGGAAGGTCAAGATCGGAAATGTCTAATAGGATGACTTGGCATTCCAAATGAATGCCTCATCTAGAAAAGTTCTCCAAAAAGTTCGATTTGGCCTTCTCATCACGGAACCGGACGTGAGATGGAGTGGGGTCAAATGGAGAAGAAGAAGATGCCCCAGAACCAAGAGGGTTTCGGGATGGAGTAGATTTACGTTTAGGTGCCATGACGCAACTAATGTAAGAGGGAGAGAAGGAGAGAAAGAGAAGGAGAAAATAAAAAAAGTACCAAACAACTGATATAACAAATATATGGAATTGAAGGTAAGTATGCATGAGAATGCATGAACATGTGACATGCAAATATAAATTCATCATGGGCTTAGCCCAAACAAACCTATCAGCACACAACATCGCAGGAAATATAGCACACTTCTATAGTGCAAGAAACATTGCTATAATGCAAATGTGATGCAATGCATGGAGATCTAGAAATCATTTAAACAAGACCCATCCCAAAAATTTTACAAGAACTTCATTAATTTTGAAAAATCCCAAAAATTTTCCAAAAACCCAAAACCTAGATCTAAATGCATGAAGAATGAGTGAACAAGATCATACCGGATGAAAGAAGATGATCTTTGGGTTGAAAATCTCTTGGGAATGAAGATTAGAGAGAGAAAAGTGTGTTTAGAAGGTGAAACAGCTGAGAGCAATTGAGAGAGATCGAGGAAATGAGATCTAAAATTACGAGGAAGGCTTATATAGACTCTTCATAAATCTCGATTTATCGAGAGCCATCGAAAGCTATCGAGCTTTAAAAAGCATGCTTTTTAGCTGCCGACCCATCTATCTAGGATCTATCGAGGATCAAAAAGGATTTTCTCAACAAAGAAGCTCCGTGGATTGAGGTAGCTATCTAGGAGACAGAAAGTCTCTCGATTGATCGAAGCGACTATCAAGATTGCGATAAAAAGTAGCTGAAGGGTCTCGATAGATAGCTTATTTGTCAAGAGGCATCAAGGAGCTATCGAGAATGCTTAAAAATAGTTTTTCAAGTAAGAGAAAAATACAGATATGAATTTAATCAAGTATGCTACTCAACCAAAGATCCAATCAACATTTTAAGCTCTCAAAAACATCTTTCAACAAGAAAAATGTTAAGCACATAAATCCCAAAACAGACACACACTAAACATGTCTAACCAATTTTATATTTCAAAAACAAGTTAAGACAATTTAATGAGCATACATTAACATATGTAAACCTTGTGATGGCCAAATCACATAGTACCCGCACATGTATCAAAAGTAGTAAAGAATATTGTATGTTGTGTGTGAAAAACATCGCAAGATTGCATAAGTGTCTGCATGTTATGACGATTTGAGGTATGAGAAAATCACTTTAACTCACACACAATCATAACTATTTAATGGGGACTATCACCTTCGAGGTACATCCTATAACTCCTACATCTCCTAGAATACACGCTTGCAATTATATATAAAGCATATTTTTCTTTTTGCTTTTATTTTTCTTTGCATATTTTTCTTTTTAAGCAAACTATGCATAGGCATATAAGAGATAGAAAAGAAATACTCAATTATGTTAAACATTTGACATTGCACTTTTGTATGCCGAAATGTACAGATGTCATTTCATTATTGGCGGGGCATTGTGGTGAGATGGTTATTTATGCCTTTCTCTTAAAATTTTCTAATCCTTCCCATCAAAAAGAGTGATACGAGTGTTAAGTACAAGAGATCACTTAATCTTACTCATCACAAACACGAGCCACAAAGCTCGCTTGCTTAGTTGTGCATAGAGATGCTCATCTAAGTTAAAAAAGATACAAAGTTTATAAAACTTTGTTTCAATGGCCATCCAAGGTACATAAGTACCAATGTACACAAACACACACTGTTTTTATATTTTTCAATTTTTCAATTTTTTTTTTAAAATTTTATGAAAACAAAATAAAACAAAACTGAAAATAAGCAAACAAAAACATGTTAAACAAAACAAAGCAATGCGTAAAACTAGACTGACTCAAAATAGTAAAGCAAAACACATAAGTAATGCAATCAAAAAGAGGGAGAGAGAAAAGTGACTAAATCACTTGGAGCCTTTTTCCTTCCACACCTTGGAAGAACCTTTTCTTTGTGCAAACCCTTGAACTCGCGACGAGGGATAAGAATTGAACCCATTCAAGTTCGAAAGGAACATGAGGGCGGGCTTTGAAAAGATCTCCAAGAGGAGCAAAGGAGGATGGAAATTGATCGCTTTGTTGAGTGGCTAACCACTTGTAGCAATTAGGTCGAGTGTGTCCAGCTGCGCCATAATGTTGACAAAGATGTTGCTTCTTCTGTTTAGACTTTTGAAAGTTTCCCTTCTTTGCTCTAAGGTTTTTAGTCTCATTCTTAGCAAGTTTAGGGGGTGCTCCTAAGATAGACTTACCCTTGTCTATGTTCTCACTAGCTAATTCATTTTTAACTTCATTGTTCCCAGTTTCAACATTATTAGTAGGAGGAACAAAAATAGTAGTACTAGTAGAAGTAATACTAGAAGAGAAGAAATCATACCCTAAACCTATTTGATCCAAGCGGACTCAAGACCGAGCATCTCATCGAGCTTAGCACTTGAAGTCCTTTCCAACTAAGCTTTGACTTGGAATAGTTCTACCTCAAGCTTCTTGGTCTTTTCAGCCAAGAAATTATTCTCAAACCTCAATGCTCCAATGGTCTGATCCGCTTAATCAAACTTTATGGAGATTTCTTCTTGTTCAAGCTCCACATCACCAAGCTTCTTGGTGGCCAACCTATACAACTTTTCATGCTTTTCTGAAACCTTGTATAACTTTGCATAGGCTGTATGGATGTCATTTTTTCATCCATCTTCTCAAACTCCGCTAATTCCTGTTCTTCATCCACATCTTCAACAATCCCCTCAGTATGATTGATGGTGGCGGTGAAGGCATTCAGGATTCTATCATCCTTATTATCAGAATTATCCTTAGGCTTGGTGTCGTTCAATGTAACAGCAAGTGCCTTGCTTTTCCCAATGGTCTTGAGATATGTGGAGCACTCTTGTTTCATGTGACCGAAACCTTGACACCCAAAGTGCTTTGGTCTTAAGGGAACAGTGTACTAACCGCTATCCCTAGCATCCTTCTTTCCTTTGTCTTGGCTTTTAGACCGAGAATAACTTGACTATCTACGGTCCTTGTCAAAGCCGTTTGCATTGGCATTCTTCATAAATTTCTTGAATTGCCTGGTGATGTAGGACTTCATCTTAGAATCTTCATCATCAGAAGACTCATCGATATCACCGCTCTTGGCCTTCAATGCCATGCTCTTGTTCTTGCTCGATTTCCTGATCCTTGTCAAACTCAACTCATAGGTCTGCAGATTGCCAACCAACTCTGTCAAAGGAATTTTATCAATGTCCATTGATTCCTCAATGGCGATGATCTTGGCATAGAATCTCTTAGGTGAAGATCTGAGCACCTTTCTTACAATCTTGGGTTCAGGAATGGTTTCCCCAAGATTAAATGTTGAGCTTACTATGTCCTTGAACTTGGCATAAAACTCATCAAATGACTCATCCTCCTCCATCTTGATATCTTTAAAGTTTGTAGTGAGCCTTTGAAGTTTTGAATCTTTGATGACCTTGGTTCCTTTATAGGTTGTCCGGAGAATGGTCCATGCTTCCTTAGCAGTTTCAATGGAGGATATTTTCTTGAACTCCTCATTCATGACTGCACTGAATAGAGCATTCAATGCCCTGTTGTTGAAGTTTGTCGCCTTGATGTTAGCATCATCCCGGTCGGTCGGCACTTTTATAGGCTTAGTCTAGCCTATCTCCACAGCTTGCCACACTTTCTCATCTAAAGACCGCAAGAAAGCTCTCATGTGTACTTTCTAGTATGCATAGTTAGTGCCATCAAATAAAGGAGGTATAATAAGAGACTATCCTCTATCCATAACAAATAGGGATCAATGGATCACATAGCAAATATTAACCCTAATCAGAGTGTACCCGCTCTGATACCACTTGATAGGCCAAACACGTATTGACCCTATTAGGTTCTAAGAAATTAGGAACTAATGTATTAGAACTTCAATTTGTATTATGTTGGCAAACCATGATCAAAACATAGAGTCTAGGTTTAGGCTTGTTCAAAGTATGTCTATTTGTAAAATTGGAATCGAATGATTGCAGAGTTTATTGGACTAAATCTGCAAGGCTCAATCAATCAAAAATTAGACTCGATCGATCAAATCACGTGCAGATTTATTTTTCTGCAGTATTCGAGTTTAGCTCAAACTCTACTTAAACGTATTAGGGTTCAAGTAAAACTCTCCTATATATAAGGGAAACCCCAGAATGTTTTTCTGAAGTTTTTTTAGAGAGATTAGAGTGCCTCTTGTGCCTCTTTTTGTATTTAGGGTTTTGTACCCAAAGGCTCTCTAAAGGTTGCTCATATTGCTGTTTGTGTAAATCTCTTGTGAGATCTAGAAGAGTTTTCCTTTACACAAACTTAGGGTTTTCAAGGAGGAGATATTATCTACATCTTGATGATCAATTCAGTTGCTGTCATTAAAGCTTAAAGAAACACAAGTAGGTGTGCTTGTATCCGGTGGTGAATCCAAGAAAGAAGGAGTCCGTGGATTCAAAGCTTGCACGTGGTCGTGTCGGTAAGTTCTATTGGTGGGTAGCAATAAGAAGTTGAGCATGGGGGCTTGTAAGTCTTATTGTATGAACTTCGATTCTTTCAAGATAGTGGATTTAAGTTTACCTTAAAGATAGTTAGGTTAAATCCTCCCCAGGTTTTTACTAGTTTGGTTTCCTAGGTGATCATGTCATTGTGTTATTTATCTTTCTCACGCTTTGCATGATATGATTGTTTGATTGTGATAACCTAGATTTTGAATTTGGACTAAGTAACAACTTGGCTAATTACCTAGGTTAATCCAATTGTGTTTTTTAAGGGGTCTAAAAACCAACCAGTGGTATCAGAGCGAGTTGCTCTTTTTTGTTTTAGATCTTTTGATCTAAGAGCCGATCCTTAACCCCTGTTGTCATGGATAATTTGAAGTGTCTTTCTGATCATGTTTTTGCTCATGCTTCTGTTGATTTTATTGATGCCTGTGAAACTCTTCATAAGAAATTATTGAAATCTATGAAAATTGCTAAGAAATTTAAGGAAGAGTTAAAATTGGCTAATTTTGAAAAAGAGGAATTGGTTGTTAGATTAGATGAATCTAATAAAAATAATGAATTTTTGAGAAATCAAATTTCCTCTCAAGATAAGAAGATGAAAAGCTTGGAACAAGAGTTAGTTAAATCTAAAGCTAAAATTGAAAATTTGACTAGTACCAAGCTCTTTGTTGATAATGAAGTGTTTCTGTTTCTCTTAAGCCTAAAACTGAGAAAGTTTATATCCCTCCTTTTAAGAGGAATAATAAAGAAAAGACTTACTTTGATAGATTAGACAAAGGTAAAAATTCTGATGTAAGACACTCAAGTCTCTAAACCTATGTCTAAACTTACTGTTAGAGAGCAGAATAAATATGTTTTTGTGCCTACTTGTCACCTTTGTGGTGTTATTGGTCATATTAGACCAGATTGTTCTTTGTTAAGGCAAGAACCAAAGCCTGTGACCGGAAACCCCACTAGGAATACTGATGTTCCTAAATTTGTTCATGTTTGCCACTTTTGTGGTGTCCATGGTCACATTCGTCCTAATTGTTATAAATTGAAATTTAAGCATTCTATGTTTCAATCAAGGGTTTGTAATGATATTTCTCCTGCCATAAGTCCATATAAATTGTTTCACCTACAAAAGCGAAGACTTGTGCTATATAGGTGAGAAAAAATTCTTTAAGGTGAGTGTTGCTGACTTGTCCCCGATTTAATTCTTTCAATTGTTTATGGACATGTCTTGTTTTTGTTTTTGGTTGTTTTGTTTCTTTTAGAATTTTTTTATTTAATAAAAAAAATCCAAAAACATTGAAAAATGTTCAAAAAGACAAAAATATTTTATTTTGAGTCTTGTTTTATTTTTCTTGAGGATTATATGAATTATGATATCTCTCTTGATTTAGAACATGCTTGACATTGTGGAGAAACTTGAATAGTATGTGTTATATAAGTGCTAAGCTATTTTTGATTTTATGTGAGTATGTACTAGCTTGTACATGTACTCAAGGGTTAATTAAGAAATTGATATTTCTTGTTTGTGTACTCTCTATAGCTTAGTTAAGCATTGTCATGCATTGCATTTGTATTGTTCATTTAGCATAATGTGTGCTTTTTGTTTTCAGTCATAATTTTTTTTACCAAAAAGATTTTTGTGTTTTGTATTTCACATTTTGGATTTATAATCAAGGATTGGCCATATTATCTTTACATAACATGTTTATCTACCTTGTTTAGCTTGGATGAGCTTCTTTTAGTGCACTTTACTAGTTTGAGCTTTGTAGTGCATGTTGTGTGGGAGATGTTTATAATTTTTGATCACTTTGTCTTGATCTTGAAGTCACATGTCTTTGACTATCGGACTTGAACCTTTTGAGAAAGGCATAAATAACCATCTCACCACTGTTTACTAGCCAATCATGAACACCTTAGTGCATATCGTAAGATTTTATGCTTGAGAAAGTGTAGCACATGCTCAAAAAGAACATAAGGTGTAGCCTCGGTTTAATTGCTTAATGCTTAAAATTGGTGTGTACTATTAGCCTTGATGCCAAATCACATAATTAAAATTGGTGTGTACATTATCCTGGCTTTTTAATAAGTTTCTGAATAAATTAAAATTGGTGTGTATATTATGAGGCAAAATTCAAGAAACTTACACGATTGCAAACTTATGTTTTAGGAAATGTGGGAGTTATATGATGTAACTCTTTAGGTGATAGTCTCTTTTAAATTCTATGTGATGAATTTTGTAGACTTTGTGATTGATTGCTATTCACATATCACCTCACATGTATCTTAAGCTTTTGCTAGTTGCATACACTACACAAGTTACTCTTTGCTAAACTTGGTGCATTATATTGTGTGTGATCTTGTTGTGGCCATCCAAGATTACATGTTCTTGGATTTTGATGCAAAATGTCTTTAATGTTTGAGTTTTGGAGACAAATTGGATGAAAAACTTGTTTTTGGAAGATCTGGGTTGAATTCTAGTGTTTTTGAAAATCTTTTAATCTCATACTCATGCATTTCATTCATGAAACACTATGCTTTTAGGAGTTTCTACATTAAATTGCTCTGTTTTTCAAAAAATTTGATTTTTTTTTTTTTTAAGATTTTCGGTTTTTGACCAAATTTTTTTTCATGCATCATTTATGTTTAGTAGTCACATGTATTGCATTTATTTTTTTCTGTATCCATCTTGCAGTTTTGCAGTCGTATCTCTTATTGTTTTCGCACATAGCATGCATACCCTTTGCTAAATTGGGTACTCAACTTGATTTAAAAATTCATTGATTAATTTTTGAGTCCTTTGTACATTTTAGTATATGCTATTTTTATTTGTGAATTGCAGAAATTTTTTTTTCTTAAGAGATATGATGGATAATCAATGTGCAAATATTTTCTCTACTCATGCAACTGTTTATGGGTCACATAGTGTCAAGTTTGCATTTATTGAAAGAGAGAATATTTTTTCTTCATGTGTATCCTCAACTTAATTTTTTTTTAAGTTAGGTTTGATTGTTTTTCTTTTCCCCACCTCCTAAATTTTTCCCCAAAATAGTTTTTTTCCCAAACGCTTGTTTTGTTTTCCCTATTTTTATTTGGGGGAGCTTGTTTTTAACCCTTGTTGTTCATAGGGGGAGTTGTTGATTTTTGTAGGGGGAGTTGTTTCTATTTTCTATAGAGTTGAATTGTTTTGTGTTCCCTTGATTGTCTATTTTCTCTTGACCTTTGTTACTCTTTGTTTGTGTTATCTTTGTCAATTCGTGATAAAAATGGGGAGATTTAGATGAAATGTGGGAATATGTGTGGAAAATACAAGAATATTCTGTTTAGGGGGAGTTAACATTGTTTTTGATTTTGTTGATTTCTTGTTTTTTGTTTTTTGTCACACATGCGTTTATGTGTTTGTTGAGTGTTTCAGGAAATATACAAGTTGATTCAATCATGTTGCTGTCTACACTTGCAATTGATAGATAGTAGTTAGGTTGAATTGTTTTTAGGCTATTTGTAACTTTGAGCATTTCATATTTGTGATGTGTTTTGTCACCGATTGCCAAAGGGGGAGATTGTTAGGTTCTAAGAACTTAGGAACTAATGTATTAAAACTTCAATTTGTATTATGTTGGCAAACCATGATCAAAACATAGAGTCTAGATTTAGGCTTGCTCAAAGAATGTTTATTTGTAAAATTGGAATCGAGTGATTGCAGAATTTATTGGACTAAATCTGCAAGGCTCGATCGATTGAACCACGTGCAGATTTATTTTTCTGCAGAATTCCAGTTCAACCTAAACTTTACTTAAACGTATTAGGGTTCAAGTAAAACTCTCTTATATATAAGGGAAACCCTAGAACATTTTTCTGAAGCTTTTTTAGAGAGATTAGAGTGCCTCTTGTTCCTCTTTTTGTATTTAGGGTTTTGTACCCAAAGGCTCTCTAAAGGTTGCTCATATTGCTGTTTGTGTAAATCTCTTGTGAGATCTAGAAGAGCTTTCCTTTACACAAACTTAGAGTTTTCAAGGAGGAGATATTATCTATACCTTGATGATCAATTCAGTTGCTGCCATTGAAGCTTAAAGAAACACAAGTAGGTGTGCTTGTATCCGGTGGTGAATCCAAGAAAGAAGGAGTCCGTGGATTCAGAGCTTGCACGTGGTCGTGTAAGTAAGTTCTACGGGTGGGTAGCAATAACAAGTCGAGCGTGGGGGCTTGTAAGTCTTATTATATGAACTTCGATTCTTTCAAGATAGTGGATTCAAGTTTACCTTAAGGATAGCTAGGTTAAATCTTCCCTAGGTTTTTACCGGTTTGGTTTCCTAGGTGATCATATCATTGTGTTATTTGTCTTTCTGCTGCTATGCATGATATGATTGTTTGATTGTGATAACCTAGATTTGGAATTTGGACTAAGTAACAACTTGGCTAATTACCTAGGTTAATCCAATTATATTTTTCAAGCGATTTAAAAACAAACGGACCCCTTGTGATGAATTAATTGATTAATTAGCCAAATTTATTAATTAACCAAATTAACATATAAAATGCGTGGTAGCACAAACAAATCACCAAATAACTAAATGTAGTGAAAATTAAATTTGACACGAGTGATTTGTTTAGGAATGGGGAAAATCACTAAGGCAAAACCCGACCGGGTGATTTTAAGGTCACTACTCCCAAGAATCCACTATTATCAAAATAAGTGGTTACAAGAAAAGGAATCACAGTACCTTATATGAACCTACAATTGAACCTTTACCCCAATACACAATTGAACCCTTACCCCAATACCCAATTGGACTTGTTCTGTAGTGACAATCTCTCCTTGTAATGCATGGCTCCTAGTACGTGACTAATCAATTGCGTGGATCCCAGTACGCGACTTAATCACCAACTTGAGGAGGATGTTAGCTGCAAAGTTCTTGAGTTCATCACACGATGAAGATCAAGAAGCTCTTTGGTCACAAAACCCAATGGTGTACAAACACAACAGCTTCTTCAAAAGAAAGATGAACTAGGGCAAATTTTGTCTCCAGTCACAATTTGCATGAACAAACTTTGCCACACACACAAGCAACTTGTGAGAAGGTTTTTACAATGGAGTCGCCACTTATTTAATTATTGGGATATATAAGAAAACCTAAATTGAAAAATTCCTCATTTTATTAATTTTCAATTGAATTTACATTGATCATAGGAAAATTACATGGCTTTGGTCCTAGATACAATTTAAGAGAAAATGCATAGTTTTTTTTTTCCTAATTACAATCTAAAAATTGAAAATTACAAGGATAGACATTGGTCTATCAACCCTTTATCTAAGTTCGGAGGCTATGTTACAAGATGGGAAGGTGTTAGGCACTTACCTTGCCCGATGAAACTGGTCTTCTAGACTATGGTGGTCAACATTCATATCATATCATCCAATATGTCAATCAATTTACATGTTGAATTTAATGTGTGTACATGTGATAAACCCTAATTCAATTTATTAAGCATTGCATTTGGATTAAAAAATAAATTCTAGTGAATGTGTGTGGATGGTGATAACCTAGATTCAAGGATTTGAAAGAATTATTAAACAAACATGTTTTTCATATTTTTGATGGTGATTTAAGATTAAATCTAGTGATATGCATGAACATGTGATGAACAACCAAGAACATGTGAAGAACACATATGAATAATTAAGAACATTCAAACATATTCAAGGGAATTATCATGCTTTAATCTTAAATTCCTATCATGGCAACATAAATAAACAGTTAGGGAAGAAGATTATACCTTCATGCAAGATTCATATGGTGGAGGAGGGGACTCTTGATGGAGTTCCTAAGGGTGAAGGAAAAGAAGAGCTAGGAGAGGGAGAGTGAGGGGTTGTTTGGTTAGGACTTTTTCATCACTTAGTTTTCGTCACTCAATTTTTATCACTCATCACTCAAAATATCCTAATTTTCACTCCCTACCATTTGGACACTGTTTTCACTCCACATAACTCAAATATTTCAACTTTTTTGTGGGACCCACACTTGATCACCAAGTTAGTAGCTTCTGTTAGTCTATCTGCGCTGATTCCCCATTTCCTTCAGTTCTCATTTCCCCTTCACCCCTTCAACAGAGTGCCTCTCCCAAAACCCAAACCTGAACCCATAAAAATGTGTTGAAGCTCCCTCGCCTCGCCTCGTCGGTGTGTCTTGTCACCATTTCAAAAGCTCCCTCGCCTCGCCTTGCCTCCTTCTCCTCCTTCAGGTTTGAGACTTTTTCTTATCTTATGCTTTGTTGCTAAAGTTCCCTTTTGTCCCCCATTTTGCCCCTTCTCCTCCTTTGCCTCGCCTCATCGGTGTGTACCGTCACCTTACTTCGGTTTCTCTCTTAGTTGCTTCACTTTTCTTGTGTGTGAATGCCTCATTTCTTTTCTTAGTTCTTCTCCATTTTATTCATTTTTGAACTGAATGTTGACCTGGGTATGTCTTATTTTCTTAATTTTTTGTGTTGTTTTTCTAAATGGGTGTCTTATTTTTGTTTTGTTTTTTTAATGTGGTTTTGGGTTCCTATTAACTATACCATTTTGTGTGAAATCCTTCTATATGTGGAAGATTCTAGGGCTTCCATTTGTTTTCAGCCCCTGTAAGGCTGTTTCGTTGTTGAGAAAACGTAGGAAAAGAAAAGCAATTTTTGTGCCCAAATCACTTTAGTAGAGTTCTATATTGTTTGATCAATTTGGGAAAACTTTGACAGCAGGTTTGGCTCATTTGATAGAATGAAGATTAAAGATTTTAAAATCATCTCTGCATTTCTATTACGTGTAAAAGAACTCACATTATTGGGTGTATAATTGGTGTAAAATTTAAGTAGCTGTTTAGTCTAATTCATTATCTTTAAGTGGGTTCTTTTCATCTTATTAGTTTCAAGATTAGAGCTACCCTTTCTCTCTTCTCTTTTGAGCTTTAGCATGGGAAATGGGATTGATTAAAATTCTTATCTTCCTCAGGTTAGTTTATGGTTTCTCAATTTAGAATCATTCTCTATTTCTATTTGATTAGTTTCTTGATTCATAATCATTACCATGTACTACTACTACCTGTGAATACATCGCTGTATTTGGGGTCACTGCAATTTCTATAACAGAAAGATTTTTTTTTTTTTTGGTAAAAAATGAGAAGAAAAAAGAAGAAGTAAAGTTTATTCTAGTTATCATTTTTGATTACAAGAGCTTGATATGTATATATTTGTGTGTTTTGGAGGTATTGAGATCGTGAATGCTGAATATGGTGGAGGGGAATTTTGATTTTGGTTGAGTGAGATATAAGCTGTACTCAGTAGAATGAATGATTATAAAACTTGGGTGCTGTCAATAAATTATCAATCATAGTTTAATTTGAGGGCTAACATTTAAGATGAAATATGATACAACTGTCGGTGGCTTGTAAATAAATACTATACAATATTTAATGGTTCCAATTAAATGTTGCATTATGTAGTAGGTAGAGAATTCTGGAGTGGTGGTTGATAATTGCACTAAAGGTTATAAGCTAAAAGCTAAAAATCCATTTTGCTAGAAGTTCATTCTAGGATTTGATTTTAATTGTGATTCGTGGCCATTGGTTTGTAGAAAGATTTGACTGGTTGATTAGTTTTTAGAATTGGTAACTAGATTCATCTGGCAGAATTGTCTGCTATTGTTTGAATTGCTGACATTTGTTAAAATTCAGATAACTATCTTGAAATTTGGAAGATCTTATGATGATAATATATGTCTCTGTAGTCTGTACAGTGGTAGGCTTGTCTTTAAAGCTTCCTTCAAAAATTTAATTTGACAAAGATATAGCACACTTGAAACAGACACAAAAACTTTTTTTTTCTTCTTTGGAGGTTTGTGAACCAAACCCAATTTTTTTAAAATGTAAGAAACTTATAGCACTAGAACTGGGAATCAGTGGGTTTTGCTTTGGCAACATAGAGAAAAAATGGGTGCTTTATATACATTTTTGCTTAAAAATGACGCACATTAGTGTGTATAATTGTTTGAATTTTCACATAGTGCTAATCTTTTCTATTTTTGTTATACTCTTCGGTAGTGGAATGTCTTCTACCACTACTTATGAGTCTACTTCTAGCGGCCATATGTGCGATATGGATCGGTGTGTGGAAAGGACCTCCCTATCTATCCGTAATTTTGGTAGGCAGTTCTATGGATGTCAACATTGGACGTCGATTAGTATTACGTGATTCTTTTGATTTGTTTTTCTAATTATTATCATAAAGACTGTTATAGCTTTTATATATTTTATTCGTTCTTTAGCACCATGCAAAATATTTATTGTGTCCTTCAATGTTGTATGCAAGACTCCAATCAAGCATGTAAGTTCTTCAAATGGTTGGATAAGAACACATGCCCACGTGGCCGTGCAACAACACCACTTATCCATGAAAGGTTTAGAGATATAAGGCCAAGGCAGCGGCTGCAAGAAATGAAAGGGATGAGGCTCATGCAATGGAAGCAGTAGCATGGGAGCAGTTAAGGATAGCAAAGCACAAGGCTGAAAAAACTAAGCTCGTACTGGATTGTTGAAGACAAGCTCTACAAGTATAGGCTAGCTTTACTTTTGTCATGGACTGTAGTTGGGGTTTATTTTGTATTCTCTACTATTTTTGAGGGCCATGGCCATACGTAACTACGTCTGCTATGACCCATTTACGGTCACATGTGTTATGTACATTAATGATTATATGCCTTGTTTGAGAACGATTTCATTGTTTTGTCCATCTGCACTGTGGACTTAGTTAGCATTTTGGAGGTTGATGCCACTAGTTTGTATGTGAACAGGCTTTGTCCTGAAACTCTTTTGGCTGTGTTAGTGTTTTATGAATTTCCCTTTCTACCAAAAAAAAAAAAAAAAAAAGATTGCATGCCCTGTTTTGAGTTCCTATATATTTTACAAGGTGATATAACATAATTATCCACCTGTAACCATATCACATACACAATAATTGGTCCTTGAAAAATACTCCATTGTGAGAAGGTATTACATATAAAATGCATTGCGAAAAGATATTACATATAACCATGTCCACCTGTACTTACATTACCAATAGGTATTATATACACCTACTTTAAAATTGCCAAAAAGAATTACATCAGAAATGTCAATAGGTTATTGAAATTAGCCATTACATGTAAGCATGTGTACAATTAATCTAAATTACAAAAAAAATGCATCATAATGTCCAAAAGGGTGCATCACGTATCATGCTAAGTGACTTCTAGTCACGGTACCTAGACCTATACAAAAGTCCCAACAAAAATTCATGGGACTAGGTACTAGCTCTATACAAGTCCCAACAAAAAGGGTGAATCCTTAAACATGCCAACCATTAACGTTGACGCCGCACGTACTCCTCCCACATGCGGTCAGTTATATCATCCCTGAATTCACCCATTGCTCTCTTCGACGCATTAGACATCTCCCTCACATGCCTCCTTTCGGCACTTGCACTCGACTCAGGAGAGTTCTCGTTGTTTCCAGTTTGCATATCATCCCTACCAAGGTTCTCCCATGTGTTAAATAGTACATCTCTTCGATTATTGATGCGTATAAAATTATGTAACGCACAACACGTAGAAACAACTAAACGCTGACGATATTACTTATACTTCGCCATGTTGCTCAAGATGGGAAAGCGAGCCTTCAAGACTCCAAAACACCTCTCAATCACCATGCACAATGAAGAGTGCCTATAATTAAACATCTCTTTCCCTGATTTTGGTTGCCTAGTACTCCTCCTCCTAAATTCTTGGGCACGATATCGGGTGGCCTTATGTGGTGGAAGAAACGATGCACCAATGAGGTAACCCCAAATCAACCAAGTAATAGGAACCTACAAGAATAGCATATCTAAATTAGTAATAATAAGGGGATTAAATCAGTAAAATAATCAGCAGAGTCTCTATATTCTAATTCAAGTACGCTGAGTGTAGCTAGCTATATTCTAAGCAAAGGAACTATGTAACACATTGCAGCACATAATGTAGCAGATTTGCCACACCAGTGCAGCCCAAGCTGCAACACAGTGCAGTAGGTAGTACCACCTGCTGCACTGTGTTGCAGCTTGGGCTACACTGGTGTGGCAGCTGGTGCACTACCTACTGCCACATTTGCTTGCCATAGTATTGTGATGACTAACTGCAACAATTGAAGAATTCTTCAAGCTACTAATATATGTCAGTTCATCCGTGAGGGAAACTTATAAGTAAACATTTTTTTTTTTTTAAAAGTAAAATTGTAAGTAAAAAATTACATGAAATAATTATATGGAAAACCTATATGTTCAGTGATATAGAAAGCTAGATCACGTTAACTTGGCTAAAAATCTTTCTCTATGCTAGCCTAGTCATAGAGCTGGCAACCCAAATTTGCTACTTTAATTGATGAAAACATAATTATAGGGTAGAGTTGGGATTATATGGACCCTATGTAAACAGGTTGATTCAAACTCAAACAGGTTGAACACAAGCTATGCTCACCAGCCCACCAACTTCGATAATTAAAAATAATCCAAGCCATCTTGAAACCCATCCCATTGAGGCATTTGATTTTCATACAGTGATCAAGGTAGAATTGCATACTTAAAATGCATGCCATGTATTTTTTTGATAAGTAATAGATTTTATTGCAAGAAAAGAAATACCCTATATTCCTTGAAAAAATACAAACAAATCAATTAGAAGCTGAGAGAGTTGGAAATCCAAAATGAAAATATAGTTGGTAAAACCCTATATCCAAGACCATTCAAACAAAATTCGAAGCAGCAAGGACTTCAATTGCTTGATAGATCTCACACTCTCCTCAAAAGTATGGCTGCTATGCTATTTTTATACTAACCACATTATGCAAACTGGCAGCAAGTTCCATACATTCAAGGAATATTTATCTAGCCAACAGTACCAATTTGAAAGGAGGGAGGCTACTGTGTCCAGAAACAGCCAATGAATCCCAAACATCATAAAGACTTCACTCCAAAGAATTAGTGGTAGACTACACTAGCTGCCACACCAGTGCAGCCCAAGTTGCACCGTGTTGTAGCTTGGGCTGCACTGGTGTGGCAGCTGGTGCACTACCTGCTGCAACACAGTGCAACAGCAAGTGCACTACTTGCTGCACTGTGTTGCAGCAGCTAGTGCACCAGCTACCACACTAGTGCAACCCAAGTTGCAACATAGTGCAGCCCAAGCTGCAACACTGAGAACCAACTATATAAAACCGTATTTGAATCTTCCTAGAGAACCAAATGTTAGGATTTAAGTTAAAGACGCATACCTTCTGGTGGCCATGGGAAGCCATGCTTCGAGTCTTTAATAGCTTCTTCAAACACCCCGGAGTCGTTAGCGCTTCCCTCCCAACCACCATAGACATACATAAACTGTATGTCATGGTCACATGCACACATGACGTTGGTTATAACAGTGCTCTTGCGACTCCTATGAGGCTGGAGTCTTACCACCGAAGGCCGAGAACTAATATGTGTTTTGTCAATAGCTCCTATGCTTCTCTACGGTGAATATGCCGATTAGTTGAAATAATATACAGTATTGTGTACAATCATTTTGGAAGATATTATGAAATCATTTACCTCAAACCAAGGGTCATACTTGTTGTTCCCGCAAATTTGTGGAAGGCCTACCACATTCGGAACGAGCTTGATTAAATGTTGGCCCCATGTGTGGACAGCCCGTAACACCCTACGTAACTTACGGTCCACAGTTTCAATGGAATGCTAAAATCTGTCTACCACAGGCCTCATCCGAGTATTATGGCCGACAATGTACAAGAATATGGCCACTGCCTCCTACACGTTAACACGCCTCTTCCCTTCCTTCAATTACCCATAATGTTTCAGCTCATCAACCAAGTGATAGAATAGATCTAGTGTCATGCGGAACATCTCATGACAATTCGTAGGATTGCCATCTCTCACTTCAGCCATATAATCGCTTCCGGTCAAAATGCTAGTACGTTGTGGGCGCTTGTCGTAATGCCGTTGGAAATATGCCACCATCTCGCCAATAAGTGGAAATACAAACCAAAACTCCTCCTCCTCGCTGTCATACTCCGAGTTCGTGTCCGCACCGGTGGTCATATCATCGTCACGAGCCACCGATATCCATGTCATCATCATTGAAACTAGTGTCCATGTCATCACCACAACCACCACTGTCCATGTCATCATCGTCGGAGTTAAAATAAGCATCATCAAAATCATATTGCTAGAAAGGATCACTCGGGGAGACCATTATACCTATACCCTGAAAAAACCAAAGCATTAGAACCAAAGATATTGAAATATATAAACAGACAAATTAATGTAAAGTACCAAGGGAATTGCAATAATGTTATTTGAACTCACCTTACAATGTAAGTAACATGAACTAAATAACAAATATTATAAAAAATATATATAATACTATAAAAAAACACCAATTACATAACAAAGCCCACACACTAATTTAAGTAACACCATAATCATAGGCATAGTTCACAACACTTTAACATTACAATAAAACTACATTAAATAAAAGTGTTCAATTGATAGCCAAGAGAAATAAAACCAAACGTCGAACATTGTCCAAGCACACATACATAAAGTCCTTAAATAGTACTTAAAAACTAAACCAAGTGATTCACATAGAATGTCACATAACAAAAGGTAGAACAAAGGCAATCCCCATTAATTATCCTGCTGCCGAGCGTGGCGCTCCATAAACCTCCTCCTCCTTTACTTGGGCATGCCCATGAACAACACCATTTTCTCTTTCTTTTGGAGAGCCTTGGCGATGTTAAGATAGGTGTCATCATCAAGATCAGTATACTGATTTAGCACTTCTAAAGCTCTCCCAAGCAAGCAAGGATCGCCACTACCGGCGAATTGTGCAACATGATCAGAGCTACCATAAGACTTTCCCCTTTTTTTTGGAAAACCTTTCCCTTGCCAAGGCTGTGTACTCTTGAAGAGCCATGGTCATCTCACTAACCCTATCATTCTTCTTGGCAACCTTCTTACCCTTGGTAGTAGGCTCTTCCATAGGACGTTTGTCCGCACGTTGGGTTTGCTCATCAACAGTGGGATCGTCTTGGGTTATGCCCTCCATGTTGGGATTGTAGCAATCATCATCATCCAACTGGGTACGATGTGCCTCACGTGTCTCATTGGCAAGTTCCTCTTCCAAGACACTCTTTTCATCACTATCCGGGGCTGGCGTGTTTAAGGAAATTTGAAGGGAATAGGTTGCAGTATTAGGGGCAAAAAGTTGCTTAAGCTTCTCATAATTAGGACACCCTTTCTTCCGTAATGCAACCGCCTTATTATCCCCCTGAAATGACAATATATACATCAAAATCATGCTAATATGAAATAGAAAATTACAAACAAATATACAAAGAATTAGGGTAGTAAATATAACATACCGCAATCACGTTAGCCCACACCTCATCGTAAACAAGAACCGTTTGGGCTGTCTCATCCCACCCCAACCCGATATGCCTCAAAAACTCGCCCCACTTTCTTTATTTTTGCCTAAGCCTATTATGCTTATCTTTCACTTTCTTAGGGGTGAAACTCTTCCCAGTTTGCTCATTTAGGGTTTTCGTAATTGATAACCAAGCTTTGGGCTTAAAGACACCATGTTCCATATTCCCTTTTTGTTGTTCATCGACCATAAGGTCGGTGAAAAGATGTTCAATGTGGGAAGGCTACTTTTTGTCGTCAACATCCCGAGTTTCTTGTTCCATCTAATACAAATTTCCCAACACAATTGCATATGTTAATATTTGTATATTCATAGTTCTATGAATAGGCCAGTTGAATCTCTAACCAACCACTCAACTTAAGTGAAGAAGACAAGAAAACCTATTTAGACAGCAATTTATTTCATAATTCTTCAGGTGCCAATTTCACAATCAACTGCAGTACTAAGATGTAAAGAAATCAAAGGAAAAGATACTACCTATTACCAGTGACATAATTTGCAAAGAAAATCAACTAAAACATGCTGCACTAATTAGAATGGAGTAAAAAAAGAAAAACCACATATTTCTCTTCAAGGCTGAATGGTAAGCTTAACCCCATGAATATAAAAACACCTACGCAAAGTCAAAACTAGGCCTTCTTGGAATAGTTGAAGCAAGGGCCTTTTTGTTCTTGACAACTTGAAAAATAATTAATTGTGGGACCAACTTTTTTTTTTTTTTGGTTAATAATTGTGGGACCAACTTGAAAGTGAATCTTTAAGGCACAGGTTTGGCATCTAACTAACATATAAAATGCTAAAGGTGGTTCTTAAACTGTCTTATTCGACCAAAGAAAAAAATATGTAATTTAACTATCAAGAAAGTACTTATTTGAATTTTGCACTTTTTACCTAATTGAAGGACACACCTATGAACTTCTATAGTTCTATTGGTCAACTTATTGTGATACTCCATTTTCATTTAGTAAATATTATGTCGATAATTATATACTTATAGAAACAAGAATTTTTTTTATTAAAAAAAATGTTAAATTATAAAGTACACTTCTAAATTAGTATTGTTTGGTTATTGCTTGGTTATTGCTCATCCGCATTACCCCGCCCTTGTAAATTAGTACTTCTAAGTCTTAAGAAATTCATAAAGACCCAAACCAACATCAGTACTTTAATATATAAAGCATCCAATAGTCCAATACTAAAATATAAAATGTTTCAAAGAAGGATTTAACACTTCGGGTTCAAAACGAAGGTGGAACTTAAGAAATTCATAAATACCCAAAATGATTAGTAGTTTAGTACACGCTCTGCTATGGTCATACGTTGTTAAGAGTATAATACAAATGATTATTTGTTTTGTTTTTTTTTGTTCTTTTTGTTTTCACTTACATGCTTTGTTTTGGACCTATGGTATTAGAGTAAGATAATAGAAATTTTCCCTAAAAATCCATATGAGAAGAATTCAATCAACATGTCTCACAAGCCACAACCAACATCAGTACTTTAAATCAAAAACTCCCCTTTCACATCCAACAAAAAGCCCAAACCAGACCAGGGACATGGAAAATGGAGAGGGAGAGAGAGAGATTTACTGCACCTGGGAGATAATATTGCACTGGGAAAGGGAGAGAGAGGTATGGACACAAAGTGATGAGAGGTAGACTCGCTGGTGAAGATTCAGGCTTGGTTCAGAGCTTCGATGAGGCGTTTTTCTTCAAACACGAACGATCTTCTCAGGCCTGGTTCGGTCTTCGAACACGGATTGTGGTGCCATGGAGCTAGCTCGCTAGGGATATGGAGGGAAGTGAAAATGAGAAGAGGTTGAGGAGGGAAGTGAGAAGAGGGAAAATTTTGAGCAAAATTTTTTCGAAGAAATGAAGTGTAACGGGGGAAGCTCCAACGACCATAACTACACCGAGGTGGATGGGACAATGCACTGGTTGAAGGGGCCCACTAAGACAGCTTACTTACGGGATTGCCATTGAGTCATGGATGATGAGTTTTGAAAACAGGTGAAATGTGTTTTCATTTTTTCTCTTCATCACTCATTTGTTTAAGTAATAGAATCACCAAAACAGGATCACCTAACATGAGTGATGGAGTCCAAACAAAATGTTTTCCGTGGGCCCCACCAGTTTTGGATGATGAGTGATGAAAACAAGATCATATCACTCAAAACTCACTGCATCCAAACAACCCCTGAGTCTCACTCAATACCTTGAGTCTTAGGAAGACCGAGATATGACAAGACTACTTAACTTCACTAGAACTCAAGAGAAGAGAAAAGAAGGGGTTTTTTTGTGTCTTGGAATGAAGGAGAGGGGGGTTTATATAGTAGTGGCAGAGGAAATATGAATGTAAGACCATTTAATGAGGGTTAACAAAGAATTATGAACCTAGACCTCATTTTAGCCTTTGGGGAAATTTGGTGCATTAAATGTGGAGATTGATGAGAGTGAGGAGCAAGCGAAGTTCGGGTTTCCTGTAGTTTCTGTAATAGCCTGTACAACCAATTTCAAAAAATCATATCTGACTCAATTCTTATCGAAATTTTCTCATTCTTATGCTCAAATTGAAGCCCCGGGTGTCTAGTTTCTGGGAAAATTAAATTTATTCACAGACTCAAAATATTCTGAGAGATATCGATAAAATGATAAGCAGAGGTCATTTGTTAAAAAATGGTTTTAGCACAATTAATATTAATAGGTCCCAAATTAACTCCCAATTAACATTAAATGGCTTCAATCACTCCCATTTCAGACTTAATTAGTTCCAAATTTACTCTAATTAAAAGATAATTTCACAAATTACTCATTGAATAATTAATATTTAACTATCTAATTAATTAGGTGTATGCAACCTCACCATAAAATGTAGTTCTAATCAATTAAATTATGACACATCATTAATCTCAAATTGATTACACTTATAACCAATTGAAATCAATTATTCATAATCACATATAGTCGGACTCAATTTGTGATAGTGCATCTCAACCATTAAAACTTTATTTGATGATAACTTTCAATCCGGTGGTTCGATTAGGGCTTATGACTAGTCGATTTGATCGTTACAATATCAAGATCATTTTGGTGAAATGAGATTAAGGATCTAATGGCCAAAATCAAGATGCATATTTCCAAGGTAAAATTACCATTTTACCCTCCATTGAGGTTAAATGCGAGTTGCAAAATGGGGTGTCAACACAACCTTTGATAGCCCTTAAAATAATCTTTATATATGTCTAGGGTTGTGAGAAAAGAAAGCCTAAACATACATTCACGGATTGGATGAAAATCAGCTCTGAAAAATCGAACTTCATAAACCTCAACAGATACCCTATCTATCGAGCAACTATCGAGCCTCAGGCTTAAACAGCTTTTTAAGCCTCAATAGATACTAGTTATCGAGTTTTAAAGAACAACACTTCTTTACTTGTTTTTTGGACAGACTTGCATGGTTCTAACACTTGAACTTGGAACTTTGTTTGTTGAAGCATTAAACATATCTTAGATTTACCCAATTACAAGTAAAGTGCGTTTTTTCAAAAGATTAACCAACTACATAAAATAGTGACATGTGTTCCTAACATTGAATCACATATGTCCTTACACTTTATATACTAGGAGTGTTTTACTTGAAACCCAATACGTTTAAGTAGAGTTTGGGCTGATTTGGAATTCTACTGAAAAATATATATGCATGTGGTTGGATCGATAAAGTCTAATTTTCAATCAATCGAGCCTTGCAGATTTAGTCCAATAAATTCTGCAATCACTCGATTCCAATTTTACAAATAAATATACTTTGAGCAAGCCTAAACCTAAACTCTATGTTTTGATCATGGTTTACCAACATAATATAAATTAAAGTTCTAATATATTAGTTCCTAAAGTCTTAGAACCTAATACCTTGCATACAATGTAAGTAGTAATCATGACAAACTTCATATTTTTCACGAGTTCTTGATTTTTGGAAAAAATCACTATAATAATAAGGGTTTGATTAATAGATGCCCTTAACTATAATTAAATTTGTAGCCAAAATTTTCCATTTGTTAATAAATTATTTTAAGAAAATTTTATCACCACTTTCATTAGAAATATAAAAAACTGTCAAAAAGTTAATTACTTTTTTCTTTTTCCATAAAAAATTTCTAAATATAGTCTATTAACAAATGCTCTTACAATATTTGTTAACTTTTCCCTACTAAGTGAATTTTGGCCATCAATTCTAGAAAAGAATTGGCATGTTAAAGTATGTAGTTAAAGAATTGGCATCTATTCTAAATATAGATTTTCAAAATATGTAGTTATGTTAATTATTTTAACGGAAGTTGTAGCCCTAGGTTAACAAAGTTTATAGTCAAACTTTTTCTATATTATTTTTGTCAAAACTCAATATTTTTCTTGTCCAATAAAGAAACTACTCACGATCCAATAAGAATGCAACACATTATAAAATAAGAAGTCAATATATTCGCTAATGGAAAATACTATAGTTACAAATTATTTTATAACATTTTTTACAAACAAGAGTCTGTGATGAGTGATTATTATTAAATAAAAAATGTGATTTAGTGATGAGCCTTAATAGGCCAAGAATGTATTGACCCTTTAGGTCAATTAACCAATTAATTAGCCAAGTGAATTAATTAAGTCAATTTAACATGCAATACGCGTGGTAACACAAATAAATCACCAAATAACTAAATGCAATGAAAATTAAATTTGACACAGGTGATTTGTTTTACGGAAAACCACCTAGGCAAAATCCCACCAGGTGAATTTAAGGTCACCACTCCCGAGAATCCACTATTATCAAAACAAGCTGTTACAAGTAAAGGAATCCCAGTACCTTATACCAACTTACAATTGAACTCTTACCCCAATACACAATTAGACTTGTAATGTAGTGACAATCTCTCCTTTCAATGCACGACTCCAATTACATGACTAACCAATGGATGCACGGATCCTAGTACGTGACTAACACACCAACTTGAGAAAGATGTTAGCTACAAAGTTCTTCAGTTCATCCACACGATGAAGATCAAGAAACTCCTTGGTTACAAAACCTTACGGCGCATAGACGCAGCAGCTTCTTCAAGAGAAAGATGAACTAGGGCAAATTGTCTCCGGTCACAATATGCATGCAACAACAAGTGCAACAACCTTATGACGGCCCCTAAAATAATCCTTATATATGTGTAGGATTGTGAGAAAAGAAAACCTAAACACATAGCTTGGATATGTGTGAAAAATATATTTGGAAATCTGATTTTCGTAATTCTCGATAGATACATCTGTCGAGCTATTTGTCAAGTTTTAATGAACAACACTTCTTCACTTGATTCTTGGACAAATTTGCATGGTTTCAATATTTGGACTTGAACTATTGTTCCTTAAAGTATTAAACACATCCTAGATCTACCAAATTACACATCCTAGATCTAATATTAAACACATCCTCATAGGGCAAAGTGTGTAAACCACACAACCAATGATCAAAACAAGATAAACATGAATAATTATGGTGATCCCCAATAATTGGTACTCATCGGAGTCCAAAAAAGTAAAAAGAAATACCATAGAGGCATTTTATCAAACACTTAGAGTGCACATACAACACATGTATGTTAAACAATGCATGAACATATGAAAATCTTGCCTAAATACATGTTATTTTTGCCACAAGGGGCTAACATCCAAAGCAAATTATCATTTAAAACAAAACCCAATCAAAAAGATTGACAAAAGTTAAGTTTTCAACCCCTATTTAAAAAAAATTCCAACTGTGAACATAAAACCTCCAATAACATAATCTAAGGATTAAAATCAATTAAGTGTTAAATATTACCTTAGAGATGTTTATGGAACGTAAAACACTTGAAATTAGTTGGGTTTTGATGTTGAAGCTTCGAAAAAGAGAGTTTGGAGAGGATAGAGTAATAAGAGAGACATATGAGGAGTTTTGAACTAAAAACTCACGAAATACCCATGTAATAGCTGATTTGGGTATTTTGTGAGATAGCTTACTTGCGAGACACTCACGAAAGTCTCTGTTTGGTACCAAAAATGCTAAAAATGCATTTTTTTAGCTTCGCAACTCGTGGCCAAGTCGCGAACAACTCGCGAAAGACTCTAACCCTTGTTTTTCAACACAAAAACAAGCTTGAAACATTGAAAAACAAAGTAGGTACAAAACCTAGAAACAAAGAGTGATGAAAAACAATTCCAAATACAAATAAAACGATCAAAAAACTTTTTAGTTTGATCTACATATGGTTGAGCACATACACATCACATTTGAAAACGTACAATCACACAAATGAAATAGGCATTTATTGAACATTAAACTTGTATGTTGTGTATGTGGATCAAGTATGAACTAATCCATAGTCTAGTATGAAACTTCAATGATCAATTCAATCAAGTCATACACAACTAGTACGAAGGCAAGTGACCTATCTCACTTGTAGAAATAAACATATATGACCCCTTACCAGTGTGTTTACATTTGATTGAAAACTTTTCATTTGGCTTTCATTTTTCATACTTTTGATTAAATACAACTCAAATTTCTGAGAAGCGATGCCATAAACTTTTTGATGTATTTTTGACAAATAAGCTTTTAGTTTTGGCACCATACATTTTAATACATATTTGCTCCACATTTTCCTAGTCAAACTAGTTTTTGAAGCAAGGATTTTTCAGCTCTTTCTCCTTTTGGAGATTGACATTTGAAGAGCTCTTTTGAAAAAGAAAAAAAAAATGTGAGGAGATATATAGGCACAAGTCTACTCATGTATCAAGATCAAACAAGACTATTGACCAATCATTTATGAAAAGCTTGAAGATCTATTTACAACAACCAAACGTAGATTTCTAAATGTCACTCACACTTAGAAAATGTGCATACATAACAAGCTAAGCTCGTAAATACACTAAGCCATTAGTGTGGAGGTACTAGGCCAAACTCACATGTGATATCTGCTCAAACATATACAATCAAACTTTTTGAGTTTTTCACTTTTTATGTGGTTTTGGATTTTTTACACACACAAAACAAAGACATAAAAGTAAGATCAACAGCAAAAACAAAAACAATGCATATAAAGAGATGCATGATGCACAAATACATGATAATGAATCATTTAATGCATGAAGAGTCCTACAAAAATCCAAAGAATTAGATTAAGGATTAAAAGAGCATAAGCTCAACCAGAGGAACCCTTCCTCATCCAAACAGAACGATTTTTGGAATGAATGTCTCATGAGAAGTAAGACAAGGGTTGGAAGAATGAGAACCAGAGATGCATATAGACAAGGAGGTAAGAGCATTAAAAACTTTCTTCAACAACTTACCATTTTCCCCCAAAACTTGTTTTGCTTTCATAGCACAACTTCCAAGAAGCTCAAGTTTCACTTTTCTTTTGATTCTTTTAAGAGCTTGAAACTTAAAGCAATGAGGTCTAAGATGACCAAAGGCATCACAATGGTGACAAGCAATGTGTTTAGGTCCACTAGGCCTTTTCGGGAGGGATCAAGCAACATGGTTTTGTTCTCTCTTCAACATGGAGCATTAAGGTCTAATATGACCAATCACACCGCAATGGTGGCAAGTGGGAACAAACTTAGATCCACTCAAATCCCTAAGATGAGACCTAAACGAAGGCTTAGGCTTAAGAGCCTTTCTCTCCACTTTTTGGTTTCTTTTGTGTGGAGGAATGTACACCAATTTGTCTTTAGAGGCAGAACTCATGATAGGCACAAAATCAGGTACCACAACATTATTGCAACAAAGATTTTCTTCATTTTTAGCAATAGGTTCAGCAATCAAACACTTGACATGCATTTTAAGAGATTCATTTTCACATTTAAGATCATCAACTAGTTTGTTAGACAAAACAAGTTTAGCATCCAAGTCCATATTCAAACTCCTTTAGTTTTTTAAGAGAATGTTCAGCAAGTTTCTTATACTTTTCAACCACTTTGTTGGATTCATTGAGCTTAGTAATCAAATCATCCTTTTCACAAATGAACTTGCTCAAATTCTCATGAAACTTCTTAGCATTTTTCTTCAAGAGTTTGACATTTGAAATTTCGATAACACCCATAGATTCATGTAATATGTCATCACAATTATGAGGATTAACACTCATGGAGGCATTTTCACAAACACATGCCATGTTACACTCAACAACATCCAAAGAAGCATACAAAGCACTATCCATGACAAAATACACAAGAGGTCATGGATCACACTTAGGTAATGAAACCAAAACAAGTGTATCCACTTTGATACCAAGTGAATGACTCGTATTTGTGCTAAAACACAAGAGCTTGTTTTGACCCAAAAAAAAAAAATTACGACTTAATTGCTTTTGCTTAAACTTATCCAAGTGCGGAACAAGATAAGTGAAACAAAATCACCAAATCTACTCTAGTGCATACACATAAACAATAAATAATAAAAGTAAAGCACAAGAGTAAGGGAAGAGAGATGCAAACACAAGATAACACCGAGACATGTTATTGAAGAGGGAACTGAAAAACTATGCGAAAAACCTCTCCGCGACCCTCCAAGTCGAAATCGATCCACTAGTGAATAAGTTGGAGTACACGAATAACAAAAGACCCTCCAATCCTAGTCTACCTAATGTACTTGAGCTCTCAAAACTTTTGCTACTAACGGACTTCTTGGAGTTTTTTCTTTACTAGCTTTCTGGATCCCACAATACGCCTGATTACATCCGCCAAGCCTCTTTGGCTTCTTTTGGCAAATTCCCAAAACTTCCCAAGCTCCAAAACACTCTCTACACTTTGAAAAGGTATGGATTGTGTTTGGATACAAATCTCCTCTCAAGGTATGAAAATAGGAGAGGGAAGGAGAAGAAGCTACAATGATTTCTCACTAAGGATGAGTAACTCACTCTCCAAAAGATGGGTGTGTTGTGTTGTAGAAACCTCTCTAGGGTTTTCTCTCTAAATAGCCTCTCATAATTTTGTGGGTAATGAGAGTATATATAGTATGGGTGAAGGATAAGAGAGTCACTTAAAATCCTCTAGGCAAAGAGTTTCGCGGGTACCTCGTGAGTTGGCCCTTCTCACAAGACACTCGCGAAACCGATAGCCTAGCATGACTCTTGACTTCCAAAGATGTGCTTCTCACGTGCCATTTTCACGAGAACCTTTACTCACGATCTTCTTGCAAGTTAGTCGCAAAATTGCATTGATTCTTCATTTCAAGCTCGATTCTTCACTAACTTATTACTAAACCTAATATAATAAAATCCCACAAAATATAAGGAACAAAATTAATGCAATTACAATACTTTTTGTCATGGAATAAATCTAACATAAAATATACTTGTAAATTACAACTTTATAGGGTAGAAATGAGAACACCTACATAGCTCTGTAAATTTAGCATAACACAAACAAATTTACAATTTATTAGCAAAATTCCTTAAGACCCAGTTCGAGTATTAGCAATACAATTAAAAAAAAAAAAAAAAAAAAAAACTAAGACCAATTACCCAAAAAAGAAAATCTGATATCATTGAGATTAAAAAAGAAAAAAAGAACTAATTTTTACCTTGCTTCGTCGGCACTTTCAATGGCAAAAGCCAAACATTTGGCTTTGTCCAAGCCTCAACAATTGTTTTTGGGGCTTTACTCGGTGAGTGGCGGCGGTGAGTGCTAATAAAGAGAGACTCGAGCTGGATTTTAAGAGTACCTTGCTTCGTCGACACTGTCAATGGTACATGCCAAGCATTTGGCTTCGTCCAAGCCTCGATAGTTGTTTTTGGGGCTTCAATCAGTGAGCTACAGCGGTATGTGTTAATTAAGAGGGACCCAAGCTGAATTTTGAAAGTGAGGATGTGTGGTAGTGAGGTTGTGTGGTGGTGAGGATGCGTGAGGTGGTGGGAAGATCAATCACTGGGTTTTGAGAGTGTCGAGAGATTTTGAGAGTGAGAGAGAGTGTGTTTATTTATTTATTTTTAAGAGGGAGACAAACAAATGATAAATGAAAAGGTTGGGCACTAAAGTGATAGGTTTAGGCGAGAGAAAGGAAAAAAAATAGAGGGAAAAAATTGGACCAGAAATAGGTTTGGGCAATTAAAAAGTCTATTGCGGCGGTCACTAAAACCACCGCTATAACTAAGAAAACATTCCGCAAAAAGGCATATGTTTGTGGTGGTTCGGTATGCCGCCGTTATAACTAAAAGAAACGCCGTTAAAACATATATATTGTGGCTTTTTTTTTATACCGCTCTTGTAGAGCACCACAAAAGACTATATCTATTATTACTTTGTCTAATGGTACGTCGCAATATATCTCATGTATAGGGGCAGTTCAAAAAAGGCCACAATATATGACATATAACGGCAATTTTTGAAACCGCCGCAATAGCTTGTTTTTCTTGTAGTGAACAATAAAAATAAATAAATATATCATGGACCCAATTGGTTTCAAAGCTCCACTTTAAGAATCGCAAAACAAAATTCCACATGCAATCCCCTTAAAAAAAATTATCCTTATTTTCGCACCTAAATTCAATTTTCTTATTTAGGTAATTTGGTGTTTTATGTTATTGTATGAAATTTGATGGTATTTTTAAAATTTTTCAATTTTAATGAAGCTTTTCTAATACCATAAATGACTTCTATAAATATTTATATTTCTTAATTGAATTTTAGAAAATTGAAATAAAATACTTCTATTAGAATTTCTTAAATTTATGATGGATTTCAAGTCTATATTTCCTTTATTCGTCAAGGTTTCTTTAAACTAGAAAGAGAAATTGGGGCATTGCTTTACAAGAAAGTACCCCTCCTTGGTTAAAGAACAACGAACCAGGACATTCCCCGATGTTGTGTCGCCATGCTATTGTGCTGGTATATTCATGGAGTTTACTGGCATGACACTGGTAATTTTTCCTTTTGCTTGTTCAATGGAATAATTCTAACTTAAGGCTGCAATTTTAACTCTAGTTTGATGAAATGAAATAAACCTATTATCTCGTGCTTTTAAAATTACCAAAATAAGCAATCACAATCAAACTATCTCCTACTACAAATGCCCTAAACATATCCTGAAATATTTCATCCAAATCCCAATTCTTATGCAGTATACAAAGATAAATTAAGTCATTATATGATGTTTCTTAACTAGTATAATGGTTAATTGATCAATTTGATTGGTTTTTTGAATTTGGGTTTTTCAAGAATTTGGGGTTTTTCAAGAATTTGGGGTTTTTGGTCTAAAAATCTTTGTTCAAGTCAATTGATGGTAAATGATGTAAAATTGAACAAATTTTAGTGCATTAGAGCATGCTTCATATGTGCATTCATCACATGCATCATATAAATTGTTTTTTTTATGTTGATATTCTTGTGCTCTAACCCACTATAATGCAATCTGCCCTTGGTTTTCTGTTTTGTTTTGTTTTCCTTTCCTCTAAACTTTTAGCATCATGGTTAGGAAGACTAGAGCTAGGAAAATCCCCACTCCATCTACTCCTGAATTTCAAAGTGATAAGTTTAGGTCCTTGAAAAGCCAAGAAGCTTATCGGGAGCTCAATTTATTTAGACTGGTGTGGGCCGAGTGTAGGGTTATCTTAGATGAGGTAGATCTCGAGATACTTAGGAACTTTAAGTGGAGGGGCTGGTTACCACTCTCGGAGGCCGAGCATCCTCCTCCATTTTGCTTTGATTAGAGAGTTCTATTCGAACCTCTCTATCCACTCCAATGATTTTAACATTCGGTTTGTGAAGAGTTGGATAAGGGGTGAAGAGTATGTCATTTCTCCCGAGGTAGTGGCCTTTGCTCTTGGTGTACCTTTGGTATAGCAACCTATGTACCCTTACATAGAGTCTCCTCACCTTGATGACATCATGTCTCTCATCACCAGTACTTCCATTAGTTGGGGTGCTGATTCTCGTGGCATCTCTCATAAGCTTATTGAACTCAATTATTTATTTTTTAGGATATCCTGTCATTGCATTTGGCCTATATCTCATCTTCATACTTTTCCTATTAAGAGATGTGCGTTCTTGTATGCTCTCGTCGCTGATGCTCCTATGAGTTTTCCTACTTTTTTCATTCGCTCACTTGTTAAGGTTCATAGGAGTAGTGCCAAATCCCATGGTTTATTCTTTCTTTTTTTCATTCATAGGATTATTTTAGATTTAGGATTAGAGGACTTCCCCGCATCCGAGCCCATACATATCATAGCTCCTATAGGTGCCATCTTTCTTAGGCAAAGAGCTGCTCAATTGAAAGCAAGCTCTAAGCGCTCTAGAGTTGAGTCTTCCATAGGTGATGCATCTCGAGCTCTTCCGTCTGGTGATCCTACTGCTAAGGCTTATGTAGACCCTATAGCTGTTGTGGATCCTCCACCATCTACATCGAATGCCTCTTCCTTGTGTGCTATGTTGGATATAGTTATGACCGTTCGGGTAGCGTGTGGACAACTTTTGTTGGATGCGCTCAATGAGGTTGCGGCCTTACAAGTAGATTTGGCGGATGCTAGAGGTTTCGCTCCACGGCTCCACCCTTTGATGAGTCTTGATTGCCCTTTGGCAATACGTCACAAAAAGGGGAAGTACATACACACACATGGAGATAGGAGATAGGGGGAGATTGTAGATTGTATCTAGGAGTTTCTATATGTTTTTTTGTTATTTTGGTTACTTTGTTTTTGATGTATTTTTGATGGGTTGTATATGTTAGGGGAAGACTTTATGTTTATGTGTTTCTTGTTTTTATGTTTTTATGTTTCTTGTTTCACATATGGTACATTGCTTATTGATTTATATTATGAGGTTATTCATGGTATTGTTTTTTATGTTTTGTGAAATCAAGAAATTAATTTGGTTTACTTGTATTTTCCACACATGCGTTTATACTTTTGTTTAAGTGTTTCAGGAATTTACAATTTAATTGAGTTGTGGTTGTTGCCTACTTTTGCAAATGATAGATAGTAGTTTAGGTTGAATTGTATTGAGGGCTTTTTAAATTGAGTGGGCTGTTTTACTTTGAGCATTTTATTTTTTGTTATGTGTCTTGTCACGGATTGCCGGAGGGGAGTTTATTATGTTCTAAGACTTTATGAACTAATGTATTAAAAATTCAAATTGTAATATGCTGGCAAACTATGATCAAAACATAGAGTCTAGGTTTAGGCTTGCTTAAAGCGTGTTTTAATGTAAAATTGGAATCGAGTGATTGCAGAACTTATTGGACAAAATCTGCAAGGCTCAATCAATCGAAAATTAGACTTGATCGATTGAAACTTGTGCAGATTTAATTTTCTGCAGAATTTCAAATTCATTTGAAGCCCATATGACGTGTAGGGTTAAGTGTTTTACTTCAAGTATAAAAGGAAAAACCCTATCTACGTTTTAAAAAGTCTTTGGAAAGTTGTGTGTTGAATCTTTTGTGAGATCTAGAGGTGTTTACCTTCATACACACACATTGAGTTATCAAGATCAAGATTCACGTCAAGAACTTGATGATTTCTTGATTCTTTGCATAAAGAACTTTAAAGAAGATTTGAAACCTTTGAGTGGAGTCTCAAAGTCACAAGTAGGAGAACTTGTGGTTGCTGCAGATCAAGGAAAGAAGTAGTACGTGGACTCGAAGTCATCACGTAGTAGTGGTAGTAAGTATTCTACATGAGATAGCAATAGGATGTTAGTGGTCTAAGTTCTATTATAAAAACTTCAATTCTTTCATAGTAGATCGTTTTACCTTGAGGATAGCTAGGTTAAATCCTTCCCAAGTTTTTTTTAAGGGTATCCATGGGTCAGGTTTGTGCCTAACCCGAGATCGACTCGATAGAATCGAGTTGAGGAAATCTTGACCTGCCATCAAGCGGCGAGGGAGTTGGATCGCACGGTTGGTTTTGCGCTGGAAACATGATCAGTTTGGTCAGAACCATCCACAGTGAAAAATCCAGCCAAAATAGTTGATTTCAAGAGAAGAAAAAAAAAAAAAAAAAACCAAATTCGGGGGAGATCTTACCGGATCTGGTGAGATCTTGCTAGATCCAGTGAGATTTCACTAGATTTGGACGAAATATCACTAGATCTACTTGATAAGTCGCCGAAATATGAAAATTTGATGCGAGAATCTGAAAATTTGAAGTTGAAATCTGGAAAATCTCTTTAGGAATCTAGAAATTTTTCTTTGGAAATTCTTAGTACATTGGTTAGATTGGGTTTTTGGGGAGGAAAACCAAGACCGACCCGCCGGAGTTGGTTTTTGGAACAAATGACCTGTTGCTAACTAGTGACTTGATCGGGTCGGCCGGTTTTTTAGTCGGATCCTTCAGGTGGGTTAGGTCGTCAGATTGGATGGACAACCCTAATCATCATATCATGGTGTTCTTTATATTTCCGCATTGTTTGCAAGATATGATTTTATTGTGTTAACCTAGATCTAAATAATTTATCTAAGTAATCACTTGGCTAAATAACTAGGTTAAACAACTTATGTTAAGGGATCTAAAAACATACACAATTGCAGTGTGTGGTTTGCAGCCTGCTATTGTTGATTTGTTGAATTTCTTATTGCATGTGTTCCTATATCTGTTATACTTTCTAATCCTTCACTTATTGAATACTACTAAACGTTGTCTGCCATTTACTAACAATAAATTTTATGGCCAATCAGTAACACTAAATTTTATTATAGTATCAAAATAGGTGATTCTAAATCAACCAAGCAATCAATAATTTATCATGTCATTTGTAGACAAGTTGAGAAGCCTTCGCAATGTTGCTGAATGTTGAATTTGCATTTTTTAGGGCTTTTGTACTTTTGAGTAATATTGAGTTTTTGATGCTTTGCAATGTTTTGGTAAAACTAAATTGATATGTGCTTCTTAGCTTTTACATGGTTGTTCTAACTAGAAACACAAACATATCTCACTTTTACGATCAGAACACAAAAATTTAAACCCTTAACTTTTGTTTGGTGGATGAGAAATGGTACACAAAGCTCTAAAAGATTTGGATCATTTTAGCATGTGAAAAATAAAGTTCATAACTTTATGCATGCCATGTTATAGTTTTTGGTCGATAGCAATGAATTTTTTTTAGAGTGTTGTGATTTTCTGATTTGCACTTAAACTGGTAGAGGTCGTTAGTAATCTGGTTTTAAGTGCTAATGTGTTATTGTTGCATTGATATGCATGTGGATTCTACTGCACTAATGTAGTTTGATGGCTGTTTAGGGTTCTCTTGTAACTTCCAAAGATAAAATATGTAAAACTCACACTACTGTTTGACATGGTTTTCTACTAGCAAAATGCTATATGGGATTTTGCTTTACTTATGTTTTGCAGTGTTTCTATTGCTGTATGGTTGCATTTCTGCATTTGATACCTTGTTTGTCCCGTCCTCTATTTACAATATTTATTTTAATTGCTTGTTAGTTTCATCATGTTGCCATAAATTGGCCTTTTTGCCTGTGCTTCATCTCACTGTTCTATCTGCTCTAGAACTCTTTGGGTTACATCAATCATATTTAGTTATTTATGTCTTACTACTTCAGTTTGCAGTAAGGTTCGGGCATCAGATAAGTGTGGTTCTGATATTGGTAATCTATGATCATCAGGTGTGACTTGTGAGAGTTAAATCGTTTTTATCGAATACGCGTTTTCTTTTTCTCACCAAGTTAAAATATTTGATTTCTCGGGTGCATTTTGGCAGCCCTTTCAAATTTTCTCTCACTCCTGAGTTGCAGTGCTTAACTGGAATTTTCTTTAACACTATAGTTCAAGGAACATTAAGCTAATAGACCACATTTATATTGATTTGTGTAGCATATGTGATACTAATTCAGCACCTGACTATTAGTAGTATTAACTAAACGGCTTGACGTTTTCAAAATGCAGTTTTGATGAATCGTTGGGCCTGAATGAATGGAGAGCCAACCCACCAGACTACAGCACGACACTTTTGGGCCCAAAACAACTCACTTTATATAAAGTGGGCTGCAAAAAATTCAGTTTTAAGTCCAATTCGTGTTACTCAAAAGCCGTTTCAAAACTCGACGAAAGGAGAGCAATTTATATTTTATATCACCTAAAAAGCCATAATTTTATACTTTCAATATCACCCAAATATGCTTTATCAAAAAAAAAAAAAAAACAAACAGTGGGTAAATCCCATTATTTTAAAAACCAGACCAGACCGACAGGTCCTACCGGTTCAACCATGAACCGGTCATTAATCCGGTCCGATTATGACAAATAACCGAAAAAAGCTAAAAACCGAAAATAGTTGAAAACCGCCCGGTCCAACTATAAAATCGAAAATCGGTATGGTTGAATCGATTTTGTAAAATTGCTGAAAGAGATCTGCTATGGAGCTTTTTTTTGCAATAAAAATATTCTTTTTTCTCAAATCTGTTGATGGTGAGGGCAGATTGTTGCAATAAAGTCTTTTTTCTTAAGATTGGCTATGCTTGAGAGAGAGAAAAGGATTGAATATTCATGCTAGGCATTGAAATTAGCATTTTGGAGTGGTATCTACATATCTTCAGTGAAAAAGAGAGAAATGAGAGGAACCGATGATGGTATTGTAGAGATAAATAATGGATCTAACTCCTGAGATAGAGAGGAAGATAAGAATTTTGTGGAGGCCAAAAGATTGGAAAAATAAAGAGTCTTTGATGTTAAGTAAAGTGGGGAGTGCCGGAGTGGAGTGCAGATTTAAGAGATGTATTAAATAAATAAATAAATAAGAAGAGTAAACGTGTGGCTAAGAGTGGCAGAGTGGGAAAGTGGATTGTTAACGAGTCATAAGTCGGTGACTTCTCTAGTCATCTAACTTTGGGTTTTTTTTTTTTTTTTTTTTTTTTTTTTTTATATAAATTTTCTTGGTTAAATAAATAGTTAAAGTTATACTATTATATTTATATAAACTAAAAGATAAAGCTTAAATACTAAATAATTTTATTAAAAAAAAAAAATATATATATATATATATATATACTAAATAGTTTTGTCAACCATTATTGACAAGAAAAGAAAGGTGGTATGGAGAAAAAAACACTTTTTTCTAATTTTTATATTTTCTTAATATAAGTTATTAAAATTCAAATTTTAAACAAAAATTATTTTAATATTTTAATTAAATTATTTATGACGTCACCGGTTTGACTATCGGTCGAATTTTGGGTCCGACCATAAAACTTGTAATTAGTTCATTTTTCGGTTCTTTCACCATACCAGTTTTTAAAATCTTGGTAAATCCCACATTGAAAAATAAATGTGAGTTAAAGAGGTTTAAAACATGTACTATATATTCCAGAGTTAGACCTTTTTGAATATACACCACTGTAAGTGAAAGTTCAAAAATGTGTATAAACACCCTTGAACGTTTAGACCCCCAAATTACAACTTAACCAATTCAAGCAATATGTCAAACAACAAGTGTGCGGAAACTTAACATAAGCTATAATATGGAATTGGTTAAAAACTATCTAAGCCAAAACAAAACACAATCCACAACAGATAATAAAAAGGCAAAGATAGAGAGGAAGGAAGATGCAAACACAAAGACAACACGCGATGTGTTATCGAAGAGGAAACCGAAGCCCTCGGCGTAAAACCTCTCCGCCACCCTCCAAGCGGTAAACAATCCACTAGAAAATACAGTTAGGATACATGGACAGCAATAGACCCTCCAAGCCTAATCTACCCAGTGCACCTAAGCCCTCCAAGCTTCTTGCTCCAACGAGGTTGCACCGAACCTTTTTCTTTTCTAACTTCCCGGATTCCGCTACTAGACCGTAGCATCAACCAATGAAGATTGGTTCCTTCCTAATCGCTTCCCAGAAATCCAAACAGCTGTCTCACAGTGATGATGATGGTGAGAATCGGGTTTGGTATAATGCCTCTCAAGGATTTGACAATGGAGAGGAAGAGAGTTGAGGAATTTGAAGAGACTCTAATGTATAGATTGTGGGTGAATCAATCTTGTTTTTCTTTAGGTTTCTCTCTCAAAATTCTCTTTGGAAGCTCTCTCACAATCGTGGGTAAAAGGGGTATTTATCTTGGAGTGGGAGAGGAATGTGAAACGTCGGGTTTTACAAAACGGGGGTGGCTCGCGGCTTGACCTCGCGTCTTGACTAAGTCGCGAGATCGATCCGCGAGATAACCGTATGGCCGATTGTCTGTTTTGTCTGTAGTGCTCCAGCTTGCATGACTGTTCACCTTCCAAAGCATGCTTGGCACGTGTCTTTGCGTCGCGGCGGCTTGAAGCCGCGAGTCACCCGCGAGGCCCAGCCGCGAGTCTCTGTTTTCTTGCACACTCTTGAGCAATCTTCACTCTATCTCACTCACTACCCTTACATCAAACCCACCTAAATACAGGGTTACTAAATCTTTGAATTACAAGCAAATTTGCACGGAATAAACCCAATTAGATGGTTGAATAAATTCAACCTTACAATCTCCCCCTTTGGCTATTCCGTGACAAAACCCGAAAACAGACTCTAGACTTAACATGTGAGTTGGGAACAGTTGAACAAAACTCACTCACACCTAACTCTAGAAGTCGTGAAGCACTTGAATCATATGAACATAATACTCCTAAAACACAACAATACACCATGATCATTGTAAGCAGAAAAATCATAAAATGCACATGAAACAGGCAATATGTGATCAAGCAAAGATGGAGTTAAGAAACAAACCATGGCTTGATCAACCAAGTGAACACCACAAGGTAGTGATCACGGTGCTCATTCACACTTGGAATGAACACAAGGACATACAAGTTAACAAGCACAAGGCAAGACACTTGTATGTTCAACACTCAACCAATGCATAGTACACAAGGTATATGCATCTAGGAACAATCCTACAAGGGCACAAGAGTGACAAGACATAAATCAAAATGCAAGACATTTAGATTAAAGTACTGATTTCAACATAGCATAAAGGCTGCATTAAGCAAGGTACATACCATAAAGCTTACAAACCTATGCATAAAACATTAACCCTAAAAGCTTACAAAAGAACATGGGTACAAACACAAAGCATCCTGAATAACATCATCAAAATATATTAAAGATTAAACCAAGAGTATAGGTTAAGAGTTAAAAACAACTATACACCAAAACACAGTGTATCAAACCCATATAAACATTAAATAGTCCAACAAACATAAACCTAAACCTATAAGTTTAGAGGATAAGACTAAAAACAAAAGTATGACAAAAGTATATGTGTACTCCCCCTATCACTATGCACACTTCCCTTTGAAACTTTCTCCCCTTCTTGAATGCTCTCCCCCTTTTTGTCATGAATAGCTAAAGGCTCTCGTCCAACTTTTGTTGAATAGCATCTAGCTGATTCTCCATAATCTCGAGACGCATTTGGACATGGTTGTTTGTGGAGTAGAGAAGTGCCACAAGCTCATCAATGCGTTTCTGAATATGCTCAAGTACACCTGCCGACTCTATCGGAATGAGGAGCGATCAGGCTTGCGGAATACTAGCCTGTGAAGCTTCGGGAACAGCACGCGAAGTAGATGTGGTATGTGCGGTGTCTACGATTCGGGAGCGGATGGAGTAACCGGAGAGATGTGATCACTCCTTGGTGATTTAGAAGAGTGGCTTACGCTAGCTTGAAGAGTGAACAAGGAAATAGGGCGCTGACGGGTCAACATTTTTCCATCTGCGGGAGGAATAATGCCTTCACGAAGAATGAGCTTCATGATGAGACTGTAAAATGGAATAATTCCTCGAGTGCTGCAGATTCGACACGCGGTCTTCCTCAAGGTGTAGTAGATGTGAGCACATATATCAATGGGGGCTCTGTAATAAGGTCACAAAGGAATAGAGCTCTCCCAAGATTGATGAATGTAGTGTTGGACGGTGGGTAGAGATTGGTGAACATGATCAACTTCGGTGTGGTCAACGCTGGTGCAAACTTTGCGGTGCTGATAGATGTTCCTGCTTTGGATACTTCATGATCGGATCCTAGGATTTGTAGAATTTCTTCAACGCCTGGAGTTTGTTCATCATAAGGAGTTAGATTCACCTTCCGAGGTCCGGTGATGCCGAGAAGATCTGCGATGGAGTGCGGAGAAATGCCAAACTCTGTTCCTCTAACCCGGAAGATGAGTTGAACTCCAAGATCAGTTGCATTGGAGAAGCATTCTTTGACCAGCTCATCCATTGGATCATCAAAGTTCCCGAACAAGTTTGCCCAATCTCGTTTCTCAAAGATTCGAGGGATAAAAATGGTCCCTAAGGTGTTAAACTCTACCACCCGTTCCACTATAGTAGTTGACTTGTCAAAAATGTTTGAGTAGACGTGTGAGTTAAGCGGAAGTCCGAACCTATCCTCATTGGGGTCTTGAGATGCCCGAGATGATAGTCGAGTCCTTTTAGCAAGCGGTGTTGTTCTGGTTCGTCAACAACAATGTCTTTACCCCTGGAAGATCGACGAGATATCTGCAAGAGAACAGGCCCATAGCAAAGAACCAAACAATAGTACCACACAAGATAAGTGTCAACAGGATTCAGTGCAAAAAAAAATTTCAATACATAAATACAAAATCAAGATAGTGCGGACCCAACCAAACTTCCAACAATACAAAAGAGCACAAAATGACAGGTGCAGCAAAATGGTGAAAGTGCACAAAGGCATAGATAGACAAAACAACTAACAAAACTGTCAATGAGACAGGTTATCATGACCATGATATGCAAACAGATACTGCATTCGAACATTTAGAGCAGATATCATAAAACACTCCACAAGAGATGTGAACATGGGAAAATATTTCAACATGAAGTAACAAATCATCGAAACAAGAGCACATGGTTGAGAGACACACATTATGTTATCATAAAAACTCAGTAACCAATACCGAAATCCAACATCAATACTCAAGCAAGTGAAATGAGCAAGTCAAATAAACACCAAACCCATTTAAGAAAAGATTTTCAGACTCAACAACAGGCAAATATCAGAACAATGAAAAACACATTGTGACCACTCAACATGAAAATAGATGAGAACAATAGCAAACATAACAGGCCATACCCATCACACAAAGAGAGAAATGTTTCGAACACAATATCAATCCGAACGGTAAAAGAAATATCCATGAAATAGGTAAAATGAGATTGAGAAATCAAAACCCATACCTTTTCTTGATGATTTGGACAAGAAATGAAGCACCAATGAGATTTGAAAATGGATTCACGGAGTGTTTGGGAAGGAGATAGTTTAGAGAGAAGATGAACAGTCATAAATGTTCGAGGGAAAACTGAAAAAGATTTAAAAACTGCTCCTATTTTCGCCAAACACGCGTTTTTCGTGACTTGATTAAGTCGCCACACATCGCCTTGATTCAAGCCGCCAAAACACTCAAGGACAAAAATTTGAAAAATTTTTCTAAGTTTTTTTCGCGACTGGAAGGTCTACCCATGAGTGAGTCGCGAGCTTAGCCGCGAAAATCTCTGAGTAACCCTCGCGATTGGACCTTCCACTCGCGAACAAGTCGGCAAAAATGACCCGCGAAGACGCGACTAAGGCTCGCAACTTGACATACCCGCGACTTAGCCGCCAAAACAGGGCAAAACTGGATTTTTGAAATTTTTTAGATTTTTTAAACAAAATACTTTCCAAAAACACCTAAAACACTCAAAAATCTTTTTGTGCTTGAATTAACAAATATTGAGCATGTGAAAACATATTTCATCAAGTACAATCACACAAATGAATATGGCATTTATTGAACATAAACTTGTGTATTGTGTGGATATCAACAATGAGATAGTCCTTCGTCGAATGTGAAGCTTCAATGATCAATTCAACCAAGGCATACACAATTAGCACTAGATCATGTGACCCATCTCAATTATAGAAATATGTATATATAACCTCCCACACAATTTGATAACATAACTTGGAGCTTAACATTTGACTCCACTTTCAATCATAACATTTGATCTTTTTGATCTTTTGAGGCAATCACCTCTCATTGTGAGAGTGATATTTGACATTTCACTTTATTGAACAAGCCTTTGGCTTTTTGAATAAACATTTTCTTTAATATAAAGTCGCTTACCCTTTTTCCTAGTCGAATACTAGAATGTGCGACAGGCTTTTGCAGCTCAATATCTCTTTTCATTTGGAGATTTACATTTGGTGAGCTCTTTTTAGCAAAACAAAAATAAAGAGTGGGAAGATATATAGACACAAGTCTATGCATGTCTCAAGATCAACAAAACCATTCACTAATCATTCATGACAAGTTTGAAGATCTATTTACAACAATCACATAAATTTCAAGATTTCTCCCACAGAGATATGAGTGCATGAAAACAAGCAATGCTCGAAAATGCACAAAGCCATTAGCACAAAGGTACAAGGCAAAACAAGCTTTGAGACAAAAGCTCAACAAAGTCAATCAAGCTTTTTGATTTTCTAATTTTTATGTGATTTTTGGAATTTTGACACTAAAAGCAAAAAGATTGATAAAACAAAATTAAAAATAAGCACAAGAAGACAAGCAAACAACCAACAGCAAAAACAGCAAGCAAACAAACAAACATCGTCACAAAGCATAGGAAGTATTAATGCATGGACATGTTGTAATGCTTATGCATGAGTACCCTTTTTCACCCACACATCACTTGCGTTTGGGGTGATTTCCTTATAGGATTAGGTACGGGAGTTAGGGCTTTCAAACCTTCGTGAGAAGCTTTCCAAGCGAGTTGGTGAATGCACCAATCATCTTCATCACGTTCATCATTCCGGGATCACCATTCGATCTCTAGATTGATCACCTGCCCAATTTCTTCTATCATTTCTAGGTCCTCCTGACCTTTGAGGAGTTGCACTATTCTTTGCTCTCAGCTTTTGGCAATTTGGTTGAGTATGCCCTTGAAGTCCGCAATAATGACACACATAAGTTGCTCTAGGACCTCTTTGTGGTCGTGGACGTGACTTGGCACGAGATTCAAACCTGCCCACAGATTGATTACGGGGATTCAACATTCGTTGGTTCACCACATTCTTCTTCTCCTCCACCTTGAGCTTCTCATCAGTAAGGTCATCTACAACTGGATCTTTGGCCTTTACAAACTTCACTTCTTTAGTGACATTTCCGGATGAACTACTTCCTCCGGTATATCCCAATCCGGATTTGTCTGAAAAGCTCTTTTGAGATGAGATAACATCATCTAGCTTCTTGGTGGTGACCCTCTCTATTTTAGCATTTGCTTGCACAACCTCATTCTCAAGAAATCTCACTTTTGTGTAAGCTTCGGACAGCTCACCATTCAATGTTTCTATCTCACATTTGGCCTCCCTATATCGGATTAGGAGACTTTTGTAGTCCTCCTCGGCCTTCTTCATTTTTCTCACAGCAGCCTTTGCCACCCTTGTGTACTCACCCGACTTCTCCAAGAGTGAGTTATAATTCTCTTGAAGATTTCTTTGTGCTTTAATCTTCTTCAAAGATCTCGATTCTTCAACAATTCCTAGTGATTCATCATCACTATGTTCTCCAAGGTCTCGTACAAGCAGATTCAACTCATCGAAGACTCAACATGAGCAATAGTCATAAAAAGCTGAATAGTTCCCCTCTCCATCATGACTTTCCTCTCGATTCTGAATCGGATGAATCCGAGTCACTCAATGTCGTGGCATACACTTTGCCTTTCGATTTCAAATAATTTGGACATTCCTTCTTAAAGTGTCCATGTCCGTTACATTCGAAGCAAGTGACACCTTGTGTAGATTGGGATTCTTTTCCATCTTTCTTTTTGAATTCCCTTTTCTCCTTTCCAGAACTTTGAAATTTTCTTTTATCATCAAATTTGCCATTATTTTTGAATTTCAAGAATTTTCTGAAATTTTTGACAAGGTATGCAACATCTTTGTCAACCACATCTTCTCCCGATGAGTCTTGATCTTCCACCTTCTCATTAATGGTCTTTAGAGTAAGAGATTTACTCTTTCGTTGATTTGGCGTCATCTCATAAGTCTGCAGAGAACCAACCAGCTCCTGGACTTTGATGTCATCAAGGTCCTTGCTCTCTTCAATCGCCCGTTACTTTAGCACGAAAACTTTCCGGCAATGATCGAAGGATCTTCCTTACAATTTTTGAATCCTCCATTTTCTCCCCCAAGTTGAACTTGCTGACAACCACCTCATTTAGCTTTCCATAGAAAGAGTCAAAAGACTCATCCTCACTCATTTTGAGCTCCTCAAACCGAGTGGTCAGCATTTGCAACTTGGTGTCTTTCACTTTCTTTGTGCCTTCATAGGTGGTTTCTAGAGTCTCCCACGCTTCTTTGGCAACGGTAATGTGAGAAATCCTGTGAAATTCATCCGGAGACACACCACAGAAAATAGCATTGAGTGCTTTCTTGTTAGCATTAGATGCAGCAAGTCTTTGCCTTATCCCAAGTGGATTTGGCAGCCTCGGTCTGGTCCAACCAATCTCAACAAACATCCCAAACAGATTCATCAATAGAACACAGAAAAAATCTCTCATGCGAACCTTCCAAAAGCATAATTACTACCATCAAAATATGGAGGTGCATTTAGGGATTGAGACCTATCCATCTCAAAAGGGAGTCAAGGATCACACAATGGTAATGAAACCAATTAACAGTGTACCTGCTCTGATACCAATTGAAAGTTCAAAAACGTGTATAAACACCCTTGAACGTTTAGACCCCCAAATTACAATTTAACCAATTCAAGCAATATGTTAAACAACAAGTGTGCGGAAACTTAACATAAGCTATAATATGGAATTGGTTAAAAACTATCTAAGCCAAAACAAAACACAATCCACAACAGATAATAAAAAGGCAAAGATAGAGAGGAAGGAAGATGCAAACACAAAGACAACACGCGATGTGTTATCGAAGAGGAAACCAGAAGCCCTCGGCGTAAAACCTCTCCGCCTTCCAAGCGGTAAACAATCCACTAGAAAATACGGTTGGGATACATGGATAGCAATAGACCCTCCAAGCTTAATCTACCCAGTGCACCTAAGCCCTCCAAGCTTCTTGCTCCAACGAGGTTGCGCCGAACCTTTTTCTTTTCTAGCTTCCCGGATTCCGCTTCTAGACCGTAGCATCAACCAATGAAGATTGGTTCCTTCCTAATCGCTTCCCAGAAATCCAAACAGCTGTCTCACGGTGATGATGATGGTGAGAATCAAGTTTGGTATAATGCCTCTCAAGGATTTGACAATGGAGAGGAAGAGAGTTGAGGAATTTGAAAAGACTCTAATGTAAAGATTGTGGGTGAATCAATCTTGTTTTTCTTTAGGGTTTCTCTCTCAAAATTCTCTTTGGAAGCTCTCTCACAATCATGGGTAAAAGGGGTATTTATCTTTGCGGTGGGAGAGGAATGTGAAACGTCGGGTTTTACAAAACGCGGGGGTGGCTCGCGGCTTGACTAAGTTTGCGAGATCTAGTTGCGAGATAACCGTATGGGCAGTTGTCTGTTTTGTCTGTAGTGCTCCGGCTTGCATGACTATTCACCTTCCAAAGCATGCTTGGCACGTGTCTTTGCGTCAGCGGCTTGAAGCTGCGAGTCACCCACGAGGCCCAGCCGCAAGTCTCTGTTTTCTTGCACACTCTTGAGCAATCTTCACTCTATTTCACTCACTACCCTTACATCAAACCCACCTAAATACGGGGTTACTAAATGCTGAATTACAAGCAAATTTGGCACGGAATAAAGCCAATTAGATGGTTGAATAAATTCAACCTTACAGTAAGTTTCTTTAAAACCTTCTTCCCTCGGCTTGTGTTGTATATTCAAGAGTTAAACCCTTTTGGATATACACTTCTGTAAGTTTCTTTAAAATCTTCTCCCCTCTCTCTATGTGTGTTAAAAATATTTAGTATTCTCAAAAATGAAAAAATAAAAATAAATAAAAAAATATCACCCAAATATGCTTGAAAGGTAGAAGGACCTTTGGTCCGAATCTTTTTTCTTTCTTTTTGTCTTTTTGGGTCCAAATTTTTGCAAAGCTCATAGACAAGCCCAATTAATACTTTCTTACTGCAAAGGGCCCATTCCTTTCAATTTCAGGCTAAATTCGGCATATTCCAACTATGAATTGAGTTTTATTTTGTTAAGTATGTGACACAATATTAAGATAATAGATTAAGAATGGTTGAAATGGAACACACTGTGCACTCTCAGGGCTGTTTGTTTCGAGAGATTTTAGGGAGAAAGGAAAATTGAGAAGAGAAAAGTAGAGAAAAAAATATTTTTAGTGAGTGTTTGGTTAGAGAGAGGGGAGGAAAGAAAAGTGGTGAGGTTTGAGTGTTTCCTCCCGAGTCCACCAAAATGTTTTCTTGGAAGGCGGGGAAAGCTCATGGAAATGAGCTACCAAAAATGCCCCTGAACATTGCACTTCATTTTTCTTTGCCTGCTTTTTTTCCCTTTGATTTTGTCTTTCTTTGTTACTAAGCTTATGGACGTGATGGCTTCTTCTTCCTTCTTCCTTCTTCTTCTTCTTCTTCTTTTTTTTTTTTAGAAAACAATCTGGGTTAATTTCTCGTGCTCTTCTTTATTTTATTTTAATTTTATTGAAGTGTTTATCCATACACAATTTTTTTGAAACTATAATGTGTTACCTTTTGTTTTATTTAATAGAGATATGATAGTAAATTTATACAAATTCTATTTTTAATACTCTAACTTTTCGTCTTAATCAAATAAAAAAAAAAAATTCATCCTTCCGCTTTTCTATATCCTCTCAACTACACACAAATGAGAGAAACTAAAATTTTTTTTATCTTCCTACTTTTCCATTCTTTCCCTATTTTCTATTTTCTCACTTTTTCATCATCCCAACCAAACAACCTTTAAAAGTGACCATTTACTAAGATGAAACTATGATTTTCATCTTAATAAATTGTAACTTGATAAATTTTTTTTGAGCAACTGTAACTTGATAAATTTGATAGCGAACAATAAGTTGATCAATTTGATAGCCCCAGTCCTCTTTATCAATTTTGTTAAGCCTTGGGGATTAACAATGATCAATAAAATATGTTCTTAAATTCAAATAAAGAAACGGCACATTTTGTTTCTATATTCTAGCATCTAGGCACAAAAATAGAGAGTGCTGCAAAAATGAGTTGAAGCATAATCAGCTGAATTCAATAAATTTTTTTTTTCAAAAGTACGATTTGTTTCTACATTCAAGGCATAAGAGTGTCGCAAAATCAAGGTCGTCAATATCGTACCAGTACAGGCCATACCGGCTAGTATGTACCATACCAATATGTATACAGATATCGAAACATCAATGTTTCATACCGATTTAAATACCGATTGTATCGGCCATGTAATCGCCATATTGGCTGTCTGAATTTTTTATTTATTTATTTATTTTTTTAAGTTTTGTAATTTTTGAATTTTTGTTAAAGCAGAATTGTAACTTATTTGCATTAACTTATTAGTATTATTTGTTTTCTTAGTATGCAATGGTAACTTTTAAGCTTTTTATTTTTTATATTGTGTTTTTTTTTTAATTGATACTAAAGTCTAAAACCATGAATAATTAGTTCCGAATTGAGGAAATGTTTTATGGAAAACTTTTTTATTTATTATAATATACACACACACACATACATACACACATATATATATATATATATATATATATATATATATTTATTTATTTATTTATAAATATAAAAAATAGCGGTAAACCCGAAACAAGATACATCGGTATTGATTAATATCGAAATATATCGTACCACCGGCCAAACCGATCTGACCTCCCGACAAAGTATTGACTCCCTTGCGCAAAATAGAGCTAAAGTACAAATTGTACAATGATTGATCAAAGATTGTTTTTATTATCTATTCCACTTCCACAGCCCATGCAGAACTTAGATTAGAAAACGCACGCACGTGATAAGTGATTTCGTTGTTTATTTGGACTGACACCTCGCTCGCAATTCATTTCAATTTTTGTAGGCTAGGAGTTTATGTACATTATTATATACATATGTTCATGCATTGCTTTCCATGCTCTGCATTTGTTTTACACTACAAAAAAACCGACCTATTGCGGCGGGTGTGAAACCTACCGCTACATGTCACCTATTGCGGCGCATTTTGGGCCTACCACTACACATGAGATTTATTGCGGCGGGCCAACAGGCCCACCACAATAGTTCTAGTTATTGCAGTATACTACTACGGCGGGCCAATGACCTGCCGTAATAGGCATGTTTTAGCGGCCCAAAGCTTGGATATAGCGATTGTCAATGACCCGCCGCAATAGACCCTCACATTTTTCCCCCCAAACCTAAATTTTCCCATTGTTTTTTTTTCCCCTTTTCGGTTTTAGCGCCTTTTCGTATTTAGCTAGTCTCCCACACAGACGCATTTTCTCTCTCGGACACTTCGAAAAGCTCCTCACTGTCTCGTCTCTACCACTACCCATAAACCCACAGCCACAACCACCACCACCCATAACCATAGCCATCACCACCACCACCACCCAACCCCCAACCACCAAATCACAAACAAAAACAAACCACTGTAAACCCACAGTCACCGCTAGCCAACCCAACCCACAACAAACCCACAGTCACCACCAGCCACCATCACCCACCCACCTGCCACCACCGTAAACCCCAACCCAAAATCAACCTACCACTAGCCACCACCACTACAAAACACCCATCACAAAACAAAAACCTAGCCACCAAATCACAAATCACAAAACAACCACCATCACAAACACCAAATACGATCCACCACCAAACTTTGACCCACGACCCGGACCCACCATGACGAAGTGACCCACCACGATCGCCGAGAAACCTTTGTGACTCGCACCCATAGGAAATCGGTGAGAGAGAGAGGGACGAGCAAGAGAGGGCAAGGGCATTGATGGAGATCGCCCTCGATTGCTTGAAGCCATTGATGGAGATCGCCTAAAAATCTTGCTTTTTTTACTTTTACTTTTGAGTTTCTAGGGTTTCAATCACGGTCTTGTTTGGTAGTGCTATATTGTTATTATTATTTTTTTATTTAGGGTAAATTGCAAATTACAACCCTGAAGTTTGGGGTTGACTAGATTTTACACCCTAAAGTTTCAAAAACTTGATTTTACACCTCGTATTTTGATTCCGTTAGCAATTCACATTCCACAATTAGTTTTTGGTGTTAAGTGACACATATGCATCTTGACATGTTTTATTTTTGCCAAATCAGCCCCAAAAATAAAAACTTACTTGCCACTATACAAACAGTACCGTTTTCCCTAAGCTAACAAAAAAAAAAAAAAAATCCAATCCTAAAACTACACCGTTTCGGCCTAATTCTAAAATCTCAAATCGGTGAATCCCTATTCCCGTTCATCCGAGCAAGCTTCATCCGAGCGGCCACAACAACTATTCCGTTCATCCGAGCAAGCCTCATCTTGTGAACCCAAGCAGCGGCGGCGACTCTAAGCACCACGTCGACGGTAAAACCAAATAAACCCGAGCTGCTCTTCTCATGTGATTGATTTGTTGATTGGGTTTGGTGGGGGGTTTTGTATAAATGTTTGGGTGATTGATTTGTTGCTGGAACCTCATATGATTTAAACTCATTGTACAACTTGCATCTTTATTGAAACTATGTGTTTTTTCTCCGATTTTTTTTTTTTTTTTATAGGTATTCTGTATCACTTGAATATTGTTGATTGGGATTAGTTTTGTATTATTTTGTTGTCAATGGATTATAATATAGTTGGTTGTATTTTGTCTTGTTCTGGTTACTTTATTGATCTTTATTTTTGGTGGGTCGACTTGTTGGATGATGATTAGTTGTATGTATTGTCCGGTGTGTATTTTTTATTGATAAATTGACTGAGTGCGATGGTTGTGGTCCAAGTGAGCAATACATGTGTTGTGCTTTGTGCCTCATATCTACATGTACGTTTTGTTGCATTTATGTGTGTATTATATTTTAGTAATATATTAATTATAGGTTATATTTTAGTAATGCATTTATACGTATGTGCGGGGCATTGAATATGGATCAACTATTTGATATGTGTATACATCATGGAGGGGTATTTATTACGCATAGTGATACACATGTTGAATATGTTAGAGGAACTGAATCAAGGGTTTCTAATATTGATATTGACACTCTTGCTGTTTTTGATATGCCTAAGTATGCCAAAAATCTTGGTATTATGAACGTAAAAGAATTTCTTTACTAGATTCCTCAAATGGAACTTCATAATGGCTTATGTTCATTGACTAAAGATGGTGATGTTAGGGCCCTACATGATTGGTTAGAATTTGCACCTGAAAAGTTAATACACATATATGTGAAGCATGTTGAACAAGCTTTTGAGGAACAAGTTGATGAGGATCAAGGTAATGAAGGTGACGATGAGCATAAGTGTTATAAAGAATTTGATGAAGGGGTTGGAGTAGATGACAATTTTTTTTATGAGGACTATGCTGATTTGGTAGGTGACAATGAATTTGATAGATATGAAAAACCATCGTCCCCTATTGACCCATCCTCCCACATTGTCCCAACCACTCACATTGTCTCATCCACTTCTCATGACCAATCCAACCTAAACCCTTACGAGAAAAAAACATCAAATTGGGCACCCACTTGCTTTAGTGATGAGGAGCATGATATAAGAAGTGGGAAAAGTGATTATGGGCACTCTGATGTCTTGTGCACACCTGTCAACTCTGAGGATGATGAAGAGCACCCCAAGTACACTGAATTTAGGGCTGAAGTGGATATGTCCGACCCCGTTTTTGAGAAGGGGATGTTGTTTAGTGACCACAAGGAATTTAAGAGGGCCGTGCAATCTTATAGAATCAAGCATGGATATCCATTGTTAATTGCTAAGAACGAATCTCGCAAGGTGAGTTACAAATGTGAAAATTGTGAGTGGTATATTTATGCCTCATGGGACCTTGAAGAAAACTCTTTTCTAGTGAAAACCTATCGTGAAAAACATACATGTTCTAAGGCTTTTCATAGTAGGATAGTGTTTGCAAGGTGGATTGCAATTACATGGCTAGAGGTGTTTAGAGGGAGACCGAATATCAAGAGTGCTGAGATAAAGAAAGGTATAATGAGTCAATTTCAAGTAGACATAACCTTGGACAAAGCCTTTAGGTCTAGGCAAATTGCATTGGAGATGCTTAAAGGAAGGTTTGCCTACCAGTTTGAAAGAGCTAGAGATTATTGTGAAGAGTCGAGATCTTCTAATCCAGGCACCATAACTAAAATTACTCCGCACACACCCACATTGCACTTCAAACGAATGTATGTGTGTCTAGTTGCTTGTAGAACTGGATTTATGGATGAATGTAGGCCAATTATTAGTCTTGATGCTTGTCATTTAAGAGGGTTTTTGAAAGGGCAACTCCTGGCGGCTGTTGGAATTGATGGGAATGACGGGATGTACCCAATAGCATTTGCTATTTTTGAAGGTGAGAACAAGGACAGTTGGTCATGGTTTTTGGATTTGTTAGTTGATATTGGTCCTATGAGGGAACGTGGCTGAACCTTTATTTCTGATCAACAAAAGATATGTAATTATTTATGTAAGTTTAATCTTACCATTTGTTGTATAATATTTGACTTGAAATAATTTACATATTATTTAATATCTACATACTAACCAATTTATTTGTTTTGTTTTTAATATAGGGCTTACTTTCTGCTCTTGGAAAAAGTTGCTCCTGAAGCACATATAAGGTTCTGTGTTAGGCATCTATATGCAAACTTCAAGAAGGAGCACAAGGGCAAACTATTGAAGGATTTAATGTGGGCAAAGTGAGAAGAGAGACCACCAAACTTGGGTTTGAGGCAAAGATGGAAATGATGAGAAATGTAGATGCTAATGCTTATAGGCATTTGATGGGTATTATTTGTGCACATTGGAGTAGACATGCTTTTAGTACATGGCCTAAGTGTGACATGCTGTTGAACAATCTTTGTGAATCATTTAACTGTAAGATTGTTGATGCTAGGGATAAGTCCATATTGACTATGTGTGAGATGATTAGGAGGTATCTTATGAAAAGGATCCCAAGAAATAGGGATACAATGTGGAAGAAGTCTGGCCCAATTTGTCCTAAAATTCAAGATAAATTAGAAGTTAATAAGGAAGTAACTAGGGATTGCACATCTACATGGTCCGGCGAATCGAAGTTTGAAGTGCATTGTAAGGGAAAGCAATTTGTAGTTGATTTGGAGAAGCATACTTGTGCTTGCTACAGATGGGATGTACCGGCATCCCTTGCATGCATGTGGTTTCAGCAATCGCTTACAAAAAAGAAAAGGCAGAAAGCTATGTGCATAGCTATTACAAGGTTGAGACTTACCTTAGAACATACTCACACCTTATCCAGCCTACCAATGGGGAGGACTTTTGGCTAAATGTAGTAGGTGATAAGATTCTGCCTCTAAAGATGCCAGTCTGACTGGAAGAAGACCAAAGGAGAACAAGAGGAAGAAAGCTGCTGATGAGGCACCAAGGATTTCACATAAGTTGAAGAAATCATCTGCCGCACAAAAATGTGGCAATTGTGGACAATTAGGTCACAACAAAAGAGGATGCAAATTACCCCCCAAATCTAATGATGCTAGTGAGGGCCGGACTAAGCAAAGACAAGGAGCAACAACGAATACAAGGTGAAAGTTCAAAAACGTGTACAAAACACCTTTGAACATTTAGACCCCCAAATTACAACTTAACCAATTCAAGCAATATGTCAAACAACTAGTGTGCGGAAACTTAACACATGCTATAATATGGAATTGGTAAAAACTATCTAAGCCAAAACAAAATATAATCCACAGTAGATAATAAAAAGGCAAAGATAGAGAGGAAGGAAGATGCAAACACAAAGACAACACGCGATGTGTTATCGAAGAGGAAACCGAAGCCCTCGGCGTAAAACCTCTCCGCCGCCCTCCAAGCGGTAAACAATCCACTAGAAAATACGGTTGGGATACAAGGACAAAGCAATAGACCCTCCAAGCCTAATCTACCCAAAGTGCACCTAAGCCCTCCAAGCTTCTTGCTCCAACGAGGTTGCGCCGAACCTTTTTCTTTTCTAGCTTCCCGGATTCCGCTACTAGACCTTAGCATCAACCAATGAAGATTGGTTCCTTCCTAATCGCTTCCCTTAAACCCAAACAATTGTCTCACAATGATGATGATGGTGAGAACCAGGTTTGGTATAATGCCTCTCAAGGATTTGACAATGGAGAGGAAGAGAGTTGAGGAATTTGAAGAGTCTCTAAGGTATAGATTGTGTGTGAATCAATCTTGTTTTTCTTTAGGGTTTCTCTCTCAAAATTCTCTCGGAAGCTCTCTTTCAATCGTGGGTAAAAGGGGTATTTATCTTTGGAGTGGGAGAAGAATGTGAAACGTCGGGTTTTACAAAACAGGGGTGGCTCGCGGCTTGACTAAGTCGCGAGATCGATCGCGAGATAACCGTATGGCGATTGTCTGTTTTGTCTGTAGTACTCCAGCTAGCATGACTGTTCATCTTCCAAAGCATGCTTGGCACGTGTCTTTGCGTCGCGGCTTGCGACCGCGAGTCACCCGCGAGTCCCAACCGCGAGTCTCTCTGTTTTTCTTGCACACTCTTGAGCAATCTTTACTCTATCTCACTCACTACCTTTACATCAAACCCACCTAAATACGGGGTTATTAAATCTTTGAATTACAAGCAAATTTGGCACGGAATAAAGCCAATTAGATGGTTGAATAAATTCAACCTTACAATCTCCCCCTTTGGCTATTTCGTGACAAAACCCTAAAACAGACTCTAAACTTAACATGTGAGTTGGGAACAATTGAACAAAACTCACTCACACCTAACTCTAGAAGCTGTGAAGTACTTGAATCATATGAACATAATACTCCCGAAACACAACAATACACCATGATCATTGTAAGCAGAAAATTATAAATGCATATGAAACAGGCAATATGTGATCAAGCAAAGATGGAGTTAAGAAACAAACCATGGCTTGATCAACCACGTGAACACCACAAGGTAGTGATCACAGTGCTCATTCACACTTGGAATGAACACAAGGACATACAAGTTACAAGCACAAGGCAAGACACTTGTATGCTCAACACTCAACCAATGCATAACACACAAGGCATATGCATCTAGGAACAATCCTACAAGGGCACAAGAGTGACAGTACATAAACCAAAATGCAGAACATTTAGATTAAAGTACTGATTTCAACATAGCATAAAGGCTGCAATAAGCAAGAAGCAAGGTACATACCATAAAGCCTACAAACTATGCATAAAACATTAACCCTAAAAGCTTACAAAAGCACAAGGGTACAAACACAAAACATCCTGAATAACATCATCAAAATATATTAAAGTTTAAACCAAGAGTATAGGTTAAGAGTTAGAAACAGCTATACACCAAAACACAGTGTATCAAACCCATATAAACATTAAATACTTGCTTATTGCTAAATAAGTTTTTTATTGTGCTACTCACCTATTGTAGTTGCTAACTACAAATTTTTTGAACTTGTTGAAGGTTAGGAGAGCCGGAGGCGATCATGTGTTTATGGGCTTAAGAGTGGAAGCGGATCATCACCCACCAAGTGTTGTTGGAAGCCAATCCACTATAGTAATTGCCATATTATATATATACTTCACATTGTGCTTAATATTTGCATATTGCCATTATTTGGTCATTGAGTTTGTTGTATTCGTTGTTGTATCTATTATTATAGGTCTCAACCCAAACAAGTGTTGCTAGAAGCGGTGCAGTTGGTAGATATGGAAAAGGAGCTGGAGCTAGAAAAGGAGCTGGAAGTGGATCAGGAGTTGGTAGTTTGTAGGACCTTTGATTGTTAGAATCTTTTGTGGTTCTTGTTTTTATAAGGCTGCCCATAAGCTTATTTTGTGTTGGTCTTAGGACCTTTTATTATTAGGCCCTTTGGTTTGGCAAACTTTGATAGTCACTATTTTGTAAAGCTTTCATAAGCTTATTATTCAAGTCATGTTGGACATAAGCAGAAAAAAAATGTAGCAACATATTTCAGTCATATTTCGGCACATTTACGCATATTTTAGTCATATTTTCGCATATTTTAGTCATATTTCTGCATATTCCAGTCATTTTTCTGCATGTATCTACAATCTATCTCCACTCACTCATATTCAATACTAATCAAAGGTGGCCCTTTTAGTTTCTTCAAACCCACTCGAGGGATCAAATAAGGGGATCCTTTATCCTCTTTCCTCTTCACTCTTGCTGGTGACTCCACTTCAAGACTTCTTCAACAAAGTGATCAAATTGGACTAATCAAAGGGTCAAAATCAACTGTGGCTCCCCATCCTTAATACACCCTGAAAGTTCAAAAACGTGTAAAAACACCCTTAAACGTTTAGACCCCCAAATACAAAATAACCAATTCAAGCTTTATAACAAACAACAAGTGTGCGGAAAATGAACATAAGCTATAAACAGAATTGGAAATCAATCTAAGCCAATTATAAATCACATCCACAGCAGAAAATAAAAGGCAAAAATAAAGGGAAGAGAGATGCAAACACAAGGACAACACACGATGTGTTATCGAAGAGGAAACCGAAGCCCTCGGCGTAAAACCTCTCCGCCGCCCTCCAAGCGGTCAATAATCCACTAGAAAATGTAGTTGGGATACATGAACAGCAATAGACCCTCCAAGCCTAATCTACCCGATGTACCTAAGCCCTCCAAGCTTCTTGCTCCAACGAGGTTGCGCCGAACCTTTTTTTTTCTAGCTTACCGGATTCCGCTACTAGACCGTAGCATTTGCCATCCTTGGCATCTTCCAATGCTTCCCAAAGCTCCAAAAATACTCAACACTCTAAATTGGTGTGGGTCGTGTTTGGATAGAAAACTCCTCTCAATAGGTATGACAATGAGAGAGGGAATGAGAAGAGACTACAAAGGTTTCTCTCTAAGAATGAGTAGCTCTCTCTAATTGGGTGGGTGTTTTGAAGAAACCTCTCTTAGGGTTTTTCTTTCTGAATAGCCACCCATATCTTGTGGGAATGAGGGGTATTTATGCTAGTGTGAGAATGGAATACGAAGAGTCAGTTTTTCCAAAAATAGGGCTGGCTGGCGACTTGACCTCGCGACTTGGTCGAGTCGCGAGTTAAAGTCGCGAGCTAACTTAATGGCCAGTCTGGATTTTTGTCGTGTAGTGCTCCGGTGGCGTGACTGTTCAGCTCCCCATGCATGCTCGCACGTGAGCAACTTTGGCAGCTTGCAAGCCGCGAGCCACCCGCGAGTCCTAGCCGCGAGTCTTTGCTTCACCGCACCTTTGTCTTGAGCATTTCTTCACACTCTCTCACACACTACCCTTACATGATTCCCACTTAAATACAAGGTTTCTAAGTGCTATATTACAAGCAAATTTGTCATGGAATAAAGCCAACACATGGTTGATTAAATTCAACCTTACAATCTCCCCCTTTGGCTATTCCATGACAAAACACCCTAAAACAGACTCTAGACTTAAACGTGAGTTTGGGAACAATGGCAAAACTCACTCACACCTAAATCTAGAAACTGTGCAGCTCTTGAATCATATGAACATGAATCTCCGAAACACAACAATACACCATGATCATTGTAAGCGAGAAAATCATAAAATGCATATGAAACAGGCAATATGTGATCAAGCAAAGATGGAGTTAAGAAGTAAACCATGGCTTGATCAACCAAGTGAACACCACAAGGTAGTGATCACAGTGCTCATTCACACTTGGAATGAACACAAAGACATACAAGTTAATAAGCACAAGGCAATACACTTGTATGTTCAACACTCAACCAATGCATACTACACAAGGTATATGCATCTAGGAACAATCCTACAAGGGCACAAGAGTGACAGTACTTAACAAGAAAATGCATGACATTTAGTTAAAATTACTGATTTAACAAAGTATGAAAGGCTGCATACAAGCATGGTATGGACCATAAAGCCTACGGATAAAAGATATCAAACCCTAAAAGCTTACAAAAGCAACATGGGTACAAAGCACATTATATTGAATAAAAACTTAAACAATATAAACTAAAAGTGCTTAAAGTTTCTTCCCTTCAAAATGATGAGAAGTTGTGATGCACTTAGAACATATATACTTGTAACCTGAAACACTTGCACAAAACACATTAGACCCTCAAGGTAAAGCAAGTAATAAAAGGACAAGTATAATGTAACAAGTAAATTGCGATCAAGTACACATGATGTGAAACATGTGAGCAACTTGATCATACACCAAAACAGTCATATAGAAATGACTACAATGATCACATGCAAATGATCATACGAACATGCATTCAAAGAAGCACAATAGCATAGGGATATATGCATGTCCAAAGCACAAACATGATGCAATGAGAACAACAAAGCATAACTCAAAGCACCATAAAGCCAACAAGAAAACAAACAGAACAAAGTTTTCTAGATAACACAATATCTTCTCCCCCTTGGTATATGCATCTCCACTATGGAAAATCTCTCCCCCTACAAATGTGCACGAGAAATAGAATTTCTCCCCCTAAGGATGTGCACAAGAGTCATAACAAGAGTCATATAGAAATGACAAAACACTCCGGTATACTCTCTAGAGTATACTCTCCCCCTTTTTGTCGGGAATAGACAAAGGGTCAAGGAGAAAAGAGGGCAAGAGATGAATGAACAAACAATGATAATGATGCATGAGGGGTGCAAGATGAATGAGAAAATGAAACTCAAACCTAAGACAAAGTAACATGCTACAAAGCATAAGGTAACCATGACATGCTAGGATGAAGAAATAAAGTAAAGACCAATGCATGACAAGGGTTGCAAAGGTGTGTGCAAGAGGTGGCTAAGTGCAATGCATGACCAATGCATGAAAAATGCACATGTGGGGCAAAGTGTGCAAAATACACAACTAATGAACCAAACATGTTCCTAATGAGGAAACATGAGAAACCCCAAAGTTTGGTACTCATCGGAGTCCAAACAAGCGAGAAAATGTCTAAGAGGCATTTTATCAAACACCTAGCATGCACACTATGAACAATAATGTGAAGCAATGCATGAACATCATGAAATCCACCCTTAATACATGTTCTTTCTGCCACAAGGGGCCAACATCCAATGCATATCAACAAAAGAAACCAATCCTATAAAGAAATTTGACAAAAATTAAGTTTTCCCAACTCCAATGATAAAAATCCCAACCAAGAGCACAAAACTCTCCAAAACATAATCCAAGGATCAAAAATAATGAAAAGAATTTATAATTACCTTAGAAATGTTAATGGAATGAAAAACCATTCAAATTGGTTGGGTTTTGATGTAAAAATATTGAAAGAGGGGTTTTAGAGAGGCTGGGAGAGGTTTAAAAAAGTTTCCCACAAAAAGCCCATTAAAAAGTGTTTTCGGGCGATTCGCGATCGGGCGAGTTGTGAGGTTGAGTCGCGAAAATTTTCGCGAGTCGCGAGTGAGTCGCGAGTAAGCCACGAGCCGCGAGTTTCAATCGCGAAAATTTTCGCGAGTCGCGAGTGAGCCGCGAGTGAGTCGCCAAAAGCTTCTGGATGAGCTCGCGATCGGGGTTTCGCGATCGGTGAGTCGCCAGGTGAGCCGCGAAAAACTCTGACACCTGTTTTTCGAAACAAAACATGTTTAAACAATGAAAAACAAAGTAAACACTAAACATGAACTCAAAGAGTGATAAAAATCACTTCCAAAAACATATAAAATGATCAAAAATCTTTTTGGATTGAACCATATATGATTGAGCACACACACATCACATTTAGACAAGTACAATCTAACAAATGAAAAAGACATTCAATGAACATTAGACAAGTGTGTTGTGTGTGTGTGTCAAATGTGGAATAGTCCTTAGTCTAGAGTGAAGCTTCAATGATCAATTCAATCAAGTCATACATAACTAGTGCTAAGTCTAGTGGTCTATCTCAATTATAGAAATGAACATATATGACCTCCCACAAGAAAATGATTACATATGATGAAGCTTTTCATTTGGCTTCTTTACAATTCATAACATTTGATCATTTTGAATCAAAACATCTCATTTTGAGATCGATGCCTGAAATTTGTGATATTTCAATTTGATGAACAAGCCTTTGGCTTTTTGGGCATCATACAATTTCATTTAAGTCGCTTTCCTTTTTCCTAGTCGAATACTAGTATGTGCGACGACTTTTGCAGCTCATTATCTCTTTTCATTTTGAGATTTACATTTATTGAGCTCTTTAAGCAATAAAAATAAAAGAGTGGGAAGAGATATAAGCACAAGTCTACGCATGTATCAAAACCAACATGACTATTGATTAATCATTCATGACAAGCTTGAAGATCGATTTACAACAATCACACAAAGATGTCAAGATTTTTCCCACAAAGATATAAGTGCAAGAACTAACAAGCTAAGCTCGTAAATGCACAAAGCCATTTGTACAAAGGTACAAGGCCAAACTCACATGTGATATGTGCTCAAACATATACGATCAAACTTTTTGAATTTTTCACTTTTTATGTGGTTTTGGATTTTTTACTCACACAAAACAGAAATATAAAAGTAAGATAAAAAACAAAACAATGCATATAAATGAATGCAAGATGCACAAAATGCATGAAGATATGACATTTAATGCATGAAAGGTCCTACAAAGATCGAAAGAATTAGATCAAGGACCAAAAGAGCAAAAGCTCAACCATAGGAACCCTTTCTCATCCAAACGGAACGATTGTTTGGAATGAGTGTCTCAAGAGAAGTGAGACAAGGGTTGGAAGAATGAGAATCGGAGATGCACATACACAAGGAGTTAAGAGCATTAAACATTTTCTTTAACAACATGCTATTTTCACTCAAAACCGGTTTACTCTTTTTAGCACTTCCAAAAAGCTCAAGTTTCTCTTTTCTTTTGATTCTCTTAAGAGCTTGAAACTTAGAGCAAAGAGGTCTTAGATGACCAAAGGCACCACAATGGTGACAAACAATATGTTTAGGTCCACTAGGCTTTTTGGAAAGGGATCTAACAACAAAGGTTTGTTCTTTTTTTAACTTGGGGCATTGGGGTCTTATGTGACCAATCACACCACAATGGTGGCAAGTTAGAACAAACTTAAATCCATCCAAAGCCTTAGGTTGAGACCTAAACAGAGGCTTTGACTTAACAGCCTTTCTCTCCACCTTTTGATTTCTTTTATGTGGAGGAATGTACACCGATTTGTCCTTTAAGGTAGAACACACACTAGGCACAAAATCGGGTACCACAACATGATTGCAACACATATTTTCATCCTTTTTAACAGTAGGTTCAGCAATCAAACACTTGGCATGCATCTTAAGAGATTCATTTTCACATTTAAGATCATCAACAAGTTTGTTAGACAAAACAAGTTTAGCATCCAAGTCCATATTCAAACATTCAAACTCTTTCAGCTTTTCAAGAGAAATTTCAGCAAGTTTTTTATATTTCTCAACCAATTTGTTGGATTCATTGAGCTTAGCAATCAAATCATCCTTTTCACAAAATAACTTGCTCAAATTCTTTTGAAACTTCTTAGCATTTTTCTTCAAGAGTTTGTCAACAACACCCATAGATTCAAATAACATGTCATCACACTTATGAGGATCAACACTCATAGAGGCATTTTCACAAACACATGGCATGTTACATTCATCACCAACCAAATCATGCAAAGAGGCATACAAAGCACAATCCATGGCAAATAAACACAAGGGGTCAAGGATCACACTTAGGTATTTAAACCACAACAAGTGTACCCGCTCTGATATCAATTGAAAGTTCAAAAACGTGTAAAAACACCCTTGAATGTTTAGACCCCCAAATACAAAATAACCAATTCAAGCTTTATAACAAACAACAAGTGTGCGGAAAATGAACATAAGCTATAAACAGAATTGGAAATCAATCTAAGCCAATTATAAATCACATCCACAGCAGAAAATAAAAGGCAAAAATAAACGGAAGAGAGATGCAAACACAAGGACAACACACGATGTGTTATCGAAGAGGAAATCGAAGCCCTCGGCGTAAAACCTCTCCGCCGCCCTCCAAGTGGTCAATAATCCACTAGAAAATGTAGTTGGGATACATGAACAGCAATAGACCCTCCAAGCCTAATCTACCCGATGTACCTAAGCCCTCCAAGCTTCTTGCTCCAACGAGGTTGCGCCGAACCTTTTTCTTTTCTAGCTTATCGGATTCCGCTACTAGACCGTAGCATTTGCCATCCTTGGCATCTTCCAATACTTCCCAAAGCTCCAAAAACACTCAACACTCTAAATTGGTGTGGGTCGTGTTTGGATAGAAAACTCCTCTCAATAGGTATGACAATGAGAGAGGGAATGAGAAGAGACTACAAAGGTTTCTCTCTAAGAATGAGTAGCTCTCTCTAATTGGGTGGGTGTTTAGAAGAAACCTCTCTTAGGGTTTTTCTTTCTGAATAGCCACCCATATCTTGTGGGAATGAGGGGTATTTATCTTTGGTGTGAGAATGGAATACGAAGAGTCAGTTTTTCCAAAAATAGGGCTGGTGGCGACTTGACCTCGCGACTTGACCGAGTCGCGAGTTAAAGTCGCGAGCTAACTTAATCTTGATCTGGATTTTTGTCGTGTAGTGCTCTAGGTGGCGTGACTGTTCAGCTCCCCTGCATGCTCTGCACGTGAGCAACTTTTGGCGGCTTGCAAGCCACGAGCCACCCGCGAGTCCTAACCGCGAGTTTCTGCTTCACCGCACTGTCTTGAGCATTTCTTCCCACTCTCTCACACACTACCCTTACATGATTCCCACTTAAATACAAGGTTTCTAAGTGCTATATTACAAGTAAATTTGTCATGGAATAAAGCCAACACATGGTTGATTAAATTCAACCTTACACACCCATAATTTGCAGATAATCTATTCATTTTCTCACAAACCAAAGCACAAAATCTACAAAGTATCCAAGAATGCATCTCCAAATATTGCTCCTGGTCCATACAAAAATTTAGAATCCCAGCTATAGAAGAACACTATTCCACATGCTAATACCCAAGTGAATCAACCATACACCTCTTCCTCAAATGCCCCATTCTTCACAGGTGTGGAGTGTGGTCAAGTTCATTATGGTCCCTGTTGCTTTGCTCAAATGGATTTCCCAACAATGGCTCATCGGATCAGATTCATCATATATTCAAAAAAAAAAAAAAAAAAAAAAAAAAAAAAAAAAAAAAAAACACCTCTAGCTCACCGGAGAACAATTAAAAGCATTTATACTATTCTCTCCAATTCTCTGTGATCACTTATTGGTAGAAAGGAACAAATTGGTTTTTCAAAATGCTCAAATAGACTATAGCTTTATTCAGGGAGATTTCTGCTACTTTCTTATTTCACTTGGCTGCTTGGAATACATTAAAATACCCCGCCCCTTCCATGCAAATGGAGCCGGACCCTCCCTTTGATAGGAATAAATTGAATTTTGATGCAGCTTTCAAAAATCAAGGTACAATGGCAGTAGTAGTAAGCTGTAACAATCAAGCTCAAATCCTCAAAGCTTGGACCAAGTTTTTCCCTAAAGGAGATGCTTTGTGGGGAGAAGTCATGGCTGCCTTGTTTGCAATCTCATGTGCTTCAGAAGCTAGTTATTCCCTAATCATCATCAAAGGTGATGCAGCCAATGTGTTAATGCCCCTCAAGGAACTTGCTTTGAAGTTGCATATTCCAGTAATTTTTCTGCATGTTTCTGCATATTTCTCATAGACTGATGCAGAAAAGATGTGGTTTTAGTAGACTTCTTCTAAGTTTTAAGTTAGGAGCAAAAGCCACATTTAAAAACCTTCAGCCAATTTCCATTATAATAGACAATATTCTAATAAGAGACAAAATTAAGTGACAATTTCCTTTGCAAGAAATGCATTTCAATTTCCATTACAATCTAATAAAGCCAATGGCTATTACAATTGTTGTTACATTAAATAAGATAAGAAACTATATACAATTGGCCTTTTGCATTCACTAAATACACTAAAATGACCACCACAACAACAAACCAACTTCTACAATTTAGGGTCTCTCGGAGAAGCTGCTACCTCTACAATTTCACTTCTTCCCATTTCAAGATTGTCAGTTTGCAAGAGATAAGAGGCACATGTATAGCTGATCATGAATCTATGGAATTGTGGAAAATTTGAAAGGTCCTGGACATGAGAACACCAATTGATAATGAATCTATGGCATAGTGGAAAATTTCACTTCTTCAATTGTTCTAATGCTGCTGGATGCATGTTACCAATGGCAGAATTAAGAGATTCTTGTGAAGGACAATACATGTCTTCCTTTGGGTGGAAGATACATTGTCTACCCGTGACCAAATAAATATAATTTGGCAATAAGAAAATGAAGCAAGACTTAAAGCGGTCAGATTAATGCTTGATAATTTTACCCCAACATAAGGATGGCTGCCTCCGGATAATTTTTGTTTGATTCAATCATAAGCATATACAAGAATGGTGAATAATTAGGAATTAACTCAGCTTAGTTATGTGAGAAGATGATAAAATGAAGAAACTCAGCAAACCTAATAAATGACTCCTAAATTCATGGATATTGACAACGAGAAGGAACAACAAAACGAAAAAAATTCAACGCCCCGGACTACAATGGCCAATGTCAATCCCAAAACAAGTATAACAAGATGAAAATAAAACCAACCCAGGTAGAGAAATTGCTCACCAAGTACATAAATAACAAAAATACAGCATAATGAGAACCCAGAAACCCATAATCAGGAAAGCATAATGAAGAAACTCAACAAACCCATTAAATGACTCCTAAATTCATGGATATTGACAACAGTAAGGAACAACAAAACGAAAAAAATTCAACGCCCTAGACTGCAATGGCCAATGTCAATCCCAAAACAATATAACAAGATGAAAATAAAACCAACCCAGGTAGAGAAATTGCTCACCAAGTACATAAATAACAAAAATACAGCATAATGAGAACCCAGAAACCCACAATCACCGAGGCTGCATAGGTTCACAAGAGTCGATGGGTTCGTGGGGTTTGGGTTCGGTTTGTTTTGGTTCACACGTGCAATTGAAGCTAGACATCACCGACGAGGTAGCCCGGAGCCTTCAACGCCGCCGCTGCCGCTCACTCGCCGCCACCTGGGATGAAGGCTTTGGGTTCGTGAGAATGGTGAGATCCTTGAGTTGTTCGTGAGTCCTTGTTTTTTAGATTTTAGAACTTTGCTTGAAACTGTGTCATTTATGGGTATGTGCAAGGAGTTAAGTTTAAGCTTAAAACTACGTAGTTTTGATGCATGCTAACTCTTCGCTTGGTCATCATTAAAACGACGTAGTTTTGGTGCTGATTTGGCAAAAATAAAACACGTCAGCATGCATATGTGTCACTTAACACCAAAAACTAACTATGGGGTGTGAATTGCTAACGGAATCAAACTACAGGGTGTAAAATAAAGTTTTTGAAACTTTGGGGTGTAAAATTCAGTCAACCCTAAACTTTAGGGGTGTAAATTGCAATTTACCCTTTTATTTAAATGCAATTGGGTATCAACCACTAAAGATGATCTTTTTGGGTATTAGTGTCTATTCTAATTCAGAATATTCTGTAGCTTTTTAATGGTGATTCCTTGTTAGTGGTTCAGGTTTGTGTTGATCGTGTGAATTTGCTTTCTTCATAAAGAAACTCTTTTTTTTTTTTCTAATAAGTAATGAGACTGTTTGATTTGGTTTCTTGGATTTATATTCTACCAAAAGTAGGGCTAAGATTGTGTATTGGCTATTACCTAAATAACTATGATTAGAACAACCCTACATTGTAAACAGGAAATGGGAGAGGGTCACTTGGGTCAGTAATGGCAGGTGAAGTCATAGTGATGTTTTGGACCCTCTAGTTGTGATATGAATCATTTAGTTTTTTGGTCAACTTTTTCTTAGTTGGGGTGGGGAGTAGAAGGTGTGTTTGGGGGAGTGGATGTGATGTTTTATACAAGCCAATGAGCTATGCTCAACTGACACTTATTTCTAATGGGTTGGCGGATGATGTCTTGGGGTTCAAGACCCACTGGGCTTGTGTAGTTTACCAAAAAAAAAAAAAAAAAAAAAAAAAAAAAAAAAAAAACAAAGCAACAAAAAAAGAAAAAGAAAAGAAACTTAAGGGGTACTTCTAAGGATAGAAAAGAACTCCAAAGTAGAAGTTTGGGGTCTAGTTTCCACAAGAAATTACGATGGGTCCTCTTCTCATTATAGAGAATCGGCGAACAGTTTGGGGGCTTTTGGCAGTTATAAATGATTTTAAGACTTCTTTCTTGGAATGTCAGGGGGTTGAATAATCCCCGAAAGAGAGAGGTTTGTAGGAATCTCCTTAAGGAATGGAGGTGTGATATTGTTTGTCTCCAAGAAACTAAGCTTTCTTGATTAACTCTTTGTCTTGCGAAGCTTATTGGGTAGTCCTTTCAAAGATTGGGCTGTTTTGGATGCGGTTTAATCATCTGGGGGGTTTTGCTGATTTGGGATAAGCGGGTGGTTAAGAAAATGGATGTGTTGGTTGGTCAGTTTTCGGTTAGTGTTCTTTTTAAGGGTGTTTTGTATGGGTTTGTACTAGCATTTATGGTCCAAATGCAGACCTTCATAGGGCTGATTTGTGGGAGGAGTTATCAACAGTGCGTAGTTGTTGGAATAACCCCTGGTTTTTATTTGGTGATTTCAACGTTATTAGAAATCCTTGCGAGAGGCTTAGTCTTTGTAGGGCTTTGTGGAGTTTTGAGATTCTCATTGAATATCACAAAGTGGTGGAGATGTAAGTTGTTGTTTTAAATAAAAATAATTTCCATGATTGATTATGCTCCCGATTGTTTGCTAGGATTTTATGCTATATGTGTAGAATAAACACATTTGACCAATAAGCTTGCACACTAAATAAGACAAATTGTATAATCTATGTAATTGAGAATTTAGTAAAGTTTTGTATCATCTTTGTAATTGAGGGTTTAGAGTCGCTTATTAATTGATTGTGTCATGTGCTTAATTGTTGATTAGTTAGAAGCCATGTGCTTAACAGTTAGTTAGCTAGAAACTATTCACCGACTTGCCACCCCTTTTGCACTTTCACTTGTCTTGGTATGCTTGTCTAATGGCTATGGTTAATTTTGCAGCTTAAAGATCAAGTGCAACTCAGTAAAGAACAAGAGGCAATATCACTGGTTATAAACATTTGTTCACGCCATTAAATTTGAACTTAAAATACATGTACCAAAATTTCTTTTATTTTTTATCTATATTTACTACATATTTAATTCAACTTTTTGCATTTCTTAAGAATGCTATTTTGAGGATTCACTTTTTTTGTTTTCGAGTTGTACGAGTGCCTAAAAACACCTAATTGAGCCGATAGGTCTGACCAAATCTTGATAAACATGGTTAATGGCTTAATGCTTCTTTTGTGTTATCTATTATAAGTTCTGTCATCTGTATTTGTCAAAGGCTGAATTATTGTTAAATGGTGCATAAAAAATAATTTTTTCTTACCAACTCCTGGTTAATTAACACTTACTTGATAGTGGTTGCTAGCTACTTTTATATTTGTTAGGGGTGTCTCTTTCTTTAGAGAAGAATTTGTTAGCTGAATGCAATTACTTTCCCTTGTATTCTATATGATAGGAGGCTTTGTATTGTTTTTAATTTCTGTATAATAAAAATATGAAATTATATAATTAAAATGTGTATCACTATACACCAAGCGATTCACTGGCAACCTATGTAGTTAAAAAATGTCACATGACCATCATGATTGCTCACATTATTATATTTCTAAATTAATTAATAAATATTTATCATAGTGGTTACATGACATTTTAAATCCGATTAAGCTGCTTGCATGTTACTTTTAGGCCAAAGATTTTTTTTTTTTTTTTTTATAAAGGTACCAAATCACTTGACACATCAACACAAATTATCACAAGCATAACAACTTGCTTGATAATGTCGGCTTCTAACACTTTTTATATATATATATATATATATATGAGTAGAGAAATATAATTAACAATTAATAAAAAAATCTAATGCAAAATAACATGAAGATTGAAGAATGGAACTTCATATCATTATTAACATTCTATGACAAAATGTAATCCCAAAATCGTGTACAGTGACGTAAATTCTTTGGGGTTTTGGTTTGACTTTGAGGGATTGCTTTGCTTCTGCTACTGTGTCTTTGTCTATGAGAGAAAAAGTTTGTTCAACCTGAGACCAATTTCTTCACAATCCCAAAAATACCTTCTCGTCTTCTTCATGTATCTTTCTCTCTCTCTCTCTCTCTCTCTATCTACTTTTCTTTCAATTTTTTAAGGTATTATAACATTGAATTTGTTTGTTTATATGTCTATATGACTATTGATATATGTTGTTTTTATTTCCTCGGATTGGTGATTGTGGGGATTTGGACCTTGAGAATGGAGTGAAACTAGGTTCCATTGACCAGAGACTATAGCCATTGAAGATGCTGTCAGAGTTCTATTGCATGGTTTAGGGGAGGATATTAATAGAGAGGGTCTCAAGAAGACCCCTTTTAGTGTTGCCAAGTCACTTCGTGAAGGAACCAAAGGTGCTTTTTTTAACCTTCACTTTGTTAAATCTAACTGATTCTGTAGTCTATTTTCACCATTGAGTTAATCTTTACAGCTATATTCCAGCATGGTTTTCAGTTCTCTAAAAGAAATTATCACATCTGAGATACTTCTAACTAATCACATGTAGGACAGAGATGTTAGATTGGGATTGATTAGAAGGGAAGTACTTGAAATATTCTGTTTTTAGTTAACCAATTGTCTATTGATAGAATCATCAAGAGCCACTTTTGGCTGCCTTAATGTACCTTTTGTTTGAAAAGAATATATTTAATCAGTATATATACCAGTAACACTGTTAATAGAAGTGAATAATAACAGGAAGTATTAATATAATGATAATCTTAGTCATAGTGATAACAATTAATCATGGAAATAATTGATGTTCATGAGTTCTATTTTTTGGCTTTATTTCCAAGCAAGCTTGTGGTTGTGTGAGGATGAATTCCCTGTTCCATGGATTTTTTTCTGCATCCTGTCTTTTTAGTTTGCTTTTGTTGTCAAACAATTAATCATTACCAAGAATGTCATATTTCAAAGCAATTATTTTGTATATTTGGCTTAGGGTAAAAGGACTTTTTTATGTTGTGAATGTATCAATTCAACTATATTTCAAGTACTAATGGGCCATAGAGGGTTGATTTTGATTTTTCTTTTTCTTTTTTTCTTTTCTTTTTTTTCTGTTTTAAATTTATGGAACATAAATGATAGCAATAATTTCCTTTTTCTTTTACTTTTGGATTTGAGATTGTAATAAGTTCACACCTGCCAAAACAGTGATGTGCTGTCTTATTGTAAAACTTTAAAAAAAAAAATATTTTGGGTATTTGATGAGAAAGTATATAATAAAAGAAATTAGTACTAAATCATTCATATAACAAATTAAATAATAAATATTATACTAGAAATTGGTATATATAACTTCCTTACTTAGGTGTCTCCTTAGATGTCGTACCCTAGCTATGTTATCCAATTAGATTCTATATTATGTGGTTATATCAACTAATGAACATACAATTGAATTGAATTTTTTTTAAAAAAATATAACAATTAACACTTTGTTATATTGGTCAATATAAGTATGTGACTGAATTTAATTGGAGAAACGTCTTGCACCGCACTTAAGGATCTATACTTAAACTTTTGCTCTAAAATTAAAATACATAACCTTTCAATCATGAGGTTGTTACATGAAATACTTTGTTTAACTATTAAAAATGGTATTTTTATTTTCCTTTTTTTTTACTAATAAGATCCAACTTTCCATGCCCTTTCTACCAAAAAAAAGAAAGAAAAAACTTTCCATGCCCTCAACATAGAAAACCCTTTCGGGGAGAGTTATAACTTATAACGGAGTGAGAAGAATCATAAAAAAAAAAAAGTTGAAAAGCAACTAGAAACGATTTTGGAGCTTTCGAAGTTTGTACTTTGTTTGGACCACAATGCATCAGTTGATAAGAGCACCCACAGTAGATGTGGGATATGTGCCAAATGCTAAATATTTGGCACATATCCCTCACCAAACCCATTTTAAGCCCATTTATCGGATGTTGTATATGTTAAATTTTTTACAACTTGTTACAATAAAATCACAAATACAACAAATGCACTGAGACCAGTTGTGGTATATTGGTTTATTATTTTTTATTTCTCTTTCAACCCTCATTTCTCTTTCATTTCTCCTTGACTCACCGCCTCCATCTCCATCTCCACTCTCCCATTCTTTTTCTTCTTCCCTCTTCCCGTTGCTCCATCTCCTTGACTCACCATCGGTTTCGTTTCTACCATCACCGATCTAACCACATAAATCCGGTTTTTTTCCCCTTTTGGTTTGCTCTGTCCTCTGTTCTACAGCGTCGGTCCAGTTCTCGAGTCTCCATTTTGGTTGTGATTGCTCGCAAATCTGAAAGGGATGTTTGTGCTTCCGCCGAAGATTCCAAAGAAGACATTGATCTCGAAGGAACTTTCGGTCTAGCTGGAGCTTGATGAAAAACGACTCAAAAGCGAAACGGAGCCAAAAGGTTGCATCGTTAGGTTGATTCCAACGGAGCCAAAATGGACCCAAAACAGAGCTTGATTCCAACGATTCATCCACCAAGCGATGCATCGTTAGGTTGTGCCAAGTAAAATCTGCTCCGTTTTTTTCCGTTCTGAAAAAAGAGATCCCCTCCCCCTGCTTTCAAAAATGATGAATATGAAGTCGGTGGGGCTACGGGTACTATGGATCGTGATTTCCGATTGTGGGTCAGGTTGTGGGTCCGATTTTATTTTACGATTGTGATCGGCGTGGGTGTAGGCCTTTGGGTTGTGGGTCTGGTTTTTTTTTTTTTCCCCCTTTTAGTTCGCTTCCTCTCTGTTCTATCGGCGTCCTCTAGTTTTTTTTGTCTCTGTTTTGGTTGCGATTTCTAATTATGGGTCTAGTTGTGGGTTTGGTTGTCAGTCCGCTCTTTGAATCAATTCTTGGCGCAAGAACTTTGTGAGTGGACTTCCGGTTTCGTGAAAGAGGCCCTGGTGAAATCTGTGCATGAGAATCACGACAAGAATAGCTCACCGTACAGGTATTTCATCCGTCTTCTCTGTGATTCTCTCGGTATTTCAATGTCTAGTTTTGATTCTCTCTATATTCTGTTCATATGTGTTGTTTTTTGTGTTATGAATTTGTTCTGCCTAAATTAATCTATCCGACAATCTTCTTTGTTGCTCTTGTCTTTAACCTTAATATAGTCTACTTATTCTTAAAAACAAAACAAAAAAAAAAAAAAAACAAATGAAAATATTAGGTTGTGGGAATTACTCTATCCGGCAGTCTTCTCTGTTGCTCTGGCCAGGACAAGTCAAAACAAGAATTTCTTATTATATGCTGTGGGAATTACTTCATGTTTAGGCAAAAGAATTTTTTGAGATACATTTTGAGTCCATGCTGTGGGAATTATTTCTTATTACTTCATGTGCATGTGTTTGATGAGGGCTTACATTTTGAGTTTGGCAAATTTGCTAGAGAGATACATTGACAAAGTTTAGTAATGATATATTTTGTTGTAATTAACAAACCAGAACAAGCAGTCTCCATATCTATTTAGAGCATGGACTCAAGGAACTATTCATCATTCATTGATCTAAATGCGGGGAATATTAATCTTGAGGATGAAATTTTCGATGTATCCGAAAGTAGTCCCCCTGTTAGTCGAAGATTCTCCGGCGAATGATGAAGTTGCCACTTCTAAGAAAAAACAAGCACGTGGTGTCAACTTCGGTGTTGAGGAAGATAAGTCGCTTGTAGCAAAGCATGGCTCAATACCAGTGTTAATCCTGTGTATGGTAATGAGCAACATAAAACAACATTTTATGGTAAAGTTGCCAAATACTTTATGGACCACAAGACTGATTCTACGGGTAGTGTTGCATCCCTAACAACCCGATGGGGAACAATTAATAGGGAAACAGTTAAATTTGTTGGGTCCTTAGCTAAAATTGAAGCAAAGAATGAAAGTGGAACCACGGCTCATGACAAGGTATAAATTTTGCAATGGTCTTTAATTTTTTAGGTTTACAACAAAAATGAATTGTTTGAAGAAACTAATTATGTTATATTTATTTAATTTTTTTTAGATTGAGAAAGCAAAGGAATTGTTTAAAGAAATTCACGGTCCCGTTTTTCAATTTGAACGTTGTTGGCTAATCTTGAAGGATTATCCAAAATGGGCATCTACTATGCCTAGGGGAGATTCAAGAAAAGAAATGCCTCAAACTCCAGATTTAATAGATCAAGGAGTGGGGGTTGATGGCATTATGGATTTCGAGAGGCCAATAGGTAGAAAAACTGAAAAGGCTAATCGAAAAAGAAAAGATGATGGGAAAGATATTGCAACGGAATATTTGAAAAAGAAAATGAAAGTTCTTGAAGAAGGTTGTGTAGCCGAAAAAGAGAGAGTACGTATCAAAGCGGAAAAGGTTCGCTTGCAAGATGAAAGTTCAAAAACGTGTACAAAACACTTTTGAACGTTTAGACCCCCAAAAATAACTTAACCAACACAAGAAATATGTTAAACAACAAGTGTGCGGAAACTTAACATATGCTATAATGTGAAATAGATTAAACACTATCTAAGCCATAACATAATAAAATCACAGCAGATAATATAAAGGCAGAGATAGAGGAAGGAAGATGCAAACACAAAGACAACACGCGATGTGTTATCGAAGAGGAAACCGAAGTCCTCGGCGAAAAACCTCTCCGCCGCCCTCCAAGCGATAATCAATCCACTAGAAAATATAGTTGGGATACAAGGACAGCAATAGACCCTCCAAGCCTAATCTACCCAGTGCACCTAAGCCCTCCAAGCTTCTTGCTCCAACGAGGTTGCGCCGAACCTTTTTCTTTTCTAGCTTCCCGGATTCCGCTACTATACCATAGCATCAACCAATGAAGATTGGCTCCTTCCTAATCTGCTTCCCTTAACTCCAAACGACTGTCTCACGGTGATGATGATGGTGAGAACCAGGTTTGGTAAAATACCTCTCAAGGATTTGACAATGGAGAGGAAGAGAGTTGAGGAATATGAAGAGATTCTAAGGTAGGGATTGTGTGTGAAACAATCTTGTTTTCTTTAGGGTTTCTCTCTCAAAATTCTCTCTGGAAGCTCTCTCTCAATCGTGGGTAAAAGGGGTATTTATATTGGAGTGGGAGAGGAATGTGAAACGTCGGGTTTTACAAAACAGGGGTGGCTCGCGGCTTGACCTCGCGGCTTGACTAAGTCGCGAGATAACCGTATGGGCCGATTGTCTGTTTTGTCCTGTAGTGCTCCAGCTAGCATGACTGTTCATCTTCCAAAGATGCTTGGCACGTGTGCGGCTTTTCGGCGGGTTGAAGCCGCGAGTCCACCCGTGAGTCCCAGCCCGCGACTCTCTGTTTTCTTGCACACTCTTGAGCAATCTTCACTCTATCTCACTCACTACCCTTACAACAAGCCCACCTAAATACGGGGTTACTAAATGCTGAATTACAAGCAAATTTGGCACGGAATAAAGCCAATTAGATGGTTGAATAAATTCAACCTTACAATCTCCCCCTTTGGCTATTCCGTGACAAAACCCTAAAAACAGACTCTAGACTTAACATGTGAGTTGGGAACAGTTGAACAAAACTCACTCACACCTAACTCTAGAAGCTGTGAGGCACTTGAATCATATGAACAATATACTCCTGAAACACAACAATACACTATGATTATTGTAAGCAGAAAATTATAAATGCATATGAAACAGGCAGAATGTGATCAAGCAAAGATGGAGTAATATACAAACCATGGCTTGATCAACCAAGTGACCACCTCAAGTTAGTGATCACAGTGTTCATTCACACTTGGAATGAACACAAGGACATACAAGTTAACAAGCACAATGCAAGACACTTGTATGCTCAACACTCAACCAATGCATAGCACACACGGCATATGCATCTAGGAACAATCCTACTAGGGCACAAGAGTGACAGTACTTAAACCAAAATGCAGAACATTTAGATCATAGTACTGATTTCAACAAGCATAAGGGCTGCATAAGCAAGGTACATACCATAAAGCCTACAAATATGCATAAAAACATAACCCTAACGACTTACAAAAGCAAATGGGTACAAATACAGAATTTCCTAAATAACAGTTTTACAAAACACAATATATCAACTTAAAGAGAAAAATTGAAACTGAAAAAGTTAAAGACACTCCCCCTTAGATAATGACACTCCCCCTTAGGGTAATATCCTCCCCTTCTGATTAAGCCTATCACTCCCCCTTTTTGTCATGGAATAGGCTAGTCATCCTCTTCTAGCTTTCTCTGAATTTGATCCAGTTGAGTTTGAAGAGAAGTAAACTTCATATCCCATCGGTTGCTTTGATGATGTAGAGAAGCACCGAGGCCGGACACCTTTGTATTCAACTCGTGGACAGAGGAGACAATGCGATCAAGTTTCTCATCGAGGGAGAGATTGCTGAACCGAGGGTCACCGTGAGATGCAGAAGTTTCTGGTTTGGCTCTCTTCCGACTATGTCCAACACTTGCATTGTATGTACGCATGTTGATTGGACTCGGTTTGGGGATAGGAGACTCATCGGCTGTTGGATAAATTCCCTTGAGCTTCAAGATCCGTGAAATGAGGCTGAGAAGGGAATGCATATCCGAGACTCATTCGAAGAACCGTTTTTTGTGAGAACATGAAAGATATGAGCACAAATGTCGATTTCTTCATCGAGAGATGAGATCATGAAGAAACAAGGCACGTCCGAGGTTCATATACCCAAGATTACTTGACAAAGGGTACAAATTGTGAAACATCACAATCGTAAGCACTCTCGGTTTCGGAGAAAGAGAGGAAACACTGATGGATTTGCCATTTGGTGAGAACTCCAAGTCTTGACCAAGGCTTTGTTTGAGAAGCTCCTCATCAGGACATAGATCATCATAGACCGGTGAATGTCGAAAAATGGGTCTGTTGATGTGAAGAATTTCTGCCAGGTATGCGGGAGAGACAGAGAAGCTCTTTTGCCGAACCCAAAGACTTCAGTTCATCTCCTTCCACAATGGCGTTAGCATAAAATTCTTTAATCAACTCTTCATACACGACATCCGGATCAGAGAGAAGGTAATTTCAATCCTTGTGAGCAAACCATTTCGGAATGTCGGTGTTATGAAGAGAGGATAGATCCTGACTCTTTCTAGTAATGGAGTGGCATGTAGAAAAAAATTCTCATAGGACTGAAAAGCTGCAAATGATCTGAACTTATTGGGATCGAATCGCTGTGATGAAGAGCGAGTCACCTTTGGGAGAGGTGTGTCTTCATCAACATCAATTACGGGTTCCTTCCTTTGGAGGACCCTCCTTTCACTGACAGACCTTCTTGAAGGGAGACATGACCAATCTGCATTATAAACAAGGGAAATACCGAACACAAACCAACGGACTATATTAGCGGTGGGTTAGTGTAAATATGGGGAAAATGCAGAAACCCTAACATTTGGATGAAAATGGGCAGGCAAAAACAATGAGGAACACAAGTTGGCCCAAATTGAACTTCACAGAAGATGGAGGTCAAATATAACCACATAATCAGCTGAAAAAGGACCCACATTCAACAACACAACAACATGATACCTCACAGGATCATAGTGAAACACGATATCATCGGCGGATCGGACAAAAATTAGCTAATCCTAGCTAAGCACAAGATAAAGAACACAATCATCAACATAAACTAGCTCAAGATCAAAAAAGCAAGCAACCAAGCGAAGCATGAACAAAGAATAACAGTTGAGCTAAAAACCCATCACAAAATCACAATCAAATGTGAATAAACCAGAGGGAAAACCATAACAACCAGTAAAATAGAGTGCGGGACAGAAAACCATACCTGTTAGTCGACGATTTTGAGCTGAAAAGAGACAAGTATTGGAGATCGAAAATGGAGGTACGGTGACAATGTGTAAGAGCAGATGAGAAAGACAATGAACAGTCACAAAAAGATCGAGGGAAAAATAAAAATTTTAAAAAGCGCCTGTTTATCTAAAACACGCGATTTTCGCGATCTGAAATGAGTCTCAAAAAGTCGCGAGATCAAGCCGCCAAAACACTCGAAGACAAAAAGTTGAAAAATTTTTCTAAGTGTTTTTCCTTATTTGGAAGGTCTACCAGCGAGTGAGTCGCGAGTGAGCCGCGAAAATCTCTCGAGTGAACCTCGCGATTTGGACATTCCACTCGCGAACAAGTCGCCAAAAATGACCAGCGAAGAAGCGGCGAGGCGCGCGACTTGACACACCGCGACTGAGCCGCCAAAACAGGGGCAAAGCGTATTTTTGAAATTTTCAGATTTTTCAACCAAAATACTTTCCAAAAACACCTAAAACACTCAAAAATCTTTTTGTGCTTGAATTAACAAAGATTGAGCATGTGAAAACATATTTCATCAAGTACAATCACACAAATGAATATGGCATTTATTGAACATAAACTTGTGTGTTGTGTATGGATACCAACTATGAGATAGTCCTTCGTCTAATGTGAAGCTTCAATGATCAATTCAACCAAGGCATACACAATTAGCACTAGATCATGTGACCAATCTCAATTATAGAAATATGTATATATGACCTCCCACACAACTTGATAACATAACTTGGAGCTTTTCATTTGACTCCACTTTCAATCATAACATTTGATCTTTTTGATCTTTTGAGGCAATCATCTCTCATTGTGAGAGAGATATATAACAATTCTCTTTGAAGAACAGGCCTTTGGCCTTTTTGAATGAACATTCACTTTTAATATAAGGTCGCTTACCCTTTTTCCTAGTCAAATACTAGAATGTGCGACATGAGGCTTTTGCAGATTCAATATCTCTTTTCATTTGGAGATTTACATTTGCTGAGCTCTTTTTAGCAAAAAAAAAAAAAAAAAAAAGTGGGAAGAGATATAGACACAAGTCTATGCATGTCTCAAGATCAACATAACCATTCACTAATCATTCATGACAAGTTTGAAGATCTATTTACAACAATCACATAGATTTCAAGATTTCTCCCACGAGAGATATAGGTGCATGAAACCAAGCAATGCTCGAAAATGCACAAAGCCATTAGCACAAAGGTACAAGGCAAAACAAGTTTTGAGACGAAACTCAACAAAGTCAATCAAGCTTTTTGATTTTCTAATTTTTATGTGATTTTGGATTTTTGACTCAAGAAACAAAAATTGATTGAACAAACATAAAAAAAGAAGCAACAGTATTCACAAATGGACAAACAAACAAGAAACATGTTGCACAAAAAGCTAAACAAGAAAAGGTGTGTGCCCCAACACGAGGCCAGATTTAACATATTATAAATATGTGAAGCACACAACACACAAGAGAGTCAAGGAATTGTACCAACACCAATGGTCTTACGGAGTGATTCAAACCGTGGACCATCGAGAGGCTTGGTGAGAGATATGCCTTTTGATTGTCGGTGTGTATGAACTCAAGACACACAACTTTTTCCTCTACCAAATCCCGAATGAAATGGTAACGTATCTCTATGTGTTTGGATTTTGAATTTGAACAGGATTCTTGGAAAGATTGATGGCACTTTGGTGTTGTCTGAAAACACACATCGTTTCTTGAGGAATTCCATAGTCATGAAGTAATTTCTTCATCCAAAGAAACCGAAAGTGCGATAACTTCCAGAAGCGATGTATTCTCGCTTCTGCGAGTAGAAAGAGACATTGAATTCTCGCTTCTTGCTCATCCACGAAACAAGATTGTTACCAAGATAAAAACAGCCGCTGAAGTGCTTTTCCGATCGTCTACACTACCAGCCCAATCAAGATCGAATACCCAAAGTAAGACAAGCATTTGAGTCTTTTGAATACCACAGACCATAGTTTGCAGTACCATTCACATATCGAATGATTCGCTTAGCAAACAATCGGATGAGATTCCTTCGGATTAGCTTGGTACCTAGCACAAACGCCCACACCGAAAGCAATGTCCGGTCTACTGGCTGTAAGGTAGAGCAAACTTCCTATGATGCTCCTATACAATGTAGGACTTACTTCAACTCCCGACGAATCCACATTCAGTTTAGTGGAAGAGCTCATAGGAGTGGAGGCATGTTTTTGGAGTCTAGTCCAAACTTCTTGACAATATTTCGGCATACTTCTCTTGAGATACAAATATACCCTCCTTCGTTGTTTGACTTGAAGACCTAAGAAGAACGTGAGCTCCCCACCATGCTCATTTCAAACTCCTTCTTCATCTCTTGAGAAAATTTGAGCACGATCTTCGATAGTTGCCCCAAACACTATGTCATCAACATAGACTTGTGCCACAAGGAGATAGTCTTCATCATTTTTGACAAACGAGTTCGATCGGGCGTAACCTCTCTTGAAACCTCTATCTAGAAGATAATGTGTAAGACGATCGTACTAGGCTCTAGGCGCTTGTTTTAAACCATAAAGTGCTTTCTTCAATCTTAATACATGATCTGGAAAATGAGGATCCTCAAATCCTTTTGGTTGCTCAACAAAAACTTCTTCATTAAGATATCCATTCAGAAAAGCGCACTTAACATCCATTTGATGAAGTTTAAAATTCAATGTGCACGCAATGGACATGAGGATTCGAATGGATTCGAGTCTAGCCACCGGAGCAAATGATTCATCAAAATCCACTCCTTCTACTTGTGTGTATCCTTGAGCCACTAACCGAGACTTGTTTCGAATTATCTCTCCATCTTCATCAATTTTGTTTTTAAAAATCCACTTTGTGCCTATAACATGAGCGTTCTCGGGACGTGGAGCAAGTTCCCACACATCAATCCTCACAAACCGATTCACTCTTCATGCATTGACTCAACCCAATTCTCATCTTGAAGAGCCTCTTCAACCCTTTTTGGTTCAAACTGTGCAAGATAACGGTGATATGTTACATGATTGGCTAGCAGAATATTTCCTTTCGAGGCGAAGACCGTCATCAAGAGACCCTATGATATTGCTTTCCGGATGATTCTTGATAACTCTTGAAGATGGCCTTTTGGAAGTGGAAACTTCATCACTACGTGATATAGGAGGATGAACACGGAGGAGTAAGAGGACTTGAAGTTCTAGACATCAATCTCGTTTCCATTCTTGGGTTGATGGGAGTCGATTCTACATCCGGTATAGTTTCTTCTCCTTCTATATCCAAAGCTTCTATCTCAACATCAGGCTCTTTGGTGCTCGGCCCTTCTTCATCATCAATCATTTCCACCTTAGGTAAGGTATCATCAATCTTGACATTTATGGACTCCATCATAGTCTTTGTTCTCTTGTTAAACACTCTATACGCTCGACTTGTAGTAGAGTAGCCAAGAAAAATACCTTCATCACTTCTTGCATCAAACTTCCCAAGATTCTCTCGATCATTTAAGATATAGCATTTGCTTCCAAATACCCGGAAATACTTCACTTTAGGCTTCTTCCCATTCCATATCTCATATGCGGTCTTACGTGTACCAACTCGAAAGAAAATCCTATTCCCAATGTGACACGAGGTGTTGTGACTTCTCCCCAAAATTTTTGAGGTATTTCCTTGTTAAGCAACATGACTCTAGCCATCTCTGAATCACACGATTTTTTCTCTCTACCACTCCATTTTGTTGTGGAGTTTTGGGAGCTGAAAACTCTCTTTTAATTCCATTCTTCTCACGAGAAGGACTCGAATCTTGCATTCTCAAATTCCCTCCCATGATCACTTCTAATTTTTACTATCGGAATCCCTTTTTCATTTTGAAGTTTCTTGCACAGAATCTCCAACCTCTCACAAGCTTCTGATTTTTCTCTAAGGAATTCAACCCAAGTGTATCTTGAGTAGTCGTCCACAATGACCATGATGTATCTCTTTCCCCTAGGCTTTCGGTTCTAGTTGGCCCCATTAGATCAACATGAAGTAACTCTAAGCACCGAGAGGTAGCTATCACATTCACCTTGTGATGACTTGCCTTAGTTTGCTTCCCAATTTGACATGCACCACAAACGGTCTTTTTCACTTTTCCAAACTTAGGAAGTCCCTCGATTGCTTCAAGTTTGGAGACTTTTGCTACTTGTTTGAAGTTGGCATGTCCAAATCTGTGATGCCACAGCTCCAACATATCCACACGAGCACTTCTACACGATATGGGCGCCGTGGGAACTATTCCATAACAGATTTGTCTATAGTCCGACTTCCTTCCAAAACCTGAATCCCCTCTTCATTGATGATCAAACATCCCTTCTTAGAGAATTGTACCAGAAAATCATCATCACAAATTTGAGTGATGCTCAGCAAATCGCCTTGACCCTTTTATGTACAAAGACATCTTTCGAGAGGCAAACCAGGTATCTCAATGGTTCCTTTGCCTAGGACTTGGGCATGACTTCCATCACCAAAGGTCACATAATCACCAACCTTTTCTTTGAGTGTCTTAAACAATGTCTTATCCCCTGTCATATGGCGAGAACACCCACTATCAAGATACCACACCCACGAATTAAACACCTTCAATGAGGTATGCACAAATAGGTTCACATGTGAGAGACAATCTTGACCTTCAAACACACACTCATCATCAGTTTTCATTTTTTGATTCTCAATCATCTCACACAACATTCTATTCTTTCTTTTATATTTCTTAATCAATGATTTAGATTCAGATAGGCTCTTTGTGTAAGACATTATTCGACTTTCAAGATATTTCAGCATGTGAACAAAAACTCTAGCATGTTTCTTAGTTTTTAATGACTCTAAAAGACCATCAGTAAGAAACCTTTCGACATATGCATAGAGTCATTTTCACAAACACTTGAGCTACAATTCAGCATGGTATATCCCAAAACAACAAACACAACACGGGGGTCTAGGATCACACTTAGGTAATAAAACCTCAACAAGTGTACCCGCTCTGATACCAATTGAAAGTTCAAAAACGTGTACAAAACACTTTTGAACATTTAGACCCCCAAAAATAACTTAACCAACACAAGCAATATGTTAAACAACAAGTGTGCGGAAACTTAACATATGCTATAATGTGAAATAGATTAAACACTATCTAAGCCATAACATAATAAAATCACAAAGAGATAATATAAAGGCAGAGATAGAGGAAGGAAGATGCAAATACAAAGACAACATGCGATGTGTTATCGAAGAGGAAAATCAAGTCCTCGGCGAAAAACCTCTCCGCCGCCCTCCAGCGGTAATCAATCCACTAGAAAATATAGTTGGGATACAAGGACAAAGCAATAGACCCTCCAAGCCTAATCTACCCAGTGCACCTAAGCCCTCCAAGCTTCTTGCTCCAACGAGGTTGCGCCGAACCTTTTTCTTTTCTAGCTTCCCGAATTCCGCTACTATACCATAGCATCAACCAATGAAGATTGGCTCCTTCCTAACTACTTCCCAAAACTCCAAATGACTGTCTCACAGTGATGATGATGGTGAGAACCAGGTTTGGTAAAATACCTCTCAAGGATTTGACAATGGAGAGGAAGAGAGTTGAGGAATATGAAGAGATTCTAAGGTAGGGATTGTGTGTGAAACAATCTTGTTTTCTTTAGGTTTCTCTCTCAAAATTCTCTCTGGAAGCTCTCTCTCAATCGTGGGTAAAAGGGGTATTTATATTGGAGTGGGAGAGGAATGTGAAACGTCGGGTTTTACAAAACAGGGGTGGCTCGCGGCTTGACCTCGCGGCTTGACTAAGTCGCAAGTTCGATCCGCGAGATAACCGTATGGCCGATTGTCTGTTTTGTCCTGTAGTGCTCTAGCTAGCATGACTGTTCATCTTCAGCAAAGCATGCTTGGCACGTGTGCGCTTCCGGTGGGTTGAAGCCGCGAGTCCACCCGTGAGTCCCAGCCGCGACTCTCTGTTTTCTTGCACACTCTTGAGCAATCTTCACTCTATCTCACTCACTACCCTTACAACAAGCCCACCTAAATACGGGGTTACTAAATGCTGAATTACAAGCAAATTTGGCACGGAATAAAGCCAATTAGATGGTTGAATAAATTCAACCTTACACAAGAGTTGAAAGAGAATGAAAGAATTATGATGCTAGACACAAGTGGCATGAATGAAGACCAAAAAGCTTTTTATGATGGACTCAAAAAGGAAATCCTTGCAAAACAAAGATCAAGTCATTCGTTGGGTTGATGATGTTGGTGATATCTTGTTCCAACCTTATTTTGGTAGTAACTAATTCTAGGCCGTGATATGTATTTTGTGGCATTTTTGGTTGTAGCTGACTTTAGGCCTTGATATGTATTTTGTGATCTTACCAAAAGGTCTTGACTCTTTTATTATGTGATTTTGTTGTAGATTCTAGTAGGCCCTTTGTCATGTAAGTAATCCTAACATTTTAGCTTATATAAAATGTTATGTATTTTCCATTTTGTTATGGTTTGAGTATCTGCCATGGAATTTCTGCTATTGACTTATTATTATTAGTTTATGGTTTTTTGATTGTCAATTGGTAAGTTGTATAGGCAGTGAGGATGATGTCAATACCATCAATATTATGACATTTTGATTTTTGATATATAAGAAAGAAAAATGTATATTATATTTTAACAAAATAAATGAAAAAAAATCTAAGCTAATGTCTAGAATTTATTTTATGTACTATCTGTAATTAGTTAAACCTTATATTCTTGTCCTACTTGGTTTAGGGATTAAATTCCTTTTCCTACTAGGTTAGTAGAGTTAGAACTGTTTTCTTTCCTTACTAAGATAATAAGTTTGTACTCTATTTAAACCTATTAAAAAAATGAAAAAAATAATCTAGGACTTGATTTAAAGAACCTGGAGTTCCGTATTGTCTTCTTGTTTGCTAACTTTAGTAATAAAATTTCTATTGGAATTTTCTTCTAAATGCTGATTTCAGATTAACTCTAGGTGACGAGTCACAGGTTTTGTTCTCTCTTACTTGGTGTTGACTCCAAGCAAGCCTAGGTGTTGATTTCTGAGTTTGTTTTATTTTCTTCTCTTGTTGAAGTGGTGCTACATCGTTTTTGTATCAAAGCTTGTTCTTATACATAATTCTATCTAGATTTGTTGTTCTTTGTGTGATAATGTCTAGACTTGATGTTTGTTTATTTATGATTGGAGCTCGGAGAGCTGCCTCTTATTAATATTACCTCTCTAGTGATATTTTGGATTGTATGTTAGAGCAGAAATATGTACATTTTGAAAATAAATTATGTTAGTTTGAGGGATTGGAGAGTGTTTCTGGTAGTTGTTCTAATGGCCATTGATTATGAATCATATCCCTAGAACAACTTTGAAAACTAGGATTCAATGTCTAGGGAGGTTAGGAGTGAGTGAAAGCGATGTCTTTGTGATAGACATACCAGGTTCAAGCTTTCATATTGAGATTAGATTTGGCTACAAATGATAAGTGGATTATACTCAACTGCAGAAGTTTTGAGATATATATTTTTGACCTATTGTTACTTTGAGTTTATTAGTTCCATAGTTTCCTTTTGAATTATTTACCTTATTTATTTATTTATTTTTATGTGCTTTTTTTGCCATATCTAAGCTAATGAAAACAGATATTAGCTTTACAAATTAAGTAGACATAAGTTAAGAAAAAAGTTTTTAATATTTGTGTGTATTAACTTTTCAAATATGACACTATTGACTAATCTACCAAATCCACCAACTATGACAGTGAGAATACCAAAATAAATTTTTTTGGCCTCCACCAACAAAAATAGAACGAGATCAAACAAAAATTGTTTAGTATGTTCATGACTGATGAGTATTGTTTAGTATATTCATGAAATACACTATCTCATAATATTTACGGTTCGTTGATCTCAACGACAAGTTCACTACCAAATATAGGGAACGGCTACTTGGGCTTTAAAAGAGGATGTGTTGTGCATGTTTTTTTTTTTTTTTTTTTAATATTTTTATTATTAAAAGGATTTGGGACGTTGTTTTGGACATGTGCTTGATGAAAAGGGAAGTTGGTGACTGTGTTATGAGTAGTTTTTGCAACATGTTGCTAATGTTAGATAACCTCTCATAGCATTGTGGATTTATATATGTAGAACTCACATATACTATAAGAGAGAAATTTCATGAGCTAATGTTAGATAACCTCACTTTCTCGAACTCCCCACTAGTTGAGCTACTATAGGTCTCTACAAAACAATAGTCAAAAGATAAAATGAATCAAATCTATATGGGGGCTAGTTTTCTAAACAACTATAATTTTGAAATATACTCTATGTCTGAAATAATTTGTGCGAGTTTGAATGAGAAGTGCACAGATTTTTATGTAATAGAGGTCCTTTTTTTTTTTTTTTTTTTTTTTTTTGGGGGTTCTTTTTGGTGTATTCTCCTTGAACACAAAATTGTTAATGAAAGTTCAAATATGTGTATAAACACCCTTGAACATTTAGACCCCCAAATTACAACTTAACCAATTCAAGCAATATGTCAAACAACTAGTGTGCGGAAAATTAACATAAGCTATAATATGGAATTGGAAAAACTATCTAAGTCAAATTAAAATCACAACCCACAGCAGATAATAAAAGGCAAAGATAAAAGGGAAGGAAGATGCAAACACAAAGACAACACGCGATGTGTTGTCGAAGAGGAAACCGAAGCCCTCGGCATAAAACCTCTCCGCCGCCCTCCAAGCGTTAAACAATCCACTAGAAAATATAGTTGGGATACATGGATAGCAATAGACCCTCTAAGCCTAATCTACCCAGTGCACCTAAGCCCTCCAAGCTTCTTGCTCCAACGAGGTTGCGCCGAACCTTTTTCTTTTCTAGCTTCCCGGATTCCGCTACTAGACCGTAGCATCAACCAATGAAGATTGGTTCCTTCCTAACTGCTTCCCTTAAATCCAAACAACCCTCTCAAAGTGAAGAATATGGTGAGAACAAGGTTTGGTAAAATGCCTCTCAAGGATTTGACAATGGAAAGGAAGAGAGTTGAGGAATTTGAAGAGACTCTAATGTATAGATTGTGGGTGAATCAATCTTGTTTTTCTTTAGGGTTTCTCTCTCAAAATTCTCTCTAGAAGCTCTCTTACATTTGTGGATAAAAGGGGTATTTATATTGGAGTGAGAGAGGAATGTGAAACGTCGGGTTTTACGAAACAGGGGTGGCTCACGGCTTGACCTCGCGAGTTGACTAAGTCGCGAGATCCGATCAGCGAGATAACCGTATGGGCCGATTGTCTGTTTTGTCTGTAGTGCTCCAGCTAGCATGACTATTCACCTTTCGGCATGCTTGGCACGTGTCTTTGCGTCGGCGGCTTGCAGCGCGAGTCACCCGCGAGGCCAAGCCGCGAGTCTCTCGTTTTCTTGCACACTCTTGAGCACACTTCACTCTATCTCACTCACTACCCTTACAACAAACCCACCTAAATACGGGGTTACTAAATCTTTGAAATACAAGCAAATTTGGCATGGAATAAAGCCAATTAGATGGTTGAATAAATTCAACCTTACAATCTCCCCCTTTGGCTATTCCGTGACAAAACCCTAAAACAGACTCTAGACTTAACATGTGAGTTGGGAACAATTGAACAAAACTCACTCACACCTAACTCTAGAAAGTGTGAAGCACTTGAATCATAAGAACATGAAACTCCTGAAACACAACAATACACCATGATCATTGTATGCAGAAAAGCATGAAATGCATATGAAACAAGCTAAAGGTGATCAAGCAAAGATGAAGTGAAAAATCAAATCATGGCTTGATCAACCAAGTAATCACCACAAGGTAGTGATCACAATGCTCATTCACACTTGGAACGAACATTAGGACGTACAAGCTAACAAGCACAAGGCAAGATACTTGTATGCTCAACACTCAACCAATGCATAATACACAAAGTATATGCATCTAGGAACAATCCTACAAGGGCACAAGAGTGACGGTACACAAATCAAAATGCAAGACATTTAGATAGAAGTACTGATTTCAACATAGCATAAAAGGCTGCATTAAGCAAGGTACAAACCATAAAGCCTACATATTATGCATAAAACATTAACCCTAAAAGCTTACATAAGCACATGGGTACAAACTCAAAATATCCTGAATAACATCAACAAAAATATATAAAAGATTAAACCAAGAGTATAAGTTATGAGTTAGAAACAAATATACACCAAAATCACAGTGTATCAAACCCATATAAATATTAAAAGTCCAAAAACATAAACCTATAAGTTTAGAGGATAAGACTTAAAATAAAAGTATGTCAAAAGTATGTGTGTACTCCCCCTATCACTATGCACACTTTCCTTTGAACTTTCTCCCCTTTCTTGAATGCTCTCCCCTTTTTGGCACGAATAGCTAAAGGCTGTCGTCCAACTTTTGTTGAATAGCGTCTAGCTGATTCTCCATAGTCTCGAGACGCATTTGAACATGGTTGTTTGTGGAGTAGAGAAGTGTCACAATCTCATCAATGCGTTTTTGAATATGTTCAAGTAAACCGCCCACTCTATCAGTATGAGGATCGGTCAGTGCTTACGGAATACTAGCTTGTGGAATTTCAGGAACGGCATGTGAAGTAGATGTGGTATGTGCAGGTGTCTCTGACTCGGGGGCAGATGGAGTAACCAGAGAGATGTGTGCACTCTTTGGTGTTTTAGAGGAGTGACTTCTGCTAGCTTGAAGAGTGTACATGGAAATAGGACGCCGACGGGTCAACATTTTTCCATCTGTGGGAGGAACAATGCCTTCACGAAGAATGAGCTTCATGATGAGACTGCAAAATGGAATAATTCCTCGAGTTACAGTTTGAACCGCAGTCTTCCTCATGGTGTAAAAGATGTGAGCACATATATCAATGGGGGCTTCTGTAATAAGATCACAAAGGAATAGAGCTCTCCCAAGATTTATGAATGTAGTGTTGGACGGTGGGTAGAGATTAGTGAACATGATCAACTTCGGTGTGGTCAGCTCTAGTGCGGACTTTGCGGTGCTGATGGATGTTCCTGTATTGGATACTTCATGATCGGATCCTAGGATTTGTAGAATTTCTTGAATCTCTGGAGTTTGATCATCGTGCGGAGTTAGATCCACATTCTGAGGTCTAGTGATGCCGAGAAGATCTACGATGGAGTTTGGGGAAATGCCAAACTCTTTTCCTCCGACCCAGAAAATAAGTTCAGCTCCAAGATCAGTTGCATTGGAGAAGCATTCTTTGACCAGTTCATCCATTGGATCGACAAAGTTCCCAAACAAGTTTGCCCAATCTCGTTGCTCAAAGATTTGAGGGATAAAAGTGGTCCCTAAGGTGTTAAACTCCACCACCCGTTCCACTATGGGAGTTGACTTGTCAAAAATGTTTGAGTAGATGTGTGAGGTAAGCGGAGTTTCGAACCTCTCCTCATTGGAGTCTTGAGATGCCTGTGATGATAGTCGAGACCTTTTAGCAAATGGTGTTGCTGGATCGTCAACAACAATGACTTTACCCTTGGAAGATCGACGAGACATCTGCAAGAGAATAGGCCCATAGCAAAGAACCAACAACATTACCACACAAGATAAATATCAACATGATTCAATGCAAATAGAAGTGAAAAACAGAGATTTCAATACATAAATACAAACTTAAGACAGTGCAGACCCAAACAAACTTCCATCAATACCGAGGTGCACAATATGACAGGTGCAACGAAATGGTGATAGTGCAAAAGAGCATAGAGAGACAAATTCAACCAGAAGCATCAATGAGACAATTTACCATGACCATGATATGCATACAAAGACAACATTCGAACATTAAGAACGGATATTATAAAACATACCACATAGGATATGAACATGGAAAAAAATTTCAAAATGAAGGATCAGAGCACCCAAACTAGAGCACAGGGCTGTGAGACACAACATTGAGAAAAAGAAGTTGTTTTAAAGGAATACTTTCAAGATGCCATCATCCACACGTTATGTTAACATAAAAGCACAAGAAACCAATGCCGTAAGCCAACATCAACACACAAACAAGTGAAAGGAGCAAGTCACATAAATACCAAACCCATTTAACAAAAGATTTTCAGAATCAACAACAGGCAAATATCAGAACAATGAAAAAGCACATTGTGACCCCTCAACATGAAAACGAATGAAATGAACAACAAACATAACAAGCCATACCCATCTCACAAAGAGAGGAATGTTTCAAACACAATATCAACCCAAATGGTAGGAAAAACATCCATGAAATAGGGAAAATGAGATGAGGAAAACAAGACCTATATCTTTTCTTGATGATTTGGATAAGAAATGAAGTACCAATGAGGTTTGAAAATGGGTACACGGAGTGTTTGGGAAGGAGACAGTTGAGAAAGAAGATGAACAGTCACAAAAGTTTGAGGGAAAACTGAAAAAGATTTAAAAACTGCCCCTATTTTTGCCAAACACGTGTTTTTCGCGACTTAAGTGAGTCGCCACGAAGTCGCTAGTTCAAGCCGCCAAAACACTCAAAGACAAAAGTTTGAAAAAATTTTCTAAGTGTTTTTCGCGATTGGAAGGTCTACCCGCGAGGGAGTCGCGAGCTGAGCCGCGAAAATCTCCGAGTAACCCTCGCGACTGGACCTTCCACTCACAAACAAGTCGCCAAAAATGACCCCCGAAGACGCGACTGAGGCTCGCGACTTGACTTACCCACGACTTAGCCGCCAAAACAGGGCAAAACTGGATTTTTGAAATTTTCAGATTTTTTAAACAAAATACTTTCCAAAAACACCTAAAAACACTCAAAAATCTTTTTGTGTTTGAATTAACAAAGATTGAGCATGTGAAAACACATTTTATCAAGTACAATCACACAAATGAATATGGCATTTATTGAACATAAACTTGTGTGTTGTGTGTGGATATCAACAATGAGATAGTCCTTAGTCTAATGTGAAGCTTCAATGATCAATTCAACCAAGGCATACACAATTAGCACTAGATCATGTGATCCATCTCAATTATAGAAATATGTATATATGACCCCCCACAAAACTTGATAACACATCTTGGAGCTTTACATTTGACTCCACTTTCAATCATAACATTTGATCATTTTGATCTTTTGAGGCAATCACCTCTCATTGTGAGAGTGATATTTGATATTTCACTTTAATGAACAAGCCTTTGGCTTTTTGAATAAACATTCTCTTTAATATAAGGTCGCTTACCCTTTTTCCTAGTCAAATACTAGAATGTGCGACAGGCTTTTGCAGCTCAATATCTCTTTTCATTTGGAGATTTACATTTGGTGAGCTCTTTTTAGCAAAAACAAAAATAAAGAGTGGGAAGATATATAGACACAAGTCTATGCATGTCTCAAGATCAACATAACCATTCACTAATCATTCATGACAAGTTTGAAGATCTATTTACAACAATCACATAGATTTCAAGATTTTTCTCACAGTGAGATGAGTGCAAAGAAACAAGCAATGCTCGATAATGCACAAAGCCATTAGCACAAAGGTACAAGGCAAAATAGGTTTTGAGACAAAAGCTCAACAATGTCAATCAAACTTTTTGATTTTCTAATTTTTATGTGATTTTTGGATTTTTGACATAAAAGAAGAAAAAGATTGATCAAAAATAAAAAGAAGCAACAATATGCACAAGTAGACGAGCAAACAACCATCAGCAAAAACAACAAGCAAACAAACAAACATCGTCGCAAAGCATAGGAAGTGTTAATGCATGGACATGTTGTAATGCTTATGCATGAGTACCCTTTTTCACCCACACGTCACTTGCGTTTGGGGTGATTTCCTTATAGGATTGGGTACGGAGTTAGGGCTTTCAAACCTTCGTGAGAAGCTTTCCAAGCGAGTTGGTGAATGCACCAATCATCTTCATCACGTTCATCATTCCGGGATCACCATTTTGATCTCTAGATTGTTCACCTGCCCAATTTCTTCTATCATTTCTAGGTCCTCGTGACCTTTGAGGAGTTGCACTATTCTTAGCTCTCAACTTTTGGCAATTTGGTCGAGTATGCCCTTGAAGTCCGCAATGATGACATACATAAGTTGCTCTAAGACCTCTTTGTGGTCGTGGACGTGACTTGGCACGAGATTCAGACCTGCCCACAGTTTGATTACGGGATTCAACAACCGTTGGTTCACCACATTCTTCTTCTCCTCCATCTTGAGCTTCTCATCGATGAAGGTCAACTTCAACTGGATCTTTAGCCTTTACAAACTTCACTTCTTTAATGACAGTTCCCGGATGAGCTACTTCCTCCAAAGATATCCCAATCCGAATTTGTCTCGAAAAACTCTTTTGAGATGAAATAACATCATCTAGCTTCTTGGTGGTGACCCTCTCTATTTTAGCATTTGCTTGCACAACCTCTTGCTCAAGAAATCTCACTTTTGTGTAAGCTTCGACAGACTCACCATTCAGTGTTTCTATCTCACATTTGGCCTCCCTATATCGGATTAGGAGGCTTTTGTAATCCTCCTCTGCCTTCTTCATTTTTCTCACAGCAGCCTTGGCCACCCTTGTGTACTCACCCGACTTCTCCAGGAGTGAGTTATAGTTCTCTTGAAGATTGGTTGTGCTTTCATCTTCTTCAAAGATCGATTCTTCAACAATTCCCGGTGATTCTTTGTCACTATGTTCTCCAAGGTCTCGTACAAGCAGATTCAACTCGTCTGAATACTCAACATGAGCAATAGTCATAAAAGCTGAGTAGTTCCCCTCTCCATCACAACTTTCTTCAGATTCTAAGTCACCTGAATCCGAGTCACTCAATGTCGTGGCATACACTTTGCCTTTCGATTTCAAATAATTTGGGCATTCCTTCTTAAAGTGTCCATGCCCGTTACATTCGAAACAAGTGACACCTTGTGTAGGTTGGGATTCTTTTCCATCTTTCCTTTTGAATTCCTTTTTCTCCCTTCCCGAACTTTGGAATTTTCCTTTATCACCAAATTTGCCATTATTTTTGAATTTCAAGAATTTTCTGAAATTTTTAACAAGGTATGCAACATCTTTGTCAACCACATCTTCTCCCGATGAGTCTTGATCTTCCACCTTCTCATTAATGGTCTTAAGAGCAAGAGATTTACTCTTCCGTTGATTGGGCAGCGACATCTCATAAGTCCGGCGAACCAACCAGCTCCTGGACTTTGATGTCATCAAGGTCCTTGCTCTCTTCAATCGTTGTCACTTTAGCACAAAAACTTTCCGGCAATGATCGAAGGATCTTCCTTACAATTTTAGAATCCTCCGTTTTCTCCCCCAAATTGAACTTGCCGACAACCACCTCATTTAGCTTCCCATAGAAAGAGTCAAAGGACTCATCCTCACTCATTTTGAGCTCCTCAAACCGAGTGGTCGCATTTGCAACTTGGTGTCTTTCACTTTCTTCGTGCCTTTGTAGGTGGTTTCCAATATCTCCCATGCTTCTTTGGCAACGGTAATGTGGGAGATCCTGTGAAATTCATCCGGAGACACACCACAGAAAATTGCATTGAGTGCTTTATTGTTAGCATTAGATGCAAATGAGTGTTGCCTTATCCCATATGGATTTGGCTGCCTCGGGTCTAGTCCAACCAATCTCAACAACATCCCAAACAGATTCATCAATAGAACACAGAAAAACTCTCATGCGAACCTTCCAAAAAGCATAATTACTACCATCAAAATATGGAGGTGCATTTAGGGATTGAGACCGATCCATCTTAAAAGGGAGTCAAGGATCACACAATGGTAATGAAACCAATAACAGTGTACCCGCTACGATACCAAATGAAAGTTTAAATATGTGTATAAACACCCTTGAACGTTTAGACCCCCAAATTACAACTTAACCAATTCAAGCAATATGTCAAACAACTAGTGTGCGGAAAATTAACATAAGCTATAATATGGAATTGGAAAAACTATCTAAGCCAAATTAAAATCACAACCCACAGTAGATAATAAAAGGTAAAGATAAAAGGGAAGGAAGATGCAATCACAAAGACAACACGCGATGTGTTATCGAAAAGGAAACCGAAGTCCTCGGCGTAAAACCTCTCCGCCGCCCTCCAAGCGGTAAACAATCCACTAGAAAATATAGTTGGGATACATGGACAGCAATAGACCCTCCAAGCCTAATCTACCCAGTGCACCTAAGCCCTCCAAGCTTCTTGCTCCAACGAGGTTGCGCCGAACCTTTTTCTTTTCTAGCTTCCCGAATTCCGCTACTAGACCGTAGCATCAACCAATGAAGATTGGTTCCTTCCTAATCGCTTCCCAGTAAATCCAAACAACCCTCTCACAGTGAAGAATATGGTGAGAACAGGGTTTGGTAAAATGCCTCTCAAGGATTTGACAATGGAGAGGAAGAGAGTTGAGGAATTTGAAGAGACTCTAATGTATAGATTGTGGGTGAATCAATCTTGTTTTTCTTTAGGGTTTCTCTCTCAAAATTTTCTCTGGAAGCTCTCTTATATTTGTGGGTAAAAGGGGTATTTATATTGGAGTGAGAAAGGAATGTGAAACGTCGGGTTTTACAAAACGGGGGTGGCTCGCGGCTTGACCTCGCGAGTTGACTAAGTCGCGAGATCCAATCGCGAGATAACCGTATGGCCGATTGTCCCTGTTTTGTCCTGTAGTGCTCCAGCTAGCATGACTGTTCATCTTCCGGCATGCTTGACACGTGTCTTGCGTGCGGCGGCTTGCGACCGCGAGTCACCTGCGAGGCCAAGCCGCGAGTCTCTGTTTTCTTACACACTCTTAAGCAAACTTCACTCTATCTCACTCACTACCCTTACAACAAACCCACCTAAATACGGGGTTACTAAATGCTGAAATATAAGCAAATTTGGTACGAAATAAAGCTAATTAGATGGTTGAATAAATTCAACCTTATAGTTTTCTTTCCTTTTCTTGATAGTCAAAAGTAAGCAATATAGAGCATTGTGAAAGTGTGCAACTAATTTCGATAAAATAAGGCAAGGATCATAGGGTTCTACCCACGGTGGCAAAGGATTAGAATTGAAAATTGCAACTAACATGTGTGTGGATTGTGATCAAACAGCCATAAGAAACCAAAAACCAAGAAACCTAAGCATATAAGTAAAATGTAATGCTTACACATTTCAACGCTTAGGGAAAATATCATTGGCTGCATATGTCACTTTCAGAGTATACGGTACCTATTGCTTGATTAGTAGAATTGTGCCATACAGTAAAATACCACTAAGTTGCTATAAAGTACAATAAGAAAAGTTATTATTAGTTACATCAAGATAAGGTTTTATTTTATCAGTAAAGAGAGCTAGTAAGTGTTTTATGTTTGGTTTTCCATTTAATTCTATAGCTGTGTTGAGATGCTTGCTTAATTTTTAGCTTATTACTTTATGGTCTTCTACGAAGAAAATGATTTAAATGGCCAAGGACTTCCTGGCATCTTTAAATGGGATTTCTATCTTTAGTGATGGTGTTTACTATATATGGCAAAAGAAAAAGTTTTACTAGTTGCTCATGAACAAGTTTTACTAGTTGAGCTTGTTTGATAAGAAAATAAACCAAGGTTTAACATATAATCGAATTTGTTAATGATTTGAACTCAACTTATGTTTGAAATAAATTTAAATGAATATTCCTAAATTTTTAATCTTGACTTGTTTTGTTTACATTCCTGCAAAATATATGGCATCTATATTGATAATTGCTTTCTAATGTTTTCTTATAGTTTATCTCCATGGGTTGTTCTTTTTTTCGTAAATTGCTTGACGATGACTCGGATGAAGATGAGATAATTATAAAACTTCTCACGGGTTCAACACCACAACGTAAGCATCGTCGGTATATCGAACGTAATCATTTGGCAGGCCATAGAAGGCTTTATGATGACTACTTTACCGAAGAACCTGTATATCCTCCCAACTTATTTTGAAGGAGATTTCGAATGAGACGTTCTCTTTTTCTCCGAATCTTATCTAGGGTAGAAGCTCATGAACCTTACTTTACCCAAAAAGAAATGCTGCCAAAAAGCTTGGTCTATCTACCCTTCAAAAGATGATGACCGCACTTAGGATGCTTGCTTATGGAGTAGCGGCTGATTTTATGGATGAATATGTGAGAATAGCAGAAACCACTTTGCAATAACTAGTTTGAAAAAATTTGTTGCAGCGAGTGGTTGCTATTTTTTTGAGAAGAATACTTGAGGTCACCAAACAATGAAGACATCGCTAGATTGTTAGCCCATGGCCAAAACCGTGGATTTCCAGGCATGTTGGGAAGTATTGATTGCATGCATTGGAAATGGAAAAATTGTCCAACCGCATGGAAAGGGATGTATTGTGGTCATATTCGTGAGCCAAGTATTATTTTGGAAGCAGTGGCTTCATATGATCTTTGGATATGGCACTCATTTTTTGGGTTACCTGGATCAAACAATGATATTAACGTGTTGGAGCGGTCTCATGTATTTTCCGAACTTGCACAAGGACGTGCTCCTGCAGTTAATTACTCAATTAATAGTGGTTGCTATTTTTTCAGAGGAATACTTGAGGTCACCAAACAATGAAGACATCGCTAGATTGTTAGCCCATGGCCAAAACCGTGGATTTCCAGGCATGTTGGGAAGTATTGATTGCATGCATTGGAAATGGAAAAATTGTCCAACCGCATGGAAAGGGATGTATTGTGGTCATATTCGTGAGCCAAGTATTATTTTGGAAGTAGTGGCTTCATATGATCTTTGGATATGGCACTCATTTTTTGGGTTACTGGATCAAACAATGATATTAACGTGTTGGAGCGGTCTCATGTATTTTCTGAACTTGCACAAGGACGTGCTCTGCAGATTAATTACTCAATTAATGGTGATGATTACACGGTGGGATACTATCTTGCCGATGGCATATATCCACAATGGTCAACATTTGTGAAGACAATCCCAAGGCCACTAGGAGCAAAAAGAAAATTATTTGCAAAAACTCGGGAGGCATATAGGAAGGATGTAGAGCATGCATTTGGAGTGCTTCAAGCACGATTTGCTATTGTACGTGGACCTGCACGGTTTTTCTATCATGAAACACTACATGACATTATGAAAGCGTGCATAATTCTTCATAACATGATTATTGAAGATGAGCGAGATGAAGTCAAGTAGTGGACTTAGATTATGAACAAATTGATGAGATTTCATGTACACCAATGTCACGTGAGCCAACAAATGAATTTACGGAATTCATTCAAGTTCATCAATGCATTAGGGATCGAGAAGTTCATTCTCAACTCCAAATGAATCTCGTTGAGCATTTATGGCAATTACAAGGAGAGTCATGAAAACTTTTGGTTTTGTTTATTTGTCTCATTTTCTTTATGGAGTTGCCATTAAAACTTTTGATTTGGTTTATTTGTTTCATTTTGTTTTTATGAAGCTACCATTAAAACTCATTGGCTATGTTGTTTTTGTTATGTTAAGTTTAGTATTAGCCAATTGTTTTGTTGTGTTAAATTTAAGTACTATTTGTCATCAAGGAAATGGCAAGCTCAACTATGTTTAATTCAATGGATTTTGTGTGAGTTAATGTTATTGGATATGAGTTATTTGTGTAAGTTATTTGTGTGAGTTAATGTTATTAGATATGAGTTATTTGAGTTATTGGATATGACAGGTTCTAAGTATTTGAGTTAAAATGTTATTGGATATGAGTTGTTTGAGTTATTGGATATGACAGGTTCTAAGTTATTAGAGTTATTGGATATGACAGGTTCTAAGTATTTGAGTTAAAAATATGATAGTTGAATTAAGAGTATTTTCGGTTTTTTAATTTTGTTATGCATGTAATCTTGTGGTGATGCTCACAATTGGCCAAACTTTGTACAGTGGTGTAGGTGTGGCTGGATTACATCCCAGCTAACATTGCACCTCTAGTTTCATTTGATGCCCATTGAGGTTCTCTCAATAAAGCCCCCAGCTGGCTGGTTTCTAAAAAAAAAAAAAAAAAAAAAAGAATTAAGAGTATTGTTTCAAGCCAGTGGTTTCGGTTTCTTAAAAAAAAAAAAAAAAAAATTGAAGAGTATTGTTTGAAGCCGAGGCAGGCTGGCCTGTTTCTTAAAAAAAAAAAAATTAACAGTATTGTTTGAAGCACAGGCAGGCTGGCGGATTCTTAAAAAAAAAAAAAAAAAAAAAAAAAAAAAGATTGAAGAGTATTGTTTGAAGCCCAGGCAGGCTGGCCGGTTTCTTTAAAAAAAAAAAAAATTAACAGTTTTGTTTGAAGCCCAGGCAGCCTGGCAGTTTCTAAAAAAAAAAAAAAAAAAGAATTAAGAGTTTTGTTTGAAATGTTACCGTTGAAATTTGAAAGAGAATGGAAATGTTACCGTTGGAACAAATAATAAAGAAAGGATAAAATAAGAATTAAAATAGAATATTTAAATGAAGTGGTAAAAATATAGAATATCCGATAAATGAGATATTATAAAATGATGTGGTAAAATAATAAAGTAGACTTTTGATGTGGTAAAATGGCATAATATTTACAACGGCTGCTACGGATGCTCTAAGAATGCATAGCCCACGTTGCACTTAATGCACTTAATTTCCTTCACAGGCCTAGCATAGGCTGACAAGTCATTTTCTACATTACCTTTTTTTAGAGAGAGAGTAATGAAATAGTGCCTTGATACATAAACATTTAACTTGATTCTTTTGACTATTTTATTGTCCCAAACTTGTTTCTTTTCTAATATTAGTGTTTTATTTATTTATTTTTTTATTAAATCAGAAAAAAATTTAATTCAAATGCATACTTCTGGTCCTTTTGGTTGGGTGCAAAAGGATGAAAATGAAAGTCTTCTCTTATATGGTATGATGAAAATAAGGGGAATGGAAATGGGGATGGATGGAGTTTTCCACTCAAGGCCCATCAAAAACCATCTTCCCAAGTCCCACATGCATGTAAGCCCATGAAATGTCTATGCTTTCTACTTTCCTAAAATATTATCTGGAAATTCTCATCTTTGGAATTTATTAGTTAGTTGAGGACCTTGGGGTTTAAACTTTAGAGATGTGAAAATGAATATATTTCATGAAGAAGAGTAAATGTTACAAATTTGAAGTATATCTAATATCGTGTAATTGGTATTGTACATACTATCAAATCCAAAAAATAAAATCTCAATCGTGAAATGGAGTCTTGCTTGGCTGGCTGATTGATTTTTAGAGGACCCATACTCAGTTATTAGCAGTAGCTAGTTCCTATTTCTGTTTCAGCACGGTTTAGTGGAGCCTTTGTCCTTTTGTAGTTCCTATTTCTGTTTTGATTCTTATATAGTGGACATACATTAATTGTGCTGATTTTTGACTTGCGACAGGGAAAACATTCAAATTTCTGTAACTGGAGATTCCTCTAAGCTATCAAGATCCCTACAAGAGCTGATAACTGGAATTGAGGAGACCACCAACACTAATTGTGGACTCCGACTAATTGCTTTTTAAGGTGCCTTTATTAAATCAATTTACTAATGGTAAAATACTAATAGAACCAACCAAGCTTAAATATCGCAACATGTAAGCATGAGTATGTAAAGTTTTGAATCAATAAGCAAGCACCTATAACAACAGCAGTGCAGCATCAACACTTGGTACTAGACACCAACAGCTAATTATAAGAGGCAGTTTATTAGTAAAGTTTTGTATCATCTTTGTAATTGAGGGTTTAGAGTCACTTGCTTATTAATTGATTGTGTCATGCGCTTAATTGTTGCCATTTGGGTATAGCTTCTCTGGTATTCTAAATTTCTTAAAGCTTTAGTATTATAGTTTTATTTAGAGCAAAGTTTGCTAATAATTTTATAAGCATCAGGACGTGAGAGTTGATTTTGTAAGCATGGAGAGGAGTTGAAGTCAAAGTCTCTTCATTTGAGGCCTATTGATAAATTCCCAAGAGAAAATGTGAGAAGTGTAGGCTTTGTTCATATCTGGGGATATATGATAAACTTAAACCTTACTTAAACAATGCATGGTGAGAATAGAGCGCATAAGATAAACTCAAACCTTACTTAATCAAGGTTGATATAAAGAAAACAAGAAAAGGTTTGCATTACTAATTGAGCTATATGATAAATTGCTTTAACACTACTTTTTCCATGTTTCCCTGATATATGTTTTACGGCTACATGCATATATATATATATATATATATATATATATTTGTTAAATGGTCCCCTCACAAGAAAAACCTAATACCAATTCTAATCAAATCCATGAGAAGTTGTAATTGTAAGCACATGCTAGATTCCATAAAACATGATTAATTCTAATTAAATTAATGTAATTTTATAATAAAAATACTAAAATGAAAATTGAATGAAAATATGAAAGTCAAAAATGGTATAATAAAATTCAAACCATCACCACCAAAAAACAACCTAACCCGACATGACCTGACAATCTGAAAGGGTGTGCCATATGCCATAGTATACACGGTTTAGTTGTGATCAGTATTACATGATTGAGATTTGTATGTAATATCAAACTTCCTATCAAGACTTATTTGATTATTATAATTGATTGGAGAGTCTCTCATCAGTTGGCAAATTTTCCTAAAAATAATAATAATGGTGTATATTGTAAGACCCATACAAATTAGTGGTCCAACTAAGAAGTGTAAAATTTTCTTTTGTAAATCTTTCAAAATGAGACGTAAAGTTAAGACTTAAAGAGTATAAGATACGTAAAAGTTGAAAGTATCATATTAATATCAATATCAATATCAATGTCGTTTTAGTTGAAAGAATTTTAAGAACTGAGATACGTGCACAATGTCCATATGTATAACTATATATATATATATATATATATATATATGAGTCAAAGTTAGAAATGGTCTACACGCATAGTATGAATGAACTTTGGCCAAACTCTTCCACCATAGGGTCTTGGTCTTCGTGAAACACTTCCAACCCCAGAATGGATAGCAACCATGTAAAACAGTTGTGTTGCACTCACAATTATGGTGATGACTTCTAGAGTGAAAGTTCAAAAAACATGTACAAAACACTTTTGAACGTTTAGACCCCCAAAAATAACTTAACCAACACAAGCAATATGTCAAACAACAAGTGTGCGGAAACTTAACATATGCTATAATGTGAAATAGGTTAAATACTATCTAAGCCATAACAAAATAAAATCCCAGAAGATAATATAAAGGCAAAGATAGAGAGGAAGGAAGATGCAAACACAAAGACAACACGCGATGTGTTATCGAAGAGGAAACCGAAGTCCTCGCGAAAAACCTCTCCGCCGCCCTCCAAGCGGTAATCAATCCACTAGAAAATACGGTTGGGATACAAGGACAGCAATAGACCCTCCAAGCCTAATCTACCCAAAGTGCACCTAAGCCCTCCAAGCTTCTTGCTCCAACGAGGTTGCGCCGAACCTTTTTCTTTTCTAGCTTCCCGGATTCCGCTACTAAACCATAGCATCAACCAATGAAGATTGGCTCCTTCCTAATCGCTTCCCAGAACTCCAAACAACTGTCTCACGGTGATGATGATGGTGAGAACCAGGTTTGGTATAATGCCTCTCAAGGATTTGACAATGGAGAGGAAGAGAGTTGAGGAATTTGAAGAGACTCTAAGGTAGAGATTGTGGGTGAAACAATCTGGTTTTCTTTAGGGTTTCTCTCTCAAAATTCTCTCTGGAAGCTCTCTTTCAATCGTGGGTAAAAGGGGTATTTATCTTTGGAGTGGGAGAGGAATGTGAAACGTCAGGTTTTACAAAATAGGGGTGGCTCGCGGCTTGACCTCGCGGCTTGACTAAGTCGCGAGATCCGATCGCGAGATAACCGTATGGCCAATTGTCCTGTTTTTGTCTGTAGTGCTCCGGCTAGCATGACTATTCATCTTCCAAAGATGCTTGGCACGTGTGCAGCTTCGGCTGCTTGCTGCGGCCGCGAGTCCACCCGCGAGTCCCAGCCGCGACTCTGCTTTTTTCTTGCACATTCTTGAGCAATTTTCACTCTATCTCACTCACTACCCTTACAACAAACCCACCTAAATACGGGGTTACTAAATGCTGAATTACAAGCAAATTTGCACGGAATAAAGCCAATTAGATGGTTGAATAAATTCAACCTTACAATCTCCCCTTTGGCTATTCCGTGACAAAACCCTAAAAACAGACTCTAGACTTAACATGTAAGTTGGGAACAGTTGAACAAAACTCACTCACACCTAACTCTAGAAGTCTGTGAAGCACTTGAATCATATGAACATAATACTCGAAACACAACAATACACCATGATCATTGAAAGCAGAAAATTATACATGCATATGAAACAGCAGAGAATGTGATCAAGCAAAGATGGAGTTAAGATATAAACCATGGCTTGATCAACCAAGTGAACACCACCAGGTAGTGATCACAATGCTCATTCACACTTGGAATGAACACAAGGACATACAAGTTAACAAGCACAAGGCAAGACACTTGTATGCTCAACACTCAACCAATGCATAGCACACAAGGCATACGCATCTAGGAACAATCCTACAAGGGCACAAGAGTGACAAAGTACATAAACCAAAAAATGCAGAACATTTAGATCAAAGTACTGATTTCAACATAGCATAAAGGCTGCAAAAAGCAAGGTACATACCATAAAGCCTACAAACTATGCATAAAACAATAACCCTAACGACTTACAAAAGCAAATGGGTACAAACCACAGAACATCTGAATAACAGTTTTACAAAACACAATATATCAACTTAAAGAGAAAATTGAAAGCGAAAAAAATGTAAAGACACTCCCCCTTAGATAATGACACTCCCCCTTAGGGTAATATCCTCCCCCTCCGATTATGCTATCACTCCCCCTTTTTGTCATGGAATAGGCTAGTCATCCTCTTCCAACTTTCTCCGAATTTGATCCAATTGAGTTTGAAGAGAAGTAAACTTCATATCCCATCGGTTGCTTTGATGGTGTAGAGAAGCGGTGAGTCCAGACATCTTTGTATTCAACTCGTGGACGAGGAGAGGAGACAATGCGATCAAGTTTCTCATCTAGGGAGAGATTCTTTGAACCGAGAGTCACCGTGAGATGCAGAAGTTTCTGGTTTGGCTCTCTTCCGACTATGTCCAACGCTTGCATTGAATGTACGCATGTTGATTGGACTCGGTTTGGGGATAGAAGACTCATCGGCCGTTGGATAAATTCCCTTGAGCTTCAAGATCCGTGAAATGAGACTGCAGAAAGGAATGCATATCCGAGACTCATTTCGAAGAACCGTTTTGCGGAGAACATGAAAGATATGAGCACAAATGTCGATTTCTTCATCGAGATTAGATCATGAAGAAATAAAGCTCGTCCGAGGTTCATATACCCAAAGATTACTTGATAAAGGGTACAAATTGTGAAACATCACAATTGTAAGCACTCTCGATTTCGGAGAAAGAGAGGAAACACTTGATGGATTTGCCATTGGGTGAGAACTCCAAGTCTTGACCAAGACTTTGTTTGAGAAGCTCCTCATCAGGACATAGATCATCATAAACCGGTGAATGTCGAAAAATGGGTGTTGATGTGAAGAATTTCGCCAGGTATGTAGGAGAGAGAGAAAAGCTCTTTTGCCGAACCCAAAGACTTAAGTTCATCTCCTTCCACAATTGCGTTAGCATAAAATTCTTTAACCAACTCTTCATACACGTCATCCGAATCAGAGAGAAGGTAATTCCAATCCTTGTGAGCAAACCATTTCGGAATGTCGGTGTTATGAAGTGAGGACAGATCCACACTCTTTCTAGTAATGGTGTGGCATGTAGAAAAAAATTCTCATAGGTGATGATAGGCTGCATATGATCTGAACTTATTGGGATCGAATCGCTGTGATGAAGAGCGAGTCACCTTTGGGAGGAGTGTGTCTTCATCAACATCAATTACGGGTTCCTTCCCTTTGGAAGAACCTCCTTTCAAAGACCTTCTTGAATGGTGACATGACCAGTCTATTAGTCGACGATTTTGAGCCGAGAAGAAGCAAACAATGGAGATCGACAATGGAGGCACGGTGTGAATGGGTAAGTGCAGATGAAAAAGACAATGAACAGTCACAAAAAGATCGAGGGAAAAACAAAAAGTTTAAAAACTGCCCCTGTATGTCCAAAACACGCGATTTTCGCGATCAAACAAGTCGCCACACGGTCGCGAGATCAAGCCGCCAAATCACTCAAGAACAAAAATTTGAAAAATTTTTCTAAGTGTTTTTCGCGACTGGAGGGTCTACCATGAGTGAGTCGCGAGTGAGCCGCGAAAATCTCTGAGTGAATCTCGCGATCGGACCTTCCACTCGCGAACAAGTCTCCAAAAATGACCTGCGAAGATGCGATTGAGGCTCGCGACTTGACATACCCGCGATCGAGCCGCCAAAACAGGGCAAAACTGGATTTTTGAAATTTTCAGATTTTTCAAACAAAATACTTTCCAAAAACACCTAAAACACTCAAAAATCTTTTTGTGCTGAAATTAACAAAGATTGAGCATGTGAAAACACATTTCATCAAGTACAATCACACAAATGAATATGGCATTTATTAAACATAAACTTGTGTGTAGTGTGTGGATATCAACAATGAGATAGTCCTTCGTCTAATGTGAAGCTTCAATGATCAATTCAACCAAGGCATACACAATTAGCACTAGATCATGTGACCCATCTCAATTATAGAAATATGTATATATGACCTCCCACAAAACTTGATAACATAACTTGGAGCTTATCATTTTACTCCACTCTCAATCATAACAATTGATCTTTTTGATCTTTTGAGGCAATCATCTCTCATTGTGAGAGTGATATATGACATTTCACTTTAAAGAACAGGCCTTTGGCCTTTTTGAATAAACATTCACTTTAATATAAGGTCGCTTACCCCTTTTCCTAGTCAAATACTAGAATGTGCGACAGGCTTTTGCAGCTCAATATCTCTTTTCATTTTGAGATTTACATTTGGTGAGCTCTTTTTAGCAAAACAAAAAAAAAAAAAAGAGTGGGAAGATATATAGACACAAGTCTATGCATGTCTCAAGATCAACATAACCATTCACTAATCATTCATGACAAGTTTGAAGATCTATTTACAACAATCACATAGATTTCAAGATTTTTCCATGGTGATATAGGTGCATGAAAACAAGCAATGCTCGAAAATGTACAAAGCCATTAGCACAAAGGTACAAGGCAAAACAAGTTTTGAGACAAAACTCAACAAAGTCAATCAAGCTTTTTGATTTTCTAATTTTTATGTGATTTTTGGATTTTTGACACAAGAAACAAAAAAAAATGATTGAACAAACATAAAAAGAAGCAACATGATATTCACAAATGGACAAACAAACAAGAAACATGTTGCACAAAGAGCTAACACACAAACATGTGCCCCAACACAAACAGACTTATCATATTATAAATATGTGAAGCACACAACACACAAGAGAGTCAAGGAATTGTACCAACACCAATGGTCTTACGGAGTGATTCAAACCGTGGACCATCGAGACGCTTGGTGAAGATATCCGCCTTTTGATTTTCGGTGTGTATGAACTCAAGACACACAACTCTTTCCTCTACCAAATCCCGAATGAAATGGTAACGTATCTCTATGTGTTTGGATTTTGAATCTTTGGACAGGATTCTTGGAAAGATTGATGGCAGTGTTGTCTGAAGACACACATCGTTTCTTGAGGAATTCCATAGTCATGAAGTAATTTCTTCATTCAAAGTAGCTGAGTGCAGCAACTTCCAGAAGCGATGTATTTGCTTCTCTGCGGTAGATAGAGACATCGAATTCTCGCTTCTTGCTCATCCACGAGACAAGATTGTTACCAAGATAAAAGCAACCGCTCAAGTACTTTTCCGATCATCTACACTTTGCCAGCCAGTCAAGATCGAATACCCAAACAAGACAAGCATTTGAGTCTTTTGAATACCACGGACCATAGTTTGCGTACCATTCACATATCGAATGATTCGCTTAGCGGTGATCGGATGAGATTCCTTCGGATTAGCTTGGTACTGGCACAAACGCCCACACCGAAAGCAATGTCCGGTCTCATCTGGTCGTAAGGTAGAGCAAACTCCCTATGATGCTCCTGTACAATGTAGGACTTACTTCAACTCCCGACGAATCCACATTCAGTTTAGTGGAAGAGCTCATGGGAGTGGAGGCATGCTTTTGGAGTCTAGTCCAAACTTCTTGACAATGTTTTTGGCATACTTCTCTTGAGATACAAATATACCCTCCTTCATTTGTTTGACTTGAAGACCCAAGAAGAATGTGAGCTCCCCACCATACTCATCTCAAACTCCTTCTTCATCTCCTCGAGAAAATTGAGTAGCACGATCTTCGATAGTTGCCCCAAACACTATGTCATCAACATAGACTTGTGCCACAAGAAGATAATCTTCATCATTTTTGACAAACGAGTTCGATCGGCATACCCTCTCTTGAAACCTCTATCTAGGAGATAATGTGTAAGACGATCGTACCAGGCTCTAGGCGCTTGTTTTAAGCCATAAAGGGCTTTCTTCAACCTTAATACATGATCTGGAAAATGAGGATCCTCAAATCCTTTTGGTTGCTCAACAAATACTTCTTCATTTAGATATCCATTTAAATGCGCACTTTACATCCATTTGATAAAGTTTGAAATTCAAAGTGCACGCAATGGCCATGAGGATTCGAATGGATTCGAGTCTTGCTACCGGAGCGAATGATTCATCAAAATCCACTCCTTCTACTTGAGTGTATCCTTGGGCTACTAACCGAGATTTGTTTTGAATTATCTCTCCATCTTCATCAGTTTTGTTTTTAAAAATCCACTTTGTGCCTATAACATGAACGTTCTCGGGCCGTGGAGCAAGTTCCCACACATCATTCCTCACAAACCGATTAAGCTCTTCATGCATTGACTCAACCCAATTCTCATCTTGAAGAGCCTCTTCAACCCTTTTTGGTTCAAACTCGTGCAAGATAACGGTGATGATATGTTACATGATTGGCTAGCAGAATATTTCCTTTCCGAGGCGAAGACCGTCATCAAGAGATCCTATGATATTACTTTCCGGATGATTCTTGATAACTCTTGAAGATGGCCTTTTGAAGTGGAAACTTCATCACTACGAGATATAGGAGGATGAACTTCTGGAGGAGTAAGAGGACTTGAAGTTCTAGACATCAATCTCGTTTCCATTCTTGGGTTGATGGGAGTCGATTCTACTTCCCGGTATAGTTTCTTCACCTTCTATATCCAAATCTTCTACCTCAACATCAGGCTCTTTGGTGCTCGGCCCTTCTACATCATCAATCATTTCCACCTTAGGTAAGGCATCATCAATCTTGACATTTATGGACTCCATCACAGTCTTTGTTCTCTTGTTAAACACTCTATACGCTCGACTTGTAGTAGAGTAGCCAAGAAAAATACCTTCATCACTTCTCGCATCAAACTTCCCAAGATTCTCTCGATCATTTAAGATATAGCATTTGCTTCCAAATACCCGGAAATACTTCACTTTAGGCTTCTTCCCATTCCATATCTCATATGCGGTCTTACGTGTACCAACTCGAAAGAAAATCCTATTGCCAATGTGACACGAGGTGTTGACACTTCTCCCCAAAATTTTTGAGGTATTTCCTTGTTAAGCAACATGACTCTTGCCATCTCTGAATCACACGATTTTTCTCTCTACCACTCCATTTTGTTATGAAGTTTTGGGAGCTGAAAACTCTCTTTTAATTCCATTCTTCTCACAGAAGGACTCGAATCTTGCATTCTCAAATTCCCTCCCATGATCACTTCTAACTTTGACTATCGGAATCCCTTTTTCATTTTGAAGTTTCTTGCATAGAATCTCCAACCTCTCACAAGCTTCTGATTTTTCTCTAAGGAATTCAACCCAAGTGTATCTTGAGTAGTCGTCCACAATGACCATGATGTATCTCTTTCCCCTAGGCTTTCGGTTACGGTTGGCCCCATTAGATCAACATGAAGTAACTCTAAGCACCGAGAGGTAGCTATCACATTCACCTTGTGATGACTTGCCTTAGTTTGCTTCCCAATTTGACATGCACCACAAACGGTCTTTTTCACTTTTCCAAACTTAGGAAGTCCCTCGATCGCTTCAAGTTTGGAGACTTTTGCTACTTGTTTGAAGTTGGCATGTCCAAATCTGTGATGCCACAGCTCCAACATATCCACACGAGCACTTCTACACGATATGGGTGCCGTAGGAACTATTCCATAACAGATTATCGTAGTCCGACTTCCTTCCAAAACCTGAATCCCCTCTTCATTGATGATCAAACATCCCTTCTTAGAGAATTGTACCAGAAAATCATCATCACAAATTTGAGTGATGCTCAAAGCAAATTCGCCTTGACCCTTTTATGTACAAACACATCTTTCAACAGAGGCAAACCAGGTATCTCAATGGTTCCTTTGCCTAGGACTTGAGCATGACTTCCATCACCAAAGGTCACATAGTCACCAACCTTTTCTTTGAGTGTCTTAAACAGTGTCTTATCCCCTGTCATATGGCGAGAACACCCTTTGTCAAGATACCACAAACACGCATTAAACACCTTCAATGAGGTATGCACAAATAGGTTCACATGTGACAGACATTCTTGACCTTCAAACACATACTCATCATCAGTTTTCATGCTTCTTTCAGATTGATTTTTCATTTTCAGATTCTCAATCATCTCACACAACATTCTATTCTTTTTATATTTCTTAATCAATGATTTAGATTCAGATAGGCTCTTGTGTAAGACATGATTCTGACTTTCAAGATATTCCAAGATGTGAACAAATACTCTAGCATGTTTCTAAGTTTTTAACAACTCTAAAAGACCATCAGTAAGACACCTTTCAGACATATGCATAGAGTCATTTTCACAAACACTTAAGCTACAATTCAGCATGGTATATCCCAAAACAACAAACACAACACAGGGGTCTAGGATCACACATAGGTAATAAAACCACAACAAGTGTACCCGCTCTGATACCAATTGAAAGTTCAAAAACGTGTACAAAACACTTTTGAACGTTTAGACCCCCAAAAATAACTTAACCAACACAAGCAATATGTCAAACAACAAGTGTGCGTAAACTTAACATATGCTATAATGTGAAATAGGTTAAATACTATCTAAGCCATAACAAAATAAAATCCCAATGAGATAATATAAAGGCAAAGATAGAGAGGAAGGAAGATGCAAACACAAAGACAACACGCGATGTGTTATCGAAGAGGAAACCGAAGTCCTCGGCGAAAAACCTCTCCGCCGCCCTCCAAGCGAGTAATCAATCCACTAGAAAATACAGTTGGGATACAAGGACAAAGCAATAGACCCTCCAAGCCTAATCTACCCAAGTGCACCTAAGCCCTCCAAGCTTCTTGCTTCAACGAGGTTGCGCCGAACCTTTTTCTTTTTAGCTTCCCGGATTCCGCTACTAAACCATAGCATCAACCAATGAAGATTGGCTCCTTCCTAAATCGCTTCCCAGAACTCCAAACAAACTGTCTCACAAAGTGATGATGATGGTAAGAACCAGGTTTGGTATAATGCCTCTCAAGGATTTGTGGTGGAGAGGAAGAGAGTTGAGGAATTTTGAAGAGACTCTAAGGTAGAGATTGTGGGTGAAACAATCTGGTTTTTCTTTAGGGTTTCTCTCTCAAAATTCTCTATGGAAGCTCTCTTTCAATCGTGGGTAAAAGGGGTATTTATATCGGAGTGGGAGAGGAATGTGAAACGTCGGGTTTTACAAAACGGGGGTGGCTCGCGGCTTGACCTCGCGGCTTGACTAAGTCGCGAGATCGATCGCGAGATAACCGTATAGCCTTGATTGTCCTGTTTTGTCCTGTAGTGCTCCAGCTAGCATGACTGTTCATCTTCCAGCATGCTTGGCACGTGTGCAGCTTCTGGTGGCTTGCGGCCGCGAGTCCACCCGCGAGTCCCGGCCGCGATTTCATGTTCGTGTAAAAAATGCATGCATACAAATTCGTGGCCTATAGATGTTGTACAGGCTCACTTAGTGTCAAAAGGGATTTGTAAGGGTTATAATCCTTGGATTTTTAATGGGGAATCATCGTCTGCAAAGACTTCTATTGAAATTCCTAATAGTCATGTCCAAGAAAACCCGTTAGAGTATACCGATCTTCATGACATGTTGCATGACATGTTCCCCATAACAGATATGACATCCGGGCCAACGAAAGAAGTCCCTAGTGTGCACCAACCCACAAAAGGTTATAATGAAGATGCAGTTCAGTTTATGAAATTGCTTGAAGATGCTAATCAACCTTGTTATGAAGGTTGTAAGCATTTTAGCAAATTGTCAGCCATTATGCATTTGTACCACATGAAGTGTCTTAATGGTTGGACCAACAAATCATTTACCATGTTGCTACAATTTTTGCTTGATTTTGTTCCTTCAAATGCTAAAGTGCCAAAAGATTTTTATGAGGCTAAGAAGATTATTAAGGATTTGGGCTTGAGCTATGAAAAAATTCATGGTTGTCCTAAAGATTGTATTTTATACTGGAAGGACAATGCCAACCTTGAAGCTTGTCCAAACTGTAACCTTTCAAGATGGGAAAGTAATGAGTCTAAAGGTCAACAAAGTACTAATGCTTCCTCCAAGAGAAGAAAAAGAAAGCTACAAAGATCCTACGGTGGTTCCCCTTAAAGCCAAGATTGAAGCGACTATTTATGTCTCCTAAAACAGCCAATCATATGAAGTGGCATGCCAATGGTCATGTGAATGAAGGGTTAATGAGGCATCCTGCTGATTCTGAGGCTTGGAAATCATTTGACTCTAAGTACATAGAGTTCTTATCCGAGTCTCATAATGTAAGGCTTGGATTAGCAGCCGATGGATTCAACCCATATGGAAATATGAGTACTACTCATAGTACATGGCCTATCATTTTGATCCCATACAATCTCCCTCCATGGATGTGCATGAAAAAGTCTTATTTCATGCTATCGTTATTGATTCTTGGTCCAACCTCACTCGGGAACGATATAGATGTGTACTTACAACCCCTAGTAGAAGAACTGAAGGAGTTATGAGATGTTGGAGTAGAAACGTTTGATGTGTCTTCCAAAAAATTTTTCCAAATGCATGATGCACTATTGTGGACCATAAATGATTTTCCTGCATATGGTGATATCTCGGGTTGGAGTACCAAAAGTTCTCTTGCATGTCCCTCTTGTAATTATGATAGTTAGTCTCGTTGGTTAAGATATGGAAGGAAATTTAGTTACATTGGACATAGGTGATTCTTGGATAGGGATCATAAATTCCATAAGCAAAAAAAAATCATTTGATGGGCATGTTGATATGAGATCGGCTCCTATTACGAGATCCGGAAGGGAAATCATGTTACAAACGGATGCTATAGCCGATCATGTGTTTGGGAAGAAAAAAGTTAATTTAACCAATAAAAGAAAAAGAGTGGAGGAAGCATTAATTGTGTCGAAGAAGAGAAGTATATTTTTTACCTTGCCATATTGGGAGGACCATGTCTTGCGTCACAATCTTGATGTGATGCACATTGAAAAGAATGTAGTCGATAATATAATTGGCACATTGTTGAACTTGGATGGCAAGACAAAGGATAACTTGAAGGCACGCCAAGATTTAAAGGATATGGGTATAAGAAGTGGACTTCACTTGGAAAAGGTTGGGAATGATCAGACACGTATGCCACATGCTTGCTACCATATGAATACTAGTGAAAAAGATGGTTTTCTACAAGTTTTGAAAGATGTAAGAGTGTCGGATGGATATTCTTCAAACATCTCACGTTGCATTAAACTCAAAGAACACAAGATTAGTGGGATGAAGAGCCACGATAATCACATCTTAATGCAGCAACTTTTTCCAATAGCAATACGCGAATCTTTGTCCCTTGAAGTGAGTAGGAGTTTAATTGACTTATCTTGTTTCTTTAGGGAGATATGTTCTAAAGTACTAAATGTGGAGGAACTTGGGGCTCTTGAGAAAAGAATTGCAATGACATTGTACGAGTTGGAAAGGATATTTCCTCCATCTTTCTTTATAGTGATGGTACATCTAGTCATGCATTTGGCTAACGAAGCCAAAGTTGTTGGTGATTCATTATCGTTGGATGTATCCCATTGAGAGGTAACATATATTAACTTGGTCTATTTGGTTTTGTTTAACTTAACAATTTTCTGTTATTGATCTTGGGTTTTCCAATAGGTACTTATCAAGACTTAAGTCTTACGTGCATAATAAAACTTATCCAAAAGGCTCCATTGCAGAAGGGTATATAGCAAAGGAATGTTTAACATTCTACTCACACTATTTTAAATCTATTGAAACTGCATTCAATTGGCCTGTAAGGAATGTTAAGGAATCCATAGGTGCGGTGGTGAGTATTACACTAAATTCAAATTCATAGATCCAAGCACATCGTTATGTGCTATTCAATTGTGAAAAAATAACCCCATTTCGCGAGTAAGTTATATGTCCTTGCGTATCCTTTAACTACATTACAATACAATACTCTAGATTAACACTAACATGTTTGTCTACACAGTATACACATAGCGGAGATCAAGGCTGGTTTGCCTTTTGATGTGACTAATGATGTTATTCAAAAGTAGCACATAGAGGAATTCTGCAGTTGGTTTAGGGAATATGTAAGTAAAGCATATATATATATAGAACTATTTTCGGTTGTAACACTTTAGATAGTATACTTATAATAAAAGCATTTCTCTATAATAGGTGATGTCAATGGATGCCTCTAAAAGAAAGGAACTCTCTGATAAAGTTAGATGGTTTTCTCGAAATCCGGATAATGAAGCAAAACGGTTCAAGCGTTATGTCATAAATGGTTTGAAGTTTCGCACCAAAGATTCTAAGACAGCTAGGAAAACTCAAGATAGTGGAGTTTGTGTTGTTGTTGAAAGTGGTGCTACTTATTATGGTGTAATAATCAATATTATTGAGTTGAACTATTCTGACAAGTATTGATATGTATTATTCAAATGTCAATGGGCTAACGTTATTAGTGGGAGAGGATGCAAAAAAGATGACTTCGGATTTCCCCTTGTTAATTTTTCAAGATTGATACACACGGGTGATCGATTGATTGATGAACCTTATGTATTAGCATCTCAAGCTTTGCAAATGTTTTACATGGAGGATGTGAAACATAAAGATTGGATGGTGGTGGTCAAAACAAAACCTAGGGAGGTGTTTGATGTTGGTATTGAAGCTGTAAATGATGATGAAGAAGTGGATACATATATGAAGAATGTCTCATATAATGTAACTACTGATGATGCATGTGATGATGCAAATGACAACCATGCTTGGGCTCGAGTTAATGAAGAAGGAACTATTTATGATACACCATTGATTAGTAAGGATGAATTGCTTGAACAAGACTTTATCGATGATGAAGAGTTTAGTGATGATGTTTATCAGTCTAATGATGATGAGTCCAATGACAATGGGTCTAATGATGATGAGTCTAGTAATGATGACTTTAGTGGTAATGACTCTAGTTAATACTTTTGTATCACTCATTATATTTTAGGTCTTGGTTTCCATACTTGTAAAATTGCATGAAAATTTATCTATGAAACCTTATCTTATTTTGATGGTGTAATTGTTTCTTTAGTTTCCCTTTTATGTTCTCTAATCTGATTGTTAGATGCTGAAATTTGTGGTATATGCTACTGAAATAAGAGAGATATTTGGGGCTCTCATTGAAAATATTGTATTTGCGTTGTTTAAGGGTAGTCTTATATAGATTTGCTTTATGAGAAGGTTTAGTGTTGCAATTACTTGTACCATTAATTGTCATTATGCTAATTATATACTTGTTTATTTTAGACTTTGACACTTGAAATGGGAAGGCAAAAGATAAAGCTGCACACTCATTCCAAGAGTGTAACATTGGAAAGAGCTTCTTCACAAGATGTGGATGAAGTGGGGGACCAAGAAATGCATGAAACTTCTACACAAGGTATGGGCTTTTTACTCAATAGTTTACCATTTATACACAAGATATGGGTATGTAAGTTGTGAACCCTTATATGAAATTTTATGAAACAAATGGGCATGTAAGTTGGTTTCCTCTCAACCATTAGCTACTACAAAATTCTATGATTCTCCTTAGAGTGTTAATTCTGAGACCTGCATCATGTAGCCTTAAAAGAAAGGCTATTTGACTCATACCATAAACATGTTAATAGCTAAGGGTATGGCTATGATAAATCTGCTTCACACCATAAACATGTTAATAGTTAAGAGTATGTCTAGTACCCTTAATTAGATTAGGGTGGCGCCCATTTATGTGAGTGCCTTTCCTTTTTTTTATATTTTAGTTTGGACTATTTTAATTAATAATAATTTTATATCCACAGTTTTGTTATCCTTTTACCAATCTAAAACATGCAAATTGACTAGGTATATAAATCAACATAAGTAATTGATTTTTGATAAGTTGAATTCAACTTGTTCTTGGCCTCTTGAAGCATAGCTGAATGAATTTCAATTTTGAGTTTAGGCTTGATTAATTTTTAAGAGAATTGAGGTTCTATCTCAGGTTTTTTATTTTTGAGAATAAAGTTTAATTTATTGTGCCCATTAGTATTAAGTTGTTATTCGATGCAACATATTTACCACAACATGTTTCTCAAAAAAAAAAAAAAAAAAAAAAATTACCACAACAAAGTATAGTCTAAAAATCTACTATGTATATTGTAGTATGTATATAGGAATTTAGTTCTTATTCAAAAAAATAAATTACTAACTATATATTATATAATCAAGACTAATTAACTAATGATGAAAGAAGAAAGAAAAAAAGCAATGAGCTTTAAATTTCAAGATTTTCAGCTGAGTGCTAGTTGATTTTCTTTTGTTACTTTCATTATACCAATGATTTGGACATGATGGTAAAAGATATTAAGCTCTAATTCTATATGCAATTGATTCTATATAAAAAATCTATACGCAATTAATAAAATAATTTTCTCAAGAATTACAAGTGTAAACCCCCTCCCCCCCCCCCCCAATAGTTCTTTGTCATTTAATCACTAAAGTTAAAATTGCTAAAGTTGACGTTACAAGGGTGTGATCATACCAATACTAATACACCGAATCCCATCAAAACTTTTGATGTTATGATGTTTATGTTGTGTTTGGAATCAAGAAGGAATTCTTGGTATATTTATATGAATAAAAATGTAAAAAGAATTGTCTTTATATAGGCAAACATATGAGTACTATACAAGTAATATGCGTGTAGTATAAGTATAATTCAGCATGTTTCTAATATTTTATTTTCTTTAGCGTATAATGACCACTTGTTTAATAGAATATTTAGACTCATCCTTAGCTTTGCATGCCTTGTTGTTTGACATTGGTTGATATTATCTCCTTCAAAATCAAGATGTGCAGCCACCTGTACGTGTCACTCAAGGGCGAGCAAGTACTTGGATATTTGGGATCTTCTCGATGAAGAAGAAATTGAGTTGCTGCTAAATAGTATGCATCAGCCGATTGATGATGGGGCGAGGACTTTTTTGGTTTCTTGAGTACGATTGCGCAAAAACCTCACATGTGCCCAATTAGCTTTCTTAATTGGAAGGACGTAGCAAAAGAATTTAAAGAAGAGTGTTGGCATCTTGTAGAGGTATTAAAGAAGTTATAATACTTGTAATTATGACATTTTGTACTAGGTTTTACATAAGTATTTTAGCATGAAAATATTTGTAATTTGATAACTTAATTATTTGATTGTAGCGAAAATACAGTGTCCCTGTTGATCCTATTGCATATGCGGCTCAAGACATTTACCTTACAAAAAATTGGGAAGGCTTGGAGGGATCATAAGTCTAGGCTGAAGAAACAACATTATATAACTCATTCAAGAAACAAAGCACGGGTAAAGGACAACATACCCCCGGGATGCATAACACAAGATTGGGAAATACTTGTTGAGCATTGGTATACCGATGATGTAGTGGTATGTTTATTTGCTCTCTTTTCCATCATGGATCATATCAAAAGGAGAATGATTATTGAGAAATTAAGAGAATAGTATTGGATTGCTTTCGGATAGGATTTGTTAGTTTTGTGGACTTTTTGTGAAACTAGTATATATGAGAAGTTGTGTTTCATATTTCATAAGAAAAGATTCAACAAAGCTCTTTGATGGTGTATAATTTGTTAGCACTAAATTAGATGGCTTGTAATTGTTTTATGCTAAACTCCTTTTGTGGCTTCACCATTGTTATATTTTCGAAGATTTGCAGTTTGGTTTTAGTGTATTTACAGAAATGATTAAGCATTTAATTTTGTTTGCCATGCTTGCTTTGTGATGAAGAAGCTTGACAATGTAGTATGTGAAGATCATATTTTATGCACATGAAAGGTAGACTAGAGATTCATTGTTTTATGTTATGCAAAGTTGAAATAACATATTGGAATTTAATGAATGATACTTAATTTTTATTTTATGTGAGAAACTCATGATTATGATAAATCTTTGTATTATCATTAACCTAAGCATATGGCTCTATAAATGAGTGAGCTTTTTGTGCCAAGCATATGTCAACTTTGAGTAATCTTATTTATCAACGAAATTTCATATTTCCTGCCACTTTTAATGTACAATGTATAGATAGATGCGCTAAAAGTTTTTATTTATGGTAATTTTATAGTGACCTTTTTGTGTAGCTTATGTCCAATACATTACAGTTTTTTGTGTGCAACTCTGATAAATTAGTAAAATACTGTAAATATTGTTTGCATTTTGGCTTTAGCTAAAAGTGGCTGTAGATACTTAAAGCATACTGTATATAAACATATAATTTTGTTGAATGTTAGAGTCGGATAAGAATAAGGAGCGTCATTCTAAATAGGATGACTTACATACTATTGGTTCTTGTAGCTTTTCTTTTGTGCATTAGCTTGCAAAAAAGGTAATAAGTATTATGACTATTTTTTAAATGATTTTGACTTCTCCTAAGTTTATGTGGAACCAATATTTATCACTACATAAATATGCTATTCATAATGTAGGCAAAAACGGATGGACGTCCTGTAGAGCGTGCAGTATTATATCCAATACTACATACTCGTAAAGATGGATCTGCAGTTAATCCTGTAGTGAAAGCAAAAATGGTGAGTAATTTCTCCATTGTAGTTGGGGGTAAACAAAATAGGAATTCAATGATAATTGTTATTAATGATTGATGGTGAAATTTGGATGGTAAAATTTGATGGTTCTTAGTAGTGTAAACCAGTAGTTTGTGCCTAGCTTTGGAATTATAAAGAGAGAAGTAAGCTCAAAGCTAATCATGTCATGGCTATTACCAGATGTGTTTTTATTGTACCATTATAAATACCCTTCTTTTGTCATTGAATTAAAGAAGGGTAAGTATATACTATTTTCAATGTTTCACCTTCATGATTGAAATGATGGGATTAATATGGCACCCCCCTTTTTTTTCTTTTAAAGAATGATTTCATGAAAGGAGTAACTTTAATTTCAGAGATCAAGTTCTAATGTCAACCTTGCATTTCAGCATATGTTTATTACAGCCCATTATGTGTGCACCCTTATATTTCTTGGTGGTTGTGACTTAGATATAAAACTTTCAAGAATTCCACAAATGACTCAAGGTATCTCATATGATATAGTTTTAGGAAAGGCTTTTTCCAATTCCTAAATACAAATACACAAAATAATGTAATGGGAATGGATGAATTTTAAATTAGTTATTGACTTAGAGAGAGATGTTGAGGTTTAAAATGTAGATTGGTTGGGGAAGTTAGTGTTGTTTGGGAACAATATTGTGGCATGAAACCTTTCATATTTCATTGCTTCTCCTTAGTATTCATGGTATGAAAGTTGCATTAGTAATTCCTGGCATAAAGTTGATTGCCCCTCACTCTTCATTCGTAATGAAGTGACCAAATGTTATGCAGGCGTCAACTTTCCAAAACCCTCCTCCTTTTTTGAGGATTTGGATTGGTTGTGAATTTCACTACCCCTCACTCTATGTATCGAAAATTTCTTCTTAAGCCCTAGAATTATAATCACATTCTTCTTCTAGTCTTTTCAACTTGTATGATAGTTACAGTTATAGGACTATACTTATGATTTGAGGGGTTTTTGAATTACTTTCCAACCATCATACTAGCTTGAGATGGATCATCTAGGATGTAACCATGTCCAGGAACAAATGGCAAGATCTAAGCTTAGATTGTAATAAGTGCACATTAGTGACTTGGCATATGATGATGTTTTTTAACAAGAAACTCCAATTTTAAATTGATATATTTCAAATTGATGTTAGCCAATAAACATTAGTTTTTATTGTGGGGTCATTTGGTTGTTGGATTGCATAGCAAACTCTATTTCATTGTGGAAATGTTATTCTTACTGAGTTGAGGCTTCTATGTTTAGTTCCTTTGTTATATTACAGCATACCCAGTGGATGTTTAGGACTTTTTTTTTTTTTTGGAGAGGTTCATGTGGTGAGTTGCCTGTAGATTGTCAATTTTCTCTTGAGGGTTCTTGGTACATATTGGTGGTCGTTTGTCTCATCCTATATATATGTATATATATGTTGTGGGGTCATTTTAACTATATGATTTCTAACTTTTTTTGTTTTGTTCAAACCCAAATATCAAGACAAAATGAAGGATTTGTTGGATGATTCTTCGAATCATTTGCGATCATCGACCCAAGTGGTAGTATTGCATGGTCAACGGATGATGTGTTTGCCAAAGTGATGGGTAAGGAGCGCAAGGGTCGTATTCGTGGGGCAGGATTTGGTCCAAGCCCAAGTGGTCAAAGTAGCAAGAGTGCTTTCACAAACATTGAAATACACTCAAGTCAAGCAAGGGACAACGAAGTTGCACAACTAAAGGCTTCCTTGGCTACTATGGAGGATAAACTTGCAAGTTTTGACAAAATGAAGGAAAGACTTAGTCAATTCGAAGAAATGGAGCAAAGAATGGCTCACATGTTTCAACAAATGCAATAAAGTTCTTCCCAATGCAATCAAGTATATTAACAAAGACTTAGTTAATGTTTTTCTCTTTGTAAGCACTTCGTTGTTGTTGTGAGTGCATATAAATGTCTTCATTTAACTTATTCCCATTTTTTTCCTTGGTAATATTTTCTTGTCATCCTATTCCATTTATGCACACTTATTGAGTAATCATATTTTGTATGTAGGATGTTCCTTTGGCTCAACAATCTCCAGCTCTCCAAAAATCGCCAGCCGCATCCTATCAACCAAGCGACTTACAAGTTTTATCTTGGTGTTCGAGAACTTTTTTGTGTACAAAGAACTACGGAGCATTTTTTACAAGTGTTGAAGGATATTTTTAAACACTTTAGAACTTTGATTATAGTATTAGCTTAATTTGAGCGGTTGTTTTATTCAAAGGACCACATCTTTTTTTGTTAAGCTTATGATGGTGGTTATAGACAACGTTATGTATTTGATAATCGATATTTCTATATTAATATTACGTTAATTTGGAGACATTTGTAGTGTTGTTAATTAATTACATTTGTGGTATTGTGTTAGTAGAGCTAAAACTATTACAGGTTTTAAACAGGTTTAAACAATATATTTGTAACAGGTTTAAACAACATTTTTTATGAAAATAGTAGTTTTAAAGCCCATTGGGAAAAAAAAAAAAAAAAAAAAAAACCCTATAGCGGCGGTCAAAAAGCGCTGCAATAGGTGCACATTTTTACGGTTTAAATAAAACCCTATAGCGGCGCTTATAGCCCACCGCTAAAGGGGTAATTAGCCCGTTTTACTAAATTGCCTATAGCAGCGGACATATCCCGCCGCTAAAGGTGGACACCAATAGCAGCGAGCATATCCCGCCGCTAAAAGTCAATTGACATGAATTTGAACGTCATATGGCGGTAGTTTTTTGCCCACCGCAATAAACCAAAACCGCCGCTAAAAGTTGTATCTATAGCGGCGCTTTTTTTTACCACCGCAATAGACCTATAGCGGCACCACAATGGACCTATAGCGGCACCGCAATGGTGGCAGGATCACCCGCCATTAAAGGTCAAATGTACCTTTAGTGGCGGTTTTTAGGGCTTTAGCGGCGTTTTTTGGCCCACCGCAATAGGTCTTTTTTTTGTAGTGGAATTAGCAGTGTATGCATTGCATTCATGCATTGCTTCTCGGACCTTAGCGGTTGGAACTTACAGTGTATATGCTCGGGCCACTCGGCCAACGTTTTTCATATTTGCATGATTAGTCTAAAATTAAATCTATCTTATTTGGACTTTCTTCTACATTTTTTTTAACCCTCCTTTCATATAATGTAAGCAGTAAGCATGACAAACTTCAAATTTTTTGCATTGTTGATTTTAGGAGAAAATTATTATACCAACAAGGATCTGATTAGTAGGTGCTCTTAGCTATAACTAAGTTGGCTAAAAAAAATTTCTCATTGTGGTATTTTGTTAACAAACCATTTTAAGAAAAAAAAATTTACCCCTTCTGTTGATTTTTTTTTTTTTTGAAAAAGTTAATTACTTTTTTCTTTTCCCATAATTTTTTTTTTAAAATATGATCCATTAACAAATTTCCCTACAGTATCCGTTAACTTTTCCCCGATAAGTAAAGTTTGGCCATCTATTCTAGAAAAGACCTGGCATATTAAAGTTAGGTTACAACTTTACTCAACATTTTTTTATTAGAGCATCAACAATGGAAAGGCTAAATGCCAAAATATAAGCTCCTTTTACCATTCAAGCTCAAAAACCTACTCCATTAGACGTTTTAAAATGTAAGTATTGTAAAAAAAAATACAATTGTGCTATAGTGCGATTCTAAATGTAGAATCGCACTGTAGCTCAATGGTAAAAACAAAAATTATTTTTTAATCGGTTTGGTCTTCTCTCTCCTCTCTCTGTAGATCATAATTTTCATTATCTTTCTCTCTCTTTCTTTTTGCTCTCTCTTCTTCCTGCTCTCTCATCTTCAACGGAATGGAGGCAAAAGCATGGAGGCTCGATCAGAAAAGAGGTGGTGGAGGAGTGGAGGTCATGAGTTTGTTTATGGGTTTTCGGCATGGGTTTGTTCATGGGTTTCTGTGGGTTTGTTCATGGGTTTCCGGCGTTTAGGTCGAATTTGGGTGGCGTTTGGGTGGTGTTTGGGTTGGCATTTAGGTGGTTGGATATAGGTCCGTTGGTTGTGATTTTTTCCGATGGGTTAGGGGATTTGTTCCGATGGGTTTGATGGTGGGTTTCGGTGTATGCTGGGTTTGTTTGGTAGTGGGTTTCAATGAAGATGATGATGATGATGATGATGACGAGTTTGGGATGAATAGAGACGGCGACAGGCAACCCTCTCTCTCTCACCATCGTTGTTGGATGATGAGAACAGATGGGTTTGGGATTGGTGAGAATAGATGGGTTTGATTTTGGATTTTGATTTTGATTTTGGATTTTGATTTGGCTGGATTTTGCTCAGCAGAGGTGGGTGGTGTGACCGAGAAGCTGGAAGGTGGTGGTGGTGGTGGTGGTGGTGGACAAAGGAAGAGAAATAGAGATTAGAGAGAAGTGAGAAATATTTTTATATTATTTTAACGTGTAGTATGGTAAAATAAAAGTTGGAATGTTGAGTGTATTGTAAAATGGTATTGTATAATTGATAAAGTGACTTTTTAAGATGGTAAAATGTGATAGGATGGCATGAGCCATTGTGGATGCTCTTAGATATGAGTTTTAACAAATCTACCATTGGATTGCATTTACTTCTTTTATATCATCCATACTTGCAAAATTTCTAGAAAATTAAAGATAAATAGTTATGTCATCAATCAATTTTTAAAATTGCAAGTTTTTGTAATATAAAATTATACATAAAAAAAAAAATTTATGGATCATATAGGAAATAACATCCGATTAGAACAAAATATTACAAATGTGTTAAGAGCATAAAATACATATTATCCAATAGTTAGATTTTCAACATATATAGTTATGTTAATTATTTTAATAGAAGTTGTAGTCCTAGGCTAACTAAATTTATAGCCAAACTTTGCTTATATTATTTTTGTCAAAACTCAATATTTTTCTTGTCCAATAAAAAAAAAAACTACTCATGATCCAATAAGAATGCAACACCTTATATAATAATAAGTCAAAATATTCATTAATAGAAAACATTAGAGTTACAAGTTATTTTTTAATATTTTTTACAAACGGTAGTTGTGGTGAATGATTAGTAATAAATAAAAAAATTATATCAGTGTTTAGCCTAAATAAAAACTGGGAAGAATTGATGACAATGCAATAACTATTTATAAGAATATTGTAAAATAGTTTGTGATTGTAACATTTATTTTCTCTAATAAGAAAGACCTGTGCCTTCTATGACTCTCCAACATTTCCTTCGTCCATCTGGCCATCCCTTTCTTTGCCTTTGGTAAGCATTAGATATGTTACTTCTTGTTGATGTTAATCCCATGTTTATACCCATGATTAAAATAAACACGCATTGCGGATGGGACAAATAGTTAGCACCAAAATTCATGCTGATATAGAATCATTGATGAGTTGCTCGTCTCTAGCATAGGTTTCTCTGGAAATTTCTGTTAGGCCATGGCATTGTCGTCCCTTCATTAGAAGGAGTCTTTAGTCCCTTGCTCTAACAAGTTTAGTGCAAGGCTAGTGGGTTTTTTTTTCAGGGAACTTGGGCAACACTGGGACTTGAATACCTTCCTCTCTAAAATGGAAGCTCTAACCAAACACTGGAAATCCTTATCCTTCTCAGAAAGGGAAGGTTCCGGCCTATGCTTGAAGAAAGAACAAGCTAGCTCAAGACACGCTATAGCAGCTAAATTCCTCACCAAACGTCCTCTCAATTTGGACGCCATTGCTAACACCTTTACCCCCCTCTGGAGAACAAAATCTGGGTTCAAGATAAAACATATCGAAGACCATGTTGTTCTTTTCTCTTTTGACAACAAGGCCGATGTGGATCGAATTATAGCAGCGGAACCTTGGAGCTTTGACAAACATGCTATGGTTATAACCCGATACGACAAAGATGCCACAGTACAACCATCCGATCAATCCTTGGTCGCTTTTTGTGTGCAAGTATATGACATTCCCATCCGGTTCGGGAATAAAGTGGTTGCAGAACAAATTTGTGAAGCTATCGGTACCATCCTCCACCTCGAAGATGCGCAGATCGTGATGGAGGTAGTTTCATCAGAGTAAGAGTCCGGGTCGATATCGCTCAACCTCTATGCCGGGGAAGGCTTATTACCTTAGAGGATGGTAAAGAACAATGGGTGTCGTTTAAATATGAAAGACTGGCCAATCTCTCATTCTTGGTGCGGCTGCCTTTCGCATGTCGACAGAGACTGCGAGGTTTGGATGGACAGCGAAGGAACTCTTAAAACAGAGGACCAACAATTCGGTCCATGGCTACGTGCCCCTCCCTTTCTTGTCTCCAGGAAAAAGGTGGTATCGGTTCCTGGCTTCTTTACGAAGAAGTCCAATAACAAAGCCACTCAAGACCCTTCCACTCCCCATCCTCAACCTCCATTGACGTCCACCCCAAACCCATCCTCCCATGTCGCTAAATCAACCGGGTCTCTCAAGGTGTGCTCCGATATTCTGGACACAATAACACCAGAGGGAATGGAAAGATCATCGGAGGATCTCCCACAAAATCTTCCAATCCAGCCGAATTTCGAGGACTTAATCCAAGACATTGTGGGGACCTCGGTCGATTTGACAGTGAGGCGACAGACTTTCAAAATTCAAATGCCGTTCACCCCGCCCCTACTCTAGACTCCACTTCTCTTCCAAATCATCACTCCGGCCCATTAACCAAAAGGTTAGTCACTCAGCCTAATAAGCCCACCCCTTTTAATGACTTAACTAACGTGGATCCTGGCCTAACTGAGAAACAAGCCCAAGCAGGTGGAAAGTGGATCCGTGTATTAAGACCAATGCAATTTGGTGATAGCCATCCTCTGGATACTTCCTTAGGCAAATGAAATTCCTCTGATTCACACATCTTCCCTCTCCCTTCCAAACGCAGAGCTCTTGACGGCGCAAAGCAAGATGAAAATCTTCTCCCAACGGCGACGGCTGATCCTCGGCCCTGCCGAGCTCAATGAATTGGGTTTGCTGGAACGTGCGTGGGCTTGGGAACCGACGCACGGTCCGAGAGCTCGAGGTAGTCACTCGTGCACAAGACCCCGCTGCCATGTTCCTTGCCGAGACATGGTCAGTTGAAGCTAGGCTAAGAAAGTTGTGTTCCGACCTGAAATTTGATCATTGTTGGATCGGCCCAAGTGCGTGTAAGTCTGGTTGCTTGGCTCTGTTTTGGAAGAACTCTGCTTGCATTGATGTGGTTTCATCCTCTCCAAACCACATCGATGCCATTGTGGGAGGCGCAGACAACGACCAATGGAGATTTTCTGGTGTATACGGTTTCGCCGACTCGGCGAGAAAGCACAAGACGTGGTCCTTGCTCTGCGATCTCCACCGGCGTTCTTCCCTCCCCTGGTTGTGCGCAGGGGATTTTAATGAGATCCTATGGTCTCATGAAAAACTTGGTCTCGATCCTAGGCGGGAGTTTCTCATGTCGGCGTTCCGGGATGTCCTGGATGAATGCGGATTCATGGACCTTGGTTTTGTTGGGGACAAATTTACATGGAAAGGGAAAAGACCTGGGGGTTTGGTTCTTGAGCTACCGGACAGGGCAATTGCAACAAATGGATGGTTCGCTCTTTATCCAGGCACAAAGGTTAGACACCTTAATACTCACTCTTCAAATCATAAAGCCATTGTAATTAAATTTGATGGAATTGTCCCTTACCCAAATCGGCCGTTTAAATTTGAGCAAATGTGGCTCAAAGACAATGGATGTAGCAAAATGGTAGTGTCCGCTTGGGGTTCAAATTCGGGGACCGCAACCATGCCTTTGGTTGCTGGGAAAATAAGAAAGTGTGGGGAAAAGCTTGCCGTTTGGAGTCAAAACTCCTTCGGTTGTATCAAGAAGCAAATTGAAATAAAAGGGAAATTGCTGTACAAAGCGGAGGTGGCGTGTGGCGAAGGGGGAGGCGGATTATGTTGTGGTTAAGAATTTGAAATCCGAATTGAATGGGCTTTTGGATAAAGAGAGCCTAATGTGGGAGCAACGTGCGCGTGCCCTATTTCTGAAATGTGGTGACCGAAACACAGGATATTTTCATAGCAAGGCTTCCCACAGGTTTCGTCGAAACAAAATCTCCGGACTTAGGAATTCGGTCAATGCATGGTGCATGGAGGATAGGCAAATCAAAGAAATAGCAGTGGGCTACTTCCGTTCCTTATTTACAACATCTCACCCCACAAAACTTTCTAAGATCTTTGAGGTTGTCAAGCCCTCTGTTACTCCAGAGATGAATGTGCAACTCCTCAAGCCGTACACTAAGGAGGAAGTTATTGCAGCTCTTAACCAGATGGAACCCATTACGGCCCCAGGTCCCGACGGTATGCCGCCTCTCTTCTATCACTCTTTCTAGAATGTTTTTGATAATGATGTGTCTTCTGCTGTTCTTGACTGCCTAAATAATTGTAAAATTCCGACTAAGATAAATCATACCAACATTACTCTAATTCCTAAAGTTAAATCTCCTGAACTTATTACTGAATTTAGGCCAATTAGTTTATGTAATGTTGTTTACAAACTTGTTTCAAAAGTCCTTGCAAACAGATTAAAGGCGGTGCTCCCAACGGTGATTTCAGAAAACCAGAGTGCTTTTCAATCTGGGAGACTTATTACGGACAATATCCTCATGGCATTCGAAACCCTCCATTACATGAAGAACCACCAACAGGGAAAATCGGGCTTTATGGCTCTCAAGTTGGATATGAGCAAGGCCTACGATCGCGTGGAATGGGTTTTTCTTGAGGGAATGATGAAGCAAATGGGCTTTGATGTAAGGTGGATTGCCCTTATCATGGAATGCATCACTACGGTCAGCTATTCCATCCTAGTCAATGGCGATCCCTCGGACATTATTCTTCCTTCTCGTGGTCTTAGGTAAGGAGACCCACTGTCTCCTACACTGTTTCTTATATGCTCAGAAGGGCTTCACGGTTTATTAAATAAAGAAGCAGAGGAGGGTCATATCCGAGGGGTTTCCATTTGTAAGAAGGGCCCGAGATTAACACATCTATTTTTTGCGGACGATAGCCTGGTTTTTCGCAAAGCCACTATCTTTGAATGCCAGAACGTCCAATACTTACTGAATGTCTATGAGAAAGCCTCGGGCAAAGACTCAACCGAAACAAAACTGGCCTTTTTTTCAGCAAGTCCACCCCTCCAAATATTCTCAACCAAATCAAGGAATTCTTGGGAGTTCAAGAGGTCAAAAGCCATGAGAAATATCTCGGCCTCCCATCCTTAGTTGGAAAACACAAAAAAGCAAGCTTGAGGTTCATTAAAAAGAAGATCTTAGCTAAGCTCCAAGGTTGGAAGGAGCAGTTGCTATCCCAAGCGGGGCGAGAAATTCTCCTCAAGGCAGTCATCCAAGCAATTCCAACCTTTGTGATGAGTTGCTTCAAAATCCCAACTACCCTTTGTGAGGAGATTGAGTCCTTGGTTAGAAAATTCTGGTGGGGGCAGCGGGGGAATCAAAGGAAAATTCACTGGACCAAATGGAGTGCTCTTTGTAAGCCAAAAGACCTTGGAGGTATGGGATTCAAAGAACTTCAAAAATTCAACGAAGCTATGCTTGCTAAGCAGATCTGGCGGCTCTGCTGGACAACAATGATTCTCTCTTTCTTTGGTTTTTCAAAGCGAAGTTCTTCCCCAATGGTTCCATTCTTGAGGCCAAAGAAGGTAACGGTTCCTTTGCCTGGAAAAGTATCTTGAAGGGCAGGGATGTGATTAAAAAAGGCCTTCAATGGAGAGTGGGCAATGGTGACTCTATTCATATTTTCCATGATGTCCGGCTTCCAACCCCTCGGCCTCAAAAGGTAATCTCCTCCTTGAGCCCTCTTGATTATGATGCCAAAGTTTCTGTTTTGATTGACCATGATAAATGCTGCTAGCGTGAAAATGTGATTGACTCCTCCTTCTTGCCTCATGAAGCCACTCTGATCAAAGCCATCCCTCTAAGCCTAGATAGCTGTGAGGATGTGCTATTTTGGCCTAGGAATCCTAATGGGCTTTACTCCGTCAAATCCGGTTATAAATTGCTCTTGGAGTGTGAAATGAATGACGGGCCTTCTTCCTCTTATTTGTCGCTGACTAAAAAAGTTTGGAAAGGTATTTGGAACCTTAAAATTCCAAATAAAGTTAAATCTCTCCTGTGGAGAGCTAGTTCGGAGGCCCTACCCACCAGAGTGAACCTCGGGAAGAGGAAAATTCTGACCGATGACTCCTGCCCACACTGCTTTCTCGACAAGGAAACATCTTTCCATGCTCTTTGGTCCTGCTTTTGTGTGTATTCGGTTTTGCAGGTCCATTTTAGCTGGTTAACAAAGCTTGCCGTGAATTGCACTTCTCTGCTGGATGTCATTCAGCTAAGCCAGGATCATAATAACCTATCGGATTTATTTGCCATGAAAGTAGCACTAATTTGGGCGCGAAGGAATCAGATCCGTGTTGGTGAAATGGCTCTTCCAATTGAGAAAATCAACTCAACGGCCCTTGAAAACCTTCAGGAATTCCAGCTTGCTTCCTCCACTCCCCACCGTGCTCCTCCCTCAATCAAACCAGCTAAATGGTCTCCTCCTCCTCTGGGTTGGATGAAGGTTAACTTTGACGGTGCCACTTTCTCATCCAAAGGCCTTGCTGGTTTGGGAGCCATTATCCGGAACGACCAAGGTCTAGTTATGGCTGCCTATACACATCCTATTCCCCCGCCTACTTCAGAGACAAAGTGGAAGTGTTGGCAACGCGCAGTGCAATCTGCCTGGCAAGGGATCCGAACTTTAACAAGGTAATCTTTGAAGGTGACTCGGAGATCATCATCAAAGCCATTAATAAGGGAGAACTTGTGTCTTCAAGCTTTGGTCACATTCTTAAAGACATTAATCTTCTATCCAAAACCTTTCACCAGGTGTCTTTCTGCCACACTCGCAGGCAAGGGAATAGAGTTGTGCATGGTTTGGCTCGTATGGCGTGTAATTTTTCTGATTATCAAGTCCGGATGGAGGATGTTCCTCCGGACTTATCTGTTGTATATTGTTACGATTTTCCATGAATGAACTGCTCCTCCCTATTCTTGGGGTGGTTTCTCAAAAAAAAAAATTCATTCATGCTGATATAATCATAAGCTTTGATGTTTGACACCCGAGAATTCCGAAAACCCATGCGCCTCTGCATATGTTTGACCCCTAGTTTAAAAACCATGCTTTAGCCTCTTTAAGCCATATAAAATTCTGTTTGTATAAATATAAATATATAAAATTCCTGAATGGCAAGAATTTTCGGGTGGCTAATAACTCCTTAAGAGTCTGGAGTCAAGACTGCATTTTTCCTTGGAGGAATAACTGAAATTAGACATAAAATTCGATTTGTAGTATAAATATTAAGTGCTGTGTAACTCCGATTCACACCCAAAGCCATTCCTATGGGAGCTTGGGCGGTCGAATTTACATTTAAATACCGTTAATGAAGAGGGAAAAAGTGAGTTTTAGTTAGTTCAATTGACAAAGTTTTTGATAGTTGAATAAGAAATTTATGGTTCAATCCCCGCCTACATCAAAAACTGATCGGTGCCTTAGTCTAATGATAAAGAGCTATCATTAAGAATAAACGTCATATATTGAAACTCTCTTAAAAAAATATAACGAGGAAAAATATATATATATATATATATATATATATATATATATATAAGAGCGAACGTCATAGGTTAAAACTCTCTAAAAAGAAATGAAGAAAAAAAATACGGTTACATTTAAAAAGTGGTAAAAGTTTATAAAAATGAGTGTATAAACAATAAAATTTTAAAATATGTATATAGACCCAATAATTTGATATTATCTTTTAAGTTACACTCTAATGTTTTAAATACACAAATGCTTACTATATAGGTTAAAATGGTTATGGATTAATCATTTTATGAGATAAAAAAAAAAAAAAAAAGCAATATAAATTGTACTTAAGGTTTATGTCATTACTAAAAATTGTTATATAAGAATGATAAGTAAAATGATGACAATGAATAAATTACAACATGACTTATTCATACATAAAAACCCTAACAAATAAACACAATATATTGAATATATGTTATCTATTTATGGGTTTTTTAACATTAAAACATTATATAATATTCACATTGAGTATCATTTTATTATTCATATTAGTCTTACATATTATATGATATAATTTGTATGTTGTTGTGCATGTGTACAACGAATGCGTAGATACATATGTCTATAGAGGAAATCATAAAAAACTATGTCAACATATATATAGCACATTCAAACCAAGCTTACATCATTTCTTTTAGTGGAAATCATAAAAATTCGTCCGTATACTTTTTTTTTTTATATATAAATACGATAGCATTTACATCATTTAACTAATTTTTTTATAAAAATTAGTTAGTGTTAAGGCAAAATTAATTGAGTTATAAAATGTTAGTGATAACTATATGTTTATTTAATTTTGCGTGTGTATTTTTTAAAGAATCTGTATATATACAAAACTCTCAATAATTGTTCAAGTATAATTATGAAAAATAGATTAAATATAATTATGAGCATTTTCTTTGGGTTCCATTGTGAAAGGAAATAAAGTAGAAATTGTAAGCCAAATGGTTCGAAAGTAACATTTGAGATCACTCTTAAATTGATTTAAAATAATTTGCACATAAGTATGAGGTATGAATACACCAAAAAACTTCTTAGAATATTCATATGGGAATTATGTGATTTGTTAAATACTCACATGATCTTACTGGATATTAATAATAATTAAGAAGAACGAATAATTTAACATTGTCGAGCTATACAAATTGACATGCTACTATCCCAATATGTAAATTCCATAATAATTCCATAACAACAGTGTTTACACCCTATTGACTCATAGATTACGCAAGGTTTGGTTTGATGATGTTAGCCATATAAATTCTCCAATCATTGTTTGGTTTAATAAAATACTAGCTATAGAAAATTTTCCCAACCTACAGGCTACAACAATGTAGCTTGTTTGTCTTGAGTTAATATCACAGGATTGGCCGTCTTGCTTCTTCTTCTTTTTTTTTTTTAAGCACTAGCTGTCTTGTTATAAAAATACAGCACCCTGTCAAATATTTATAAATACAGCAGCCTGCCTTACTCTCTAACTCAAATAATTCTATTTGTAATAATTTTGTGCCCTCTAATGGCGGGTTACATGCCCAACTCATTTTCATTTCCTCTGACTCCGGTTCCTCCTACTCTATCTTCTTCCTTTTTTGACTCCTCCCCCGAACGGGTAACAATTAATATCTATGAGCTTCCTATCAAAAAAAAAAAAAAATATATATATATATATATATATATGAGCTTTTTTTTTTTGGCAGTTTCATTTTATTGTCGACATTCTTAATAGGATTCTGTTTTTTTTTTTTTTTTTTTTTTTTTTTTTTCAAAAAAAAAAAAAAAAAAAAAAAACACGCAGAGGGGTGGGGGATGGGGTGACCCCAATGCGCCTAGGACAACTAAGGAAAAAATAAGTATCAATGTGCTTACAAGTGAGAGAACACTCGAACCTAAGACCGTTATCTTGTTAGCCCAAATCCCTTAGAACTAGGCCATCTACTGCGTTGGCAATGTTAGGATATATTACTACAAAATTTTAGTATACATATACTCTACACATTACTATTTATTATGTTATTAATATTACAATAATTATGTTATATTTATTGTCACGAAAGCTTACAAAAATTTTACGGCAAAATTGGTAATAGTTTAGTATGTCCTCTTTATATCAGGGAAGAAAAGTTGATGTTGGGTCTTAACCTCGCTACAGCAATACTTGTGCTCGTGGTCCTCATGGTTGGAATCATCCTTTCGCTACACAATTGTAAAAGGAATGTCATCAGCGCTACCGGGGGCCAAAAGGATGCTGGCAGTGAGGGTGTCAACATCCAACTTCCAGCTTTGAATATTGTCTAAGCTCCTATCTGTCACTTATTATAACAAATGTGTTATATACGAGGGAGCGGCTCATCTTGCGTTTTCAAGTCTCCAGTTTTCTCCATTTTTATTTTAGATGAACGACACGTGGCTACTAAACACTCTAAAGGTCAGAACATAACAACTTTAAATACAATTTTTATAACATTATTTTTCCTTCTCTCTCTCTCTTCTTTTCCCCTCTGTCTCTTTCACCTCAGTTTACCAAGTTACTGTGCAAACAAAGAAGAAGGAGTTACAACAAGAGTGGAGAGAATTTGCAGAACATCAACAAAGGGAACAAAGCAAAACCAGTGGAGTGAATCTACAAAACATCAAGAAAGGAAATTAAGCAAAGTCAATAACCACAATTAGTAAATCCCTTAGCCAAATTTAGTCAGTGGCTCAGTGCCAAAAGATTTATTCAATCACATTGGAAGAGTCTGCAAATTTTGCTCTAAATCTCCCTCTAAAGTAAACCTAGAATTAGATATTTTTTTCTTCTAAAAGTGAACAAGCAGAAAGCCTAAATCCTAAAATCTTCAATATAGCAATAGCAAATTTGATCACGGAGTACAAGTCTCAGTCATGGCAGGAAACAAGAACATGAATTGGTAGGAGTGGACAAGTTGTTTCACTCACAAAATCACTAGATCAATCTCAGCAGCTTGGTGATTCAAGTGAGAGAGACAGAAAGGGTAAAGGACGAGAGAGAACGAAAAAGAATGCAGTCTAAATTGTATTCAAAGTGGTTATGTTATGACCCTTGCATTGTTTAATAGCCACGTGTCGTTCATCTAAAATAAAAATGGAGATAACTGGAGACTTGCAAACGGGGGGGGAGCCGCTCCCTATATACGAGGTACTACTTTGGAATAAATAACCTTCATGCACAAAGTTAAATTTTTTATTACTTCATAAATTCATGATCTATTGCTATTGGTTGATAAAAATATTGTAACTTTTAGCAAGAACTGTTTCAGGTGTAAAGTTTGCAGCTTTGGCCTTAATTTGTCATTTTATGCATTGCGTTGACTTGTTTTCGCAAAATGGATTTTCAAACAAAGATTATAATTGTGCCTATCTAATTGCACTTTTGGAAGATAGAAAATGTTAAGGAAAATGCTAACGGGTGCCCTTACGGCACTGGTTAATAATTCATATAAAAAAAGTTTTTATGGAAAATGAAAAAAAAAATTAATATTTTAACAGTTTTTTTCATTTTTCATAAAAGTGGTATTAAAACTTTCCTAAAGTGGATTATTAATGAGTGCCCTAAGAGCACTCGTTAACAAAACCCAAATGTTAAAGGTACTACAAATTTTAGTATTTAATGCTTATAAATTGATGTGACATTACATGTAATGGATGACCTTCAACTACAACAAAATTATTTTTTTTAAAGAGAAATTACCACATAAATGAAATTTAAGTTGTCTCTTTACTCTTAAGAGATACTTCCTCCGTCCCACTTTGTTTGTCCTCTATTCCATTTCCATTTTGGGATGTCCCAAAATATTGTCATGTTTCTAAAAATAAAAGTCATTAATTTACTAATGTTCTTATTATACCCCTATTAATTTACTAATTCAATTTTTTGATAAATTTATTTAAGGGTAGTTTTGAAAACTTATACATTTTTAAAAGGTAGACAAGACAATAAATGATGTTCTCTTCAAAAATTTGACTTTTCAAACAAGACAAAAAAAATGGAACGGATGGAGTATTATGTAACAAGGTAGTTGAAATAGAATAAATTTAATTCCCTATATGGAAGTTGGTCTTTTGTTTTAATTTATTTTTAAAGACCAAAGGATTAAATAAAAATAATAAATAAAAAGAACGTTCCATTAAGCTAATTAAACCATAACTTTTTTATTTAAACCACTCAAATTATGTAAGGGAGCTTTGTGTTAACTGGCGGTACGTGGTGCTTAAAATTTCTCCTTGTTTGATTAAATGATTTGACTCAATTGGTGAGATTTTTTTTTTTTTTTTTTTTTTTGGGCTATTGTTTTAATCCACCTTTATGTGATGAATATTTGTTGTGAACCAAGAATGATTTGTTCTTGATGTTTTGGTAGCCTCTAGTATTTGTTCAAAAGAAGATTTTTGTAAACCCATTATTTTATACTGGAAGTCTTTACTAGACTAGGAAATTCATACACCCAGTTCTTTCATTCTTGCATTTTCTTTGAAAAAGCTATGTGTCACCATACTCATGGTTATCAAACGATTAGGAGCTGAATTGCTAATTGACACAACTAAAGGTTTGTAACTATCTGGTGATGAACTCAACAATAGTAGTTCTTGCACCTCATCATCTGACACAAGTTTTATACTGGAAAACTCGTTCAACACCTCTTGGAAGTCACTTAAGTGCTCGGCAACCCCTTGCCCATCCTTATACTTCAAGTTCACAAGCTTTCTTATCATAAAGACTTTGTTTTGCGCGATCTTGCAATCATACAGAATCTCTAATTTTTTCCCAATGTTATATGCGTCAACTTTTTTGGCTACATGCTGAAAAACACTCTAATCAACCCATTGCCTTAATTGTCCAACAGCTTTCCCATTTAAAATATCCCATTCATCATCGGTTTTAGACAATGGTTTCACTCCATTCTCGTCTTCCACACAAAATAATTAGAAGCTATAAGTTTAATTATGGTACTAGACTGAGACTCCATTTAATTCATACAAGAACAATACCACAAGACCCTTGCTCTAATACCACTAGTTAAAAAATATATAAATAGGTGAGACACTCTAATGTTATATGCGTCAACTTTTTTGGCTACATGCTGAAAAACACTCTAATCAGCCCATTGCCTTAATTGTCCAACAGCTTTCCTATTTAAAATATCCCATTCACCATCGGTTTTAGACAATGGTTTCACTCCATTCTCGTCTTCCACACAAAATAATTAGAAGCTATAAGTTTAATCATGGTACTAGACTGAGACTCCATTTAATTCATACAAGAACAATACCACAAGACCCTTGCTCTAATACCACTAGTTAAAAAATATATAAATAGGTGAGAGTCAAGTAACAATCCCATAAGACTCCTTTAGATCAATCTAGATGAAACAAAATGCTAAGAGATTATTACGTGGAATAAAAAAGTAACTATCTCAAAATTAATCTTTCCAAGTTTTCCTTGTCTTTACAGACTCGATCATTTCTGTTGATATAAAACGACAGTAATTAATCTTGTAGGTTTTAACATGTTCAAGATATGTTAGCGTTGCTCTAACTCTGTCGCAAATTATCAGTTAATTAAATGATCTTCGTACGTCATGCTAGTGTAAAAATAACTTTAAAAATGCCAAAATGGGTATTTGTCCTTTTCGCCCAAAAGATATAGCAAAATGCCCTTATTCTGAAATTATCTAATAAAATGCCCCTATTTTGAAACTCCATTTTTAGAAAATCGAGTTTCAATGTAAAACTCGAGTCAATGAAAATTGAGTTATTCGGAAAAATTTACATGGAACTCGAGTTCCATAAAATTTTTTTTTTAAAATTTAATTGCCTATAACTCAATTTTCTAAAAATCAAGTTTCAATGTGGTTGTGTCTTTGTCTCTTGTCCGTGTCTACCCAAACGCTTGATATTCCGTTGTTGTGTTCCCTTCTTACCGTCGTTGGCGCCACCCTAGTCGTAAAGTGAATTCCTAGAACCTAACTGTAAGGCCTGTTTGAGCCAAGAGAGGGCGTGTAGGGCATGAGAGGTATAAGGTTGGTTAGGGTATGTGTTACCAAATGCAACGGTTGTGAGAAAAACATGATAATCGAGTGTTAAACCTAGGATAGTATGGATAGGTTGTGGAGATCCAACTCCTCTATCGGCTCCAGGACTAGTTGTCCTCCCGATATTGTAAATGAAGAAGATCACACTATTGATGATAATGAGTTAATCCCCGATTTTCGTAATTGGAATATTCCTAGAGTTGATACTAAAACTGTTTATAAAACTAGTTTTGTTGAAAGTACTTTTCATTCTGCTTACAAAGCTAGAACTGTTGAACAAATTTTCTCTATTTCAAAAGTTCATGAAAAATGTTGTTTGTTCACTAAAAGGAATATTAATGACTTCCTTATTGCTAAAAAATTCAGTTATTTGCATATTGGTATGGTCCAAGTTGCTATTAAACCACTTACCCGAAAGGGTATTAATGCTTCTGTTCTCATGTATTTAAGAGATGCTAGATTTAAGATTTTTAAAGATAGCATTCTTGGTATGATTACTACTTCTATGTATGATGGTCCTGTTTATTTTAACTGTTATCCCGATCTTACTCTTCTTTGGATGATCCTAATATTGTTAAATCTTTGACATTGAATATTGCTTCATCTGGTTATCATATGGAAGAAGGTAGTAAGCCTTTTGCTTTGATCTATCGCATTTATTATAGACTAATGGGTACTCAAATGAATCTTTGTGCTAAGATTCCTAGAAAACCTTCAGGTAAAACCATGTTAATTCAATGTTCAACTCCCGATGCTAAAATTCAAGTTCCAAAAATGATTCAATGGCAAGATGTTAAACTTCCTAATGATTGGTTGTTGGAACAAGAAACCCCCTCTGCTAAACCTATTTTTGATAAACTTGATCTCACCCATGTTCAACAATATCTTGATGGTACTGTTAAAATAAGTTTTCAAAACAATCCACCTTTAAGGATCAACGAAGGAAGACATTCATTTGCTGGATCTAAAAGTATTTCAAAAGGAGATCGAGAAATCAATGATTTTTTGGAAAAAAAAATTGGAAAAATCCTCTGATAAAAGGTATTTCAAGTGATAAATCTCAAATTAGCACTGTTTCTATTCTACTAAAGCTGGATCTTCCTCTCCTTATGACAATGTTGCTGTTAATGATGAAGAAGACTCATTTCATGTTACTCCATCCGACTTTGATTCTCCCCCTATTGAAAATCCTCTTGTTTACCAACATCAATTACGAGTTTTGACTATTTTGGATGAACACTTTGAAGTTGATTTGGTTTCTTTGTATGATGAATTTATGCTTGCAAAAACAGAACCAAAAGAAAACATTTCCAAAATAATTTTGCTCTCAGTCTGAAAAAGACCGTGTTAAAAGAAAATGGTTGGAAAAGATGAATCAATTGAAAAAACATATTTTGTTTTTTGATTTTCTTGAAAACCATTATGTTTCAAAAGATGAGGTTTCAAAACAACATTTAAATGTAATAAAGAAATCAAATTTTGTTAAGATAGATAAAACCATTATTAGGTCTTGTCATCCTCCTCTTGACTCAATTTTGATAACTACTAAGAAAGATGAAGTGACAAAAGAGGAAGTGAAGGCCTCCCCTTTCAAAATTGCTAATGATAAAACTCCCATTATTAGTCTTATTGAACAAAACAATTTTATTAATCAATCTTTGTATATTATTGGTCAACAGCTTGACCGTATTGAAGAAAAAATTGTTGAAAAACCATTTCGAAAAATCTGTTTTTGTTAAAACTAAGAAACCTTTGATTGATTTACCCACTCAAAGAGAAAAAATTATGTTTAAAACTTCTCAGTCCAAGACTCTTGAAATTGTTGAAAAAATGCTTTCTGATTTAAAAGTTAAAAGCGAGGGTACTTCTACAAGTACTTCATTTGCTCGAACTATTTCCAAAAAGAAATTGTTTTCAAGAAAATACGATTTCGATCTTGTTTCTTTGTTTTTCTGCAAAAAGAATCTTTGATGATGATTTCCCAGAAATTAAACGATTTCTTGGAAACTCCAAACCCATGTCTTTTACTAAAAACTGGTATTCAAAACCCACTCCTCCTGATATGCGGTTTGAAAAGAGATCTTTTCAAACACATTTTTCATTTTCTCTTTGATAAGCTTTATGAATGGAATATTGATGGTTTGTCCGAACAAGAAATCGTCAATAAAATAAGTCATATGTCTATGGTTGGTATTGCTTATCAAAATAACCATGATCTTGATCAACTTGAAATTGTTAATCTACTTGTTACTGGTTTTTCTGGTACTCTTCGTGAATGGTGGGATTCATACATCATTGAAGAATCCAGGGAGTCTATTAAACATCTTGTTAAAAAAATGATGAAAGTTTGCCTATTTTTTATGAAAGTATTGGTCATGGTATTCCTGATGGTGTCAATACTTTGATCTATATTATTCTCAAACATTTTGTTGGTACTCCATCCAATATTTCATCTTGTGTTTCTGATTATTTGAATAATATGAGTTGTCCAACTTTGTCTGATTACAGATGGTATCAAGATGTTTTTACTTCTAGAGTGATGCTCCGGAAAGATTGTCATAAGCCTTGTTGGAAAGAAAAGTTTATTAACGGTCCGCTTGCTATCTTTGCTCATAAGGTAAAACAAGAATTAATGGGTAAAAATTATTCTATTGATTATGATAATTTAACCTATGGTGATATTTTCAATACTATTAAAAAACTTGGTATCAATATGTGTAATGATGAAAAATTGTTAAAACACCAATTAAAGGAAAAAAGAAAAGCTAAATATGAAATGGAAAATTTCTGTGACCAATATGGTTTGCCTCTTATTGCTCCTTCCAGGCAAAAAAGTAAAAAACATGATAAAAACCATAAAAAATATAAAAAGTACAGAAATAACTTTGTTAAACCTAATGATTTCTATGCTAAGAAGAAAAATGTTTCTAAAAAATATGTTAAACAAAGGTCAGGTAAAGGTAGATGTTTTAACTGTGGTAAATCTGGACACTTTAGTAAAGACTGTAAAGAAAAACCTAGTAATTTAAAAAACAAATTTAACATGCTAAATATTGATGATTCTTCTGATTCTCCTAATATTAAAATTGGTAGTAGAGGTTCTTGTTGCAATGTTATTAAAACTAATGTTCTCACCAAGAGTAAAGAGGATAAAACTTTGGAAAAATTTAATAAAAAGAAATCTAAAGAACTAACTGTTAATGATTTACAACATGAAATTAATATTGTTAAACAAGAGATAAGCGAATTAAAACATGATTTTAAAGATATTAAAAGTGATAACAATAATCTTAAACAAGGACATGAGCAAAAAGATGGAGATGAATCCAGTCAACAAGCTCTTCTTTCTAGTAAAGGTATTCCTGATGCTTTCACTAATTCTCAACTTGCTCTTGTCAATAAAATAATTCCTCCAAAATGGTTTACAAAAGTTAAAATTGTTGTTTCTCCCGATTATCATTTCATTGTTATTGCTATGATAGATTCAGGTGCGGATATGAACTGTATCCAAGAAGGACTGATTCCTTCAAAATACTTTGAAAAATCTACTGAAAGATTGGTTTCTGCTAATGGTTCTCAGATTAAAATTAAATATGAATTGAATAATGCTCATGTATGCCATGCTAATGTCTGTTTCAAGATTCCTTCTGTTCTTGTTAAAAATATGACTGATAAAGTGATTCTTAGTTTGCCTTTTATAAATGCTTTATATCCTTTTCTTGTTGAACATGATGGAATTAATACTGATCCTTTTGGACAAAAAGTAAAGTTCAAATTTGCTTCGAAGTTTGATATTGATACTAATACTGCTTCAAATATGATTCATGCTAAAATTAAACATCTTAAATTCCTTCAACAAGAGGTTAGATACAAGAAAATTGCTGAACAAATTTTCGATAAATTGTTGCAATCCAAAATTGATAATTTTCAAAAAATGTTGATTGATGATGTTTGCTCCGATGTTCCTAATGCTTTCTGGCATAGGAAGAAACATATTGTTGATTTGCCATATGTTAAATATTTTGATGAGAAACATATTCCCACTAAAGCTCGTCCTATCCAAATGAATGTTGAAACTGTTGAATTTTGCAAAAAAGAAATCCATGATTTGTTGCAGAAAAAATTGATTAGAAATAGCAAGTCCCCCTGGTCTTGTTCAACTTTTTATGTCCAAAAAAATGCTGAGATTGAAAGAGGAACCCCAAGATTAGTCATTAACTACAAACCATTGAATAAGGTTTTAGAATGGATTCGGTATCCTATTCCCAATAAGAATGACCATGTCCATAGGCTAAGTGCAGCTATTGTGTTCTCGAAGTTTGACATGAAATGCGGGTTCGGCAAATCCAGATTAGTGGGAATGATAGGTACAAAACTGCTTTTACCACTCCTTTTGGACATTATGAGTGGAATGTTATGCCATTTGGCCTTAAAAATGCTCCAAGCGAGTTTCAAAATATCATGAATGATATTTTTAACTCTTTTAGTCATTTCACCATTGTTTATATTGATGATGTGCTTGTTTACTCTAGCTCTATTGACGAACACTGGAAACATTTGAATTCGTTTCTAGAAACTATTAAAAGAAATGGTCTTGTTGTCTCAGCCAAAAAGGTTAAACTATTCCAAACCAAAGTTCGTTTTCTTGGCTATGATATCTCTGAAGGAAAGATTCGTCCTATAGATAGAGCCATCCAATTTTCTGATAAGTTTCCTGATGTTATCATTGACAAAACACAGCTCCAAAGATTTCTTGGGTCATTAAACTATGTTGCGGATTTTTACAAAGATATGAGGAAACAATGTAAACCTTTGTTTGATTGGTTAAAAGTAATCCTCCTCCTTGGTCTAATGGTCATACTTCTATTGTTAAACAAATCAAATCTCATGTTAAGACATTGCCTTGTCTTGGTATTCCCTCTGTTGGTGCCTTCAAAATTGTTGAAACCGATGCCTCTGACGTCGGTTATGGTGGTATTCTAAAACAAAGAGTTTCTCCTGAGTCACCTAAACAAATTGTTCGTTTCTATTCTGGTATTTAGAATAATGCATAGTTAAATTATAGTACTATTAAAAAGGAAATTTTATCTGTAGTACTATGTATTTCAAAATTTCAAAGTGATTTGTTAAACCAAAGGTTTTTGTTACGTATTGATTGCAAAAGTGCTAAATATGTTATTGAAAAAGATGTTAAAAATATTACTTCAAAACATTTTTTTGCCCGATGGCAAGCTATTTTGAGTGTTTTTTATTTTGATATTGAATATATTAAAGGATCTCAAAATGCTATCCCCGATTTCCTTACCAGTGAATTTCTGCAGTGTCTCAATGGCAAGTAGACGGTCGAATGATAAGACACCCGCCACTACTAATCCAATTGTTAAAAAAGAACCTGTTTCCTCTTTGGATATTGTTAACCGTTTCACTCCCCTAGGTACCATTCCCAAGCCTAATTATTCTTCTGTTTTAGCTTCACAATATGATCCTTATGCTTTAGCCATTGTTCACCAACCTGTTAAAACTATTTACCCTAATGCTTCCAATTCTTCCCAGTATGTTAGAAAACAATATATCCAAAACCTATTCTCCATAGAGCCAAATAGGGCCTCCATTACTAACCCTTTTAGGCTTGCTACTAGTTATTTTCCTCCAAAATTTCACTGGATTCCGGAGCACAGCCAAAAGACTATGCAATATTATTCTGAAATTCTTCGACATGAGAATTCAATCATTATCAAAGCCATAATCGACAAGGCTAATAGTGATAGGATTATTTACCACAGTGTTTACATAAAAAAACATTATTTCTGAAGAGATGTGGGGCTCTAACCCTGCCGCCACAAGAAGATTACCAAAATTCCCTATTCCCTATTCATATCATGATTATGTTATTGCCTGGGTCAAATTCATGCTCCACCAAAATGAAAATATGTCTCATTCATGGTTTGTTAATTTTGATAAAGATTTTGATTCTGAATTCCCTCTCTAGTTCATCCGTTGGTGGTCCCAGTTTGGTTCAATTGTTGAAATATTCACTGTGCCATTGAAGGATTCTTTCCAAAATTTTACATTAAGGTTTAGAACTGATGATCATGGAGCTAAGTTCACTCCCCTGCTTCATTTTGCTAAAAAATATAAGGTTCCTTGGATTCTAAAATGGCAGTATGTTAAAGATGGTGATGTTCTCACTCGTTGTTGTTATGTTAAATGGTGGGAGAAGTTTGCTCACACCCAATCCATCATTAACAATGTTGCCAGAGATTTCCCTTCCCCAAGTGCTTTCCCATTAAGAATCACTACTTCTATGCAAAAAGTCAGAATCGATGCACCCGCTTCCTCATCTGCTAAAAGTGTTAAACCACCTGTTAAGACCAAGAAGAAGAGTTCTCCTTTGGATACAATCCGCAAGGACCCCGATGCTTTATATGCCCCGCTCACTAAAATGGTTAAAGAAGATGAAGCTGCTGATTCGGATGATGAACGATCCTCTTAAGCCTCTATTCCAAAAGACCCTTACTACCCTTACAATCAGGAGTGGTTTGGTCACGATGACAAAGATGCTGATGACTTAGCAAAAGATTGATTGAAAGCTTGATTCCCCTGTTTGTCCGCCCCGCATAATGGCCAAAAATGTTGCAATGTTTACTTTCTGGTCAAATTCTTCTGTTGATTTCCACCTCTGATGATCCTCTGATGATAATGTTCTGAAAAGATGATTCTCCATGTTTCCTGTTGTAGAGAGGGAAAATTCCCGACCTATCACAAGCTGACACGTCACATTACCAAGTCCACAAAATACAGCCAATTACAAAGCACCACGTCATCTGCTTTGTTAGGTTTTGCTATCACTATTTAGAAGCCAACAGAAATTTGCCAAGTGTCATGCAAAAACCAATCACACATCAGCGCACGCGTAAGCGATGACATAAACAGCTTCGCACGTGTAAGCGATGACTCAAGCAATCCAGCACGTGTAAGCGATGACACAAGCAACCTCGCACGTGTAAGCGATGACTTAAGCGGACCAATCAAGTTGTGACATGTGTCACCAATCAAGCTCCGCCACGTGTCGCTCACCCACCCCCAAACTCCTATAAATAGAAGCCTTCCTAAGACATTTAGGAGGACCCGAATTCAGAAGTGAAAAAGCTCTGCGAAGATCATGCCTCAAAGCCTTCAAGAACTTCAAGAACTTCAACCCCAAAATTGGAGAACATTCGAAGCAGAATCATCCGGATCATCCGCCTAGATCCTAAAGTTTGCGGGAATCAAGCTCAAAGGTTCGAAAACATCAACAAATCATAAATCGGTGAAGCTCTACAGATTCAAGCCTCCAAAGCCTCGAAGAACTTCCACCACAAATCTTCAAATACAAAGAACATTGCAGAATCATCCAAACTATCTGCCTAGATCTCAAAGTTCACTGGAATCAAGCTCAAAAGCCTCCAGAAACCTCAAACAACCACAAATCGGTGAAGCTCCACGGATTCAAGCCTCTAAAGCCCTGGAGAACTTCCATAACAAACCTTCGAAGACAAAGAACACACGAAGAACACGAAGAACGTGAAGAATAAGGGATTTCCAACAAGCTCATAGCCAGAGATTCATTGTAATTCTGTTCCAAAGATTTTCAATCCATTCTTCAACCAAATTGAAGTACCTTGGGTGTTCGAACCAAAATCACATTACTACAAATCTAATCAACAAGTCTTTTAAGGAGATCGAATCAGAGGATAATTCTTTTGTAATCACAGAGAATTGTACCACACAATCATCAATACAAATTCACATTTGTGAAACTATTTTTACTTGTTTGATTTATTTGAAACTAGAAATTTAGTCGCTTACAAATTCTCGCACGCCCAGTGAGACCTCTCTGCCTCTCATCTCTTTCTCCTTCAAAAGAAAAGAAATTCGACATCATTTTGCTACTAGCTTCAATGGCCTCTAGCAAGAATGTCCGAAAAACAGTGGTTGATGATTCCAGTGCTGATGAGTATGTCGGCCCAATCACTCGTGATCGGTCCAAAGCTCTTGATCGACTCCAACCTCAACCAACCCAAGAAAACCAACCTCCTACTATCATCTCTTTGGACTTTCTTGCAAATAGGAAAGCTACCACTAAAGATTCATCTGCCTCGAAAGATTTGGAGACCAGTAATGAATCATCCCCAACAAAGACCTTTTCTATCAACTCTTCACCCGTGATGAGAAACTTAAAGAGTGAAGTACCATTGACTTATCCTGTTTCATCATTTCCTCCGTCATCTATAAAGGTCATGCCAGTAATGATGACTAACACCTCTACCATGGAAGAAAAGATGGCTGAAATGGAACAAAGGGTCATCCTTCTCACAAAGGCACTTGAAGAAAAGGACGTCAAAATTGCAACCCTAATGAACAAGCTGGAGGTACAAGATTCGGGTGAATCAAGTCTTGGCCCTGAGCACCCACCTGGCTTTACCTTTAAAGGAGAAAACGCCAGGGGTGACAAAGGAAAAGGAGGTGAAGGCACTTCTCAACACGGACATTCCACCTCAATGGCCTCGATATCTGTCCAACAACTGCAGGACATGATTACAAATACCATTCGGGCACAATATGGAGGTTCTTCCACAAGTTCTCTCATATATTCCAAACCCTATACAAAGCACATTGATAACATGAGAATGCCAAATGGGTATCAACCTCCCAAGTTCTTGCAATTTGATGGCAAAGGAAACCCTAAGTAACACATTGCTCACTTTGTAGAAACTTGCGAGAACGCAGGGACTCAAGAAGGCCTCTTTGTAAAGCAGTTTGTCTGTTCACTAAAAGGGAATGCCTTTGATTGGTATACAAACTTAGAGCCCGAATCAATCGATAGCTAGGAACAACTTGAAAGGGAGTTTCTCAACCGATTCTCTGACACACGACGCACGGTAAGCATGATGGAGCTTACCAATACTAAACAGTGGAAGGATGAGCCCGTCGTTGATTATATCAATCAATGGCATTCTTTGAGTTTAGATTGCAAGGATAGACTTACTGAAATATCTGCTATAAAGATGTGCTTCCAAGGCATGCATTGGGGACTTCTTTACATCCTTCAAGGAGTAAAGCCCCGAACATTTGAAGAGTTGGCAACTCGTGCGCATGACATGGAATTAAGTATTTCCAGCCATGGAAATACGAAACCTCCCATACTTGAGGAAAGGAAAGAAAGACGGGAAATAAGGAAAAATGACAGGAATGCAAAAAGTAATATCAAAGACTCAATGAATGTCAATCCTGCCCCAATCAAAATTTCAACAAAAAATGTGAAGGCCAATGAAAAGAGGCCTGAAGGAGGTCAACAACGTGAGACGCGTCGCTCATCACTTAAGGAATGGGAACAAAAGGTCTATCCTTTCCTAGACGCCGATATGCCCGAAATGCTAGAACAACTGCTCAAGTTGAAATTAATTGAATTGCCGAATGCAAATGACCGGAAGAGATGAGAAAAGTTGATGACCCGAACTATTGTAGGTATCATCGCATCATAAGTCATCCAATCCAAAAATGCTTTGTTCTTAAAGAACTCATCATGAAGCTAGCCAAGGAAAGGAAAATCGACTTGGATTTTAATGATGTTGCTCAGTCAAACCTTGTCACATTTTCTTGTGGGTTACCTAGTTCCCTGTCTCTGACTACTAAGCAAGGGGCAAATACCACGCTCATCCATTTTGGTTCTCTGGAACCGGTTCAAGTTCAACTCTCCTTATAATTCAAATGATGATAAAAGGTCAATGACAGATGAGGAAGAAGGTTGGACAATGGTTGTTCGCAAGAGATGGAAGAAGAAACGAGCATTCCCTCTTCATTTGATCACCCAAGAGTCCAAAAGAGCACAAAACCAGATTCAGCCTTGGTCAAAAAGAAAGAGTGATAAGAGGCAAGGGAGACTGGGAACAAAAGTGTATGAAGATTCAGCACAGACTCGAAAATCTCGAAAGCTCATCACATTGGAAGAATTCTTCCCCAGAAAATTCTTTCAAAATGACTCAACCGAGGCCGTCCACACAGTCTCTCGTTGCGAAATCCGGGACGAAAAGGAGGACGTTGACCATGGTGATCCAAAAGAAACCTTGTCATCTTTGGAGGAACTCCAATCTCAAGTCGATGAAGTTAAACCCTTGCAATCCTCCACATCACCAAAAGAAGTGCTCACCCAAGCTCTTGAAAAACCAGAGATATACGCCCCTCATACCAATACGCTTCAACAAACACGGGGATGTTACGCATGCTCTCCGGACTTAACCTTCACTGATGAGGATCTATTGTTAGGCTCTAAGCCCCATAATCGCCCACTCTATGTCTCTAGTTATGCTCGTGATCAAAGGATCGAGCGTATCCTTGTTGACGGAGGTTCAGCAATTAACATACTTCCAAAAATGACCATGAAACGACTGGGTTTTACTATGGAAGAATTATCACACAGCCGTTTGGTCATCCAAGGTTTTAACCAAGGAGGACAACGTGCAATCGGCCTGATCCACCTAGAATTGATCATTGGAGAATTGAAAAGCAACGTCTTGTTCCACATCATTGACGCTAAGACGACCTACAATATGTTGTTAGGACGTCCTTGGATCCATGAAAATGGAATAGTACCGTCAACCCTGCATCAATGCTTCAAGTTCTTTCAAAATGGAATAAAAAAGGTCGATGCCGATTTAAAGCCTTTTGCAGAAACTCAAGCTCATTTTGTTGATGCAAAATTTTATGCAAAAGAAGACATTTCTAATGAGGTTCTTCCAGTTGAGATCCCATCTATAAAAAGTAAACAGGGTGAAGAGGAGCACGTTAAATTCATCGCCAAAAAGGACATTTCTTCCCCAAAGAAAGGTCCAGAACCATTCCTCCGGTATATACCATTATCACACCGCAAGAATGGACAATCACCATTCACCGAATGCCTTCAACCTACAAAAGACGTGGGGAGGTTTCCTGCAAAGCTCACAATGGAGGATGTAGCCATATTGAAAGAAAATCATGTTATGCCTTTAAATTCATCCACAAATCCTTTACCCTCGAAGCCGTTAAAAGGATTCGTGAGATCTTCATAGAGTCCGATAAAGCATGGTATTCTACCAAGTGAACGGACGAAAGAATGGTTCAACCGAAAGGCATATAGGTACATTAGCCAAAGCAGGCTACGACTTCTCAAAACAAGAGGACTTAGGGAAGCTAATTCCGAAGCCCTTTGGAAAAAGATGCATGGCCTTAGCAAAACACAAAGGAAAATGCGGCTTGAAGGGTATGAAATTCCTATCCCAAAGACTAGATTAGGTTATACTCCCGAACAACCAGCTCAGATATGGATCAAGAAAAGAAGCGATCCTTCGAGTTCCCAATACATAACAGTGGAGGTCGGCGAAAGTTCCAATCAAAGAAAAGACCATTCTTCACCCCGTGTCTCGGTGTTTGATCGCATCGAGGCTTCGTCATCACGAATCACAGTGTTCGGGAGGTTAAATACAACTTGTTTAACGCCAAATCGGGACACTCTTGCTTGTAAATCGGTCTTTGATCGACCAGGGGCAACAAAAAGGCCTATTGATAGTCATTCTCAAAGCTCAATAAACTTTGACGTTCAAGGGAAGAAGAAAGCTAATGATGAGATCCGCAGTAGCATTCCTTCACGCATGAAACGTAACTTTACCTTGGAGATTAACACTGAAGGATCGCTCAAAGTCAAAAGACGAACGATTGTACATACAAGTCAGTCACCCATCCATAATGAGGAAATGGAAGAGGTATCATCCTCGTTTCATATTACAATAGAAGAGGGTACATTGTCAAATGTGAAGCAACCAATGAAGAGGTCGATGAAGCTCCTCCAGCCTTGGAAGATGGAGGACAAGCTACGATTGATGAACTTAAAGAGATCAATTTAGGAACTGCTAAAGAACCCCGGCCAACTTTCATTAGTGCACTTCTCACCCCTAAAGAAGAAGAAGGATACCTCAAGCTCCTAGTAGAGTACAAAGATGTGTTCGCTTGGACTTACAAGGAAATGCCTGGACTCAATCCAAGTTTTGCTCTACACCATTTGGCAGTAAAGAAGGGTGTGCGCTTGGTCAAACAAGCTCAAAAACGCTTTCGGCCGAGCTTATCCCTCAAATAGAAACCGAGGTCAATAAGCTCATTGAAGCAGACTTCATTTGTGAAGTATAGTACCTGGAATGGATTGCTAACATCGCCCCTGTCAGGAAGAAGAATGGACAAATCCGAGTGTGCATTGACTTAGTGATTTAAACAATGCATGTCCTAAGGATGATTTTCCATTACCCATCACGAGGTCATGGTTGATGCCACTACGAGTCATGAAGTTTTATCTTTCATGGATGGATCTTCGGTTACAACCAAATTCGAATGAATCCTAAGGATGAGCAGACTTATGACTTTCCGTACCCCTAAAGGAATTTCTTGTTACAAAGTGATGCCTTTTGGACTAAAGAATGCTGGTGCTACTTATCAACGGGCCATGTAGAAGATCTTTGATAATGTACTTCATAAATACGTGGAGTGTTATGTTGATGATTTGGTGGTTAAAACAAAAAGGAGGGAAGACTATCTGGCGGATCTACGATCCGTGTTCACCCGCCTGAGAAAGTATCCGCTTAAGATGAACCCCCGCAAATGCGCTTTTGGCGTAACATCTGGAAAATTTCTTGGTTTCATTGTGAGGCACCGGGGTATTGAAATTGACCAGTCCAAAATTGAAGCTATCCAGAAAATGCCAGAGCCCAAGAATCTGCGAGAACTTAGAGGCTTGCGGGGAAAACCCCGGCCAACTTTCATTAGTGCACTTCTCACCCCTAAAGAAGAAGAAGGATACCTCAAGCTCCTAGTAGAGTACAAAGATGTGTTCGCTTGGATTTACAAGGAAATGCCTGGACTCAATCCAAGTTTTGCTCTACACCATTTGGCAGTAAAGAAGGGTGTGCGCCCAGTCAAACAAGCTCAAAAACGCTTTCGGCCAGAGCTTATCCCTCAAATAGAAACCGAGGTCAATAAGCTCATTGAAGCAGACTTCATTTGTGAAGTATAGTACCTGGAATGGATTGCTAACATCGTCCCTGTCGGGAAGAAGAATGGACAAATCCGAGTGTGCATTGACTTCCGTGATTTAAACAATGCATGTCCTAAGGATGATTTTCCATTACCCATCACCGAGGTCATGGTTGATGCCACTACGAGTCATGAAGTTTTATCTTTCATGGATGGATCTTCGGGTTACAACCAAATTCGAATGAATCCTAAGGATGAGCACTTACTGACTTTCCGTACCCCTAAAGGAATTTCTTTGTTACAAAGTGATGCCTTTTGGACTAAAGAATCTTTGGTGCTACTTATCAACGGGCCATGTAGAAGATCTTTGATAATGTACTTCATAAATACGTGGAGTGTTATGTTGATGATTTGGTGGTTAAAACAAAAAGGAGGGAAGACTATCTGGCGGATCTACGATCCGTGTTCACCCGCTTGAGAAAGTATCAGCTTAAGATGAACCCCCGCAAATGCGCTTTTGGCGTAACATCTGGAAAATTTCTTGGTTTCATTGTGAGGCACCGGGGTATTGAAATTGACCAGTCCAAAATTGAAGCTATCCAGAAAATGCCAGAGCCCAAGAATCTGCGAGAACTTAGAGGCTTGCAGGGAAAACTGGCCTACATATTACGATTTATCTCGAATTTGGCTGGTTGATGTCAACCTTTCAATAGATTGATGAAAAAGGATATGTACTTTGAATGGGATGAGGCTTGCAGCAATGCTTTTGTGCGCATCAAAAGATACTTACTTAATCCTCCAGTTTTAGGTGCTCCTATCCCAGGAAAGCCTTTGGTGCTATATATTGCAGCCCAAGAAAAGTCATTAGGTGCTCTTATGGTGCAAGAAAATAAAGAGGGGAAAGAAAGAGCCCTTTATTATCTAAGTCGAACTCTCAATGGGGCTAAATTAAATTATTCTCCTATTTAAAAGATGTGTCTCGCTCTTTTCTTTGCCATAGACAAACTAGAGCACTACATGCAAGCATATATGGTCTATTTGATAGCAAAGGCAGACCCGATCAAATATGTCCTCTCCAGGCCAGTGGTTTCGGGTCGTATAGCTCGATGGGCAGTCTTGCTTCAGCAATATGACCTTGCATATGTTCCACAAAAAGCTGTCAAAGGACAAGTATTGGCAGATTTCTTAGCCGATCACCCAATTCTCATCGATTGGGAGTTCTCTAATGATTTCCCGGATGAAGATGTGTTTTACATTGAAGTAATGCCACCATGGGTGATGTTTTTCGATGGGGCTGCACGTCAAGAAGGAGCGGGGGCAGGTGTATTGTTTGTTTCTCCACAACGGTAAATATTTCTTTACTCATTCTCATTAAGCGAACTCTGCTCTAACAACGTAGCCGAATATCAAGCATTGATCATTGGTCTACAGATGGCTATTGAGATGGGCATATCACAACTTGAGATCTTGAGAGACTCCAAATTAGTTATCAACCAAATCTTGGAGAAATATGACGTCAAGAAAGAAGACCTCATCCCCTATTGCAAATATGCAAAGAAGTTGCTAGCAAATTTTGAGGCCATCACATTGGAGCATATACCGAGGAAGGAGAATAGACAGGCCGATGCTTTATCTAACTTGGCTACTACCTTAGCATTATCCCAAGAAGAGACAACCAGAGTCGCTATTTCCCAAAGGTGGGTGGTACCTCTCTTGGTTGAAGAAGAAAAAGAAGAGCAAGCCAACATCATTTCTGTATGCCTTGTCGAAAAAGAAGATTGGCGACAAGTGATCATTGAATACCTTCATCATGGAAGACTCCCGGATGATAAACGCCACAAAACCGAAATTCGGCAGAGGGCTGCTCGATTCATTTACTATAAAGACACTCTCTTCCGCCGTTCATTTGATGGATTGTTTCTCTGTTGCTTAGGAGAGGAGGAGGCTAAACAAGCCTTAGAGGAGGCTCATTCTGGAATATGCGGCGCACATCAGTCAGGTCCTAAGTTACACTATAGGATCAAACGAATGGGTTACTATTGGCCTACGATGGTACAAGATTCTATGGAGTGCGCTAAGAAGTGTGAAGCTTGTCAATATCACGCGAACTTCATCCATCACCCACCAGAACCTCTATACCCAATCGTAGCTTCTTGGCCTTTTGATGCATGGGGACTTGATGCAATAGGATCATTACCAAAGTCATCCGGTGGCTACTTGTACATCTTGGCCGCAAATGACTACTTCTCAAAATGGGCGGAAGCTGTACCCCTTAGGGAAGTGAAGAAAGAAACGGTGGTCAATTTCATTCGAACTCACTTGATCTATCGGTATGGTGTCCCTCGGTATATCATAAGCGATAATGGCAAACCATTCTACAATAGGCTGATGACAGAGCTATGTGAGAAGTTTGAATTTAAACAATACAACTCCTCCATGTACAATGCCCCAGCAAATGGACTAGCTGAAGCATTTAACAAAACACTTGGCAATTTGTTGAAAAAAGTGGTATCCAAGACAAAGCAAGACTGGCATGAAAGAATTGGAGAAGCATTATGGGCATATCGAACAACATTTCGAACGCCTACTCAAGCAACGCCATATTCTCTTGTCTACGGAGTGGAAGCCGTCCTTCCTTTAGAACGCCAAATCCCATCATTACGGATTGCCATTCAAGAAGGTTTGACTGGAGAAGAAAAGGCCAAGCTCAGGTTACAAGAATTAGAGGCACTTGATGAAAAAAGGCTCGAGGCCCAACAACGCCTTGAATGCTATCAAGCTCGTCTTTCAAGTGCATTCAATAAAAGAGTCAAACCACGATCATTCCAAGTTGGTGACTTAGTCCTCGCCGTTCGAAGACCTATCATCACAACTCATCGTACAGGCAATAAGTTCACTTCAAAATGGGATGGACCTTATGTTGTGCAAGAAGTCTACACCAATGGAGCTTACAAGTTGATTGATAATGATGGTGTAAGGATCGGTCCCATCAATGGGAAGTTCCTCAAACGCTTCTATGCTTGGAAATCAAGAATTGCTCCTCGGTAAGAGCTTAAACTACCCACTATAACGCTGCAAGGGTACATGATGTCTTCCCATTACCTTTGAAAGTGTACAAATAAAGAAAAATTAATCCCCCTTTATGGCACCATTTGTGAGTGTGGCGTAGTGGTTGGGCCTTTGTGTGCCCTTGAGGCCAAGGTCTCGGGTTCAATTAATGGTGATACCCACTATTGCACAATTGGTACCCATGAAAAACTGTGGGGTGTGGGGCGAGGATTACACACATGAGCCCTCCTTTTTTGCCAAAGAAAACAAGGTTGATCTAGACTTCAATGAAGTTGTTAGGTCAAACCATGTAACCATTGCTTATGATGTACTCCCAACTCTCAAGCAGGGGGCAAACACTAACCAAGCTCACAAGTTGATCAACAATGATGATGCAAGGATCGGCCCCATCAATGGGAAGTTCCTCAAATGCTTCTATGCTTGAAAATCAAGAATTGCTCCTCGGTAAGAGCTTAAACTACCTACTGTAGCGTTGCAAGAGTACATGATGTCTTTCCATTACCCTTGAAAGCATACCAATAAGGAGAAATTAATCTCACTTCATGTCACCAATTGTGAGTGTGGCGTAGCGGTTGGACGCCCGTGTCTCTCTTGAGGCTAAGGTCTCGAGTTCGATTAGCGGTGATACCCACTATTACACACTACGCCCCCCTTTTTTCAAAAAACAACAAAAAGAAAAGAAATCATAAAAAAAAATTATAATAAAAAAAAAAACAAACAAAAATCTTTTGAACTACGTGATGACTTGATCCCTCTCAAGGGTACGTAGGCAACTTAGTATCTTTTGCTAAGTTCAGTCACGCATTAAAAAAATTTCATTAAAAAAATCATCAAAAAAAAAAAAGAAGAAGAAATTATCAAAGAAAAAAAAATCATCAAAAAAAAAAAAAGAAGAAGAAGAAATTATCAAAAAAAAAAAATCATCAAAAAAAAAAAAAGAAGAAGAAGAAATTATCAAAGAAAAAAAAATCATCAAAAAAAAAAAAGAAGAAGAAGAAATTATCAAAGAAAAAAATCATCAAGAAAAAAGAAATTATAAAAAAAAATATTTGTTGAACTACGTGATGACTTGATCCCTCTCCGGGGTACGTAGGCAGCTTAGTACATGTCACTAAGTTCAGTCACATGGAAAGAAGAAGGATGGCCAGTCTAACTTGAGGAGTTTTCCAACAGTCATCAATGCGCTTTTAAGGTCCCTTTGGTTGGCAAGGCATTGCCTATATTCAATGGATATTCTCTTACATTTCTCAAGTATGCTTTGCATCACTTATCTCCTAGGGGCATCTTCTTGTACCTTACAAGTTTAAGCTACACCATTTCTCTTCTAGGTTGTGCCACTTCATAGCTCTGAAATTAGAACCACATCATCTCCCTTCTGAGTGGTGTTGTTTCACATCATGTCTCTGAAATCTGGATGACGTCAATTTCTTCCGGAATGATGGTAGATTATATATCTGAAGTCGGTGTGGCATCATCTCTCCTCTATGGGCATGTTCGTGCAATGTCAAAATTTTTGGTAGCATGTTTTAACATCTTCAAAGTCTTGGTAGCGTGCTCTGGCATCTTCAAAGTCTTGATAAGGACTCCTTCCATCTTCAAGATTTTGTTGGCAACTCCTTGTATCTTCAAAGTCTTAATGAGAGCTCCTTGCAATGTCAAAGTCTTGGCGGCATTCTTCTTGAAACTTCAAGGTTTCGTTGGCATCTTCGAAATCTTAACGAGAAGTCCTTGCATCTTCAAAGTCTTGATTGGGACTCCTTGCATTTTCAACATCTTGTTGGCATCTCTGAAATCTTGATGTCTAGTTACGAGTGCTATACACCCTTGATGTCCGAGCGATATTGCCCACGAAAATTGCTTTATGACAAAGATGAACGTTGGCACAGCTTCGGTGCGAATAAAGTGTTGACATAGCTTCAATGGCAATGTGGAGTGTTGACATGGCTTCATGAATGTTGACATGACTTCTGTGCAAATGAAGTTTCGACGTGGCTTCATGAATGTTGTCACGGCTTCGACGAATGAAGTATTGACGTAGCTTCAATGGCAAAGATGCAATGTTGGCATGGCCTCGGTATAAATGAAGTGTTGACGTGGTTTCATGGCAAAGATGCAATGTTGGCATGGCCTCGGTATAAATAAAGTGTTGACGTGGTTTCATGGCAAAGATGAATGTTGTCACAGTTTCAACATGGATGAAGTGTAGATGTGGCCTCAATGCAAATAAAATGTCAAGGCAGCTTTATGACAAAGATGAATGTTGGCACGAATGAAGTGTTGACGTTGCTTCATGACAAAGTTGAATGTTGGCATGGCTTCAATACAAGGACAGATGTTGGCACGGCTTCGTGGTAAAAACTCTTGATGCGGCTACGTTACAAAGACTCTTGAAATGGCTACGTTGAAAAGACAAGTGTTGGTGCAACTTAATTGCCAAGGAAAGCATGCTGCATAACAAAAACAAGCAACAACAAAGAGTTTATCGGAAGAAAATCTCATGGCACGTCTAAAAAAAAAAAAAAAATCAAAGAGAGAGCTTCATTTCTAATATCTAGCCTGTGAAAGGAAAAAAAAAAAATCAATACGAATAAAGCAGGTCATAAAAATAAATAAAAAAAAAAAAAAAAATGGAAGAAGGCATAATTTCTCTACACTTAGAGTATTATGCTACCCACCAGAGATGTTGTTTGTACAACTCAATGCATACCCCGGTGGCTTTATAGAGACAAGACAAAAAAAGGAAAAAGAAAAGTAGGCAAGTCATTAAATGCTGCCGCCGAACAATTGGAGCTCAAAGTCGGATTTTGCAAGCTCAAATACACTCAAAGTCAAGGAAATCAACATCAAATTTTGAAAATAAAAGATGGCATTTAATGTAGAGAAACAAAAAATGGAGGCTCACCACCTACTTTTAACCCTCAAGTCTAAACACAGTCACCCTCCCGACAAAGCAACCCGGCGTAGAGTGGACTAAAAAGTCTAAAATGGCAACAAGTCCAACAATGCCTGCGGCTTCCCATTCCAGATTTCTAAAATTTCTGACAAGATTTCACAAAAAATCAACCCACAGAAATCTTCTAAGGACTTTGATGTATAAAACCCAGAAAGATCTGCAACAACAGAGCCACCACGCACCGCCACGCACGGCCACAAACTCGCGATGACCCACGGTTTAATCCTTCAAATCAGTGCAAATTTGCCCACGATTTCAGAAAACAGACCACACCAGGATATTCTACGGCCTCCGATCTAAAAAACCCAAGAATTTTGGGATCAAAAGAGCCACCACGCGCCGCCACGCGCCGCCACAATCTCTCAATGAATCGCGGCCTAGTCCTTCAAATTTGTGCAATCCTCCTCATAATTTTACAAAACTGACCCTACAGGGGTCTTGTACGGCCTTAGAACTACAAAACCTGAAAATTTCAGGACCAGAAAACAAGCCACGCGCCGCCAGAATGTTCGCCTCAACGTACACACGCTGCCTTCAGTTTCACGCGCCGATAAGCACGGCCAGCGCTCACACGTGCCACACGTGTCACATGTGCCGCACGTGCCACACGCACCCTCGGCATTGTGGCGTCACGGATGACGTCATCCACTACTGACCTGTTTGACCAGGTTTGACCCGGACCGACCCGGAAATCTAACCCGGTTCGAACCGCCTGAAATTTAAAAAAAGAAAGAGAAAATGCTTTGACCAAGCAGACTTTTGACCTTGACTAAAAAGTCAAAATTTTCAAAACGGACCTGTCCCACTCAATTTTTGAGTACATTCTGATTTTGGGACCCGTTTCTTCATTCGAAGCTCAGAAATTATGCAAACATCCAATTTCTAAAAAAGGTTGACTCTTGTGCAAATGTTGACCAAATGTCAAAATTTTTAAGATGGACCTATCTTGCCCAATTTTTCGCGTACATTCTGATTTTGGAATCCGTTTCGTCAATTGAGACTCAGAAATTGCACAAATGACTCGATTCCAAGTGTTCAAAACTTAGGCTCTCAAAATCAAAATTTAAGATTCATCCATTTAATTGGGAGCCCTTCAGGGTTATTCTCGAGACTTCATCAAGACTTCCCTTTCAAAGTACAAATGAACTCTCACAAGTGTGTTTTGAAATTACACTGGGTCATTAGTTCAATCTGCTATTCCCGTTTGGCGCCTACCGGTCTCCAACTTACCATTCCCGTTCGGTGCCTACCATTCCCACCTACCGTTCCCATCTACTGTTCTCACCAAAAATTCTCAACTACCTATCTACTATTCTTCATCTCTCTACTATAAATAGAAAGGCCGGGTTCATAAAAACGATCGAGAAAAAAAAATACAATGAATCATGAAATGAAGAGTTGCTTTTTTCAGATTTTCAAGTCCTCCTTTTGATAGCCATTTCTCACTATGACCTCATCATTCTCAACACCTAGCAACCGATATTGCTTCATAATCGGTTCGAGATCAACCCTCTCATGGTTCGGTCGAAACCTTCTTTACAACATCATTGTAGTTTTGAGATCCAAACAAACTTTGTTTCTCCACTTAACGACTACATTTGTCCATAAAATTTCTCATAACATAGCCTATATCATTGTTCCTTGTAGTCTCAGATCTACCTAATCAGGAGATCTAAGGCCAACTGAATCTCTCGTACCCTAGCTCAAGGAGCTTCCTAACCGCTTTGGGAACTCCATAGTCCTTCTCAAGTTGTTTGGTCTTACAGCAAAGGTAGAGGTTCGGAACAAACAGCAACTTGTTTGGTTTCCAAACCAAGTTCACAAGTTAGCTCCATCTTTCATTTTTTTTCGTGCTTTTCCAACAAGTGGCGGTAGTAGGTGAAGATGGTAAAAAGTGTTGAGGTATCCTACAAATTGTCTTCCATCCAACACTTGAAACAACCTCCAAGGCACCAACTCATCAGAATTCAGCCTTTGGTGCTGGTAAATGGTCACCAAAACCTTATTCCATGTCCCCACCACTGTGGGACCCAAAGGTCATCGTTGCTGGTCCCTCAAAACTCATTTTCTGGAAATACTCCAACTTAAAATCAGCTTGAAGAATTTCAGAAGTTACTCTTCTGAAATTACTTCAACTTAACGTCCGTCGACATGGTCCCATTACACAGGCACATTCAATTACTTGTCGTCGGACCTCATTCAAGATGCGTCAGTCCCATATCCAAAGGTGTACTTCCCATAGACATCTACACCAGAAGGTCCCCAAAGATACGGGGCAGCACCATGGTGGCGTATGTTTCACCCAATCGCTTTGCTTCATCCCCATCTTCTTCAACACCAACACCAGCATACCCAGAATCCATAAGCTTCTGAAATTACCTCAACTTAACTTGAGTGATACAATTACGCATGCGCATTCAACCACTTTCCCACATGTCCTCACCGTAATCCAAAGCATGATCTTCTGAAATAACTTCACCAGTAGTTCTTAAGAACACGAGGCTAGCTCCATGACCTGCGCAGTGTACCCAGCCACCATTCTCTCATCTTCCCCATCTTCAACATCTTGAGATCACCGCCAACGATCCAAAATACTCTTTTGAAATTACTTCAACTTAACATCTGTTGAGAAGGCTTTATCATGCAAGTACGTTCAAATGCTTGTAGACCCCTTTTCAGTCTCATCAAAGCCTTTCATATGGGTGGGTCTACTCTTCGGAAATTATCTCATCCTGCTGAAAGCTCCACCACCTTCAACAGCTCCACCACCTTCAACTACTTCACTTAAAGAGTTAAGTACCAAAAATGCATTTTTCGAAACTCATTCCCACACCACACTCCGAGACTATGTGCGTGAACGAGTCTCGAGGGGGCATTTGTAGAGAGGGAAAATTCCCGACCTATCACAAGTCGACACGTCACATTACCAAGTCCACAAAATACAGGCAATTACAAAGCACCACATCTCTTTGCTAAGTTTTGCTATCACTATTTAGAAGCCAACAAAAATTTGCCAAGTGTCATGCAAAAACCAATCACACATCAGCGCACGTATAAGCGATGACACAAACAACTTCGCACGTGTAAGCGATGACTCAAGCAATCCAGCACGTGTAAGCGATGACACAAGCAACCTCGCACGTGTAAGCGATGACTTAAGCGGACCAATCAGGCCGTGACATGTGTCACCAATCAAGCTCCGCCATGTGTCACTCACCTACCCCCAAAATCCTATAAATAGAAGCCTTCCTAAGACATTTAGGAGGACCGAAATTCAGAAGTGAAAAAGCTCTGCGAAGATCAAGCCTCAAAGCCTTCAAGAACTTCAATCCCAAAATCGGAGAACATTGAGCGAATCATCCGGATCATCCGCCTAGATCCTAAAGTTTGCGGGAATCAAGCTCAAAGGTCCGAAAACATCAACAAATCATAAATCGGTGAAGCTCTACGGATTCAGGCCTCCAAAGCCCCGAAGAACTTCCACCACAAATCTTCAAATACAAAGAACATTTGAAGCAGAATCATCCAAACTATCCGCCTAGATCTTAAAGTTCACCGGAATCAAGCTCAAAAGCCTCTAGAAACCTCAAACAACCACAAATTGGTGAAGCTCCACGGATTCAAGCCTCTAAAGCCCCGGAGAACTTCCACAACAAACCTTCAAAGACGAAGAACACACGAAGAACACGAAGAACGTGAAGAACAAGGGATTTCCAACAAGCTCATAGCCAGAGATTCATTGTAATTCTGTTCCAAAGATTTTCGATCCATTCTTCAACCAAATTGAAGTACATTGGGTGTTCGAACCAAAGTCACATTACTACAAATCTAATCAACAAGTCTTTTAAGGAGATCGAATCAGAGGATAATTCTTTTGTAATCACAGAGAATTGTACCACAAAATCATCAATACAAATTCGCATTTGTGAAACTATTTTTACTTGTTTGATTTATTTCAAACTAGAAATTTAGTCGCTTACACCCGTGACTTTTAGTCACACCAAGATTGCTTTCAGCAAATTATTACTGTTAACTTTTACTTTTCACCGTTAACTTTTACTGTTCACAAGTCTTGTTTACTCGTAAATTTTGCCTATTTAAGGGGGGTTGTCCCTTAAGTTAAGTCAAGTTTTAGTTCAGAATTTTCTCTCCAGAACTCCTTTTCTTAGGAAGCCTTCTTAGAAAGAGAATTCCTTGTTTCTACTACTACTACTACCTTGTTCACCCTTGTTCACTACAAGCCTTGTAATCCTACAAACCTTGTAACTAGGACTAGTTCAAGCTTTGTAATTGTTAACCAGTAACTGTTGAGATCTTGTATTCACTACTACTGTAAGTGTTTATCCTACTTTCAATAACAAGTATTTTCAATTTTATGTTCATTACTCTATTTGTTGCTACCGCCACCTTGGACAGATTACCGCCATAACGAACAGTTCTAAATTGCTTTCATTTACTTTGAATTAATTTCATATATACTTGGCTGGTTCTCTTGCCTTATAATTGTTCTTACTTTCAAGCTATTTATTGTTCTTACTTTCAAGTTATTTACTTTCAAGTTACGTACATTATTTTCATTACAATATCATTGTGCTTCCGTCTCTTCCCATCAGCAATGCGTCCCCTTCTCCCCCTTTATGGTATCAGAGCCACTCTTTTCGGGCTGGTGGTAGTGTTGTTGTGTCTTTGTTTCTTGTCCGTGTCTACCCGAACGCTTGATATTCCGTTGTTGTGTTCCCTTCTTACCATCGTTGGCGCCACCCCGGTCGTAAAGTGAACTCCTAGAACCTAACTGTAAGGCCCGTTTAAGCCAAGAGAGGGTGTGTAGGGTATGAGAGGTATAAGGTTGGTTAGGGTATATGTTACGAAATGCAACGGTTGTGAGAAAAACATGATAACTGAGTGTTGAACCTAGGATAGTATAGATAGGTTGTGGAGATCCAACTCCTCTATCAACTCCAGGACAAGTTGTCCTCCCGATATTGTAAATGAAGAAGATCACACTATTGATGATAATGAGCTGATCCCCGATTTTCGCAATTGGAATATTCCTAGAGTTGATACTAAAATTGTTTATAAAACAAGTTTTGTTGAAAGTACTTTTCATTCTGCTTACAAAGCCAGAACTATTGAACAAATATTCTCCATTTCTAAAGTTCATGAAAAATGCCGCTTGTTTACTAAAAGAAATATTAATGAATTCCTTATTGCTAAAAAATTCAGTTATTTGCATATTGGTATGGTTCAAGTTGTTATTAAACCACTCGCCCGAAAGGGAATTAATGCTTCTGTTCTCATGTGTTTAAGAGATGCTAGATTTAAGATTTTTAAAGATAACATTCTTGGTATGATTACTGCTTCTATGTATGATGGTCCTATTTATTTCAACTATTATCCCGATCTTACTCTTGCTTTGGATGATCCTAATATTATTAAAGCTTTGACATTAAATATTGCTTCATCTAGTTATCACATGGAAGAAGGAAGTAAGCCTTTTGCTTTGATTTATCGCATTTATTATAGACTAATGGGCACTCAAATGAATCCTTGTGCTAAGATTCCTAGAGAACCTTTGGGTAAAACCATGTTAATTCAATGGCAAGATGTTAAACTTCCTAATGATTGGCTGTTGGAACAAGATACCCCTCCTGCTAAACCTATTTTTGATGAACTTGATCTTACTCATATTCAAGAATATCTTGATGGTACTATTAAAATAAGTTTTCAAAACAATCCACCTTTGAGGATCAACAAAGGAAGACATTCCTTCTTTGGATCTCGAAAGTATTTCAAAAAGAGATTGAGAGATCAATGATTTTTTGAAAAAGAATTTGGAAAAATCCTCTGATTTAAAGCTAAAAGGAGTTTTCAGTAGTAATTCACAAGTGAGCACTCCTTTCTATTCTACTAAAGCTCAATCGATTCCTGAGGTTACTACTATTACAAGATTGGTGCTACTTTATTTGTCTAGCTTGCACAAAAGCCAAAATATTTTATTATCCTTCACAAATATGTTGCGAAAAATCCGGAATCGATTCATGATACTCCAGATTCTGCGGAAGATTTTGATTCCCCTATTTGTCTAGCCTGCACAACAGCCAAGATTGTTACAATATTCAAAATGCATCTAAAAAGCCACAAGCCATGAAATGATGATATATGAAGAGAAGAGATGATATGAGGTAATGCGTCTGACAAAGGCTTCAATAAAGCCAACAAAAGAAGTCAAGTTAAGTCAAGTTTTAGTTTAGAATTTTCTCTCTAGAACCCCTTCTCTTAGGAAGCCTTCTTAGAAAGAGAATTCCTTGTTTCTACTACTACTACCACCTTGTTCACCCTTGTTCACCACAAGCCTTGTAATCCTACAAACCTTGTAACTAGGACTAGTTCAAGCTTTGTAACTGTTAACCTCAGAATCGTTGAGATCTTGTATTCACTACTACTGTAAGTGTTATTCTACTTTCAATAACAAGTATTTTCAGTTTTATGTTCATTATTTTACTTGTTGCTACCGCCACCTTGGAGGATTACCACCATACCGAACGGTTCTAAATTGATTTCATTTACTTTGAACTATTGTTCTCATTTACTTTGAATTATTTTGATATATACTACTTGGTTGGTTCTACCGCCTTATTATTGTTCTTACATTCAAGTTATTTACTTTCAAGTTACTTACTTACATTATTTTCATTTACTTACTTTATTGTGCTTCTGTCTCTTCCCATCAATGTCGCCCCTTACCCCTTTATGGTATCAAAGCCACTCTTTTCTGGCTAGTGGTAGTGTTGTTGTGTCTTTGTTTCTTATCCGTGTCTACCCGAACGCTTGATATTCCGTTGTTGTGTTCTCTTCTTACTGTCGTTGGTGCCACCCTAGTCGTAAAGTGAATTCCTAGAACCTAAATGTAAGGCCCGTTTGAGCCAGGAGAGGGCGTGTAGGGCGTGAGAGGTATAAGGTTGGTTAGGGTATGTGTTACGAAATGCAATGGTTGTGAGAAAAACATGATAACCGAGTGTTGAACCTAGGATAGTATGGATAGGTTGTGGAGATCCAACTCCTCTATCAGCTCCAGGACTAATTGTCCTCCCGATATTGTAAATGAAGAAGATCACACTATTGATGATAATGAGTTGATCCCCGATTTTCGTCATTGGAATATTCCTAAAGTTGATACAAAAACTGTTTATAAAACTAGTTTTGTTGAAAGTACTTTTCATTCTGCTTACAAAGCCGAAATCGTTGAACAAATTTTCTCTATTTCAAAAGTTCATGAAAAATGTTGTTTGTTCACTAAAAGTTATATTAATGACTTCCTTGCTGCTAAAAAATTCAATTATTTGCATATTGGTATGGTTTAAGTTGCCATTAAACCACTTACCCGAAAGGGTATTAATGCTTCTGTTCTTATGTGTTTAAGAGATGCTAGATTTAAGATTTTTAAAGATAGCATTCTTGGTATGATTACTGCTTCTATGTATGATGGTCTTGTTTATTTTAACTGTTACCCCGATCTTACTCTTACTTTGGATGATCTTAATATTGTTAAAGCCTTGACATTGAATATTGCTTCATCTGGTTATCACATGGGAGAAGGTAGTAAGCCTTTTGCTTTGATTTATCGCATTTATTATAGACTAATGGGTACTCAAATGAATCCTTGTTCTAAGATTCCTAGAGAACCTTCGGGTAAAACCATGTTAATTCGATGTTCAACTCCCGATGCTAAAATCCAAGTTCCAAAAATGATTCAATGGCAAGATATTAAACTTCCTAATGATTGGTTGTTGGAACAAGAAACCCCTCCTGCTAAACCTGTTTTTGATGAACTTGATCTTACTCATATTCAACAATATACTGATGGTACTGTTAAAATAAGTTTTCAAAACAATCCACCTTTGAGGATCAACGAAGGAAGACATTCCTTTGCTGGATTTGAAAGTATTTCAAAAAGAGATCGAGAGATCAATGATTTTTTGGAAAAGAATTTGGGAAAATCCTCTGATTTAAAGCTAAAAGGAGTTTCCAATAGTAATTCACAAGTTAGCACTACTTTCTATTCTACTAAAGCTGAATCTTCCTCTCCTTATGACAATGTTGCTGTTAATGATGAAGAAGGCTCTGATACCATAAAGGGATAAGGGGACGCACAGTTGATGGGAAGAGACAGAAGCATAGTAATATTGTAGTGAAAAGAGTGTAAGTAACTTGAAAGTAAATAACTTGAATGTAAGAACAATAATAAGGCGGTAGAACCAGCCAAGCAATATATATCAAAATAATTCAAAGTAAGTCAAAGTAAATGAAAGCAATTTAGAACCATTCGGTATGGCGGTAATCCATCTAAGGTGGCAATAACAACAAGTAGAATAATGAACATAAAACTGAAAATACTTGTTATTGAAAGTAGAATAACACTTACAATAGTAGTGAATACAAGATCTCAACGATTCAGGTTAACAGTTACAAAGCTTGAACTAGTCCTAGTTACAAGGTTTGTAGGATTACAAGTCTTGTAGTGAACAAGGGTGAACAAGGTGGTAGTAGTAGTAGAAACAAGGAATTCTCTTTCTAAGAAGGCTTCCTAAGAGAAGGAGTTCTAAGGAGAGAATTCTGAACTAAAACTTGACCTAACTTTGTGGAGAGTCTTCAAGATTGTATGAATCTACCGTGGAGATCAGCAATAGGCTTATAAGTTTAGGGACAAGTCCTCATTATTGGTGTCCTTTAGTTACAAAAGAAACCAATAAAAGAAACTAATAAGCATGCTCTTCCGTTGTCTTGACATGAACACTAGTCTTTGGGAACCTTTAAAAGCATCATATTGGTGGGAAACAAGCTTCTAACAGTAGTAAATATTGATGCATTAGCCATTGTGCAGGCCAGACAAATACAAGAATCAAAATCTTCCGCAAAATCCGGAGTATCATGAAACAGTTCCAGATTTTCAGCAACACATCTGTCAAGGACAATGAAATATTTTGGCTTTTGTGCAAGCCAAACAAATAAAGTAGCATCAGTCTTGTATCAGTAGTGACCTCATAGATATACTCATCAATCAGTAGAGGGAGAATCGGATGGATAACCCTCAAAAGGATCAAAAGGACCTTGTGGAGAATCACATTCATGTTCATGGTAAATAGCATACTCGGTTCAGAATCCACAATATAAAATTGGCTCAAACGTTGGAGTTTTCCCCGGGATGAGAAGACTCCTCGGATTACATTGATCAGCAATTCGCAAATGAGCAATCGCATCAGAATATGGTCTGGGACCAAAGACAGAAATCCTATCTGTGTTTTCCATGAAATGATAATTTTTCCATAAATTCTGAGCAACATTAATAATCTGGTTATTAAAATAATTTCTCCAACATTCTACAAGAGCAAAAGGATTATCAAAAGATAATTCAGAATTTCCTTCAAACCATGGCCCTTGGTGAGTATGACCATTAATGAGAATGAGTTGCTATGAAGGCTGGACATTCATCCAGTTATCTCTTTCCCATTTTGGCAATGTACTCCAACATCTTATGGAAGCAAAAGGACTGTTAAATTCTTTAATAGCATCCTGAATAATTTGTGGGAGTTGGCTGGCTTGATTATGGCTTGTTAATTTTATTGATTTGATAAAGCCATATTCAAACATTTGTGAAAGCCGATTAGTGTCCCCTGTCATCATCATTATCTGAATCATTAGCAACAATTGCACCATCATCATAATTTATCAAGAGGCCAGGAAATGGGTGTTTCTTTTCATATACTCTGAGAGTACTCCCAAAGTGTTCTTCCCAATCAAGCTAAATAAAGACATTATCACCTTCATCCAATTCATCGGGATCGGGAATAGTGGCTGTGACAAGCTTCTTAAAACATTTGAACCATAGGTCAAAAGACCTTAACATAGCCTTGCTTCTCAGAATACGAGATTGTATATCCGATGGCAAGTTGGCAAAAACACTTCTTATCATAGATTGGGTCTTAAGACTCAATCTAGCATAATCGATACCCATTATAGTCATTTTATCCTTTGAATGAATATCCTCTTTGCCAAAGAGTTGACTAATGTAAGAATCAATTGGAATATTTGGATGGTCAGCAAGATGGCTTCTAAAAGCCTCATTTTCTAAAATAAGAATATTTCCTGGAACAAGGTTTGAAATAAGGTCATTTTCTGGAGCAAGGATTTTTTCTGAAATAAGATTAGCATAGCTTATATAGGCTTCATTTCGAGCAGTAAGATTAACAAGGTGGATTTCGAGAGCTTGGAGGGTTTTTTCAAACAGGGAACGATTGTTTCTAGTAAAAGTAGCATAGAGATTATCAATAGTATATTTTATGGAATCTGATAATTCACTATAGACCCCATTATGAAATTGTAAGGACCTACATAAGACTTCCTGTAAAGCAATTATCATATCACCACTGGAACATGTCATTTCATTTGGGACATATCCCTGAAGGGATGTTGATCCACCGGGTTTTATCCCAGAAGATGCGCCTTCATGCATTGCAATTTGAGAATAGTCCTATGTAGGAGCTTTTCCCTTGTTTTTCTTTCCCATAATAATCCACTTACTAGTGGTATAAATATGAATATTATTATTATTATCCCACTTTTTAGCGATATTTATCCACGCATCATTGTCCGATTCCTGCAAAGAATCATTGATAATGTTAGGATAATGGATAGTATTTAACATTTTGGTACTATAAAAATTACCTTTAAAATCATCAGTGAAATATTGGTAAGAACTCTTCACTAGTTCTTGAATAAGTTCATTCATGGGAAAATCTTTCTTATAAGACAGATTATCAATATCAATTTCAAACTTTGAAACAAATTTGAATTTTACTATCTGTCCAAATGGATCAGTAGTAATTCCATCATGTTCAACAAGAAAGGGATACAAAGCATTAATTAATGGCAAACCAAGAATCACTTTATCAATCATATTTTTGACAAGAACAGAAGGAATCTTGAAACAAACATTATCATGGCACACATGAGCATTATTTAATTCATACTTAATTTTCATTTGAGAACCATTAGCAGGAACCAATCTTTCAGTAGATTTTTCAAAATATTTTGAAGGAATTAATCCTTCTTTGATACAGTTCATATACGCACTTAATCAATCATAGCAATAAAAGTGAAATGATAATCGGGAGAAACAACAATTTTAACTTTTGTAAACCATTTTGGAGGAAGTAATTTATTAACAAAAGCAAGTTGAGGATCAATGAAAGTATCAGGAATACCTTTATCAGAAAGAAGAGCCTGTTGACTGGATTCATCTCCATCATTGTGCTCATTTTGTTTATTTTGTTCATTATCAGATTTATTAAGATCTTCATCAATTTTTAACATTATCAATTCTTGTTTAAGATTATTGTTTTCACCTTTCATGCTTTTAAATTCATGTTTTAATTCATTTATCTCTTGTTTAACAATATGAATTTCATGTCGGAGATCATTAATGATTAGTTCTTTAGATTTCTTTTTATTAAATCTTTCCAAAGTTTCTTCAAAGCTTATAGTAGATTTTGGTTTTTTACCAGTTTCATCTCTTATCAAATTTTTCTTAAACCTATCCAAATATTCTTTTTGCAGTTCAGGGTTTTGAATTTGATTTATTAGTTGAATTATTAATTTTTCATCTTCTTCACTCTTGGTGAGAGCATTAATAGTTTTTATAATATTGCAACAAGAATCTCTACAACCAATTTTAATATTAGGAGAATCAGAAAAATCATTAGCAGATTGATAGTAGGAATCAAATGAAGAAGAAAAATCATGTTCCAAAGAATCAGACGAGTTGTTTGATTCAAGGATTCTAAATAATTCTTCTTGCTCTTTATCATCAATATTTAGCATGTTAAATTTTTTTTTTAACTTACCAGGTTTTTCCTTACAGTCTTTTTTGAAGTGTCCAGGTTTACCACAGTTAAAACATTTACATTTACTTGATCTTTGTTTAACATGTTTTTTAGAAACATTTTTCTTCTTAGCATATAAATCATTAGGTTTAACAAAGTTATTTATGTATTTTTTATATTTTTTATGGCATTTATCATGTTTTTTACCTTTTTGCCTAGAAGGAGCAATAAAAGGCAAACCATATTGTTCACAGAAATTTCTCATTTCATATTTAGCTTTTCTTTTATTTTTTAATTGGTGTTTTATCAATTTTTCATCATTACACATATTGATACCAAGTTTTTTAATAGTACTGAAAATATCACCATAGGTTAAATTATCATAATCAATAAAATCAATTTTACCCATTAATTCTTGTTTTACCTTATAAGCAAAGATAGGAGGTAGACCGTCAATAAACTTTTCTTTCCAATAAGGCTTATGACAATCTTTCTGGAGCATCACTCCGGAAGTAAAAACATCTTGATACCATCTGTAATCGGACATAGTTGAACAACTCAAATTATTTAAATAATCAGAAACACAAGATGAAATATTGGATGGAGTACCAACAAAGTGTTTGAGAATAGTATAGATCAAGGTATTGACACCATCGGGAATACCACGACCAATACTTTCATCAAAAATAGGCAGACCTTCATCATTCGTTTTAACAGCATGTTTAATAGACTCTCCGGATTCTTGAGTGATATACGAATCCCACCATCCACGAAGAGTACCAGAAAAACCAGCAACAAGCAAATTAACAATTTCGGGTTGATCAAGATCATGGTTATTTTGATAAGCAATACCAACCAAAGACATGTGACTCATTTTATTAATGATTTCCTGTTCGGACAAACCATCAATATTCCATTCATAAAGCTTATCAGCAGAGACAGAAAACTGTGTTTGAAAAGATCTCTCTTCAAATTGCATATCGGGAGGAATGGGTTTTGGATACCAGTTTTTAGTAAAAGACATGGGTTTGGAGTTTCCAACAATTCTTTTAATTTCTGGGAAATCATCATTAAAGATTTTTTGCGAGAAAAAAAGAAGAAACGAGATCAGAATCAGTATTTTCTTGAAACAATTTCTTTTTGGAAATAGTTCGAGAAAATTTGAAGTACTTGTAGAAGTACCCTCGGTTTTAACTTTTAAATCGAGAAAGCATTTTTTCAACAATTTCAAGAGTCTTGGACTGAGAAGTTTTAAACATAACATTTTCTCTTTGACTGGGTAAATCAATCAAAGGTTTCTCGATTTTAACAGAAATAGATTTTTCAGAAACAAGTTTTTCAACAATTTTTTCTTCAATACGGTCAAGCTGTTGACCAATAACATGCAAAGATTGATTAGTAAAATTGTTTTGTTCAATAAGACTAACAATAGAGGTTTTATCATCAGCAATTTTGAAAAGGGAGGCCTTCACTTCCTCTTTTGTCACTCCATCTTTCTTAGTAGTTATCAAAATTGAGTCAAGAGGAGGATGACTAGACCTAATAATGGTTTTATCAATTTTAACAAAATTTGATTTCTTTATCACATTTAAATGTTGGTTTGAAACCTCATCTTTTGAAACATAATGGTTTTCAAGAAAATCAAAAAACAAAATATGTTTTTTCAATTGATTCATTTTTTCCAACCATTTTCTTTTAACACGGTCTTTTTCAGACTGAGCAAAATTATTTTGGAAATATTTTCTTTTGGTTCTTTTTTTTGCAAGCATAAATTCATCATACAAAGAAACCAAATCAACTTCAAAGTGTTCATCCAAAATAGTCAAAACTCGTAATTGATTTTGGTAAATAGGAGGATTTTCAATACAAGGATATTTTGCTAGATAGTTTGAGAATATGGACATTTTACTACATCTTTTGGGTGAAAGGAGCAAAAGCCCATTTTTGCCACTTTAAAAATAGTGCATCTTTTTCTCCTTTTTTGTTTATAAGTCAGTGTTTAATTATATATTGTATACATGTATATTTTCGAAATTCTTGGGATTACGAAGATTGGGTTGCAAAATTAAATTCAAAGGACTACCTACTATAAGTAACAAAACGATGATGATCACACCATCTCACTATACATTCTCATGTACTTTATTTTTACATGCATGGAGGCAGCAATGGAGGTCGATCCAGAATGCAATCGGCCCACCTAAATTCGGTCAGATCCGTTTGAGCTGCTGCTGGGCCAAGCCAACCCGCTTTCACTAAAATAGACAACAAAATCTCATTTTAAGCCTGACAACAAAAATGGTTTGAAACTCGTAAGTGGAGAACAATTTTATAACTGCTGTAGGTCCCTAATTACATTTTTGAAATTACCCAATATTGCTTAAAAGGTTCAAGGACCTTAAGTCCAAATCTCCCTAAAGCCCATAAAGGGAGCCCAATGCTTCTTCAAGTTTTCGGGCTCGTTATTCTCCAAGTCATGACCAAAATTGACATATTCCAACAATGATTTGTAAGAATTAGACCTGGGAAATACTCAATGACACAATGAGAATAAGTTAAAACTGATTAGCAAAAAAAAATGTTAAAACTTAAGACTAGTTTAGTCGGATTGCACACCGAATTAGCAAACGACTGCACATCAATGCATTATGTTAGGGACATAATTTATGTAATTGGCTAATTTTTTTACAAAACGTACTTTATTTGTATTTGGGTAGATCTAGAATGGTTTGATACTTCAAGAAACATATTGTTCAAGTCAAGTGTTAAAGTCATGCAAATCTGTCCAAGAAACAAGTGAAGAAGTGTTGTTCATTAAAACTCGATGGATATCTCGACAGAACCTATCTATCGAGGTTTAATGTTGAAACTTGATAGAAGCTATATCTATCGAGAATTACGAAATTAGACTTTTCAGATCTGATTACACACATATCCTAGTGTATTTGTGTAGGATTTCTTTTCTCACAACCCTAGACATATATAAGGATTATTTTAAGGACCGTCACAAGTGATGCAAAGTGATGCAAAGTGTTGAAAACAGAATTCACACATATTGTGACCGGAGATAGAATTTGCCCTAGTTCATCACTTTCTTTGTAGAAGTTACTGCATCTTTGCGCCAAGGGTTTTATGACCAATGAGCTTCTTGATCTTCATGTTGATGAACTAAAAAACTTTGCAGCCAACATTTTCCTCAAGTTGGTGTGTTAGTCACATACCGAGATCCGTGTATCGTTGGTTAGTCACATGCTGGGATTTGTGCATTAAACAGAGAGATTACCGCTACAATATAAGTCCAATTAGGTATTGGGGTAAAGGTTCAACTGTAGGTTGGTATAAGGTACTGGGATTCCTTTACTTATAACCACTTGTGATTGATAATAGTGGATTCTTGGGAGTGGTGACCTTAAATTCACTTGGTGGCGTTTTTCCCCTAAGGTTTTTTCCATTCGTAAACAAATCACCATGTCAAATTTATTTTCCACTAAACTTAGTTTAATTGGTGATTTGTTTATGCTACCATGCTATTGTATGTTAAATTGACTTAATTAATTAACTTGGATAATTAATTAATTAATTTGCCAAAGGGGTTAATACATTTTTGGCCTATCAAGTAGTATCAAAGCAGACACACTTTGATTAGGGTTAATTTTTGCTGTGTGATCCATTGACCCTTGTTTGTCATGGATAAAGGACAATCTCTTATTATACATCCTTTATTTGATGGTACTAACTATGCATACTGGAAAGTACACATGAGAGCTTTTTTGCAGTCTTTAGATGAGAAGGTGTGGCAAGCTATAGAGATTAGTTGAACTAAGCCAAAAGAAACGCCGATCGATTAGGATGATGCGAAGATCAAAGCGGCGAACTTCAACAACAAAGCATTAAATGCCATTTTCAGTGCGGTCACTAATGAGGAATTCAAGAAGATATCATCTATCGACATCAGTAAAGGAAGCATAGACCATCCTCCGGACAACCTATGAAGGGGCTAAGGTTGTCAAGAACTCAAAGCTCCAAAGGCTCAGTACTAGCTTTGAGGATATAAAGATGGAGGAGGATGATTCGTTTGATGAGTTCTATGCCAAACTTAAGGACATAATCAACTTAGCCTTTAATCTTGGGGAAACTATTCCCAAACCCAAGGTTGTGAGAAAGGTGCTCAGATCTCTCCTTAGGAGATTTCATGCCCAGATCACTACAATCGAAGAATCAAAGGACATTGATTCTATTCCTTTGATAGAGCTGATTGGCAACTTGCAAATCTATGAATTGGGTTTGACTAGACTCGGGAAAGGAAGCAAGGGAAAGAGCATGGCAATGAAGGCCAAAAGCAATGAGACTGATAGTCTTCGGATGATAAAGATGTCAAGATGAAGTCCTACATCACAAGGCAATTCAAGAAGTTCATGAAGAATGCCAATGTAAAAGGTTTCAACAAGGACTGCAAGCAATCCAAGACTTCTCAATTCAAGAGTCAAGATAAAGAAAAGAAGGATGCTAAGGACGGTGGTGGCACACACTATTCCAGCCAAACCAAAGTGTTTCGAATATCAAGGTTTTGGACACATGAAACAAGAATGTCCAACATATCACAAGTCTACTGGGAAAAGTAAAGCTCTTGTCGCTACCTTGAGTGACACCGAACACGATACCAAGTCGGATGACAATAAATAATGAGGGAATCTTGAGTGCTTTCACCGCTACAGTTGATCCCCTCGAGGGAAGTACATAAAGCGTAGATGAAGAAGAGGATTTGGTGGATTCAAAGTCCGAGAAAATGGATGACCGAGATGACATTCATACAGCCTATGCAAAATTATACAAGGTCTCAAAGAAGCATGAGAAATTGTATAGGTTGGCCACCAAGAAGCTCAGTGATGTGGAACTAGACTGAGAAGAGCTCTCAACAAATGTTGATGAAGCAAATCAAACCATTGGAACACTACGGTTCAAGAACAATTTCTTGGCTGAAAGGACCAAGAAGCTTAAAGTATAATTGTTCCACTCAATTGGAAAGGACTTCCAGTGTAAAGCTAGATGAGATGCTGAGTTCCTAGAAAGCTGTTTTGGGGTATGATTTTTCTTCTCCTAATATTGCCTCCTCTAGTACAAGCGTGTTTGTCTCACCTACTAATATGTTATTTCTAAGAACAATGAACTTAAAACTAAAATAGCTAGTGAGAACTTAGACAAATGCAAATCTATTCTAGGAGCACCCCCTAGGATTGAAAAGAAAGAGACTAGAACCCCTAGGACTAAAAGAGATAACAACAAAAGTCTCAATAAAAGAAGCCGCATTTCTATTATCACTATGGAGCTTCAAGACAGACTCATCCAAATTGCCACAAGTGGTTAGCCACTCAACAAAGCAATAGTATGCTTTCATCCAGAAACCAGAGTCAATTTCCATCCTCTTTTGGACCTCTTGGAGATATTCTCAAGGCCCTCATGTTCCTTTCGAACTTGAACGGCTTCAATTCTTCCCCCTCACTTCCAGTTCAAGGGTTCTCACAAAGGAAAGGTTCTTCCAAGGTGTGGAAGGAAAAAAACTCAAAGTAATCTAATCACTTTTTTTTTTCTCTCTCTCCCCTTATGGTTATGCATTACTTGTTTGTTTTGCTTTCTTGTTTTTGAGTCAGTCTAGTTTTATGCTTTGTTTTGTTTAACATGTTTTTGTTTGTTTGTTTTTCAGTTTTGCTTTATTTTGTTTTTCATGAAAATTTAAAAAAAAAAATTTGAAAAATCAGAAAAATACAAAAATAGTGTGTGTTTTGTGTATATTGGTACTTATGTACCTTGGATGGCCATTGAAACAAAGTTTTCTAAACTTTGTATCTCTTGTAGCTTAGATGAGCATCTCAATGCACAACTAAGCAAGTGAGCTTTGTGGCTCGTGTTTGTGATGAATACAATTAAGTCATCTCTTATACTTAATACTCATATCACTCTTTTTTATGGGAAAGACTAGAAAATCCTAAGAGAAAGGCATAAATAACCATTTCACCACTAAAGCCCGCCAATCATGTATAACATCTGTGTGCTTCGGCATAGCAAAATTGTGATGTTTTGGCTTACATAATTGGGTATTTCTTTTCTCTCTTATATGCCCATACATGATATGTTAAAAAAGAAAAATATACAATGAAAAATAAAAGCAAAAAGAATAAAAAAAAATGCTTTTAAATATGGTTGCAAGCGTGTTTCTAGGAGATGTGAGATTTATAAGATGTACTTTCAAGGTGATAGTCCCCATCAAGCAGTTATGATTATGTGTGAGTATATTTGATTTGCTTATATCCCAAATCGTCATAATATGAGACACTTACACACTTTTGCTATGTTTTTCATACACAACACGCAATTTTTTTTCTACTTTTGATACATGTGCGGGTACAATGTGTTTTGGCCATTACAAGAATACATATATTAATATATGCTCACTAAACTGTCTTAACTTGTTTTTGAAATATAAAATTGGTTACATCTGTTTAGTGTATGTGTGTGTGTTTTTGAATCTCCAATGCTTTGCATATATGTTGAAAGATGTTTTGAGATCTTAATATGTTGTTTGAGTCTTTGTTTGAGTTAGTTGCTTGTTGCATTCACCTTTATGTGTTTTCTCCTTCTTTGAAAAACTCCTTTTCTCAAGCTCAACAACTTCTCGAATGATTCCTTTTCTATCGAGCTTTTTTTCTTCTTGTCTCGACAGATTTTATCGATATCTCGATCCATCGAGATTTCTGGAATTCTTCTCGATAGATGCTTGATAGCTTCTTCAATCCATCGAGACACCTTCTGTCTGGTCGATAGATTCTCGACAATTTCTCAATCCATCGAGGTATTTTTGCTATCGGCAGATTTTAGACAACACCTCGACAAATTACATCTATCGAGATTTAGCGCTCGATAGATACTTCGATCCATTGAGCTGTGATTTCTTTATATACATGAGGCGCAAATCAGATTCATTTCTCACTTCTCTCTCTCGATAGAAAATCTTTCTTTTCTCTCCTAAACACTTCTTCCTCACTCAAATCCTTCAACCCTTCATCTTTTCGGCCTATATCAAGTTCGGATCACTTGGTAAGCTTCCTTAATCTCTTCTTTTTCATGCATTCATGCATTTAGACCTAGGTTTTGGGGGTTTTTTTTTTTTCAAAATTTTATTTTGAGTTTTTCTTGAATTTTTTGGGTTGGGTGTTGTGAAATTGATGTTATATGATCATGCATTGCATTCTCATTGCATTATAACTCTGTTTCATGCATTATAGATGTGTGTTTGATTAAAATGTGAAATGTGTGCTAGTAGGTTTGGATTGGGCTATGCCCATGAAGTATTTATTTTTGCACGTCACATGTTCATGTATTTTTCATGCATACGTACCTTTTCTTTCCTTTCTATGGTATGTTTGTGATGTGTTTCTATTTTCTTTCTCCCTCTCTCTCTCTCTCTCTCTCTCTCTCTCTCTCGGATAGACTGCGTTATGGCACCCAAACGCAAATCCACTCCGGCTCAGAACCCTCTTCGTGGTTCTGGGTCACTTTCTACTTAATATGATCCTCTTCCCCCTCTTCACGTTCAGTTTCATGATGAGAAGGCTCGAAAGGACTTCTTGGAGAACTTTCGGCGATGCGGCGTTCATTCGGAATGCCAAGTCATTCTGTTAGATTTTTTTGACACTCCTCTCCCTATTGTCATTAGAACTAGGGGCTAGGATTCTCTCTATGAGAAACCTTTGAGGTGTCCTACCGTGTTTATACAGGAGTTCTACTCCAACATACACAGTGTCGATACCGCTGTACCTCGTTTTGCCACAACATTCCGAGGTACACGCATCGTAGTTACTCCAGATCTTATATCCGAGGTGCTACATGTTCCGCAGATAGCGCATCCCGACTACCCCAATTGCGATCGTCTAAAGAATGTGTCCAAGGATGAGCTTCTATCTCACTTTTGTGAGACACCTTCTATATGGGGTGGGAAGCAAAACACCCCATACACGGACTTTGCAAAAGGTCTGTGCTTCCTTAACATGGTGAAGACATTCACTTTCACTCCTCTGTCTCACTATAACTCTATCACGGAGCCTCGTGCTCGATTTTTGTTATCCCTTTTAGAGGACCTCTCTATAGACTTCCCTTCTCATTTCTGCACATTGGTCCTCGATGTCTATCGAAATATGGCTACATGTGATAAGCTCATATTTCCTTCAACTATCACGTGTATCCTTTAACACTTTTCCATTGAGATTCCTGATTCACCTCATCTTTTCTCCGTTATGGGTGCCATTGACGTCGTTTCCGTTCGACGGAGCGAGGCTCAACTTCGACCGAAGTGGCCACGTGTGGAGACTCCAGGTCTTGCCGCCTTCGCTGTCCCTCCCACCTCCGCTCCTTCTTCCTTGTCCCGTGGTGCTACACTAAAGGCCATCATGGCACAGCTTCAACGCATGGATGCTTGCCTTGACACTCTCTCTAATGAGTTATGTCAGGTGAACACTCATGTAAGTTGTATAGCACGACGACAGGCTCGTCTTGGTGGTTTTGCGAGCTTCTCCATCTCTTTCTCCAGAGGCTTCAAGCGATGAGGATAATGACGATGGTGCTAATGATAATGAGGATGCTAACTCTTCCAGTGATGAGGAGATGATGACCTCTCAATGATTGACTTACCCTTTGTCATTCGTGACAAAAATGAAGATTAGTTTTGGGATAAGAGTAGTCTTGTATTTAAGGGGAGAGTTAGACTAAGATTTTTTTTGTTAGGGGAAGTGTCTATACATTTTGAGGGATGTAATGAGGTTTACATGTATCTTTTCTTATCTTTTTACATTAGCCTCTTGTAGTGACCCAAAAAGGGGGGTCTTGCATTCCATGGAATCCCACATTACCTAAGGAACCACATAAAAATGTGTTTATAAGAAATGACCTCCTTTCAATGTGTAGAGGCCTTTTTCCCAATGCAACCTAGGGAAGAACAAAACCATGAGAGGTATGGGCCCCAAAGTGGACAATATCTACACAGTTGGGGTGAGGCCATTACAGATGGTGTTAGAGCCATGCCCTAGCCGGAAGTATGGGCCCACATGCGAGGACGCGTGTGCCCGTATGAGGGGTGGATTGTAGTGACTCAAAAAGGGGGATCTTGCATTCCATGGAATCCCACATTGCCTAGGGAAGCATATAGGAATGTGTTTATAAGGAATGACCTCCCTTCAATGTGTAAAGGAATTTTCCCCAACGCAACTTGGGGAAGAATAAAACCATGAGGGGTATGGGCCCTAAAGTGGACAATATCTACACAGTTGGGGTAGGGCCATTACAGAGCGCTACACAGTTGGACTAGTCACAATTGAGGCTTCTTGTAGTTGTTAATAAAGCCCAAATCTACCTAGTAAATACCCAATGTGGGACTCATCACACACCCACACACATCACACAATCAATCAAATTGGGGTATCACACATTTATTGTCATACATTGTATTTATCTTTTCTTATATATGATAATGTATGTTGTTCTTCACCTATCTCTCCATGTGTTGTTTCTTTTCTATCTTTATACACATGTTTCTTTATGTATGCAATCCTTATTTTCTGTTTCACACAAGATGCCTTGATGAGTTTTTGTTTAAGTGTTTTAGAAAGACAAATTGTGAAAGTCTATCTTGCCATGAATTCTCTTCTTACAAAGTTTTTCAAGAATTTATGTTAGGATTAGACTTGATATGTAATACAACAAGTGGTTATGAGTTTAGTGATTTAAGACTTCTCTCATGATTCATTTGTTTGTTGTGGTTTTGTCACTGATTGCCAAATGGGGATTGTTAGGGACATAATTTATGTAATTGGCTAATCATTTGACAAAATGCACTTTACTTATATTTGGATAGATCTAGGATGGTTTGATACTTCAAAAAACATGTTGTTCAAGTCAAGTATTAAAGCCATGCAAATCTGTCCAAGAAACAAGTGAGGAAGTGTTGTTCATTAAAACTCAACAGATGTCTCAACAAAACCTATCTATCGAGGTTTAATATTGAAGCTTAACAAAGACTCGTGAAGCTATATATGTCGAGAATTACGAAATCAGACTTTTCAAATCTAATTACACGCATATCCTAGTGTATTTGTGTAGGGTTTTTTTTCTCACAACCCTAGGTATATATAAGGATTATTTTAAGGGTCATCACAGGTGATGCAAGGTGATGCAAAGTGTTGAAAAAAGAATTCACACATATTGCGACCGGAGATAGAATTTTCCCTAGTTGATCGCTTTCTTTATAGAAGCTATTGCATCTTTGCGCCAAGGGTTTTGTGACCAATGAGTTTCTTGATCTTCATGTTGATGAATTGAAGAACTTTGCAGCCAACATCTTTCTCAAGTTGGTGTGTTAGTCATGTCTTGGGATCCATGCATCATTGGTTAGTTATGTACTAGGATTCGTACATTGAACGGAGAGATTGCCGCTACAATACAAATCCAATTGGATATTGGGCTAATGGTTCAACTGTAGGTTGGTATAAAGTATTAGGATTCCTTTACTTGTAACCGCTTGTGATTGATAATAGTGTATTCTCGAGTGTGGTGACCTTAAGTTCACCCGGTGAGGTTTTGCCTCGGAGGTTTTCCCCATTCGTAAACAAATCATCGTGTCAAATTTATTTTCCGCTACATTTAGTTTAATTGGTAATTTGTTTGTGCTACCACACTATTGTATGTTAAATTGACTTAGTTAATTAACTTGGATAATTAATTAATTAATTTTCCAAAGGGGTCAATACATTTTTGGCGTATCACATTCAAGAGTCATTTACTAAGATTTTCATTCTATTAAACAATAAATTAGATTTGATGGTGCTCAGTATTTTCTAGTGTTAGGAATATATATATGGATTCCCGGATAAGTGAGAGATGAAAAACAAAAAGAAAAATAACACACATAAAGACAATCACATGATACAAAAAATTAAGTGGTTGGACAATTTTTCTATGTCTATGGAGTTATAGTGAATTTTATTATTTTTAGGGAAAATATACAAAATGTGTCAGTACAATTTTTCTCTGTAACAACACGACAAACCCTAATATGAAGCAACAATATTTATATTCCATCTAGCCTCCTTTCTATCCTTCCGTTAAAAACCATAATGAGGGAAAATGCGTGTACTTATGCTAAATTGAACTCAAATCCCTTCACTAAGTTCAAATTTTCTATCCCATTTTTCTTGGTCTACTTTATTAAAAACTTTTCATATGGACACCCATTTAACTCAAGTCTAATTTTCATTATTTCTTGTTTTATTTTCCTAAGTAAATAAAAAAACCTAAACCACTAGCCGTCACTACCACCAACCTTCACCAAAGTCATCAATAGCCAACCACCACCTTCCGCATTGACAACCACTATGCCAAGCCCAAACACAATAGCCTGAACAAAATTCCTTGGAGATATGCAATGAAAAATGGAAAGATTTATGATGAGTTTCTTTTTTGGTTATGGATTCTCCTTTTTTATGGAAACTTAGCTTATGGCCGGTTATGGTGGCTAGTGGCCAAAGGTGGTGGTTGAACATTGATGACGTTGGCTAAGGTTGGGAGTGGTGGAGGATCGGTTCCAGTGGTGGGTGATGGGATGGTTGCAGGTTGTCTCCTTTATCCTCGACCACATCCATGCTAAGGAGGATTCTCCCCATGGCCGAGGAGGGGCTTTTCCTTGGACTGGGCCCTTGGCCCAATGTAGGCATCGACGTGGGCTTACTATTCTTTTACCCACCACAATAGCCCCTCAAAATCCTGCTGTCCGGCTCCTCGGGTGGAGAGGAGGGTTTTGGTGACATCGAGCCTCTATCATGGCTTGCCAAGTTAGGCCCTCCACTAAATACCAAAGCCTCTTCATTTGCCTAAGGCGCGTTCCGGGCTGTGAGACATTCTTTTAGTCTATTGTTTATGTCGTTTCGGTACATGAGGTATGCTTTAATTAGGGTATCTTCACAAGGCGACATAAATCCAGCGGCTCAAGACTACTTTGGAAATTGAGCGAGATTTATTTCGCTTGTAATTCCTTCTTGGAGATTTGGGTGAATTGATTGCCACCGGGTTTGCCTCCTATATAAGACGCATGGTGGGAGGTCATTCCCCTTTATTTGCAGACCCTTAAGCTTTTCAAGTTCCTAACTCTCCAAATGTTCCCAAAGTCCCCATTATGAGTGTGACTGAGATTTAGGGAGTAAAATGGTCATGGTTAGGGTGAGGGTGAAGGAACCAAACCCTCTTCCGAAGCCTCCGAAGCCTTGGGTATCTCCGAGATTTAGAATGGCCCAATTATGGCAAGGGAGACAAAGGCTAAAGATATTTCTTTCCCTCGATAGGACAAGAAAGGAGTCTTTTCTTCCTTGACCAAAATCAAGCAGGTGGAGGTCGTATCAGATTTTTGGTGCGATAGCACTGGGATTTTCATCTGGCGCCGTGTGCCACGCATGTAAGGGTTCAAGCTTCCCATTTTCGGTACCATCCATACTTGCTCAATTGCTGTTAGAGTAAGCATGCAGATTTTGGCGTCCCTGTTTCTTCTTCTCTTCCTCATTTGGTCCCATCTATACTTACTTGATTCTTTCTTTGGAGCAAGATCGTGGGTCAAGAGCCTCCGCTTCTTCTTTTCCTCCACCGCCGGTGCCATCCGTACTTGCTCAATTGTTGCTAGAGCAAGATTGAGGATTTATCGTTCCCAGTACCCCTTTTTTTTTTTTTTTATAGTTAGCTTCTAATATAAGCTTGTCTAAGTCCTTTTATGTACATTGTACTACTTCTTTATCTAATAAAAAATGATTTTATCTCATTTTACGTGTCCTTTCTTTTCTGCAATAATTATTTTGTGAATGGATGTGCTAGTGTCTTTTCTTTCGAACAGCACTTAAAACCGAAGCCATTGTTGGTAAAGAGTTATCATTTTGAACATACCAAAAGCGATGGGCACAGCAATGCCGACTTTAAGTAGGTTAACTATATAAGACTAACCAGGATAACAGCTGCATGTTCTGCATCGCGAACAGGATGACCGCCCGAGGGCATGTAACCCAAAATAAAGCGCCCGAGGGGGTCGCTGGGTGCAAAGGTTCTTTTCCACGTTTCCGATGATATTCATAGCTTTAACTTGTTGTAGGCGTCTGGTCCGAGGACCGAGGTGTGATGTGATCGAGGTGGACCAATTGTAATGGAGGCAACAGTGGTGGTAGCTAGTGGATGATGGGTGGTTTAGGTTTTTATTTATTTATTTTCAGAAAATAAAATAAGAAAATGATGAAAATTATATTAGAATTTAATGGGTGTACATACGACAAGTTTTTATTAGTGGGGTATAAAGTGGAGAAGAAAAAATGGAATAGAAGATTTGGACTCTCATTCACCTATCTAAACTTGAAGGAAAATATATGGGTATGGGTGAAGTTGTTTGATTGTGTAAGCCCGAGTTGATTGGATCAACTCATTTTTTAACATCAAAAATTTTCTTTTGTGCTTTTTGTTATTTCTTTCATCTATAGACTCTACCCTTTTGTTTCAATTTTTTTGACTCATTTACCTCACTTCATTAGTTCTTTTCATCATTTTCAATTCATTTTCCATAAAATTTCTTAAGTGGGTCTAGAGATTAAAAAAGAAAATGCTGCAGAGGAAAAATTTTACTTCATCACTTTGTTGGTGATACAGACCATATTGATATTAATTTTAATATCGGTTCCAAAACAACGTCGTTTTGGTACTAGATTTAAAATAAAAAATAAAAACTTGTAACATTGTCGTTTTATAAACCCTAAATATTTTTTATCCCCATCCCAATCAATTCCCTACCTCTCTTTTGCTCTCTCTCTCCTCCCGTTAGTCTTTCTTACCCAAGCATCTCCGCCTCTCCTCTCTCTCCCCTCCCTCTTGAGCCTCCACCACTTGCTGTCAGTCTGTCACCATACTCTACTCTTGATGCTTTGTTCTTGGAGTTTCACCCTCTCCCCTCCCCCTTGTTCTATTAGGTTTGTTAATCTATTTTCCTTTGATAGTTTTGTTTTATCTTTTATGACTTAGGTTTAGTTTTGTTTTTTTTTTTTTTTTTTTTGTGATTTGGAATGGTATATTTTTTAGAGAGATTGTTAATTTGTGCATATTTTGTTTGTTTTCTTTCATGTATTTTTTTCTTTTTGTGCAGAATATTTGGGTTATTTAATGATTATGTTGTGGTTTGGGAGTGTTAAATGTTGTGTGTGGATTCTGAGAAAATTGAGGAATTCACCGAACTAACCACACCGAACAAGTATCTTGCACCGCACCTTGTGTGCACAGTTTTACTACTCCACTGGTGAGGTGCGGTCAAGCACTTGGGGAAACCGCACCTTATAGGTGCAGTGCTAAAAACACTCTCATAATCGGCCGCACCACACTGTGTACAAGCCTAACTATTTCTGAAATATATAGGGATGCATCATTAATTGAAGAACTCGAGTTTTCCATGGTACTCAAGTTCCATAGAAAAATTTTGAAATTTTTTTATGTAACTCGAGTTTCAGGAACTCAAATTTCATAAAATAAAAAAAAATAAAAAAAATAGCACAACAAATTTGAAGGCTATTTTTTCAAAGAACTTGAGTTACATGGCAAACTTGAGTTTCAAAAATGTGGTAAATTGCTATATATTTCGCAAACAGTGGTAGATCTATAAATATTTTCCCAAACAGTGGTATATGACATTTTGGCCGACATTGGAGTGTTTTTTTTTTTCCTTCTTTCTAGAAACTCACATTGGAGTACCTAATAACTTGCACACCATCCTTTCCATTAGAAAAAAAGTCACTAATAGATGGTGAAGTTAAAATTTACTTTAAAGCCTTAATCAATCACTACGGGTCTATGTGAACACCGTTTATTACTGAAAACTGAAAATATTGTAGCAAAATAAGTTTTAAATGTGTGAATAGTGCCTTGGGACCCAGTTTTAAAGAAAAATTTGTTAAAATCCGTACTTGCGGGTCTCGTAAACAATGCACAGGACCCACACAAAAAATGCCAAACGCAGATGCTAGCACTTTTCAATGCTATCCAAACCCAGCCTATATTTGATTGGCAAGACACACCGTTTAAAATGCATGTTAGTTTACACTTTACAGTGTGTTAAAATTTGCTTGATCAATGACATGAATTAAATTGATGAGTATTCTAAATATGTTGGAATGATTTTTTTGTTCATAAAAGCTAATAGAAGTTAACCTTGGGCTCAATTTGGTGAATATGAAAATCTTAGGGTATATAAGGAAGAGTTAGGGCTTGTTTGGTTGTATTGTTTAAATAACAATTTTCGTTGTTTAAACAACACAACACGTATTTTCACAACACTTTTTCACCCACACATATTTTCACAATACTTAAATAACGTTACTAAAATAACATTACCAAACGAGCCCTTAAAACCCCCTGGGGGATGTTTTTGCAACTAACCCAAATCCCAATGCCTTTCTAAATTTTGGCATGTTTTAAATGCAAAGCATTCACATTTGTGGTGCTAAAAAAATAGCTTTTATCATCTTACAACTCCCAAATTGCCATTTTATACCATCAAACCACAAAAATGGGGCATTACCTAGAAAGTTATTTTTTTAAAAATATTTTACAACTCAATTACAGTAACATCATATAAGTAGAATGTTACTATAGCAAGATGATTTTTTTTTTTTTTTAAATTTATTTTCTCTCACCTCTTCTTTATTATTTCTAATTCTTCTTCTTCTTCTTCTTCTTCTTCTCTCTCTCTCTCTCTCTCCTCTTTTTAAATAGTTTTTTTTTATTGTCTTTCACCTTTTTTGGGTTTATATTATTTTAACGTGCTGTATAGTAAAATAAAAATTAGGATATTGGGTGTATTGTAAAGTAAGATGGTATAATAGATAAAATAGTTTTGGTAAAATAGAATTTTTTTTTTTTTTTTTTTTTTTTGCAATCCTATATACTAATGCTTTCAAAAAACTACTCTATCTATTTTAGAGTACCATTTTACAACTTACCTTACATCCCATCTCTTATTTATCATATCACATCGTGTTTTGGCCATGTTCCACACAAATGAGTGAAGTTGTGTTATTGCTTCTCAAGAGAGGGTGGAGGTTCTACTGTTATTATCATCCTTCCTAGGTCAAGGATTTTACAATAGAGTCATCACTTATTTTAATAGAGAAAATAAAAAACTGAAAGAATTGAAAAATATACATCATTGTTATTGATTAATTGAAATAGTACATCTCTTTGATAATAGCCAAAAATTACATTGCTTTAACCTAGATACAATGTTTTGATTTCTAGTTACAATCTATAAAAAGAGAAGACTATAAGGATAAGTCTAATCTACTAACCTTTGATCTAAGTTTAGAGACTAGATTACAAGATTGGGAAGGTGTCGGGCACCCAACTTACCTAGTGAAACCAGTTTTCTAAACTGTGGTGGGCAATAATCATATCACATCATTCAAATAGTTTATATTATCCAAAACATGTGTTTACAAAGTAAAAAACCAAGATTATGATGAAACCCAATTCTAGGCATGCATAAATTGATATTGAAAGAGATGGTGAATATGTGTGATGTGTGACCCTAGTCTAGAGAATGTGAACATGTTATTTGAATTGAAAAACTATAATCTAAGAGCATGTGAACATGCTATTGAATTGGAAAACCCTAATTTATGCAAAGGTTATGAACGTCCTAGATCTAACATGATAACAAACAAGAACATGTGAAAAACATGGAAACTAAAACATGTTTGATCTTATCTTTGTGGAAACAACTTGTATTTCTAAGATGCCAAATAATATCCAATATACTGTAGCTAGGATGGTTACGCTGCTGCGGTTCTTTCTTGTGGCTAGAAGAACACAAGCTGCTATTCTCCATAGCATCATTTTGTGCCACTGGTGAATTTCATCAACATGACTTCTTTGCATATCCAGCAAAAAAAGAAGAAGAATTATTTGCATATGATAAACCTGGTGGTAGGAAGACCTAATGCAGTATTCATCTTGCATGTTTCCAACCCATGTTTTTCTCTCAATGAGAGGTTGGAGGCAAGATAATTTTTTGAATAAACTTATCGATTGCTTTTACAATAGCTGGTGCAGCTTGTTAACATCCCAGTTTTTCCAATTGCATCAATTAGGTTTGCGACCTCCAAATCTTGTTGAGGTGTAATCCATCCCTTGGTTTTGACTTGAAGTAATCCAACAAAGGCACCCATGTGAAGAAACATTAAATTAGAAATTATCAGAACAAAGATTCTGCAGATGATTAATCATGTGACTTGAGAGAAGGAAGAAAAGAGAGTAATTGAGAGATTTGAGATGATTTTTTTTTTTTTGCTTCTTATTCTTGTTAATTTTGATACACGAGTACAAAGTTTTATATAGAGGTTAATATTCTTCACATGGTTAAAGACACATAATCTAGCTCTATAATAACTTGTAACTGATTATTAACTGACTGTAACCTTAACTAAACAATAACTGAAGTTTGATCAATTTGAGCTGAGTTGGAAAGTGCTCAGTTGGACAAGGTGGGCTGAGCTCGAATGCTATTATGAGCTGGAGCTTAATCTGTATAATTGCTAGCTTTGGACTGAGTGAATGTGCATGCTATCATCCTCCCCTCAAACTAATGGCCACGAGGGAAATGAGTTTGGCACGAAGATGAAGGAGCTGAGAGGTAGAATGGCCTTGTGTGGAGAATCTCTACCAATTGATCTGAACTAAAGATAAACGTAACTTCAATGTCCTTGTAAGTAAATTTCTCACAAACAAAATATTTATCCACTTTGACGCGCTTTGTACGAGCATGAAAGACAGGGTTGGAAGCTAAAGCAAAGACTGACAATTTATTGCACCAAAGGCGAGGCAGATAATGGATAAAAAAGCTCAAATTCCTTAAGTAGCATGCAAAGTCAGCATAACTCAGTAGTAGAGGCGAGGGAACAATACTCTGCTGAGGTTGAGGAGCAGGGGACCATAGATTTCTTTTTGGAAAACCATGTAACCAAAGAGCCCAAGACCACAATAGAATCAGAAGTTAAACAGCGATCATAGATCCCCTAACCCAATCCACATCAATGAAGGTAGATAGGTGAAGGGGACCAGGATTAATGAGGAGGACAAGTTCAAGGGAACCTTGAGGTAGACAAAAAATTATATTTGGCTACAATGGAATGAAACATAAGGGACTGCATTAATTAACAAACTCAGTTAACCACAAAGATAATATCTGCCTAGTGAAGGTCAAGTATTGAAGAGTTCCAATGAGAAAATGATAGGATGCAGGATCAGATAAGGGAGAGCCATTTGATTTGTTAAGTCAAGTGGAGGGAATGCAGGGTTTATTGCAAGGTTTAGAATGAGACATGTTATGTTGAATAAAAAGGTTATTGGCATATTTTGATTGATGACCAAACAGACCAAAGTATAGTGGGTTTGGAGACCAAGGAAGTAATGAAGTGGACTCAGGCCCTTAAGCTCAAAGATAAACCCCAAGTTATGAATTAAGGAAGTGAGGTCGGATGAATCATTGCTTGTAAGAATGATAGATAATAAGAGAAGGATTTACACTAAAGGCATGAATGCCCAAGTGTAAAAGATAAGAATAGCCTGTTTGAAACCATTAGGACTTGTGCAACCGAAAAAACTTGATATGGGTGAGTAGAATCCACAAAACCAGTGAGTTGTGTCAGACTTCTTCCTTTAGAATGCATTGTAAGAAAGCATTCTTGACATCTAATTGGTGAAGAGACCATTTAAATTGGACTGCAATAGAGAGAATGAACCAAACTGTGTAAGGTTTAATTACAAGATTAAAGGTCTCATGAGTCATGACTCTTATCCAAATCAAGGTCTTGTTGATGAAAGGCTTACCACTAATCTGGCTTTGTATCGAGCTCTGTTTCTATCAAGGTGACGTTGGAGTTTGACAAAAGCCTTTAGCCACTATCTGCATGAGTTAACAATTGGTAGATGGATTGAGACATATGAATCCTTTTGAGCATGGGCAAAACCAAGAAAGACACAATTGCCCTGTGAGGCTGCAATATGAACTTGTTAGGGTGGTACTCCAATTATACTGTCGTCTGAAACAAGCCTCATTTCTCAAACGGGATGGCAGTTGATAAGAAAAAGCATCTTTCATCGCACATCATTTAGTAATACTACTGAATTAATAAAATATCATGTAAGGAACTTAAAATTATAAGAAATATCAGTACCTAACGCTAGTGTTTTTCTTCATATGTTAGTATCAAAATATCACTAATACATCTGGTATTTACATTTGAAAGCCACAGAGCAATACTAGCTTCTGTTTTCCTAGATTTTCTGCCCATGCTTTCTCATACATAATACACAGAAGAATGATGTAGCTGGAAGGTGATTTGATCCTCTTAGAAAACACCCAGAACAAGTAGTCCGAGCACTCTGTGCCCCCATATCTTGCAGTGACCAAGATGTTCGTTTCAAATTAAAATTGAATGCTTAAATTAACTTAGCTGAGAAAAGAAGAAACATGACTGCTAAAACTCGCACATGTCAGTCTGCATGGTGTACCTTAGCTTTGGTCTCAATAACTAGATATTAATTGAAAAGATATGCTGAGTTCAAAAAACTGCACATAAATCAAAAGATTGAAATGAATGAATATTCAGTTGGATCAGGAAAACACATGTACAACACGCCTCAAAGACAAAACATGCAGACAGAAAGCTCATTATTCAGGAGCTAATGGAGATAAATTTAAGTGACAATAGAAAAATGTCATAGTACCATAGAGTGACCCAAAAACTAAGAAAATTACCAAACGGGAAATTTATTTCAAGACACTGGCTGGTGGATTGCTCCACAAAATTTTATCTAAGAAAACTATGAAATCAAAGCATTTGATCATTAAGCTTAGAAACACACATAAATAAAAGATGGTATGTGATCTTCAAGAAAATTCCTTCCTTAACTGTGCAGCTGCAGCTAGCGTTTTCATATTGATATGGGCAAAACTTAGATACAATGCCTTAGCTATTGCTCCTTTGGAACCCCTTTTAAAATTCACCCACCTATCTATTGAAATAATAGATATAACAGAGCATTAACACCGTCTAGTTCTTTTGTTCTCTTAAGAAATTAAAACCCATTTAGAAAAACCACGTAGCCCCAATGTCTTCCAACTTCTCACTATCAATCTTCTCACACTTCTTTTGGAGAATCACAGCCCAGAGTGACGAAGTCCACTGTCCAGTGTGAGGCAGTGGACAGGTATCTGTAAATGAATCATGTCGGAGTCCTAGAAGCAAAATCTCCTTGACATTGCTATAAAACCCATTGAATCATTTGTCTTAAACTCATATTTTTCTTCATTGTCGCTTTAGGAAATGGTGGCATAAGGATCGGGGTATATAATACGAATTTTCCTCATAGATTTTTTCTTCAATTGCGGTCAGGAATGTTGAGTCAAACCCCCCTAAAAATATCTCAAAGGAAATGAATTAAAATCTGGAAAACAGGAACCCGAAAACCCGGATTGAGAAAAACAACAATGTTTTCTTTGATTAGTCCCCAAGTACTACCTACAAAAAATGTCCAGCACCAAAAAAGAAATATTTTTGTTGTTTCGCCGACTTCAGGTAAAGCTGCCAACTCTTTCACAGTCTCTTGCATCCAGAAATCAATCAAACACGATGGTTCGTTTCCTTTCTTCATGTTCGCTTTGCTCTGGTTTGCATAAACAGCATGTGTTTTGAATAAACATTAACGCTGAGTCTCGCATTTCGAAATGTGGGAGCTTCATGAGCCCAACATTGAAGAGATTGTAATCAACTTTGAAGTTCAAAACTCTCGTGTGCCCAACAAATCCAGCCTGCAAAGTTTCTAGATTCATTTCACAAGCCAGAACTTTGAGAAAAATCAGCTTTGGGCAGGGTCTGTGGTGAAACTTGTTCCCATTTCTTGAGATTGATTTAGAAGTGTGAGATTGGGGATTTTGGGTAGGAACTGAGAAATTGGAAGAGGATGGGATTCAGTGATTTCCTAAATGGGTTTTAATGTCTAACAAAAAAAAAAAAAAAGAACCATATGGTGTTAAATGGCTGCTAGCTTTTTTATTTAAGTAGACAGGTGGCTAAAATTTAAAAGGGAACCTAAAGAACAGAAATTAAGATAATGTATGTATATAAGTTTTATCTTATTAATATTAGTAATTTTTAAGAAGTTATTTTCTGTTATATTGACAGGTCAAAGATATAAAAGGAGCATGGAATTTCTTGACTACTAATGTATAATAAACTGAACTTGCTCAAAGAATAGTTCGTACCAGACGTCTCAAGCTGAGATTAGAATATCCAAGGCAACTTCTTGAGGGATGGCATAACTTATATATATTTACTCCCCACTTTTCTTAGGACCTTCCAGGGACCAGGGTAGCAACTAAAGAAACATTTTAAAAAAATAAAATAAAATAAAATAAAAATTAATGTTCAATGCAGCAGTAAAATAGTACTACCCACAATTTTTTTTTTTTTTAAAGTGTTGAAAGCACTAAAAATTAGCAATTTTTTTTTTCTTGACAAGTAAAAGAAAATAGAAATTCTACTATATAAAACCATGTAATTTGCAGTAATTGGCATTACAAGACCTGAAAAGGATTCCTCCATTGCGTCCCTTGAAATTGTGAATGTAATATACAGTCTCCATCATAGGCAGGAGGGTCTTGGAAAGTTTGGCCAGCTTCGGGTAGAAGAAAGATGGATAATCTTAATTCATTCAAGGACATTGTTGTGTGAGTAGATCTTAAATCACAATTTAATACTGCAGATGCTAACAAAAAGTCTACATCATGGGCACTGGGCACAAGGTTTTGGAAGTTTGGCCAGCTCAGGCCAAAGCAATTAATTCTTCGAGAACAATTGTTGTCTGAGTAGAGCAAAAAGGCACTACAGAATCCAGCAGGTGGACCATCTTGCTTCTTATAATTCATTTGCAAGTTGAAACACTACACAACTTAATCAACTCTTCATTATGAATCTTTTTATATTTTGGGACAAATCACCAATAAGTTCCAGTGGGCACAAGCATGTGAATTTTCAACCAAAAGGAAAATCTTTATTTTTCACTTCCAAGTGATGCTTTTGAAGAGGAATGGAAGAATGCCAATCATGGACAATTAGTGAATTGAGTGCTTATTACTATAATAAAATCCAATATAATGGTGTGTATCGAGAAACTTTTACCTAGCACCTAACTTGAGCAAATAACTGAGTACTCTAAATTCAAGATCAAGTATATAAAAGAAAAAAGTAAATTTGACGTAGGATACATCCAGATCTTATACGGTCAAGTTCTCCCTTAAAAATAATCAGTTTTCTGGCTGTGTTCTCAACAGCTTCTTTGTACAGCTCTTCTACCACAAGCATTTCTGAAATGCAAGAGAATACCAGACATAAAAATTCTGGGGTGATATAAAAAAGTTGGGATATTTGAAGCTACCATTGACTCGATCTGCCATTTTCACCTTTTCGGAAAGACCAAAATCCTCTGGCTGATTGTCTTGCAAATTGAACTTCACTGGCCTCCGGGAAGAACTGAAAATTTTTATTTAAGGTTTGTATAAATAAATTAGCTGTTAGAATTAAATATAGTGAATGAGACATAACAATATTGTGCAGTAGCATTTCAAGGATTCAAACCAATAACAGTTAAAGAAAAATAAATCAACAAGCACACACACAGAACACAAGAATTTATTTAGTTCACCAATATACCTATGTCCAAGGGTGGCAAAGAGGAGAAAGTCACCAAGAAATAGTAAGATTGCAAATATGGCACAAGAACTCTTTCAAGAAATTCATAAGCCCATATATACCCAAAGACTTTCACAAAAGCACACTAACAAAGAAACCTAGGTGCCGCAGCTTGAAACTCTTTCCCACACAGCTTACAAGAGACAAAGTATATTCAGAGGAAGCCATCCAAAGTCAACTAGGGTTAACAGAGAAATAAAGCCTTATTTGGTCACAGCTCTTTACTGATGCACAAAAGAAGGTTAGCATTTAATGGGATTTTAGCCCATGTTACTAGTATGGTGCTTATGATGCATCTTAAATTAAAGTCACATATTATAAACTATGAAATAATAAAATGATAATAAATTTAGATAACAGACAAAAGCAAAAGAGAATTTTTAATAAGACAAAAGATTGCAACTAGTGTAAGTAACTACACATTAATCAATAAGGCCAACCTTATAAATAAATAAAATGCCTTGAAACCAATTGTCCAATCAAACTTTTGGCCCTTTCCATGGCTAAACCTCATCTGCAATGATGCTACTCCCCAATCTTAATTTGACATTTGCAATCCTAAGGGTTGATATTTAGGAAAAATATATAACAGCAATTTTTCCCTCTTCTCTTATTTATTTCTTTTGTTTCCTATATTTTCATCATTCCTATACTGAAAGAGATCCAATTAAAAAACTATTTTGGAATTCTTAAGGAAAAATGTAGATTCAATAATATATATCATTTTATTAAAGTTGGCCAGTCACTAAATGTTGAATCAGATGCAATTAATAAAATTTTTGACCAATTTAACATTTAAAATAAAAAAAAATAAAAAAAAACTGTGGCAAAGAAGAGGGAAAGTAAAAGAGAAGAAAAAAGGAGGAAAAAGACCCCAATATGAGCTTCCAGTAAACTAATTAATTAACAATCCCATTTGATAGCATATCTCCAAAAGTCAAAAACATTTTAAGTTGGTTTCCCAATAACTATTCAATGTTTGTGTAAAGATTCCATGTATCATCTTTGTCACTACCATGATTCCAAAAGTTAGCAACTGCACCAAAAATTGTTATACCACTCTTTTAGAACTTGATCTGTTGTTAAAGCTTTCAAATCCCAAAACATATTCTTGGTAACTTTACCAAATTACTTGCACGTACAATCTTTTTCATTTTTCTCTCTCTTTTGGGTTGCAAAACAATGTTAATAGTATCACATGTCTAACTTGCACTAAAACATTACCTACAAAATAGGAACACTCTCTGTTTAAGGTATTTGAAATACTCCAACTACCTAATCTCATGTTTTCAAAAAAAAAAAAATTTATTTTTTTTTTTTTACCTTTAATAAGTCTATACTTTTTATTTAAAAAAAAAAAAATATGCTCCCCTTATCCGAGTATGTAAAAAAAATAAAATAAAAATAAAAACCTTCTCCCAATTAGAAATATAATTAATTTTTTAAAATATCAAGCAGTTTGCTTTTTTGTACAGATGTATCATTTCATGGTGGTAAAAAAGAAGGAACCCACTTCACCACTCTCACTCTCCCTGTACTATCACTTTCTCAAAACACAAAAGTGCAAGCAATCGGTTCCTATTCAAAAAAAATTAAGAACAAAATGCCAACTTCCTTAGTTAAATTCTTCTTCTACATTCTCTACTCCCTTTCCTTCACGGGTACACTATATTCTCTCACAACATGGCAGTCTTTAAAACCCTTCAACTATGTATAGTATAGTTGAAAAACTTACACTTGTTACTGTTGTTAACTTTGTTTTGCAGATGGGACACATATGGCTTGGACTTACGCATTGCAGGACATTTAACCCCAAAAGATGGTGGCTTTCATCTCTATAGTGTTGAAGAAGTAGTGTTTGAAGTTTCGAAAAGATGGTGCGGAAGAGTATGGGGCAGACAAGGTTGTTGCTTTGATGAAGAAATTGGCAAAGGTTCATGCCAAATTGGTGACTATGCTGGCTTTCTCCATTGCCAACGCATTGGTGGAGTCCCTTCGGCCACGATTGTTGAAATGACATTTGGAACCTCTAAATCAAACTTACATTACTATGATGTGAGTTTGGTTGATGTGTTCAACTTGCCCGTGTCAATGGTTTCCCATAGGTGGTGAGTATTCTGCGTGCAGGTTATAGGTGGTGAGTATTAGGAATGCAAGTGAAATAAGTTTTCATTGCTGGATTTTATTTATTTATTTTACAATTGAAAATTGTAGTAATTCTAAATTATAATGCATGTAAATTATTAACTTTTTTTTTTCTCCGGTACTACGCCATTTTATTTTTGTTGCTAAATGGCACTACTTCTTTTTCAACATTAGGATCCGAGGAAACCTATAGAATATCAAACATGTGATTATTATGTGAATATGCAAATACATTCAACTCTCTCTAAGAACCAAGATTATCACAAAAACTTAGACACATACCATGTCGAGATAAAACAAACACAACAATCTTGAAAACAATTATTAGCAATCCACTAAGCAACCAAGTCAGCCTGCAAACAAAACTAAACCAAAATCAATGTAAATATGTAGTTTTGATAACTATGCAAGTAGCAATATTGTTATATTTTAGTCTATCACATCTTGATAGATAAAGGGATGAATTTGGAGGTAGTTATCCAAATTCCAAACTGTTTGGTTAAGTGCCTAATTTTAAGGGAAATGATAAGGATTAAGGAGTACATAGATAAACTAGCCTCTGAGCACATGCTCATGCGCGTGCTCAGAGGCTCTTCTATTATTTTGGGAAATAATTAATAATTTGCATCTATTACAAATTAGAATTACTACATTTTCCAATCACATAAATATCTAGAGGTGTGATTGAAAGTTCAAAAACGTGTACAAACACCTTTGAACGTTTAGACCCCCAAATTACAACTTAACCAATTCAAGCAATATGTCAAACAACTAATGTGTGGAAACTTAACATATGCTATAATATGGAATTGGTAAAAACTATCTAAGCCAAAACAAAATATAATCCAAAGCAGATAATCAAAAAGGCAAAGATAGAGAGGAAGGAAGATGCAAACACAAAGACAACACGCGATGTGTTATCAAAGAGGAAACCAAAGCTCTCGGCGTAAAACCTCTCCGCCGCCCTCCAAGCGGTAAACAATCCACTAGAAAATACGGTTGGGATACATGGACAAAGCAATAGACCCTCCAAGCCTAATCTACCCAAAGTGCACCTAAGCCCTCCAAGCTTCTTGCTCCAACGAGGTTGCACCGAACCTTTTTCTTTTCTAGCTTCCCGGATTCCGCTACTAGACCGTAGCATCAACCAATGAAGATTGGTTCCTTCCTAACTCGCTTCCCGAGAAATCCAAATAGCTGTCTCACGGTGATGATGATGAAGGTGAGAACAGGTTTGGTATAATGCCTCTCAAGGATTTGACAATGGAGAGGAAGAGAGTTGAGGAATTTGAAGAGACTCTAATGTATAGATTGTGGGTGAATCAATCTGGTTTTTCTTTAGGTTTCTCTCTCAAAATTCTCTCTGGAAGTCTGTCTTACAATCGTGGGTAAAAGGGGTATTTATCTTTGGAGTGGGAGAGGAATGTGAAACGTCGGGTTTTACAAAACAGGGTGGCTCGCGGCTTGACCTCGCGGCTTGACTAAGTCGCGAGATCGATCGCAAGATAACCGTATGGCCGATTGTCTGTTTTGTCTGTAGTGCTCTAGCTAGCATGATTTGTTCATCTTTCAGCATGCTTGGCACGTGTCTTTGCGTCCGCGGCTTGAAGCCGCGAGTCACCCGCGAGGCCTAGTCGCGAGTCTCTGTTTTCTTACACACTCTTGAGCAATCTTCACTCTATCTCACTCACTACCCTTACATCAAACCCACCTAAATACGGGGTTACTAAATGCTGAAATACAAGCAAATTTGGCACAAAATAAAGCCAATTAGATGGTTGAATAAATTCAACCTTACAATCTCCCCTTTGGCTATTCCGTGACAAAACCCTAAAACAGACTCTAGACTTAACATGTGAGTTGGGAACAGTTGAACAAAACTCACTTACACCTAACTCTAAAAGCTGTGAAGCACTTGAATCATATGAACATAATACTCCTGAAACACAACAATACACCATGATCATTGTAAGCAGAAAATTATAAAATGCATATGAAACAGGCAATATGTGATCAAGCAAAGATGGAGTTAAGAAACAAACCATGGCTTGATCAACCAAGTGAACACCACAAGGTAGTGATCACGGTGCTCATTCACACTTGGAATGAACACAAGGACATACAAGTTAACAAACACAAGGCAAGATACTTGTATGTTCAACACTCAACCAATGCATAATACACAAGGTATATGCATCTAGGAACAGTCCTACAAGGGCACAAGAGTGACAGTACATAAACCAAAATGCAGGACATTTAGATTAAAAAATGATTTCAACATAGCATAAAGGCTGCATTAAGCAAGGTACATACCATAAAGCCTACAAACTTATGCATAAAACATTAACCCTAAAAGTTTACAAAAGCACAAGGGTACAAACACAAAACATCCTGAATAACAACATCAAAATATATTAAAGTTTAAACCAAAAGTATAGGTTAAGAGTTAGAAACAACTATACACCAAAAACACAGTGTATCAAACCCATATAAACATTAAATAGTCCAACAAATATAAACCTAAAACCATAAGTTTAGAGGATAAGACTAAAAACAAAAGTATGTGTGTACTCCCCCTATCACTATGCACACTTCCCTTTGAAACTTTCTCCCCCTTCATGAATGCTCTCCCCCTTTTTGTCACGAATAGCTAAAGGCTCTCGTCCAACTTTCGTTGAATATCATCTAGCTGATTCTCCATAGTCTCGAGACGCATTTGGACATGGTTGTTTGTGGAGTAGAGAAGTGCCACAAGCTCATCAATGCGTTTGAATATGCTCAAGTACACACCGCCGACTCTATCAAGTATAAGGAGCGATCGTGCTTGCGGAATACTAGCGGTGAAGCTTCAGAACAAGACGTGAAGTAGATGTGGTATGTGCGGTGTCTACGATTCGGGGGCGGATGGAGTAACTTAGGAGAGATGTGAGCACTCCTTGGTGATTTAGAGGAGTGACTTCGCTAACTTGAAGAGTGAACAAGGAAATAGGACGTTGACGAGTCAACATTTTTCCATCTGCTAGGAGGAGGAATAATGCCTTCACGAAGAATGAGCTTCATGATGAGACGCAAAATGGAATAACTCCTCGAGCTGCAGTTCGACACGCGGTCTTCCTCAAGGTGTAGTAGATGTAAGCACATATATCAATGGGGGCTCCTGTAATAAGGTCACAAAGGAATAGAGCTCTCCCAAGATTGATGAATGTAGTGTTGGACGGTGGGTAGAGATTGGTGAACATGATCAACTTCGGTGTGGTCACTCTAGTGCAAACTTTGCGGTCTTTGATGGATGTTCTGACTTTGGATACTTCATGATCGGATCCTAGGATTTGTAGAATTTCTCCAACTTCTGGAGTTCGTTCATTGTAAGGAGTTAGATTCACATTCTAAGGTGCGGTGATGCCGAGAAGATGCGATGGAGTCCGGGGAAACGCTAAAACTGTTCCTCGACCCGAGAAAATGAGTTGAACTCCAAGATTAGTTGCATTGGAGAAGCATTCTTTGATCGGCTCATCCATTGGATCATCAAAGTTCCCAAACAAGTTTGCCCAATCTCGTTTCTCAAAGATTCGAGGGATAAAAGTGGTCCTTAAGGTGTTAAACTCTACCACCCGTTCCACTATAGTAGTTGACTTGTCAAAAACGTTTGAGTAGGCGTGTGAGTTACTCGGAAGTCCGAACCTATCCTCATTGGGGTCTTGAGATGCCCGAGATGATAGTCGAGTCCTTTTAGCAGCTGGTGTTCTTTGGTTCGTCAACAACAATGTCTTTATCCCTAGAAGATCGACGAGACATCCGCAAGAGAACAGGCCCACAGCAGAGAACCAAACAACATTACCACACAAGATAAATGTCAACAAGATTGAGGTGCAAAAAAATTTCAATACATAAATACAAACTCAAGATAGTGCAGACCCAACTAAATTTCCAACAATACAAAGGAGCACAAAAAAAGACAAAAGCAAAATGGTGATAGTGCACAAAGGCATAGATAGACAAAACAACTAACAAAACTGTCAATGAGAGAGGTTATCATGACCATGATATGCAAAGAGACACATGACATTCGAACATTTAGAGCAAATATCATAAAACACTCCACAAGAGATATGAACATGGGAAAATATTTCAACATGAAGTAACAAATCATCCAAACTAGAGCACATGGTTGAGAGACACACATTATGTTATCATAAAAAAAAAACTCAGTAACCAATACTGAAATCCAATCATCAATACTCAAGCAAGTGAAATGAGCAAGTCAAATAAACACCAAACCCATTTAAGAAAAGATTTTCGGACTCAACAACAGGCAAATATCAGAACAATGAAAAACACATTGACCACTCAACATGAAAATAGATGAAAACAATAGCAAAGCAGTAAGGCCATACCCATCACACAAAGAGAGAAAAGTTTCGAACACAATATCAACCCAAACGGTAAAAGAAATAGCCTGGAAAAAGGTAAAATGAGATTGAGAAATCAAAACCCATATCTTTTCTTGATGATTTGGACAAGAAATAAAGCACCAATGAGATTTGAAAATGGATTCACGGAGTGTTTAGGAAGGAGATAGTTTAGAGAGAAGATGAACAGTCACAAATGTTCGAGGGAAAACTGAAAAAGATTTAAAAACTACTCCTGCTTCTGCCAAACACGCGTTTTTCGCGACTTGATTAAGTCGCCACACGATCTTGAGTTCAAGCCGCCAAAACACTCAAGGACAAAAATTTGAAAAATTTTTCTAAGTGTTTTTCGCGACTAGAAGGTCTACCGGTGAGTGAGTCGCGAGTGAGCCGCGAAAATCTCTGAGTAACCCTCGTATTTGGACCTTCCACTCGCGAACAAGTCGCCAAAAATGACTCGCAAAGATGCGACCGAGGCTCACGACTTGACATACCCGCGACTTAGCCACCAAAACAGGGCAAAACTGGATTTTTGAAATTTTCTGATTTATCAAACAAAATACTTTCCAAAAACACCTAAAACACTCAAAAATCTTTTTGTGCTTGATTTAACAAAGATTGAGCATGTGAAAACACATTTCATCAAGTACAATCACACAAATGAATATGGCATTTATTGAACATACACTTGTGTGTTGTGTGTGGATATCAACAATGAGATAGTCCTTAGTCTAATGTGAAACTTCAATGATCAATTCAACCAAGATATACACAATTAGCACTAGATCATGTTACCCATCTCAATTATAGAAATATGTATATATGACCTCCCACAAAAACTTGATAACATAACTTGGAGCTTTACATTTGACTCCACTTTTAATCATAACATTTGATCTTTTTGATCTTTTGAGGCAATCACCTCTCATTGTGAGAGTGATATTTGACATTTCACTTTAATGAACAAACCTTTGGCTTTTTGAATAAACATTTTCTTTAAAATAAAGTCGCTTACCCTTTTTCCTAGTCGAATACTAGAATGTGCAACAGGCTTTTGCAGCTCAATATCTATTTTCATTTGGAGATTTACATTTGGTGAGCTCTTTTTAGCAAAACATAAATAAAGAGTGGGAAGATATATAGACACAAGTCTATGCATGTCTCAAGATCAACATAACCATTCACTAATCATTCATGACAAGTTTGAAGATCTATTTACAACAATCACATAGATTTCAAGATTTTTCCCATGATGATATGAGTGCATGAAAACAAGCAATGCTCGAAAATGCACAAAGCCATTAGTACAAAGGTACAAGGCAAAACAAGTTTTGAGACAAAAACTCAACAAAGTCAATCAAGCTTTTTTATTTTCTAATTTTTATGAGATTTTTGGATTTTTGACACAAGAAACAAAAAGATTGATAAGACAAAATTAAAAATATGCACAAGTAGACAAGCAAACAATCAAGAAAAAAACAGCTAGCAAAACAAACAAACATTGTCACAAAGCATAGGAAGTATTAATGCATGGACATGTTGTAATGCTTATGCATGAGTACCCTTTTTCACCCACACGTCACTTGCGTTTGGGGTGATTTCCTTATAGGATTGGGTACGGGAGTTAGGGCTTTCAAACCTTCGTGAGAAGCTTTCCAAGCAGTTGGTGAATGCACCAATCATCTTCATCACGTTCATCATTCCGGGATCTCCATTTTGATCTCTAGATTGATCACCCGCCCAAATTCTCCAATCATTTCTAGGTCCTCGACCTTTGAGGAGTTGCACTGCTTTGTTCTTTGCTCTCGACTTTTGGCAATTTGGTCAAGTATGCCCTTGAAGTCCGTAATAATGACACACATAAGTTGCTCTAGGACCTCTTTGTGGTCGTGGGCGTGACTTGGCACGAGATTCGAGACTGCCCACAGTTGATTACGGGGATTCAGCATCCGTTGGTTCACCACATTCTTCTTCTCCTCCACCTCGAGCTTCTCACCAAGTAAGATCGGCTACAACTGGATCTTTGGCCTTTACAAACTTTACTTCTTTAGTGACATTTCCGGATGAACTACTTCCTCCGGTATATCCCAATCCGGATTTGTCTGAAAAGCTCTTTTGAGATAAGATAACATCATCTAGCTTCTTGGTGGTGACCCTCTCTATTTTAGCATTTGCTTGCACAACCTCATTCTCAAGAAATCTCACTTTTATGTAAGCTTCGGACAACTCACCATTCAGTATTTTTATCTCACATTTGGCCTCCCTATATCGGATTAGGAGACTTTTGTAGTCCTCCTCAACCTTCTTCATTTTTCTCACAGCAGCCTTGGCCACCCTTGTGTACTCACCCGACTTCTCCAAGAATGAGTTATAATTCTCTTGAAGATTTGTTGTGCTTTCATCTTCTTCAAAGATCTCGATTCTTCAACAATTCCTAGTGATTCATCATCACTATATTCTCCAAGGTCTCGTACAAGCAGATTCAACTCATCTCAAGACTCAACATGAGCAATAGTCATAAAAGCCGAATAGTTCCCCTTTCCATCACAGACTTTCTTGATCTGAGTCGACGAATCCGAGTCACTCAAGGTCATGGCATACACTTTACCTTTCGATTTCAAATAATTCGGACATTCCTTCTTAAAGTGTCCATGTCCGTTACATTCGAAACAAGTGACACCTTATGTGGGTTGGGATTCTTTTCTATCTTTCTTTTTGAATTCCCTTTTCTCCCTTCCAAAACTTTGGAATTTTCTTTTATCATCAAATTTGCCATTATTTTTAAATTTCAAGAACTTTCTGAAATTTTTGACAAGGTATGCAACATCTTTGTCAACCACATCTTCTCCCGATGAGTATTGATCTTCCACCTTCTCATTAATGGTCTTTAGAGCAAGAGATTTACTCTTCCGTTGATTGGGCGCGACATCTCATAAGTCGGCAGAGAACCAACCAGCTCCTGTACTTTGATGTCATCAAGGTCCTTGCTCTCTTCAATTCTTTGTCACTTTAGCACGAAAACTTTCCGGCAATGATCGAAGGATCTTCCTTACAATCTTTGAATCCTCCATTTTCTCCCCCAAGTTGAACTTATCGACAACCACCTCATTTAGCTTCCCATAGAAAGAGTCAAAAGACTCATCCTCACTCATTTTAAGCTCCTCAAACCGAGTGGTCGCATTTGTAACTTGGTGTCTTTCACTTTCTTCGTGCCTTCATAGGTGGTTTCCAAAATCTCTCATGCTTCTTTGGCAATGGTAATATGAGAAATCTGTGAAATTCATCGGAGACACACCACGAGAAAATAGCATTGAGTGCTTTACTATTAGCATTAGATGCGACAAGTCTTTGCCTTATCCCAAGTGGATTTGGCTTCCTCGGGTTTGGTCCAACCAATCTCAACAACATCCCAAACGGATTCATCAATAGAACACAGAAAAGCTCTCATACGAACCTTCCAAAAAGCATAATTACTACCATCAAAATATAGAAGTGCATTTAAGGATTGAGACCTATCCATCTCAAAAGGGAGTCAAGGATCACACAATGGTAATGAAACCAATAGCAGTGTATCCGCTCTGATACCAATTGAAAGTTCAAAAACGTGTACAAACACCTTTCAACGTTTAGACCCCCAAATTACAACTTAACCAATTCAAGCAATATGTCAAACAACTAATGTGCGGAAACTTAACATATGCTATAATATGGAATTGGTAAAAACTATCTAAGCCAAAACAAAATATAATCCACAGCAGATAATCAAAAAGGCAAAGATAGAGAGGAAGGAAGATGCAAACACAAAGACAACACGCGATGTGTTATCGAAGAGGAAACCGAAGCCCTCGGCGTAAAACCTCTCCGCCGCCCTCCAAGTGGTAAACAATCCACTAGAAAATACAGTTGGGATACATGGATGACAATAGACCCTCCAAGCCTAATCTACCCAAAGTGCACCTAAGCCCTCCAAGCTTCTTGCTCCAACGAGGTTGCGCCGAACCTTTTTCTTTTCTAACTTCCCAGATTCCGCTACTAGACCGTAGTATCAACCAATGAAGATTGGTTCCTTCCTAATCGCTTCCCAAAAATCCAAACAGCTGTCTCACGGTGATGATGAAGGTGAGAACCAGGTTTGGTATAATGCCTCTCAAGGATTTGACAATGGAGAGGAAGAGAGTTGAGGAATTTGAAGAGACTCTAATGTATAGATTGTGGGTGAATCAATCTGGTTTTTCTTTAGGGTTTCTCTCTCAAAATTCTCTCTAGAAGTCGTCTTACAATCGTGGGTAAAAGGGGTATTTATCTTTGGAGTGGGAGAGGAATGTGAAACGTCGGGTTTTACAAAACAGGGGGTGGCTCGCGGCTTGACCTCGCGGCTTGACTAAGTCGCGAGATCCGATCCGCGAGATAACCGTATGGCCGATTGTCTGTTTTGTCTGTAGTGCTCGGCTAGCATGACTGTTCATCTTCCAAAGCATGCTTGGCACGTGTGCTACTCGTCTGGCGGCTTAAAGCGCGAGTCATCCGCGAGGCCCAGCCCCGCGAATCTCTCTGTTTTCTTGCACACTCTTGAGCAATCTTCACTCTATCTCACTCACTACCCTTACATCAAACCCACCTAAATACGGGGTTACTAAATCTTTGAAATACAAGCAAATTTGGCACGGAATAAAGCCAATTAGATGGTTGAATAAATTCAACCTTACGGTGATGAGTGTTATGTGTGGAGATTGTTATATTTTAGTCTATCACTTCCCCACACAAAACCATACCTATGGAGCCCCTCACAAAGGAAATGCCTGTAGCAACGCAATGGACATGGAAGCTCTCAATGTCTCATCCTCTCCTATTTCCACAGTATTACATAGAACTGAAAAATATTTCAACATGAAATTCTATTGCTGCCAATTTCAAAGAAGACTATGAGGGAACTAAGATGGGACAAATTTAACTCACATCCAAACCTCTACACATCTAACGGTGATGTTGAAACAAGTTGACAAAAATAAGAAAAGGAAAATATCCTTTCACACTAATTTACATCTAGGAAGCACAAACACTTCATTTAGAGTGTCGTACCCATGTCGTACTTGTGTTATATTGGTGTCGTCTTGGTTGTTTCATATTATAATTTTTCATAAATTGCTTGTGTCATCGTATGTCGTATCCGTACCTATGTCTGTGATTCATTTCATTGGTTTACATCCATTATTTCACACACATATCCATAATTGATGTGAGAATGTCCACATTTTAATATATAAAAGTGGATGTGCAATAACCAATGTGAAAAAACTGACATGAGAGAATAAAAGCCCAATAAGAAAATGGCTAGAATATGAAATGTTGTTGTGACTGTCACAGAGGAATAAAATATACTAGTTAATTAAGATCATATGTTGAAGCATCCATAATTACTGCCATTTCACAAACCCCCTTGCATCTGCAAGCTTTGCCATAGATTGGTCTAGTATCAATAAAAACAGTCTAACTAACTGAGGATATGAGTCAAATAAACTATGCAGAGAACATTACACTTGGATTTCATTGATTCACAATTCTCGAGATAACATTTAGATAAAGCTACAGAATATACTTCGTTTACAGTTAGATTTAGATCTTTATCATATCTATAGTCATTATTTTACTCCTTATCGTTCCTCAATTTATATAATTACTTACTTGTTAATATAAAAACTGCTATAGAATCCATCATAAATAAGTTCAAAAACACTATAATTCATGTCAGAAGTAATTAACAGATCAGAGAATATATAATTTTCAATTACATATCATTTTACAATATGAAAAGTAGTCTCTTTATCAGTTATGGGAAGCATACATAGCTTTTGAAATATTGATCAATGAGTTCAAACAGAAGACACAGAGCTGGTCAAGGAAAATAGCATCTTCTCTAATATGTAATTGAAAGGATTCTAAGGTCCGGTTTAATGACTCCCATATCTTGTACTTATTTTCAGAATAATGTGAAGCATTGATTCACCACAAATGACAAAGTAGAGAGTACTGATCTAAACGAAGAAGCTTACGATTCTGGTGCGTGTGGCTTTCTCTGGATTTATGAAGCTGTCACAAAATTCACGAATCAATTGCATACTTCCAGTCATTTCTATTCCTCCTTCCCCATCACCTGACATATACGAGTTACATAGAGTTATTGGCAATATAAGATGATGGGAATATATGAGTTACGTAGAGTTATAGGCAATATATGAGTTATATATATATATATATATATATAAAACACAAGGCAATTGGAGAGAACCTGGTACAGATTCAAGTCCAGCAGTTGGAAATTCAATCTCCTGTAATAGATACTTTTTTGGTCACAACCCACAATTGACCTTGTAGCTTTCATTTTTCAGTCAAATGGAAATTACCCAGTACTAACTCACCATCAACTGTCTGTTATCCTTTAAAGCCAATGCAGTTGCTTTTCTGGCCTGTCCATTGTTAAAATAGCCCAAAAATATAAAATTTTAGTAATGCAATAGCTACTAAGTAAAGATGATTCATTCAAACAAATCCTAATCAATTAATTGAAGATTCCAAGAGGTTCCAGTTGAGTTTTCATTGTACTTCATTTTTCATCTAAGTTTGATTCATCCATTATCATCAAGTGTTACTTGGTTAAATTTATAGGTAGAATTGGCACATAATCATTCATCTCCCACCTCATATTAAAAAGGAAACTATTTGATCCACAACAAAGTTTTTCCCTGAAACACCAATCTTCAAAAATAAAAATAAAAAATTCCCTCCCTTGTATACAACTATTCATGATGAAAAAGAAGCCTGATACTACGTACAGCTAAAATAAGATCAAATGGGTACATGCAAAAAATGCAACACAACGACAAAAACAACAAATATACACCCAAATTCGAAACTTGAACCAAAAAGCTTATTTTTATTATTATTATTATTATCACACACCAAAAGTTATGAATACCTTCAAAAGAAGCTTACTTGTTGAAGAAGCTCAAAATAATCACTAGGGAATGGCACATCAACATCAACTGAGGCACTGCTATCCCCAGAAACCGAGTTAGTGACAAGTCTGAGTCTGAGACTATTAGTTTTAGACGCAGTGACTCTTTGAAGACCAATTTGCCCATCATTGTTTATTCCGCACGTACTTACATTTGGATTTGGTGGTGGAAGAGAAGGAAAAGCAATCGGAACCTTGGAAACAAATGCAGTTGTGGTTGCGGATAACATTTTTTAACCTCTGTTATGTGTGTCGCACGAGCCACAGAGTGGGGTACTACGCTTATAAATGCCAATACTCGAACGAAATGAAATATATAATGCTCAATTTGTTTCCGCAATTTCTAGAAAATTTTTAAAAATATTTCCTATAAAATTATCTCATTTTTTTTTTAAAATTTGGTTGAAACTTTAAATGAGTTAAAAAAATAGTCTACTAACTTTTTTTATTTAGCTTGATGTGAGATAGAATTGTTTTCTAAAAAAAATTAATGGAAAATAATTTCTAAAAATAAGTCATACTTTTTTCATTGACCAAATATAGTTTTCTTTCAATTCATTTTTTCTTATACTACCAAACACGGGAAATATGGAAAACATAAAAAACTATCTTTATACAATATTTTTCATTGAAACAAACAAAGTGTAAATAAATAAAACTAACCTCATCACACATAAAGGAAATTTTAAGTGAAAAAATAAATTTTCATTTATTTATTTTGAGTTTAATATAATTTTTCAATTTGAATTTATCTATTGTTAATGTAAGGACACGATTTGTAACGACCGTAATAAAGTGTTGGGTTCGCATGTAAAAAGGCCCAAACAATATCATTTATAAAGCGTGGGTTTGAAAGGCTAGGCCCCAGTCACCGGATGGTGGGTTTTTCGTGGTGTTCATACATGGTTAAGTCGTTTTCGCCCTAGGAGTCTTTTTTCCGGAGGCGGGCTAGGAGGCTACGGTTTTGGCCTTTTTCCCAGCCCCTTCTTTGGATTGCTTACTCTTCCTTTTATACTCTCATGTGTTCCTTATCCTTTATCCACGTGTAGGATCGACTTTTCCAAGGCTGATACTTGTCTCATCACCCCATATCCAGAGTGGTTGGAGGTGGTTGTAAAAGCTGGAGAGTATGGCTCTGTCAGGTGTAGAGTATTGAATGGCGATAAGGGCGACTTTCCACAGTCGTTTATGCTTTCCAACGTATCTTTCTCTATTTGACCTAGATATTTTAGATTTTTCCAAATTTTGCTCCTATACCGTTTTTGCCCTTCCCTTTAGTGAGACCTCGGACATGCCGAGGACTGAATCGTCCTCGGCTGTGTCCTAAGACTATTTTGTACTTGTGTTACCGAGCTTGGGCTATAACCTTCCTCGGCTCGGGCCTTGGGCCCCAATGAGTAAATGGGCCAAGGCCACAATTTATTGGGCCCCACTGTTAATAATATTACACATAAAGGAAATTTTAAGAAACTAAAATTTAGAATTTGAAAATGAGTAAACCGCTAGGTTTAGTGTGTGCTAATTTTTAGGAAAAAATATATTAAACGTGCATGAGATATATTTATAATACTATTTAAGGAGTTTCCTCTATTTTTCTATCTATACTATGTAGTACGTACTTGTAGGGGTAAGGGCTCAAGATCGCATATTGGGCCTTGGGCTTTGTCCGAGGGGATAAATAGGTCCGAGGAGAAACTACTAATGATGATACGTTCTCAAACCGAGACTTATAAGTGGAGCAAACGAATGGTTATCCGAGGAGTACATGCTCCTCGGACTTGTGAATATGGTTCAAAAAATATCACCCAATGATTAAAGTGGCCTACCGAAAAGGTTCAATGATAGAGACGTGTTTCGTGGACATGAGAGAAGGAAGAGAACCTAAAAATATCTAAGAGAAGGATGACACCACCGCATTAAATGCACAATGACTACTTTATCGGCCGCATTTATGTGGAGAAGACCTCTGAACAGTGCTACATTGGCTACCGCAACTCACAGAGCGCTAGGGAAGGTGGGTGATGGGACAAGCACTCAAGTGGGGGCTCGGATAATTGACAAGTGGAGCGTAAAAATGACACCAAAGAAGATATATAAGGTAGAAGACTCTTCATGGAGAGAGGATTGAAAAATAGAAAGGGAAGAGACAGTAGCAACTTAAACTGTCTTATTATCCCACTGTGATCAATATACGATGACCATGGCACGCTCGGACTAAAAGTCCATTGATATCAACACCTCTCATTTATGTTTGACTGTCATTTAATCCAACTCTAGCCGTTGTCCAATTCTTTGGGTCTTAGTTTTTTGTCTCATTCTCTACAAATTCATTGTATCAAGCTCATTGGGCCAAGGCTCCATACATTTTGGGCTTAGGTCCCAAATTGTGACCCTACAAGACTATTTAAGAGGCTTCTCTTGTCTGGGATTCTCATTTTTTTTGTTTAAAAATGCCCCTATATTCCTATATTTGAGTAAAGACAAAACTAAAGAACAATCCGGTAAAAATACAACTCTAACTCCTACTAAAATATTGCCTAAAAAATAGGACTACTCTCCTATTGAATCCATTATAATTTGGGATTACTACATTTTTTAATCATAAAATACCTAGGAGTGTGATGAGTGTTATGTATTTGTGGATGAAATATTTTTTTCCATCACACCCCTAGGTATTTTATGATTAGAAAATTTAGTAATCTCAAATTATAATGGATTCAAATTATTAAAATTTACTAAAAAAAAAATAGAAGAACTTTTAAGCACGCACGTGAGCGCATGCTCAAAGGCTAGTTCTTTTTAATTGGGGTAAATTTGGAATAGATTAAGTTTAAAATGAAAGTAATTGGAGCTTATTAATGTAAACTTGCTTTTAACTCCATGCATATGCATGAATATACTTAAAATATATACATTAAAATGCATAGTATAATTCTTACCTATATAATTTAAATATTATTTATAGTCATTTTTTTTAACTCTTTAAAAAGTCTTGTAAGAATATTATTACGTAGAAAATGTAAATTGTCCATATTTTTAAATTTTTTTTTATGTTCATTAATTCTAAATTCTTTGGTTTTTATATGGTACTTTACTTTCTAAAAATCAAGTACAGGGTAATTTTTTTTTCACTTTTTTTTTTTTTCTGTAAATTTTATATTATTAAGTGGATTATAAATATTTAAGGTAGTAATTAGTATTTAGATTGTAAACAGTGGAGTGCTTTATCTTTATCTCTTTTTTTTTTTTTTTTTTTTTGTATGATGCTTTACTTTCAAGAAATTAAGTCTTGGGTAAAAAAAAATTTCACTTTTTTTTTTTTGTCTGTAAATTTTATATTATTAAGTGGATTATAAATATTTAAGATAGCAATTAGTATTTAGATTGTGGATTGTGGAGTAATTAATTTTTTCTTTTTTCTTTTTGTATGGTGTTTTACTTTCAAGAAATGAAGTCTTGGGTAATTTTTTTCACTTTTTTTTCTTTTGTAAATTTTATATTATTAAGTAAATTATAAATATTTAAGATAATAATTAGTATTTAGAGTGTAAACTGTGGAGTGATTTATCTTTATTTTTTTCTTTTTCGTATGATATGATACGTTACTTTCAGGAAATCAAGTACTAGATAAATTTTTTTTCTTTTGTAAATTTTTTTCATTTATTCATTTCTAGCAACTATATTTTCAAATTACCAACCACTATATTTTTAAAATCTCCCAAGGTTATCACTTTTGGTAACATTTTAATTTGAAATTTATCAAATCTATATAATTTGGAATGAAATTATTCATTACTTTTTCCCTACAAAATTCATTAATTTTTTTGCCTAGTTTTATTTTTTAGGTTATGATTATTATTCATTAACTTATCATTATCCCTTTCTAATTTTTCTTTTAAAAAACCTATCAAATTTTAATTTAAGGGATTATTATTACTATTTATTAGAAAATATCTCATATCAATTTGAATCTATTATAAGTTGGGATTACTACATTTTCTAATCATAAAATACCTACGTGCGTGCTTAAAGGCTCTTCTATTTTTTGGTTAAAAGTTAATAATTTGAATCCATTAAAATTTGGGATTACTACATTTTCTAATCATAAAATATCTAGGAGTGTGATGAGTGTTATGCATTTGTGGATGAAATATTTTTTTCATCACACCCCTAGGTATTTTATGATTTAGAAATGTACTAATCCCAAATTATAATGAATTTGAATTATTAATTTTTACCCAAAAAATAAAAAAGCATTTGAGCACGTGCTCACATGTGCTCAAAGGCTAGTAGAAAGTAAAGATTACAACTTAGTGATATTGTCATTGGGGAATGGGGACTTAAGTTGGGTACAAAATAAGGAGTCTACAACTTCTTTCTTTTAAATTCCTCTAATTTAGAATAATAAAAAGAATAGGTTTTTTTTAGGAGAAAAAAAAAAAAAAAAAAAAAAGGAGAAGAAGAGAGGTTTAAGAGTAAAAATTTATTTTATAAAACATTCTTACGAGACATCACTCTTATAACATGCTTAACTCATATTGTGAGAGAAAGATCATAATAAGACGGTTTGATGAGATACATTTTCAATAGTAAAAGTAAAATATCCTTTGCAAATCCCTCCTCCCCTTCCATTATAAAACAACAAAACAAGGTTCATTAAAGCCTCTATATTGAATTCTATTTTTTTGATTTTTGGGTTTTGTTTTATTTATTTATTATTCTTGAGAAGATTTTAATAAGACTTAAAGAGTTAAAAAAATAAATAAATAAATAAAAGGGAGAAAAAGGTGAAAGAATGAAGAACAGTATCTTAAATTAACTAAAAAAATACACTTTTAAATACTGTATAATAAGCCATCACAGGTATAATAAAACAGACAAAAATCCCATCAAAAAAAAAAAAAAAAAAACAGACAAAAATCCCTCTGGACTCACTCTGGTCTCAGAAGCACAGCTCACCGGATAAATGGTCCGGTGGTCGGCACTTTAACTCAACTCCCAAAAAAAGTCATTATATATTCATTGAATTTGCTTTAGCGGAGAAGTAAAGTGTTGATGGATTCGCAGCAGGAGGCGGAGGTGGAGGTGGAGGTGGAGGTGGAGGTGGGAAGGACGAAAAGGGGGGAGTAGCCTCTGCGGTGCTGCGATGCACTCTGGGCCTTGTCTTTCTTTTCATCCTTATTTTCTTTGCCCTTTGGTTTTACGTTGCTTTATCTTCATCTTCATCTTCAACTGATAGTGATAGTACAATTTCCCTGCCCTCCCAGTGCAAGATTGTATCCAGCAGTGAGTATTTATTATTATTATTATTATTATTATTATTATTTTTTGGGTTATATGATTTGGAAATTTATTCTAAGCAATATTGAATATATTGAAGGTGTGGATCTTAGGTCGTCTCAGGTGTGTGAACTTGGACTGTTAAATTATAAAGCTAAGAATGTGTTTTACCCATTTCATACCAATAAATTTCGCTGTCGCTATGATTACTATTGGGCTTCAGTTTTTAAGGTATCTATCTATCTATCTGTCTATGTTGTTTTTATTAATTATCAGTACTAACTCGTCTCACTGAGATGTTCCATTGTCCTATTCCTATACTGGTGTTTATTGTTTGTTTTGAAATAAAAACCACTTCCTTTGAAAACCAAGTGCTGTTTTAGTTTAGTGTTTGAGCTATCAATTATACATACATACATACCCTTTACTATGTTCTATCAAGTGGAGGACATCTTGTTTGAGCTAGAGCTCATCGGTGACGCGTATAATATATATGTACATGCATTTGAATATATGTATAATTCGTATATTTATGTATGTAGGTAGCTACGTTGCTCAGTGTCAAAATTTCTTTGTAAAAATTTTAGGTGGAGTATAAAGATCATTCTTCAGGACAGACGCAGCTTGCATTTGCTGAAGCTCCAAATGAAGCCCTTCCTCCTAATTGCAGGCCTAACTTTGGTGCTGCATGGTTGACCAAAGATAAATTTAAGGTAGGGGTTGCAAAGCTTTGTGTATCTACGTTTATGCCATCTTTATTTTTCTTTTTCTTTTTTTCTCTTGGATTAGTTGATAATTATACACTTGTGAACTTGCTTTTAGGTGAATAGAACGTATGACTGCTGGTACCAATCTGGCATTTCCAAAGTGAGCTTATATCACGATGGTTTTTTCAGTTGCCAGGCAAAAGATCCATCTACCATTGAGATGATTAAACGATATTCCATCCTGTAAGTAGATTCCCTAAAATTCCCCCAATAATTGTTTGTTCTATGTGTGGCTTGATTTGGATGGAGGGTTTCTTTCATTCACATTGCTGGTTTTTTATCCAAGTCGTTTTGCCGCTTTGATTGGACTGCTTGGAAAATTGAACCTAGTGGCTTCTTCCTCCTTAATCTATCTCCATCCTTCATCAAAATTTTTTTTTTTTTTTTGGTTGCCTTTTTCTCTCTTTCTTCTTTGGTATTTCCCCGTTTTCCTTCTTTTTCTGTGTTCTATTACTGTGTTTCTCGCTGTACTGATCTTTCTTCTAAAATTTTTATGATATCAAAGATAATACATACTCCAAACTTGGTGAGACTTTATTTTCCACTCTTCTTGGTTAAATCTTTATTTTCTAGACCCTTTTTATTTTCTCCTTTACCTGCTTTTATTAGTTTCTTGTGGTTGAAACTGTTTCCCGCTACTTTACTACTGTTAAGGTTCTTAAGGACGGGTATTTAACTCTTTGGTTAATTATGTTCCCTCAGATTTCTGTTTTCACGCCAACATTTCCTGCATAATTAATTGGCTGAATAGGTTACCTTTTCCGTTTCTTTTGGCTGTTTTTGATGATTGCCTGCTCTACTTAAGTTTTTGTTAATATAAAGTTCTCCAAACTCTAATAAAAAGCAATTGTGAACTCTAGGGTTGCAATTTGGACTTGCAGTAGAGTGTATGTCAGTTAGTTGACAGAGAATGTCAAATTATGGCTCTTGCTATGTGATGATCAGGAATGATATTAGATTAGATCATCAAGTTATGAAATTGGTTGGGTAAGAGAGTTTGAGGTCAATGATAAAGAATGGCTGTACTTTCTTGGCTTGGAGGGCATATGCCCTCATGCTGCTCATAGAAGGGATATTATACTGAAAAATGATATTAGAGTGGAAGCATTTACTATGCAGACCAGGCTGATGTTCCATCTAGCAGATCTGCATCCCTGTGTCGTACTCTGGTTGAATGCAACTTATTGATGTAGTGAAGTAAAGATAGTCTACCTTAGCAAGGTCAAGCGCAAGGATTGAGATCCTCTCCATTTGGATTGAAACATACTAAGCCCAATTAAAAAGATCGGATCTTGCTTCATCATTTGTGTATAATTAGACAGACTAAATTTAACCACCTCAATGGCGTGGTTGAATATTTTAGAAAACAGACATTTTATGCTGGCAACAGCGGTCAAATCAACATAGGGGAAGAGTGATAGAGAGACTTTGAATTTCCATTTACGAGGATCAATATGGTGTGTGGCTTGAAATTCAATAAAAACATTGATTATATTATAGTCTTGTGGAGCAGCATTGCTGCCGTTACCTTTTGGGACTGACTGTTAGGCATCATTTCTGATACAACATTTTGTTTAGTTCTTTTTTCTTTGTTTTTTGTTTTTTGTTTTGTTTTTTTTGTTTTTTAATTCTTAAAAAAAGAAAAAGAGGAACAATCTTTTGTGTTAGATATCATTTTTTACTTGGTACAGGTCCACTCCCTTTGGTGTCCTCCCAACATTTCTAGAACCAAAAATATTGTCTTCGGCAGCACGCACTAGCCCTTGGCAATTTGTGGGTCCGGTGCATCTCCTTGTCTTTGTAGTTACCGTCTTTGTCCACATTCGTAAATGATACATTCCTCTTCTTTGGCATGGCCTTTGAGTCTTTGATAGCATTGATCAACAAATTGCATTTTCTGTGGTCTTTCTCTGTGAATTTTATATCTTGGATAAAACAACAGTTTTTTTTTTTTTTTTTTGGGGGTAATATCTAACCTTATGATTGATGTGGCTAATTTAAGTCTTATCTATTTACAAACATATCTCATGGCAAGTAGAGAGGGTGACATAGGAAAAAGAGTAATATAGCCAAATTAGGTATAGCAGTTCTGGACTGCTTGGAATTTAAGCTTTGGTTTTGGTGGGAAAAAGGCTAGAAAATGGTAAGGAAGATAGGGCTTCTAATGGTAAAAAGAAATAGAAGGACTTGGGGATGAAATGAAGGGAAAATTTTGAGAGTTGGGTTGCTGTTCCATGATTGTAAACAGTAAGCCATTGACTGTGTTTGGTTATTTATGGGGTATTTGGGGTTGTTTGAAGGTGAGTGATTTAGAGTTTTGAAGTTTTGGGTTTTAGGGTTTGAAAGGTGACAAACCAATGTGTGTTTGTAAGGTTTTAAGTTGCTAGGAATTTAAGAAACAAAAAAGGAAAACAATAAAATTCTAGGCATCGCACTTAGGATTTCCTTGGCATCACACCTCGAGAGAAGGTTGTATCACACAAACCTCAAACAAAGTTTCATAACTTATAAAAATTTAGAAAACTTGTTCTTCTTCGCTATAGAATAGAAAGCATCACATCCGTATAAAGAGATGACTAATACCCAACCCTAATAAGATTTGGACTACTTATGCTTTGATAAATAAGCTCAAACTTTAGAACTAAACTCACAAATAAAACCCAATAAAATAGTCAAACCCCAAAATAAGACCCCATGGACCCATGTCAAGTAAGTAAAAAAATTATATAATTGCTCTTGACAATTAAAATAAATTCAAAATTATATTGACTTCTCATTGCTTTCGTAATTCTCCCTGGTTGGAGAAAACTAATCATCGAGTTTTGAACTGTTGAAGTAAAAAAGAATCTTGGTTTCTTGAAGTGCATCCTTGACATTATATAAAAAGATTGAATTTAAATTTCTTTCTTTTCTTTTTTCGAGGTAGCAATGATGATAATGATACACCCACCATTTCAACTAAATTATTAATCTTTTCAGGTATGACAAAATCAATATCTTGAAAAATTGGTGTAAGCAATAAACCTTGCTACCTCGGATGCTTTAATATGCAACATGAGCTTGGGAATAACATGCTTGGGCCTTTATATACTTTGTCTTTGCATTAAGTTTTTATATTTTGTTTGTTCAATTTTAACCTCATCAGCAGTTTCCATCTCTTTAAGGTCTTACTTCTTTACAAGATCTTTTGTTTGAACTTTGACTTTATTGAGAATGGTATTTGAGTGATTTCTGTCCTTCTAATCCTTGAACAAATGGCACCTTTTGAATACATTGATTATTTAACATATTTCCTTTGATTGTGACCTCAAACTTCCCTTGTTTATCTGCATGTTTCTTCAACTTGACATGTCCTATATCACTCACTTGACAACCTGTACATATGGAAAAATCATTGTAGTTGTCATGTGTAGGATGTAAGGGCTTTGATAAATCTTTCAAAGAGAAATCAGTGCAATCCTTGGATAGGTTAGCTGGAACTCAAGGCATTTCTTTAGGCTGGTTAGTTGCTGGTTTGGTAGCTTTTATTTCTACATTAAAAATTTAGGTTCTTATTTCTCCTTATTTTTTTGCTGTTCAATGTTAAAAAGGGTATTCTACCTTTCTAGTGTGTCGTCTTGGAAATTTAGAGCCTATTTGGTCATTGTTTTCTAGGTGTCTTGTGAAACTTGTTTTCTAGGTGTTTTGTGAAATTCTTCTCAAAAACAGAGTCTAAGTGTTTCTTAACCCCAAAAATCTGTTTGGCACTCGATTTCTATTTCTCTTAAACAAAATAAATAAAAATTGCACTTTACAATTACCCAACCACCCACCATTGCGGTTTTTGTCCATGGGTCTTATTTTGGATTTATTATGTTATTAGAATTTCATTTATGGGATTTTACTAGTTAATTTGGGTTAGTAGTCAAAGCCTGTTGAGTCCAAATTTTATCAGGGTTTGATTTAGTTTTCAATAAATATTTATTCAGTCCTTCTCTAACGTCTGATGCAAGGAAACCCTAGGTGTAATGCTTAAAGAAAACTAGGTGCAATGCCTAGATCTATGTTTTTCTGCTTTTCCTCCTTCTACTTTACTATTTAATTTCCAAAAATTCGACCATCCTCCAAACAATACAATCTGACCTTAAAATCCAATGGATGGAAACCCTAGGCTAGCACAACCTACCTTTATTATTCCCCAAATCCACAAATCAGATCTGCAACTCCCAATTTATTGTTCACAACCAAGAACCAGATCTGATTTTCTTCCTCACCTCAAAGCTCTAAAACATATCCATCTATTACTTTGTAATTAAGCTTTGATCCAATTTTTCATTCCAGCCTTTTCCACCATAGAATCCTAACTCAAGCAAAACCTATTCCCCTCAAATACATGCTGCCCATGGAAAATTCCTGCTATCATAAATTTGTTACCAATCATCTTTAGCTTTCTTGATTCAGTCTTGTCAAGCCTAAAATCCATGTTTTCAGCCATTGGACCTGCTACCACATTTTTTAACCTTTGTCATTGGAGTCTCTTTGTACTACATCAAGATATAATATATGTATCTTGGGTCCACATCCAGAATATTTTTGTGAGATCATCTATGTGACACTTTATTCATTGGTGTTGGATAATATTCACATCTTAGGGCCATCTTCCTGTTTCTTTAATAAAGATATTGCTTTTTCTTCAGCTCTAACAAGGGAGAGGTTTGTTCAATCTTCTTCTTTCCTCCCGTGTCCATTCAGAGCCTGGAAAAAGCTACAAATTGATTACTATGTATTTAGCTCTATTAGTAAAAGACTTAAAAATTTTAAGTTTCTCCAGGAACTTCATCCAGTGACTGTCACATAAAGCTTTGAGCATCGCTATTTTGGTTGGAGATAATCTTAACTAGTTCCACTTTTTTTTTTCCTTAGTGATGATTTTGTTGTCTATACCTTCCAGATTGCAATATAGCTATGTTTCCTCAATTAGATAATCATCTTAATTGGTAATTATTTTTTTCAATTTTCAACACCAAATTAACCAATCCTTTTTCCCAATTAAATTGGGATTGGCTTAATTCTGCCCTATAGGACTTTGTAAATTTATTTCTATCAATTGTGAAGTGGCTACAGATGCTGTCCAATATGGTTTGTTTCATTTGAAATTATGTAATAGGCCAGCCAGCCCCTGTAGGGTGCACTTTTATTGAGTTCTTATATGGTTCATATGTTTATGCCATCAAAGATGGGCTTACCACAATTCACTCTGCCAGCCACATTCTAGGGTGCTGACTTTGTAGTGTTTCTATGGTTCATATGTTTACAGGGTTTAGATAGGAGCCTTTCACCATTTACTGGTGCATATTGCTATAAAATTCATACCTCTGCTGTCTTTGCGCCAGAATTCAACGTTGTTGATATTTGTATTTTAATATTCTATTTAAAAAGAATAAGAATGAAAAAAATCTGATTAAAGATTCTCTGATATTATCCATCTTCTTCATAAATGTTCAGTAGCATATCATGTAATTAAAATGTCTGTATTTAGTAGCATGAGTGCATGTTTTTGTGTGCAGCTTTTGAGTGCTTCTTTCTTAATTATTTAATAATCATTGGTGATTCTTATTATGTCAGGTCCATAAAGATATTACAGTCCTCGTTTTCCAGCAGGGGAGGAGCCAAGTATTGGAGGTGGGAAGTGATTGCTGGAGTTGTTACTGGTTTTTCAACTTCCTTGATCACCATCAGCTTCATTAGGCTAATACATCAAATGAAATTGTGGTTGCCCCACATACCAAGGGTGCTCCCTCAGGCTGTCAATACAGTCCACTTGAAGCGTGCTGGTTTTCTTGTGATATACTTATCTGTTGTCATTTGGTTGGCCATGCAGTATGGGAAAAGGCTTGGGATCCTAGAGATTTTCACAGCACTGAATTCTTAGGCTGCACCTTTTTCCCTATCCCTCCGAAGACCTCATTTCTGCAATATTGGAATTGCATCATGTAACATCCCATGTGTACTGATGTACACAATTGAGCGTAACACAATGTATGGCATCACATGTAGAACAGAATGTATGTAGCACAGTGACAACTTCATGTATAGTATTCTTATAGAATAAGAGAGTTGTGATCTGATAAGAAAAGGTCGATATGTTGTTTGATACTCCTATCGTCCTATTTAGTTTTAAATGAGGGTAATCTTTGAAACAGGTAACTTTTATTTAAAAGATAGTGAATGATGCCCACTAAAAAAATTGGTCATTTTAAGAAAAATGTAATATCTTGGGTTTTACTCTCCGATTGTTTCGTTGTAAAATATATTGCACTAAAACTATTTTCAATAAAACATTTTCATTTTATAGTGGTTGGTTGTTTAAATGAAAATGCTAAGAAAATCATTTGCAAGAGTTTGTTTCGTAGTAAAAACATTTTACTGTCTCTAAGCCTACTGGATCAGTGCAAGTCCAACCAAATCAGAGTAAAATTTGGTCTATTTGGTGCTTTAGAAGCATCAAACCCAAGCCGTCTGTCAAGCCACCATCAATTGACCATCACTAACAAACGAAACCCATACCCGAAATCCATCAAACAACCCGTCCACGTCGTTGGTCAAGCTACCATCACCCCTCCACCATTGACAAACCCAAACCATACCCAAAATACATCAACCCAAGAACCATCTAATTACTAGATCCACCACAATCCGATGGAAAATTTTTCTAAATAGCATGTTTTTGGAAAAAATTTAGGAAAGTAGCACAAAGACGAAGTTAATTAGTTAAGTAAACTGTTTTGGAACTCAAGTTCCAATTAGTATTGGTGCATACTGCTTGGAACTCAAGTTTGTTAAACTCAAATTCCAACCCAAACTCGAGTTCCAAAAACAGTCTACTTAACTAATTAACTCCAGCCACACGCTATTCACCAAATTTTGCCCAATCCAATTCACCAAAAGCAATTCTGCCACAATCCAACCTCCAAAAACCGAACTCAAGAAACTCCAAGTAGGTGGAGATTTCTTTGATAAACTGTTCTAATCTCTTTAATCTCGGTTTTAAGGGGTGTTTTTCAAAGTTGAAGAACCGGGTTGGAATTGGTAGTGGGTGCCGCTTGTGGGTGCCGCTAATGACAGATGGGGTTTGTGCAAGAGAGAAGCTAAGAGAGCCTTTCAACACATAAAACATTTTACTTCCTTTACGCTGACTTTTATGGGTCAACTGAAAAATGGTTTTAGTTTAACTAACATTTTACAACAAAATAAACACCGTAAAATGATGAAAATGTTTTCCGGAAAATATTTTACAGCTAAACAAATGGAATGTTAAAAACATATAAGAAGAAGAATATTGCATCAATATGTTGCATAAGATATTATTTTTTTGGTGACAAAGAGGCAAGGTATTGTTAGACTGATTGAAGTATGTGTTCTTTTAATTCAATATTAATGAACTTGAAAAGATTAATAATGGTTCTACACTTTGAAAATGCTAAAATCGCTTTGAAAACGATGCTGAACATTTGCTTACTCTTTTGATCAAAATTTTTTATCCACAAATGGCAAACACGCGTGCACACCTTCAATTCCAGAATTGTGTATTTTCATATTTAGGGCTCCAAAATTTCAATCTTTGGGTTAGGCCACCCCTTATACCCTTAGGAACGTCCAAAAGCCTCTAAAAGACCTTGGAAACTCTAGTTTACAAATACACACACACACACACACACTCATATTATGTCTCCAATCCAAACCCTAGCTAGAAAGAGTGCCTCCATCTTTTCTAAACTCACCACAATACCTTTGCACGGTTTTCTAAGTTTAAAAAATCTCTTTCTAGCATTGATTCTAAAGCTGAAACTTGTTTTCTAATTGGTTTTACAAAATATTTTTAATTAAAGTTGTTCTTGAGTTGTGATTATCTAAGAATTATTGTGCTCTTCAAATTTCCATTGTTCTCTGTCTAATCTCAATATTGTAGGCTTTGAAGGGTCGGTTAAATAACCTTAAACTTGTGATCCTAAGCAAAGTGAGTGTTCTTTCCATGAACTCCTTTTTTGCTTAATATGATTTACATGAGTTATTAATTTAGTTCCTTTTTAATTGTTATAATTGTTTTATTTGATGTTTTTCATTCATTTTCATATGACTCGAGTTTGGTAAATTCGAGTTTCACTTGAAACTCAATTCCAAAAAAGTGCTACATAACTAAATAAGTTTGGTCAAGTTCTAGTTAGCGATTTTTTCCTAAAATTATGCTATTTTGCAAAATTTTCCATTTGTATTGCCAAGACTCCATTCGTAGGGGTTAGCGTCGAAATTCGGTGTCAACAGCTTGACAAGAGACTTAGGATGATTTTTGCCCTTCACTGGCTGAGGATAATTTTTTCCCTTCACTTTTGTCTTTCATTTGGTCGATGATACCTCTGTCTTTAGAGACTTAGGATAATTGTTGCCCTTCGGCAAGGATTTTAATCCTTCATTTGGATGATGATACCTTCGTCTCTAGAGACTTAGGATAATATGTGCCCTTTAATAGGACTTTGGTCCTTCATGGACTATGATTTTGTTTGTTAGGGACTTAACCATGTTTGGAATTTCGATAAAAATATTCTGAAATTGAGAGGCCATTTTCACTGATTGAAAAAAAAAAAAAAAACTGCTAGAAAAATTCAAAGTGCATTCCTACTTGTAGTACATTTTCAAATGTTTAAAATTCAAAGTGCATTCCTACTTGTAGTACCTTTTCAAATGTTTAAAATTCAAAGTGCATTCCTACTTGTAGTAATCCATGAATCATACTTTTAGAGCAATAAAATAATCGAGGCTCAAGAGTATTTTCCAGTTGTGCATACAGAATTGCTCTAAAATCTTCTTAATGTAATTCTCTTGAGACAAAGACATGACAGACAGAGAGAAACAAGTCTAGAAGCAATCTCTCGTGGTCCGTTTGGGAGTTTATAAAGGAATGGAATGGAATGGAATGTAATGATATTTAAAGGAATGGAATGGAATGGAATAGAATGGAATGGATTTAGTAGGGAAAGGAATGGAATGGAATGTGATTTAAAAATCTTGTTTGGATGTTATAAACTAAAGGAATGGAATAGAATGGAAAGTAAGTAACACCGTTTGGGAGTGACATTGGAAGGAATGTAATAGAATCATTTTATAATAACATTACTATTATACCCCTCATTTTAAAGAACATAAAAAATAATCAATGAGAACTTATAATTGCTTTAAAATGCTTAGTATTTAGTGGATGATGTAAAACTAGTTAGCCACAATTGGGTCTGTGTTAGATTATTGAATTACAATATTGTTTTGTCAAGGTGAATAGATTGTATCATGCTAATCAATAATTTAACAGATGAAGATAATGGCATGAAAAATTAACAATAGTACAATTTCTTTATTTCAATTTGCAAATTTTTTTAGGGGCTGCTAGTTTTAGATTGGATCTTTTTTGGTGATATGCTTTACAATGAATTTGATAATTTAATACATCTCCATCTCCCAATTTCATTAAGGAAAAAAAAATTTATTGTAGCTAAAAAACAAGGTATGTATATTTCTATGTTGTAAAGCAATTCACGCATCACATATTTATTCTCAATAAAATAAATATTGTCTAACAACGCAAACAAATATCTTTAAAAAAAAAAAAAAAAAACTCCGGTAATGAGTCATGCCAAAACAAAACAAAATAACATAATCCATTCCAAAACTAAGGTTGACCAAAAAATCCCACACTTTTTTTAATTTTTAGGCCTAGACATCGGTGTCAATAAGACACATTTGCGCTTATGATCTGGGCAACCAAAGAACATCTCTTTATAATTTATATGTTGGATTTTCCATCAAAAGTATGTAGGTCTCAGGCATAAAAAATTTTATATTAAAAATAATCTACTCCAACTTATTAAAGTTCTAAACTACTATTATTTTAATTAAAATACTTTTCATTTTATTTTCTTCTCATTTTAAATTTTTTTACTCTTGTTTTTTTCTTAACCACACACCTGTCCTTGTACACTAGCTTTAACATCTTAATAAGTTGTAAACAAATGCATAAAATATATTATGTATATATTTTGTTTAGACAGAAAGGGAATTGACGTTGATAAATTATAACATAGATTGATGGTAGAAAAGGGAACTATCTTGGTCCGATATTGGTTTTGTTATTTGCATTGCAAGAATCTGTTGTGATTTCATGAATAAGTAGTGGGCAATAAATTTGTTTGAATTATTTTTGGCTAAGAATATATTCAATGAAATGCTTTGATTTGAATTTGGGCAGAGTCATGTTACTCGGTCCTAGGCTGAATCATTTTCATGTTCAGCATTAATAGTAAAAAATAAATTTCTATGCTAACTCAGTGTATGATTTTCTGCAACAGTGCATTACTTTCTAGTTTCTTCTCATTTAAATTTTTTTTTTACTCTTGCTTTTTTTTCTTAACCACACACCTGTCTTTTGTCTAAACTTGTACACTAGCTTTTGTAGACATTTCCTCTTAACCATACACGTGGTGAAGCCTTGGAGCTATTAACTAATTGGATGGTTGACTTAAAACTGCAAGTGTACGTAACACACCACTTGCTTCGTAAATAACAGAAGAATCAAAGAGGAAACAGAGTAAAAAGCAAATTTGAGTTCTCTATCTCAGTTTCAAATTCACAGCAGTTCTACAAAGAGTTTTCAAAGAATTCTCACTTTCAAATTTCTAAATACAATTTTTTTTTTTTTAGCACATGTAATGTTAGTTTTCATTTCTTTTCACTTTCAAGGTTTTTTTCGTTTCTTTTCACCTTCAAGGTTTTTAGTTGTACAGAATGTAGTTTGTTTTGGTTTTTAGGTGTACAAAAACACTATATATCACTCTCATGAATCACTAGCAAATAGTTCATAAAAAAAAAAAAAAAAAAAAGACTAGCAAACAACCGAAAAGAAAAAGAAAAAGATAGATATACTTGGTTTGAGCAATATCTGAAAATTGCAAAGCAAACCAAAAAAAAGACCCAGCAATGAAACTTCACTTTGTAGAGGATGGACAATATTGTGCAAGAATTATAGCTTTATTTTTCTTACTTTGAATGAGAAAAAAAGGTTGATATTAAAGGGGTATTTTAGGGATTTTAACAAAAATTTCATTAAATCTAAATTCATTCCCTCCCATTCCTCCCAATTTTGAGGGGAACAAAAATTTGAGGTTTTGAGGGAAAAGGGAGGAATGAGCATTCCCTTCTAACCATTCCATTCTCTCCCACTTAAACTCCCAAACGAGAGAATGGACATTTCATTCCCTCCGTTAAAACTCCCAAACAAGAAGAGGGAAGAATATTCTAAAAATATTCTTTTTATTCCATTTCATTCCCTCCTCCCAAACAGAGCCTCAATCTTTTAACTCCCAGCACATAGTTTGCCTCGCCCATGTCCTTTATTATCTCAAAAGTAGAAGAATAATTATCTCCATATCATTTCTAGCTAATATAATGTCATCATCATATAAAGCCAGTACGAGGAAAGAAGAAACTTGTCTTGCTTTGTATTTATCATAGTGCCAGCAAAATGGATTTTGGGGGTGTGGAAGGTGACTTATCAAAATTAAATGAAGATATATGAGTTTCTACTACTTTGGGTCTGGAGAAAAAGTCTAATATTCCAGAATGTAAAAAACATAATTATTGACGAAGGAATCAGTTCTCTCACTGCCAAACAGAGAGAAAGCATAATCCCATTAATAGCTGGCAATGATAATGCTTTAAAATCTTTCATCTGCACCTCAAGTCATTATGAGAATTCTAGAGATTTAACAACTATCTTTACTTAAATATACTGCACTGAGATTACAATAGCCTTACAACATAACAGTTTGAACGTGAGGCTGGCAGTGTAGTACTCTATTAAAGCCAATGAAGCTTTGTCTTGGATTTTTTTAGAAAATAACTACAAAACCCAAACAATATCATTAGTTAGGAAACGTTTCAAACTAATTTGGTTTCTAACAATTCGAGTCCAAAGGACTCGATTTCTGGGTTGTTATTTTATTATTTTGCCAGCCAGAAATCGAGTCCATTGGACTCGGTTTCTAAGCATAGAAATCGAGTCTACTGGACTCGGTTTTCGTTCATGGAAACCGAGCCCAATGGACTCGATTTAGTAACGCAAAGACAGCGAGACACTAGATTACACAGAGATGAACAACGAAGAAGAAAGAAACAACACCCAACAACCCATGCGCGGATTCTGACCAAACCCAGGCGGCAAAAGCTTCAGGCGATGGATCGAATCGGATCGGACGTGGTTTCTCGCCACCGCTCCAGTGGAAGAAAGATGCAACGATGCCAACCCAGGCGCCGATTCTGACCAAACCCAGGTGGCGAAAGCAAATCGGATTGGACGTGTGGTTTTCTCACAGCTGCTCCAGTGGAGGACGCTGATTCTGACACGACGAAAGCAAATCAGATCGGAGAGTGGGACGGCATTTTAAGGAAAAAGGGAAAGGAAGAAGAAGAAAAAAATCCGTGTAAGTGTTTGAGGAGTGGTCTGGCTGAACTGAAATCGAGCTCAGAGGGCTCGGTTTCCATTAAACTAAACCGAGTCCTTTGAGCTCGATTTCTATGAAGAAAAAGCGAGTTCTTTGGGATCGATTTCCAGCTCAGCTGCTGTGCTAATTTGGGTGGAGTTTCCTTGGTATCTAATTTGAATCTTCAGAAATTCTAGTTCTGTTTCTGGACTTTGCTGCTTCACAAATCAATGTGTCTAAGATAGACGAGAATCCAACAATAACAAAATAGAATTAACAAATTTTGCCACTTTCTGAAACGATCCTTTCTATCACTTCTAGTAAGCGCTCTTTCTCATCCACCAATTCCTCGCACCGGCGACCTTCGCCTTCCTCGCACCGATTCTCCTCTAAGTTGTCGATCCCAGCTGCCATAACCAAAACCCACCAACGTGCTCCGATCTAAACGAAGCCAAGACCGGGCCTCACGTCGGCGACGCTTTTTGGAGGCCGAGTCGGCAAATCAGGTGCTTAGTGGTTTTTTTAATTTCAGATTCATAATTTTGAATTTAAAAAAAAAAAAAAAAAAAAAAAAAAGAAAAGAAATGAAAGATGAGTTTTGTCCTAATCTGGCAATAGTGAGTTGATAATTGATGTTTGTTATAAGTGGTTTTGATGTATGAGAGAACAAGTTGAACTTTTAACTCTTAGAAAGAAAAAAAAATTGGAATTTTTAAACTTTGAAATTTTGATCTTTATTATTATTTTTTAAAGCATTCTGATTATTTCATATTAACTGTGTTCATATTATTTCACATCAATAATAAGGTAAGAAAATTCCTTTTTTTTTTTTTTTTTTTTTTTTTTTTTTTAAGTTTATGTGATTGATTTTATATATGTTAATGTTGGATACAGCTCTTGAGGAATCATCCCAATTTAAAGTTGTTGGGTTTCATTTTTTTTTTTTGGTTACTGGGAAATTGGGTAAAAGGAAATAAATAGAAATTTGGGCTTGAAGTGATCGCAGTTATGCATATTGTTTTTGTGTTTTATGTATACATGTGTATTGGTACCCTCCTGGAAGGCAGCGCCGTCTTGAACCTCCCGCTGTTTTATCTTGAAGGTATGTACTTAATATTCAAATTTTTAATAATGGTTTTGATTTTCAGTTCCAATATCAACCTGGTTGGTTGGCTATTAAACTTTGTCCAAAGAACAAGCTTAGTCATAGTTGTGTGAAGTTGAAAAAAATCTGGAATATTAGGAAGTGAAGACAGTGTTTCTCTTGCTCTCTCCACCATTTATTTCCTCTCATAGACATTAATCTCACCCTCCCTTCACTCAGATCTCCCCTGTACAAATCTAGGACAATTTTTTAGGTACCAAAATCAGACCCACTTCGTTTTTTTTTTTTTTTTTTTTTTTTTTTTTTTTTTTTTTTTCTATTTGTGTTTTTTCGCTTTTGTGTTTCTAGGTTTTTGCTAAATTCTTGTTTTATTGTTGGATCTGATTCAATCAACGTTTCTGGGTGTGCTTGCAATGATTTGTATGTATTGGGATACTTTTGATTGGCTTGTCTTTTGAGTTTGATTGATGGGTAATTAGTGTAGTAAATGTAAGGGTGCTGTTGGGTCAGACCTTTTTTTGGGTGGGGGAGTCCATTGCAGTTGGTAGATTGGTTGATTCAATTGAAGAATTACCTTTTTAAAGGGAAAAATTAATTGGTCTGAATTTTGGATTATCACTGATTTTGCCATCTTGTTATGTATTGGGAATTTGCATGTGTAATCTTGTTTTGAGCTTGGTTGAGGATCCATGGTTGTTTTTTCCAAAATTTTGGGACTAAGGCTTTGTTTGTTGTTATTGTATAATGTTCAGATTTAGGACTCAATACTCAGGACTCAGGACTCATCTTGCATTTGGTTATCAATCATGGGAATTTGTCACATGCTGAAATAAAATAGAGATCATTGCCACATTCTTTTGCATTGATATTTTTCATGCAATTCACATGATTTTAATGTCTCAAACTATCTAAAGTTCTATATTTTTAGTTTTCAATGACAGACTTCATATGAGCAGTCTCGTGAACTCCTTCGTAAAGAACTTGATGGATGCTGGTTTGATTATATCCTGGATACTCTCAGAAACAGGTATTTATGATTTTATTTCCTTCATTTAGGAGCTGAATCTTTCCTTAGGAGGTAGTAAATTTCCTTAGGAGCTGAATCTTTCCTTCATTTATGATTTTATTTCCTAGGTACTCTCACAAACTCTTAAGGGTTTGAGCAAATTTTGCCCCTTCAAGAGATTGTTGTAGTTAGCCCTGCTACTTGGTGTCACCAAAGTTAGACTATAGTAAAAAAGAAGAGGAATATTTAAAAAAAAAAATTTATGTGATTGATTTCTTATTAAAAAAAAAAAAAAGTTTATGTGATTGATTTTATATATATTAATGTTGGATACAGCTCTTGAGGAATCATCCCAATTTAAAGATCCCTTTTTTGCGTTAGAGATTGCTGTCTACCAACAAGATACTGATGGTATTGTACCTTTTATATTAATTAAAATTAATTGTTGTAATTATTTGAGTTTCTTCCTCTTACAAGACATTGTTCTTTTTTGGAGTATACAAATATTATTTACGTAACAAGACATTGTTCTTTTTTGGAGTATACAAATATTATTTACGTATTGCAGGTGACTGTTTTTTTTTTTGGTTAATACAGGTGACTGTTTCTGCTTGGCAAAGGATGGTAGAAGCTGTGAAGGTCTTTAAAATTAAATCTTATTAAAAATTTATTTTGTTGAACACATTTTATTATATTTTTTTTGAATTCAATTTGCTAGAGGTGAATGACTCTGATTAGCCTGTTATAATGGGATTTGAGCTCATTTTGTCTTTTAATAGCCCTGTTAGTTTAGCATCTAGGTGTATTGAGAGAGAGAGAGAGAGATACAACCTTTTCGTCATCAAAAAAGAGAGTAGACACTACCTGTTGGTTTCTATTGGCTGACATCTAATAATTGAACTTTTTTCGCAACATTTAGTTTTGTTTAAAGGATGCCTTCTCAGTATAATTAGGGTTCTAAGCTATTTAATGTGGATGCCAAGATGGGTCAGTTTTCAGTATGGCTACAAATTGTCTAACTCAGTTTTCAGTAACTGCTTCAAAGATCTTTTTTTTTTTTTTTTTTTTTTTGATCTTTACAGGCTGAATTAGCAGCTCTAATGTATAAGAAAACCAAGACTTGTTAGAGTATGTGGCGCTGGTGGACGCTTAACTTTTGGAGCAATGGGTGAAGCTGAAGTCGTTAGTGCCCGAGGGTTAGTACATTGCCAAATTTGTAGTGACACAATTGGTAATTACATTTGCACCTGGTAGATCTTGAATCCATAGCCTCACCCTGCATGTTGCTTGTAGAAGGGGAAGAGGTGCCATTTGAACTAAAGCTCATTGTGAAAAATGTAGTGAAACAAAGTTGAGTAATACATTTTAAATAAAAAAATATTTCACGATGCTACTGAGGAGATGTTACTTGCACTCTTGTCTACTTAATGACCGTTCAAGGAGCCTTTTCTTTTTCTTTTGAAAATAGTTTTTAATTAGCATTTTGGACTTTAAGAATAATCTGTGGAACCTGTTTACTTATAGTTGCCTCAACAAGACAATAAACAGGCAACCTTATCCTCTATTTTGGAGAGACTTTAGAAATGGCAATAGACCAGAAAATGCATGTGTTGTAGAGTTCATCATATACTAGATCCTGACCATACACATATTTGGTGATATTACAATGTGAATTCACTTTGCTTTGCTTCTTGAGACTCAGCTTATTTGATAAATGTTTTATGGTGATTGGCCATTATAGTTTCTATATACTCTAACATGAATTCTGTGGTATCATGTGAAAATGATTTCATGTACATAGCAAAGCTAATTAAGAGTTTTGACTTCTGTGTTGGCATAAATTCTTAGATTTGGAAAGGTTGGTCTTATACATTCTAAATGGACACGCTCATTTTGCTTGATGTGAAGAAAATTTGAAGTAATTGGCATTTATGGTTTAATGTAAACTAACTGTACTATTTGGACTCACCTGCTTTGTGAAAATTGCAACCTGTTTTGTGTAAAGAAGTAGATTATGTATAGAAATTTGTTTGCTGTTTTTTTTTTTTTTTTTTTTTTTTTTTGAACACCATTACACGAAGGGCAAGTAAAAATTTCATGTGCCTAACTTTTTTTTTTTTTTTTTTTTGAGTACCTAACTGGTTCACTAACTAATGGAAATCATGAAGACTAGCTATGTACTCATACATATTCTATACAAGAAAACAAGTAACGCCATGGACTTGGAAGAACTGTGGATTTGATCCCATTTACGGGGTGATAAATTTAACAGGCCTAGTTCTATCATTTCGATCCTTAAAAAAAAAAAAAAAATTTAACAAGCCTAGTTCTATCATGTTTGTATAGCTATAACATATATAGTATTAATGTTGTGACTGTTTCTTTCTCTCTTTTAAATGATAGGAAAATATTCTCAAAGTGCAAGAGGAACATTATCAAGATCTTAATGCAATTCCCCTTACACGAGGAGATCTCAAACTTGGTTTTTAAGAAGTCCAGTATTGTAAAATGATCGAAAATAATTACAGGCCATGCACCAGGAGCAATAGGTACTGTTTTGGCTACACCAACTTTTGACCTCTTTAGAAGATAGTGGGAGAAAATAATTATAGCAATAAGTCCAGCTATGGCAGAATATAGGGAAGGTGAAAGAAAATCCATTTTAGGCTAAGGTTGCTGGAGTCCTATATATGGATATCTTTCTAATGAAATCTGTAAGCTTTTATAGAAAAATATTTAGCTGTTCAGGGCATTTTGTGGATTAGCTTTTATTTTGGTACCATTAAGCTATCAGGGTGACTTAAGGTTGCAATAGCCAAATCAATATTAACCTAACTTTATCGTATTTGACTACCTAGTTTGGAATTTTGTACACTTTTATCAGTTAAGTGTACTTGAGAGATCAAAAAAAAAAAAACCAGTTCCATGTCTTATCTATACAAGTATGAAATATATAATTATAATATATACAACGCTCCAGTGTTTGAATGTGTTAATTCTATTTGCTGATGGATATCATAGTCTTGGTCATCCCCGTTGCAACAAATTCTTACTTCAAATAAGCCATAGTGTTCGGGCAATTGTTGATGGCATTATGTCATGTCTGTCAATTAGAAAAAGTCTAGTTATTTGTCCTTGTTTGTAATGAACTCTATTGGTTCAACACCTTTGGATATGCCTTTTTTAGCATCGTTTGGGGTCCTTCCTCAGTGCCAAAGTGAAGGTCACTGATACTTTGTATTATTCTTTGATAATTAATTTAAATATATGTGGTATTTTTCCTGTTCTTTCAACTCTAACGTATTTGTCACCTTCTTAATTTCCAAGCTTGCTTGAGAAAGAGATGAGAGAATAAAGGCGGTGTAAATTCTAAAGAGAGAAAATAATAAAGGAAAAGGTGGAGCCAAATAGCTGGTTCAAACCATATTGTGTAAAACACAACTTTTATTATATATATAGTATACTAGTATATATTAGTGTGATGCAAAGATAAATTTATATTGAATTTAAAGAATAAATAGGTTATTTTTATATTAAAAAAATTCAAGTTACATGGGGCAAATAATGTAAAACTAAATAATTATTGAAAACAAAATTTATAATATTTAATTATAAAAATAAATAATGAAAAAAACCTTCTGAAAATCTTCTTATTTAGTTTTAATCAAAATAGTATTGTAATTTTTTTAAAAAACATTGTTAGTAGAGTCTTACTTAGTGTGCGTTTGGCTCTAAATTAAAAAGCCAGCTTATTTTACTATTCAACTTATTTTTGCTACTATTTATGAGCTCCATTTGCACTTTTTGGTATTATTCATGGGTCTCACTTTACTATTTCAGCTAATTTTTACCTTTATTTACAGTATTATCAACAAAAGTTTTCAATTTTAGCAAAATAAGCGGATCCCAAACAAATCCTTAGAGCTTTGTGATTTTATTGCATTTGTTGCATGTCACTTGGTGTTAGAGCATTCTCATCAAAGGTGTTAAAAATGTTAAATGCTATGTTTTAGCATTTTTAACACCTCAAATCAAAAAAACGTACCTACAATAAAGATGCAAAATGCTAAATATTTTAGCATTCAACTACAATGAGCTATTATTGATAATAGCTCACTATAGCTAGATTGTAAAAAAAAAAAAAATATTTTTTTTATTCCTTCTCTGTTCTCTCTCACTATTTTCTTCTTTCTTTTTCTCTCACGGGTCCGACTTCTTCTCTCTTTTCTTCTTTCTTTTTCTCTCACCGGTCTTACTTCTTCTCACTTTTCTTCTTTCGCCAGCATCAACAATTGAAAAATCACGGTGGCGGTGATGGTTTGTGGTGGTGTTGAAGTTTTATGGTTTTTTTTTTTTTTTTTTTTTCGATGGTGGTGGTCTTGGTGGATTGTTTGGGTTTTTTTTTATAAATATTTTTATTTGGAGGTAACTTGTGATTCTAATGGTGGTTGTTTTGGCTGATAGTGTTGGTCTATTTTAATGAGTTTTGTGGTGGGTTGTTGATGATGGTGGTTGTTGTGACAAAGTGGTTCTACTTTGGATTTTTTTGTTGTGGGTTGTGGTTGTCACAATGGTGGTGGTGGGGGCTAATGGTGGTTGTTTTGGGTTTTTTGCAATGGGTTGTGGCTGCCACAATGGTGTTGGTGGTGGTGAACATGGTGGCGAAAGTTTCAATTTTGGGTTTTTGGTGGTTTTGGTTTGTGGGTTTTTTTTTTTTTTTTTTTTGGTTGTGGTTAGGGTTTGAGGTTGTGGGTGGTGGGGGTGGCTATGGCTATGGTGTGGGCGGTGGTGGCAGTGGGTTTGTTGGTAGTGGAAGAGATGAGATTGAGAATAAAAAATAATAAAAATAATAAATTTTTAATGAAGTAGTAAAAAATATAAAATCATTGATGTTGGGTGTATTGTAAAGTGAGTTGTTAAAATTAATAAAATAGGTTTTTGAGATGCTAAATGCTAAATTTTTTGAAATCTTTGACGAGAATGCTCTAAAAAGAAGTTACTTCTTGTTTAAAAAGAAAACTACTTAATCCAATCACAGTTTGCAATACCTAACTTTTATTATATAGTATATTTAGTATGTATTATGGACGGAATTTTTAATAATTCAAAAGACCATGGCCCCTTAAAGTTTAATTTTATTTTAAACAGTATATAGAGATATAAAATTCAAAGGTTAGGATTGAAAAAAAAAAACACTATTCTCCCCCCTTCCGCTGCCAAAAATTTAAAATTAAAACTCGATCTAAAGAACCCAAAAAATAAATCGAACACATAACCCATTCCTATGTTCAATGGTCCTTTCCAAAACAAAAACACATTTTTACATAACAAATCTCTAAGTGTTACTAATATCAATTTACTTGATATATATATATATATATATATATATATATATATATATATATATGTATATAATGACCTTTGGTTATTTGGTAGGCAAAATTCAAATCTTTTTTTTTTTTGACAAACAATTTCAAATCTACCTAAACGATTCATTTGGATGGAAATATGATAAAAGGATATTAGACATATTAGATAGTGATGACAATTTTTCCCCGTCCCACTTAACCCGCCTCTCCTCGCTTTGCCCCGCATGGGTTTCCTCGCCCCACAAAGATGGTGGGGCGAGGATGGTGCAAGATTTTAGCCCTGCACCACGGGTAGGGTGGGGATGGGTTTAGACTTTTTAGACCCACCCCACCTCGCCCCTCCCCCTCCCCCCCCTTTTGTTGCTAAGGATTATAATTGTAAATTTTTCATATCCTAAAACTCTCTTTGTTTAAACAAATATATTAATATTAGCTTATTTTATTCTACTCAATGTGGTTCTCTGTCTTTATTTTGTTATGTGTTATACTATGAGATTTTTAATTTTTTTTTTTATTTTTAATTTTTTATGATTGTCTTTTTAAACATTTGGATATATTATTCAATGATTTGATTTGATGGGATGAATTTAGTTATAACTAGTAAGTTGCCCGTGCGATGCACGGATAATTTTGTAATATTTTATGTAAGATGGTTTTGGATAATATTGTGTATATATATTATAAAAAGTAAGCTAAATTAGAGGAAAGAAACATATACATTTTAAGGTATTAAAAATTAGTTTAGTAGCTTCATTGCATATTTGTACTCTTCTTAAGGTAAGATTTTTTTTTTTTTTTTAATCATGAAACCAAAAATAAATGCAAAAGAGTAACGGAACCATGAAAATCAACTAATTTATGTTGTGTTCACATATTTCATCCCATGAAATGAAAGTTTGTCCAACTCTCTGACCGTATTCCACTTATCGATAGTGCGACATTATGACATGGTTTGGACAAATGTGTATGCATGTGTCTTATAGATGATTTAAAATTGACCCATGGTAGAATATGGTTTTACATTGTGCACTAAATATTCTCTCTACTTATATATCCAAAACAAAAACTATCCAACCAAATTACCCACCCCTAATTTTAAAAAGAAAAAGGAAGAAAAAAAAAAAAAAAAAAGCCCGTAGGGGTTTCGGTGTCTTGATGGTTGTGGGTGGCTTGTATAACAAAGGCGGTGACTCCTTAGATTCCTCTTTCTCTCTCTTTCAAATGTTTTGTCAGTTTCAGGTTTTTTATTTTGGTAATATATAGTGAAACAGTGCGTTTTATACAAAAATCCACAACATTTTTGTGTCTCTCTATCTTTCTTCATGGCCTTATCTGGTTAGTTATTACTATTAGTCTTTAATTTTTTTTTTTTTTTTTGCTTTTTTAAAAATACTAAAATGGTGGGTGTGCTAAAAGACATGAAGAATAGAGAAAGGTATGGTGTAAGTTTAGTAAATTAATGAGACATTAATAAGCTAACAGTAAAATAAGTTAATATGAACTTTTGGGTAACAATAAAAAAACTTAATGAAAGAAAAAAAAAAAAAAAAAAAAATGCTAAATGCAAAATTAGAGCGTTACTTGGCAAGACCTTATGCACTCCTACATGAGATCTCTGCTTTATATATATATATATATATATTGATGATTATTCATTTATAACTCCTAATCACTAATCAGCATATGTCTAAAAAAACTTTGTGATAGGACTTTATCATACGTACAAAATAAGCATAGATTTTTTTTTTTTTTTTTAAAGGATATTGCTATTGTGTTCATCCTTATAAGAATTTAAGCATAGATTTTTTTAATCTTTATTTAAATAAATAAATAAAAAAAGGATATTGTTATTGTGTTCATCCTTATAAGAATTTAAGCAAAAATTAAATTTTCATTATTTTTGACAATTTTTCTTTGATTCCTTTATAATTTATATATTGTGTTGATTTAAATGAATTTTTCTCAAACTTTCAAAGGATGAACTTTAGATAAGATGTTCAACTTTTATACACCAAGCATTGATTGTAAATCTTGTACATGGAACAAATCAAGATAAGAAATTAAGAATATGGTCCATTTTGGTTGGCTTGATTTGTCTAGACATCAATTTTCTCTCTTGCCAAAAGTCCAACTTTTAGGTGGAAGTTTCCTTGATTATTACTTGTATACAAAATTCCAAGATCATTAAATTGGAATAGGTCCCTTATTGACCTAACCAATTGGAATAGGATGAAATTTCTTCCCATCCATACTAAACGTTGTGTACATTCCAAATTTTTTCTACATCTAATTATGATACATTATGGAAAGGTGTCATCCAAGTCCAACATGATTGAGAGTTGACAATTTTTCTTTGATTCCTTTATAATTTATATATTGTGTTGATTTAAATGAATTTTTCTCAAACTTTCAAAGGATGAACTTTAGATAAGATGTTCAACTTTTATACACCAAGCATTGATTGTAAATCTTGTACATGGAACAAATCAAGATAAGAAATTAAGAATATGGTCCATTTTGGTTGGCTTGATTTGTCTAGACATCAATTTTCTCTCTTGCCAAAAGTCCGACTTTTAGGTGGAAGTTTCCTTGATTATTACTTGTATACAAAATTCCAAGATCATTAAATTGGAATAGGTCCCTTATTGACCTAACCAATTGGAATAGGATGAAATTTCTTCCCATCCATACTAAACGTTGTGTACACTCCAAATTTTTCTACGTCTAATTATGATACATTATGGAAAGGTGTCATCCAAGTCCAACATGATTGAGAGTTGTAGTTGAGACTATGGCTCAAAAGCTTTACTATTCAATACTTTGTGAGAAAAATTAAACACTCATTTGATGTAATAAAAGACTATGGAATTTGACACTTTGTATACATTTGGGGTTTGTTCTTGATGTTGTGAAATTTTTGTAGGTACTAAAAACTATAGGTTGATTAGTTGGCAAGTCATGTTCTTTAAGCGTGAAAAGTCTACGATGGAAAACTTTTATGTTTCTACAATAAATGTTTTGAGAGAAAATTGTTAGCCCCCTTATCCCATTGGGACCTCCTATATATACAAAGGAAAAAGGGTCCAATATTCCTAAGTGTGACTTAGTTACATGGAATTTTTGTGCAATTGTGCCTACATTTCTTTTAAAAATTTAATTATAATTTTAAACACTAATTTGGTGATTTTATATGATTTTTGTGGTTTGATTTTGATCTGGTAATAGCCGAAAGAATCGAAGGTAGAGCTATTAAAGAAATCTATACTTTCAGATTAGCAATTGCGATGGCCAATGTTGCATTGTTATTTGTGGTTGTGGAATGAATAAGCGGTATGTTGTTTGGGTGACTAATTGAGGCAAAGCAATTAACCATATTAAAAGGGATTAGCAACTTTTTCTTTCTCCTTTGCCATTTGTGGTATGTATATGCCTTTTTCACATATGCTCAAGTGAAGTACCCATTAGGATTTCCCTTAATTATGATAAACATATTAATTTTTTTTTAAAGGAAGTTCTATATTTATTGAATGAGATATATATATGTCGAGGGCCATGTAACTGAATTGATACCTCCCCATACACAAAGTGTCTTGGGTTTAAGGGAGAAAATGTTCAAATTGTGGGAGTCAAGGAGAAAATGTTCAAGTTGCGGGGTTAGCATAGATCTTTGTAATTATTTCTTTAAAAAAAAAAAAATATATATATATATATATATATATTTTTTTTTCCCTTGAGCTAAAGTAGTTGCAATGGATGTGTGGAATGGATGGTTTTTTTTTTTTTTTTTAGTCCTAAAATTTTTGGTTTGTTGATTTTGCTATCTATAACTTGATTCTTCTTTACTTAATAAAGTTTGGAATTTTTGTAAGTATATTTTTCTTCAAGAAAATGAATAGAAATCTATCTTCATGTTCATGCTCATGTTAATGTTTATATTTGTAAACCTAAATCATATTTAAGCCACTAATTTTAAAAAGAAAAAGGAAAAAAAAAAAAAAAAAAAAAAACTCGTAAGGGTTTTGAGTGTCTTGATGGTAGTGGGTGGCCTGTATAACAAAGGGTGACCCCTTAGATTCCTCTTTCTCTCTCTTTCAAATGTTTTGTCAATCTTAGGTTTTTTTTTTTTTTTTTTTTTTTTGTAATATATAGTGAAACAAGTCGTTTTATATAACAATCCACAACATTTTTGTGTCTCTCTATCTTTCTTCAAGGCCTTATACGGTTAGTTATTATTATTAGTCCTTAATTATTATTTTTTTGCTTTTTTAAAAATACTAAAATGGTGGGTGTGCTAAAAAACATGAAGAATAGAGAAAGGTGTGGTGTAAGTTTAGTAAATTAATGGGACATTAATAAGCTAACAGGAAAATAAGTTAATATGAACTTTTGCATAACAGTAAAAACACTTAATGAAAGAGGTAAAAAAAAAAAAAATGCACAATGCAAAATTAGAGTGCCACTTGGCAGGATCTCATGCACTCCCGCATATGGTCTCTGCTTTTATATATATATTGATTTCAAGTATATTTTTATTAATGAAATAGGTTTCATTAAAAAAATTGTACTAGTTGTAGGACAAGTTAACAAAAAGTAGAGTTTTACGGAGTGGGGTGGGGCTTTGCGAGGCCCCAAGAGGCAGGAATGGGGTGAAAAAGTTTTTCCCGTCAGGACGTGACGAGGCAGAGATGGGGTGAGACAAAACCATGTGGGGTGGGGACGAAGACCCCATCCTTCGCCCCCGCCTTGCCCCATTGCCATCCCTAATATTAGAGCATATAATGTTCAGGTTAAGGAGTTTTAAGCTTTTGTTGGTGTATTTTAGGTATTTTTAGAGTAATGTTAGGGACATATAATAGTGCACAATTTGTGCTACAACTTGTCACATGACGAGTTGTGAGTAGTTAAGGTGTGATAGTGGGCCACATGGAGACACACTTTCACTACTCACAACTCACCAAGACGTAACAAGTTACAACACAAAATTGTGCACTATTTACTCTCTTTTGTAAGTTACGAGAATATTAGAGGAAGAACTAGATAAGATATACAACATCTATCGATTGATGCGATAGGTTAGGTAAGAAAATATCTCCTCAATTTTTCCTTCCTTTGTCTTTTTCATTATTTTCTTCCCCATTATTAGATGTGAAAAGCACAATTGATTGTTTAACGATATACTAGCAAGTAGCAATCACAATCTTATCGTCAAAATTTTCTATGGACAACACAATAGAAATGATTCTAAGATAAAGAGCAATTAAATTAGTCTCTCTAATTAAATTAGTAGCAATCCATTTTGGTTTTTTCTTTCTTTTGTTTGAAACAATCTCTAGTACTTTTCTGAGTCATCTACTTGTTTTGTATAAATATTATTCCATGATATCTCATTTTCTTTCTAATAGACTTGTGTGGCTTATATTTAAATATATATTTTGAAACAAATGATGATAGAAATTGTGGGGTCTGCACTAAACGCCGGCAAGACGCTGCGAAATCCGGACTCTATGTGGGCATCCATTTTGGTTTTTTCTTTCTTTTGTTTGAAACAATCTCTAGTACTTTTCTAAGTCATCTACTTGTTTTGTATAAATATTATTCCATGATATATCATTTTCTTTCTAATAGACTTTTGTGGCTTATATTTAAATATATATTTTGAAACAAATGATGATTGAAATTGTGGGGTCTGCATTGAACGCTAGCGCTGTGAAGTCCAGACTCTATGTGGGCATCCATTTTGGTTTTTTCTTTCTTTTGTTTGAAACAATCTCTTTTACTTTTCTGAATCATCTACTTGTTTTGTATAAATATTATTCCATGATATCTCATTTTCTTTCTAATAGACTTGTGTGGCTTATATTTAAATATATATTCTGAAACAAATGATGATAGATGACGGAAATGACGACTCTACATCCCACTCGACGAAGATAACATTATCGACGGGAGAATCATCCAGACGAAGTGATCGAAACAACGAAGGAAGCCATCATCACCGACGAGGCGGAGAGTTATTCAATGCGATCAATCAATGATCCGAAAGCAGTTACCAAATCAACCAAGAAGACCGTTGGAAGGCCTATTAAAAGTCTCATTGCGGCGAAGTGCGTTACAAAAGAAAGCATTAAGAGCCTCAACGGCTATCCCTTATGGGCTCGGGTATAAAACTCTCGGACAACCAATAGATAAGGATATAGGCAAAAACACTCTGAAATTATCTATTATTTCTTTATTGTGCTTAATCGTGATCCTAACTTTGGCATCGGAGACTTTGTGGCGGGCGCCACACCGGTGTCCCTCGTCGTGCCAACCTTCATATCCCACGGGTAATTCCATCTGTTCATTCACTGACGGATTTGTGTTCCATCAGTTTGGCGCCATCTGTGGGAACGAGTTTTCAGATTTATATTCGAGAACGTAGTTTCCATCAATTCACCACATCCGGATGGAATCCAACCCAGATTCAACGGCCTTGGCCCGGCAAGTTCAAGCCCTGGCAGCCACCATTAAGGAACTCACCAGGCAGAACCAGGAAATGAAGCTGCGACTCCAGCAGGTTCAACAAGCTCAACGGGAGGAAAACCGGTCCAAGGGTAACACGGAGGGAGAGGGGATAGCCAACGGAGGGAAATGGAGACCAAGGAGGACGAACAAAACATCTCAAGGGAAATGAGGAAAGAGATGGACGAACTAAGGAGCGCCATCAAGGAAAAGACAAGAGTGTAGACAAGATGGTAAGGGCTCTGATTCGCCCTTCACTGCAGCGATGCCTTGATTGCCCCGTGCCGTCAAAATTTCGCTTTGCCTCGGTTAGAACCATTTGACGGACTCAAGGACCCTCGGGATCATCTTAATACCTTTAAGACAACTCTGGGCCTTCAGCAACCACCTGACGAGATATTATGCCGTTCCTTCCCTACGACTCTCAAAGGAGCAGCAAGAGAATGGTTTACCAAATTGCCAAACTCGTCCATAGACAACTTCGATCAGCTAAGCGGTGCTTTCCTGCGTCACTTCATAGGGGGACAACGCCCAAGGAGACTAGTAGATTACTTACTCACCAAAAGACAGGGAGAGAAGGAGACTACGAGGTCATATGTCAAGCGATTCACCCGGGAAACTCTGGAGGTGGACGAAGGCGATGACAAGGTACAACCGACGACCTTCAAGGCGGGGTTGAAATCCGAGAGATCTTGTAGCCTCTCTTGCCAAAAAACCCCGAAGACAATGGGTGAGATGCTCCTGAAGGCCCAAAAATACATGAATGCGGAAGACGCTCTAGCTGCCATAAAAGATACCGAGAGGCTGGGAGACAAGACCAAGCGGGATGACGACCGTAGAGGGCAAAAGAGAGACAGACCAGAACGTCGGAACAATGACGGGAATAGAAGGAGGGATGAAAAAAATTCTCGTCAGGTAAAATTTACTCCATTGGTTATGCTGTTGACAAGATTTTCACGCAGATCAAGGACGAGCATTATCTCAAATGGCCAGGCCATTACACTCGTCCCCCAACGTACGTGACAAGAACAAGTATTGCGGTTCCACGAGACCACGGCCACAACACGAGAAGATTGCGAGAGACCTGAAGGAACAAATAGAGGTTAATACGGAAAGGAAAGTTGCAGAAATTTGTGAAGAAAGGAGAACATAGCAAGTTCAGAGACGACAACGGGACCCAAAATGAATCCTTCACTCGGGATGACGACCATACGTCCCAACCTCCACGCAAAGTGATCGGGAGATAAACACGATCACGGGAGGACCCGATCTCGGGGAGGGTCATTCGTGTCGCTTAGAAAAGCATACCACACAGGCAGTAAGCAGCGCCCACGCCATTCCTCCGTCCAAGTACCGACGAACATACCAAGATATGTCCTTTAATGAAGGAGACGCAGTGGGAGTGAAACAGACCTCACAACGATCCCCTGGTCATAGTGTTGAATATAGAAGGGTTCCATACCGAGAAGGATCCTTGTTGATAACGGAAGCTCGGCGGATATCATCTACCTCCGACCTTCCGGCGAGTTGAAGTTAGATCCAAAAAGGCTCCGTCCTTTTGACTCTCCGCTGGTCGGTTTCGGTGGAGACAGGGTCTACCCTGTGGGTATAGTGACTCGACGACGGTGACAGCGAGGGACCTACCCGTTGCAGGTGACCAAGCAAGTAGATTTCCTGGTTGTAGATTGCCCCTCGTCCTACAATGTCATCATTGGGAGGCCTACCCTAAACAAGTGGAAGGTAGCAACGTCCACATCTTGTTTGAAGGTGAAATTCCCAATGCAGACGATGGTGTAGGTGAAGTGAAGGGTGATCGAGGTCCTGGCAAGGGAGTGCTACCAAGCCGTCATCGGCAAGAAAGGAGAACCACACGTGGACGATAGAAGAAAAAGAGGAAGACGGAGTGGAGACCCTGGAGGCGGTGGAGTTGGTAGAAGGAAATGCGGACAGGACAACCAGGATAGGGACGACGCTAAGCCCCGAGATGAGAACGAGACTCATAAAGTTCCTTAAAGGGAATCTTGACGTCTTTGCATGGAGTCACGAGGACATGCCAGGCATATCTCCGAGATCATCCAGCATAGACCGAATGTGGACGTAACAGGAAGCCCGTTCAAAGAACGACGAAGAACTTTCGCTCCAGAGCGGGATCAGCAAAGAGAAGCAGAGGTAAACAAACTCTTGACGGCTGGATTCATCCGGGAGGTATACTACCCAGAATGGCTCGCCAACGTCGTCCTGGTGAAGAAACCAAATGGAAAGTGGAGAATGTGTGTAGACTTCATCGACTTGAATAAAGCATGCCCAAAGGATGACTTCCCTCTACCAAGGATAGACCAACTCGTGGACTCTACCGCTGGACACAAGTTGTTGACGTTCATGGACGCCTTCTCGGGGTACAACCGGATAAAGATGGTCAAGAAGACCAAGAGAAGACCGCCTTCATCACCGACCCGGGGACTCTATTGTTATAAGGTGATGCCTTTTGGGTTGAAAAATCTTTGGAGCTACATATCGAGGTTGGTAAACAAAATGTTCAACCAACAAATCGGCGAGAAACATGGAGGTATATGTAGACGATATGCTCGTCAAAAGTAAGGAAGAGCTCGCTCATCCGGACGACCTGGAGGAGACTTTTGCAACCCGAGAAAACACCGAATGAAGTCAATCCTAGCAAATGTGTTTTTGGGGTAGCCTCGGGAAAATTCCCGGGATTCATGGTGTCCCGAGAGAGGAATAGAAGCCAATCCAGAAAAAGTACAAGCTATCATTGACATGGCTCCACCCAAGACCGTCAAGGATGTACAAAAACTTACGGGAAGGATAGCGGCTCTAAACGGAGTTCGTCTCTAGGGCCACGAGACAAATGCTTGCCCTTTTTCAAAACTCTCAAGCGAGGCCTTTGCTTGACCGACGAAGTGCGGCATTGCGTTCCAAGAGTTGAAGCGATATCCGAGCAGTCCACCTCTCCCGAGCCCGTCTAAAGGAGGGGAGAACCTATATTTGTACACGGCGATGATCGGCCTCGGCGGTCAGTATGACCTTGATTAGAGAGGAAGGCAAGAAGCAACTCCGGTGTACTACGTCGCCCAGGCCTTTCAAGGAGCTAAGTTCGGTACCCAAGAAGATGAAAAGATTGCGTTCGCGCTTATAGTAGCCTCGCGCAAACTCGAGACCGTATTTCGGTCAAATCCTATCCTTGTAATGACGGACCAGCCAATCAAGAAATCAATGAACAAACCGGAAGCGGCGGGGAGAATGGTCCAATGGGCAATCGAACTCGGCCAATTTGACATCGAGTACCATCCAAGAGTAGCCATCAAGGCACAAGCTCGGCTGACTTCATCGCCGAATTCACTCTTCCAGCACGAAGAATGAACTCTCGACGAAGTTGATAAATGGACAATACAGACATGGATGGTTCGTCGGCCCAAAAGAGGGGGAGTAGGGGTCGTCATAACTACCCCGACGGAGAAGTGATGAAGTACGGAGTTCAACTGGAATTCCCGACCACCAATAATGAAGCCGAATATGAAGGAATATTGA